>CM035843.1:393511253-394111253 GCA_020510985.1 Pholidichthys leucotaenia
GGAAAGAGCTTGGGCTGGTGCACGAGGTTGAGAGATACAGTGATCCCTCACTTATCGCGGTTAATGGGTTCCAGAACCGACCGCGAAAAGTGAAAAACCGCGAAGTAGCGTCACCCCTAATGACGTCATCCATAAATAATACGTACGTTCATTCTCTCACTCTCTCTCTCTCATATGATACGTGTGTGTGTGTGTGTGTACGTGTACATACATACGTAGATGTAAATAAAGTGTACATAAATATGTTTTTAGAACTCTTTTATTCTTATAACAAGATACGTAACTCAAGATGAAAATGATTTACTGCACAGGTTAATGAGAGCTTTACTGCTCCTCAGGTGACGCCTCATCGTCAGGTGCTAGAAGCGCAGGATCATCGAGGGCAGCTTCCGATAGAGCTGGAGAAGCTGCAGGAGGCGGCGTAGTGGCTCGACGGGACGACTATTTCGCACAAAATGGCACAAGAGAACAGCAAAAAGTTCCACGCGGCGAGACTAAAAGTAACACGAGCGATAAAGAGCAATGAATGCGGTCTTCCTTCCTTCATGGGCGCTCGGCAGGGAGAGGAGGTGGGTGAAACGTCTCGGCCAATCAGCTTGCGAGATTTCCGAGCCGAGCCAACACGAGAACAGCGAACAGAGAGGTGGATTTTTTGAGCTGTGCGGCTCTCCGTGTTGATACCTGATGGTCTAATGTAGTCTCCCTGCCTTCTGCTAGTGCCCGCCCATTATTTCTCAATTTTGAATTTTTGATGAATATTTTTGAAAAATCCGCGATGCACTGAGGGCGCGAAAGGTGAAGCGCGAAGTAGCGAGGGATCACTGTACTGGCTAGATATAGTCGGACTCACCTCAACACACAGCTATGGTTCTGAAACCAGTCTCCTGGAGAGGGCCTGGAGCTTGGCCTACTCTGGAGTTGCCCATGGCGAGAGGCAGTGAACAGGAGTGGGTATTCTTGTACCCCCCCCCCCCCCCCCCCCGCCGCCTTGCTGCCTCTACATTGGAGTTTTCCCCGGTGGATGAAAGGGTAGTTTCCCTGTGCCTTTGGATTGGGAAATGGGTCCTGACCATGATTTGTGCCTATGCAACAAATGATGGTTCAGAGTACCCACCCTTTTTGGAGTCTCTGACTGGGGTGCTGGAGGGTGCTCCTCTTGGGGACTCCATTGTTCTACTGGGGGACTTCAGTGCGCACATGGGCAATGACAGTGAAACGTGGAGGGGGGTGATTGGGAGGAACAGCCTGCCCGATCTGAACCTGAGTGGTGTTCAGTTATTGGACTTTTGTGCTAACTGTTACGACCCGAGCGCCAGTCCTGTCTGCGCTCGGGCTATGTATATTTGCTGCCGGCTTTGACAGCTGTGGGTTATATTCTGGCTTCACCAGGCTCTTATTGTGAAGGCGCTCGGTGGGGTTTCCGGCTGTCAAAATCGGTCAGCTGTCTGTCATCACTGCTCGTTAGTGTTCGCCTTTATAAGGCGGGCACTGATGGCAGTTAAATTGCAGGAGTATCGTCAAACAATCCTCGTGAGGCCTCATTAGACCTTCATGTCATGCCTTAGAATAGCAAAAATCGGCTTCAGGTGTGCTGGCAATGGAGTAGGTGTGTGCGTTGCTGGCTCCTGCTATATTTTTTTCTTTACTTTTTAAACCCTATTTTGCTGTAAGCTGTTAATGTTTTGGACATTTAATACGTGCAGAATCTGTTTTGAAATATGTCCAAAACAAGAAAGCAGACTGAAAAGGAGGCAGCAGGGAACAATATTAACACCAGCTTAGCTGAGGATGCTAGTATCAGCCTTAACCCTGCACTTGTTGCCTTGCTTGAGCAACACAGAATGTCCATAGCTGCTGACTTCAAAGCTTCATTTGAACTTATTAATGGTAAGCTGGACAAAATTCAAGCAGATGTGGCGAACCAGGAGCAACGCATTGGCGACCTCGAAAACAACGCGGAGGACGTCAGCCAGCGCCTAGCGGCGCTTGAAGTTACATGCGAGTCAATACAGGAGGAGAACAAACTTTTGAAAAACAAACTTTCTGACCTGGAGGGAAGAAGCAGGAGGCTGAATATTCGTCTGGTGGGTCTGCCGGAGTCCTTTGATGTGGGTCCACGGCCATCTGAATTTTTTTCTCGGCTGTTGGTAGACGTCTTTGGCACACAAACTTTGCCATCTCCCCCAGAGCTGGATAGAGCCCACCGCAGCCTCATGTCCAAGCCGAGTCCGAATGGGAAGCCGCGCGCTGTCATTATTTGTTTCCACCGGTTTCGGACCAAAGACTTGGTGATGAGAGAAGCGCGGAGACGCCGTGGGACTTTGGATTATCGTGGGCATAAACTTCAGTTCTACGAGGATTATAACGCCGACGTTCAGAAGCAACGAGCCGAATATAAGGAGGTTATGTCCGAGTTGTACAAGAGAGGTTTTCGTCCTTCTCTTCTTTTCCCCGCCAGGCTCCGGATAACTCTTCCAGACGGCAAAAACCAGTGGCTGGCGTCCGTCTCGGAGGCCACCTGCTTCATGCAAACTATGGAGAGAAACCAGCAATTTTCGCCTTGAACTGGACATTTCTGGGTTGACCAGCTGCCGCGCTGGGCTGCTTGTTACTTCATTGAAGCTGCACTGACTGGACATTGATGCATTTTCAGATGTTTAAAAACAAGGTAAAATTGGCTCCCTATACGTTGTTGTTTACTTAATTCTTTTTTTTAATTTTATCTTATTTATTTATTTTTTTTTTTAGGGTAAAACGTTCATATTATGCAGGATTGAAGCCAGTTGTATGGGAGCATTCTGTTAGGATGAAAATAGAGCTGGAGATGGAGCGGTTGCTGTTTTTTTGCAACCGGCTGGAGTGTTGTTATAGGTTTGGTTGTTGGATTTTTTTATTTTATTTTTTTATTTTTATTTTTATTTTATTTTATTTTATTATTTTTTTTGTTATGGTTTTATTTACACCCCCCTTACCCCTTCCTTTTTTTTTTTTTTTTTACCCGTACCTCACTTTATTCTTCTTTGGGCTACACAACATAATATATAAATTTTACTCTTTGAATGAATAGTAATCTTACTTTGGTAAGCTGGAATGTGAAGGGGTTGAACCATCCAATTAAACAAAAGAGAGTCATGTCATGTCTAAAGCAGTTTAAGCCTGGGGTATTGTTTTTGCAGGAAACCCATTTGCAGGATTCCGACCACTTGCGTTTGTCAAAATGTTGGTCAGGACAATTTTTTCATTCAAATTTTAAAGCTAAGGCCAGGGGCGCTGCTATTCTTATTGATCGAAATATCCCATTTATTCCCTCTAATGTTGTATCAGATAAAAATGGACGATTTGTAATAGTATCAGGTAAACTTGGCGATAAACATGTCACTTTGGCTAATCTGTATGCACCGAATTTTGATGATGTGCACTTTTTTCGCAACCTTTTTTCGCAACTTCTAGATTTAAATACTCATTCTCTAATTCTTGGGGGTGACTTTAATTTGTATATGGATCCGATCTTAGATCGCTCATCTTCAAAACCTGCTAGTCTTAATAAATCTGCAACTTATGTTAAGTCTTTTCTTGAGGAATATAGCCTTACAGATCCTTGGCGTTTTTTACATCCTAACGGCAGGGACTATTCTTTTTTCTCTCACGTACACCATACTTATACCAGAATAGATTATTTTTTTGTTGACAATTTATTAATTAATAACCTTTGCTCTTGCAGTTATGATAGCATCTCGGTTTCTGATCATGCCCCTCTTGTACTTAAAATGATCCTCCATGGATGTGACTCCATGAGAAAGCATTGGAGATTGGATCCATTATTACTTACAGATGAAAAATTGGTTGTGAATATTTCTTCTAAAATTAATTTTTTTTTGAAAGAAAATAAAACTCCTGGTATGTCAAATAAAACGATATGGGAGGCCATGAAGGCATTTCTTAGGGGGGAATTTATTTCATTGGCAGCATTTAAAAGACGATCCTTAATACAGGAACAGAAGGCTATTTTAGATCAAATCCTGGACATTGACAGACAATATGCTCAATCTCCATCACCTGCTCTGTACAAGGAACGTATGACATTACAAACTAAACTTAATTTACTTTCTACTCGACAAATTGAAGGTTGTTTAATAAGGAACAAGAGTGAATTTTATGAACATGGCGAAAAAACCAGTACACTTCTAGCTAATCAACTACGTGGTATTAGAGCTAAGCAAATTATTACTGGAGTTAGGACAGATAAAGGAGAGGTGACATCTGACCAACAAGCGATTAATGATATTTTCAGGTCATTTTATTCCAAATTATATACCTCAGAATATACAACAAACTTAAAGGATTTGGAAATTTTTTTTGATTCTATTGATATTCCTTCGATTTCTTCAGAATCTCGGCAAATTTTAGAAGCTCCCATCACAAAAGAAGAAATTCAGCTGGCAATATCATCCATGCAATCAGGAAAATCTCCAGGACCTGATGGGTTTTCCGCTGATTTTTTCAAAAAATTCTCTGATGACCTCGCCCCTTTCCTTTGTCAAGTTTTTACAGAGTCGCTTGACTTTGGTACACTTCCTCCTTCATGCTATCAGGCCTGTATCACTGTGTTGCTTAAAAAGGATAAGGATCCTGTTGATTGTGCTTCTTACAGGCCTATTTCCTTGTTAAATACCGATGTTAAAATTTGTCAAAGTTGTTAGCTTCAAGGTTGGAAAAGATTCTTCCTTTTATAATTTCACAGGACCAAACCGGTTTCATTAAAAATCGCCATTCTTTTTTTAACTTGCGGCGGTTGTTTAATATTATTTATACTCCTCACCACAACATACCTGAATGTCTTATTAGTTTGGACGCTGAAAAGGCATTCGATAGGGTTGAGTGGGAGTATTTGTTTTTTACTTTGGAGAGGTTCGGTTTTGGTCCTTCCTTCTGTTCCTGGATTAAACTTCTCTATGCTAGTCCTTTAGCTTCAGTGTTAACTAATTGTCGCTATTCTGACTATTTTAGACTTTACCGTGGTACGAGGCAAGGCTGTCCTTTGAGCCCGTTGCTCTTTGCCTTGGCAGTTGAGCCGTTAGCTATTGCAATCCGTGGGAGCCGGGACTTTCTAGGCATTCGTAGGGGTGGCATTGAGCATAGGGTTTCACTCTATGCTGATGATCTTTTATTATTTCTCTCCAACCCACTTACTTCATTACCCGCTATACTTAATATTTTGGATAGTTTTAGTAGGTTTTCTGGTTATAAAATTAATCTTAATAAGAGTGAACTGTTTCTGATTAATGAAAAGATTCAAGTTCAGGATTTTGAAAATTTTCCTTTCAAGGTTGTTATTGATCATTTTAATTATCTTGGGATATGTGTCACTAAACAATTTAATTACTTGTTTAAAAATAATTTTCTCCCCTTACTTGACCAGTGTAAGTTAATACTTTCCAAATGGTCCCCATTATCCTTGTCTTTAATTGGCAGAATCAATTCTGTAAAAATGATGTTACTTCCAAAGTTTTTATATTTGTTTCAATGTCTCCCCATTTTTATTCCTAAATCCTTTTTTAAGTCTTTGGACTCTCTGATTACCTCATTTATTTGGAATGGTAAACATCCGAGATTGAGGAAAGTTTTTCTTCAAAGACCCAAATCAGTAGGTGGCATGGCTCTGCCTAACTTTCAATATTACTACTGGGCAGCAAATATCAGGTGCATGTTATATTGGAAACATTTTTATCTGGAACCCAAATCACCTATTTGGATCCTTATGGAGTCACATGTGGACAATCAAACTTCCCTACCGGCAATTTTAGGTTCACCACTTCCCCTTGCTTTGTCTACACTGGGTAATAATAAAGTAGTTCGTCAGTCTCTTAGAATTTGGTCTCAATTCAGGAAAAATTTCGGTCTTCAGTTTTTTTCCATTAGAAGTCCAATTGCCGCAAATCATTTATTTACCCCATCAACTATTGATAGTGCATTTCATATATGGCACAGAAAAGGTTTAAAATCTTTTGCGGATTTATATTTTGATGGTCAATTTGCAAGTTTTTCTCAACTTTCCACCAAATTCGACATCACTTCTACACATTTTTTCCGCTTCCTCCAGGTCAGACATTATGTGCAAACCATGACAAAACAATTCCCTCAAAAACCTTCTGATAATCCTCTAGATGATTTTTTATTAGTTAAACCAACTTCTAAGGGGGTAATGTCAGTTTTATATAATTTAATTTCAAATTTACAATCTTCTTCTCTGGCCGCTATCAAATTGAACTGGGAACAAGATCTTAATTTTACTTTTACTGATGAACTGTGGGACTCTATTCTTGGCCAGGTTCACACTGTATCAATGTGTGCTCGTCACGCTCTTATTCAATTTAAGATTGTACACCGGATGCACCTGTCCAAGGTTAAGTTAGCACGTATTTACTCGGATATAGACCCAACTTGTGAAGTGTGGTAGCGCTCCTGGCACTTTGCTTCACATGTATTGGTCCTGCCCTGCATTGATGAATTTTTGGCATTCTGTTTTTATCACTATGTCTGAAGTCCTGCAATATCAAATTAAACCTGATCCATTATGCGCCATTTTTGGTGTGGCTCCAGAACTTGTCTTGCCAAGTTCCAAATTAAAAGTATTCAAATTTTCATTATTATTGGCCAGACGTGCTGTATTACTGAAGTGGAAAGACTCTTCGCCCCCTTCACATTTACAGTGGATAAAAGATATAATGTCCTGTTTGGATTTAGAAAAAATCAGATATACAGTCTGTGGCTCTGAAAACAAATTCTATAAATTATGGCGCCCGTTTCTTGATTTCTTTGAAAGACCCACGATTATAGTTTCTGAGTAGCTCATATCCCCTTTACCCCACCCCCACTTCACACACACAATTTTTCTTTGTATTTTTTTTTTTTTTTATTGTTTATTTAAAGGTTTTTGTGCTTTGAAGCATTTACATTTGTTGGCTTTAAGTTCTAGTTTTTTACTGTTTGGTTGAAACAAAAATGAAAATTTCTAATACTTTGTATTGTATTGATACTTCAATTAATAATAATAAAAAGACCTTTGAAAGAAAAGACCTTCATGTCAGGTTCTTGTTCTTTCTTGTCTTGTCATAGTTTAGCTCGTAGTGGCTGGGGTTAGCCCTACGAGCCCTTGTATCGCTTAGTGTGTGTTTTTGCCCTTAGCGGCTCATAGCCTTGTGTCTTGTCTTGTTTTGTTAATAAATTACCATCATTGCAAAACTCATCGGTGGACTCTTGGCATCTTATGGTGATCCGCGAGGGTCACCGCATGACAGTATACTCCTGCCAGACGTCTAAACGGAGACGCCACTCCGAGACGCCTTTTTCACCCTGAGTTTTGCCATTGTGTGGAGTTTTTTCCTGTAGTTGGACTTGGTAGGGAGATGCCCGCCAGCGAGTGTGATTATTGCCCGGAGTGGCTGGTGGAGATTGACGGCTATCTGGCGGAAGCCGCCCGTCTCATGCCCACCCAAGCGGTTGGTTATCACTTAGACCTCGCCCAGCGAGCTGTGCACCGTTACCATCTAACCTATATTCCGGAAGGAGAAAAGAGGTTAGCGTGGATTTTTGCACAACGCACACTGAGGGAGAAGGTGCTCCTGGGAACCCCTCCACCTCCTGCGAGGACAGCGTCCCTGGGGAGAGTGGAGATTCGTCGGCTGGAGGGAAAGCCCGGCAGGGGACCTGTGGATCGGAATCCAGTGCCAGCTGCCCGCCCAGTCCCAGCGTCATGTGTTCCTGGGCCCTTCGCCACTCCATCGGCCAGTAGGCCCCATAGCCATGCTCCTACCAAGCCCCAACGAGAATCCCGTCGGGATCCAGCTTCGGGTCGTCGGAGGGACCCAACCTCCCTGTTGGCCGCATCATATACGTCATGACAGAAGGGAATCCCCGCAGCCGCCGCCCACGGGTCATCTGTTTCAGCTGTGCTGTCAGCTCCTCGTGCCTGCGTCGCCCCGACTGCCATGTCCTCCTCGGTGACGTCACCCCCCGCGGCTGGGAATGCTGTGAGTTGTGCTTCGGCGAGGCCTGTCAGCAAACCACCTCGAGCGGCTCCTCCTCGTGGCCCCGAGGAGCCTGCCGTTTTCTCCCGGAGGGATGAAAGGAGAACTCCACCTGCTGCAGCAGGCACCACCTTCTCTCCAGGAGACAGGCAAGTGCAAATTATTTCTCCCCATCATGTTTATGATCTGCCTTGTCTGACTCCTGGGGCCGGAGTTTGGGGTTCACAGCCCCCCGAGCTTCCGCCACCTGCTGTAACTATTATTCCTAAACCTGCTGCCTCTGTGTCCCCCCCTGTTGAGCGGTCCGCGACGCCAGGCCAACGTCGTCGGATGAAGAAGGGGCCTGCAGTGCTGGAAAGCCTGGATCTGGCCCTGCAGCCACGTCATGGACGGAGGAGAAGAGTGGACTGCGGCCCGGAGCCTGAGCCGACGATGAAGCGTCTCCGGGTCTCCTCGCCGGAGCAGTCCGAGCCAGTGGGTCGAGTGTCCTCTGCCCCCACGCCATATGGGTCATCGGCGTGGACAGCAGCGCGGGAGGAACCTCAGGCTGCAGATGACATCTTGCCAGCTGTGGAGCCCGACGCAGCTGAGTTGGAGCCTGCTGACGAGAGTCGCCGCCCTGAACCTGGATCGTCAAAGTCCTGGGTGGCAACAGAACCCGAGTGCAGGCAAGTGCTCCCTCTTGTGTCTCTGTCCCCTGTTTTGGAGCATTTTTGCCTGCCTCTCGGGGAGGCGAGTGAGGAGCAGCTGCCTGCTGTGCCCGAGCTCGTCTCGCTTGGTTCTGTTGCTACCGGTGATTCTGATCCCGGTTTTCTTGTTGTTTGTGAGCCTTGTTGCAGTGTCACCGGCATGGAACCAGTCGGAGTCACTGGGTTGGAGGTCCCAGGTTTGGAGGTGGAGATCGTCAGCGGAGCTGCACCGACCCAGTCGGGGTCCATCGCGGGAGCTGTTTTGGCCCAATCGGGGTCCGACGTGGGTGCGCCAGAGGCCCAATCGGGGTCCGCTGCAGGTGCGGTTCTGGCCCAATCGGGGTCCAACGTGGGTGCGCCAGAGGCCCAATCGGGGTCCGCTGCAGGTGCGGTTCTGGCCCAATCGGGGTCTGACGTGGGTGCGCCAGAGGCTCAATCGGGGTCCACCGCAGGTGCGGTTCTGGCCCAATCGGGGCCTGACGTGGGTGCAGCTGGGACCCAATCGGGGTCCAGCGAAGGTGCAGCGCCGGTGTGGTCCGCGGACGGGGGAGGAGCTGCAGACCTTTCGCTGTCGGACGGATTACGGGTTCATCCTTGCCTTCTCTCCCCTCTACTGAGTCACCGCCCCTGCGCATCATCGCCGGGGGCCGTGGGGGTTCCTGTTCGCTCGCCCTGGCTCTCCCAAGTTTTGTCCTCGTCAGGGAGGTCGCCGCGGGCTGTTTTTCCCCGGGACTGGTGGCTGAGGGACATGGGTCGGCCGCCTGAGGGACTGCTTCGCCGGGTCGGCCACCCGACGTGTTATGTGTTTCGTTGGGCGACCTGGTTCGGCCGCCAGAGGAGCGGACGTGCTGGGCGTTGGACTGTGGTGAGCCGCCTGGTCAAGTTCCGCCTCCCATGACCACCCACCGGCCGTTGGACGCGGGGAGACCACCTGAACTGTTCCTATGGCGCCTGGTCTCCGCCAGTTGGCATAAACTGTAGGGGGGGTAGTGGTCATTTTCTGGTGATGATCTGTCCCAGTGATTGTTCTGTTTTGTTTTTTTTTCCCTTGCTATCCTGTGTGCTTTGTGTTATGGCCATTTGGGTGTCTGCGGGTATTTGTTATGTCTTGCAGTTGCCCTGGTTTGTTTTGTGTGTAGTTAGGTATGAGTCAGTAATTGCTCTGTTTTTCTGTATTTGGTTATTTCAAAATTCACATGAGAATTCACACAGGTGGGAAGCCATTTTCTTGTGTAACATGTGGGCAAAGATTTAATTTTCTCTTGCTGTCCTGTGCTGTTTCTGTAACTGTTATTTGGGGATCCTTGGCAATTTGTGTTATGTCCTACAGTTGCCTTGTTTTTCTCCGTGTGTATTTTATCTGATTTGAATATTTGGTATTTTTTGTCATTGTACTGTGTTTAGTTTTTTTTTGCCCTGTCTGGTCTGGATTTTGTCTTTTTCCTGTACTGATTCTGTGTTGGTCTTTTTCTCCCTCCGGACCTACCCCCATCCACCCACCCTGGAGGGGGGGGAGCAGGGTGGTCTATGGGCGTTCTGGAAGCCCGCCCTCAGAGGGAGGGTACTGTTACGACCCGAGCGCCGGTCCTGTCCGCGCTCGGGCTATGTATATTCGCTGCCGGCTTTGACAGCTGTGGGTTATATTCTGGCTTCACCGGGCTCTTATTGTGAAGGCCCTCGGTGGGGTTTCCGACTGTCAAAATCGGTCAGCTGTCTGTCATCACTGCTCGTTAGTGTTCGCCTTTATAAGGCGGGCACTGACGGCAGTTAAATTGCAGGAGTATCGTCAAACAATCCTCGTGAGGCCTCGTTAGACCTTCATGTCAGGTTTGTGTTCTTTCTTGTCTTGTCATAGTCTAGCTCGTAGTGGCTGGGGTTAGCCCTACGAGCCCTTGTATCGCTTAGTGTGTGTTTTTGCCCTTAGCGGCTCATAGCCTTGTGTCTTGTCTTGTTTTGTTAATAAATTACCATCATTGCAAAACTCATCGGTGGACTCTTGGCGTCTTATGGTAATCCGCGAGGGTCACCGCATGACACTAACCACAGTTTGTCCATAATGAACACGATGTCCATAATGTTCACCATGTTGGGGTGGCGGTGGCGCAGGGGTAGTGTGATCGACTACTGATCGGAGGGTCATGGGTTCGATTCCCGCTCTGTCTGCTGTCCGCCTGTCAAGGTGTCCTTGAGCAAGACACTGAACCCCCAGTTGCTCCTGGTTAGCGCCTGTGTGTATGGCAGCTCTGCCGCCATCAGTGTGTGAATGGGTAGATTGCAGGATCTGTAAAGTGCTTTGGTCATCCTAGATGAGAAGAAGAGCGCTATATAAGTGAACACCATTTACCATTTAAGGCATAAGGGTGTCCATATGTGCACCAGGACACCCTAGGCCACAGGTCGATGATCAATTTTGTTATTGTGTCATCAGACCTGCGACCATATGTCTTGGACACTGTCATGTGGAAATTAAGGTCCCGGAGTCTGGAGAAAGAGTGGAGAGATACAGAATCAAAGTTGTTTGAGGTCCAGGGTAAAGTTTCCACGGTCAGTGCTGATTTGGGGAGCCATGCCATCTGATGGTGTTGATCCACTGTGTTTTATCAAGTCCAAAGTTAGTGCAGCTGTCTACCAGGACATTTTAGAGCACTTCATGCTTCCCTCTGCTGACAAGATTTATTGAGATGCTGATTTCATTTTCCAGTAGGACTTGGCACCTGCATACACTGTCTAAAGTACTAAAACCTGGTTTAATGACCACTCTCCTGACCTAAATCCCACAGAGAACCTGTAATGTATTGTCAAGAGGAAGATGAGGGACACCAGACCCAACAATGTAGATGAGTTGAAGGCCACTATCAAAGCAACCTGGGCTTCCATAACACCTCAGCACAGGCTGATTGCCTTTGATTGCCACCTGATCTTGTGTAATATTCTAATTTTTTGAGAAACTGAATCTTGGGTTTTCATTAGCCGTAAGCCATAATCATCAAAATTAAAATAAATACTTGAAATATGTCACTCTGTATGCAATGATACACAGAGACAAGTGACTGAAATGAGCTTTCTCTGTAGGATTGCTGGACTCACCCTTATAGATAGGGTGAGGAGCTCAGTCATCTGGGAGAGGCTCAGAGTAGAACCGCTGCTCCTCCATATCGAAAGGAGCCAGTTCAGGTGGTTTGGGCATCTGATCAGGATGCCTCCTGAACACTTCCCACTTGAGGTGTTTTGGGCATGTCCAACTGGGAGGAGACCCCGGTGCAGACCCAGGACATGCTGGAGAGACTACGTCTCCTAGCTGGCCTGGGAACGTCTTGGTATCCTCTCTGAAGAGCTGGAACCGGTGGCCAGGGAGAGGGAAGTCTAGGCTTCTCTGCTTGAGCTGCTGCCTCATGACTCAGACCTCCGGAAAAGTGGTAGAAAATGTATGTATGTATGTATTCAATGAATCTACTGTATAACTTTTTGATCATATTCTAATTTATTGAGATGCACCTGTAGTTCCAAATATTTTGATGATTTTACCGCATTTGACTGCATCTGTGATAAGGACTTTTCTCTTTTTAATTCACTCCATCTCTGGTTCTCCTTTCCTTTTCTTGGGAGCACCACCACAATAATAGATAGATAGATGGATAGATAGATAGATAGATAGATAGATAGATAGATGTACTTTCTATCTATCTATCTATCTATCTATCTATCTATCTATCTATCTATCTATCTATCTATCTATCTATCTATCTATCTATTATTGTGGAATTATTGTGTAATAAGCTTTTTTTAAAATTTCATTTTATTTTTTAAAACCAGCAGTTAAGGAAGTTCGGAAACAGTCCCATCCTTTCCTATGGCCAGTCCATGCCTAATAGGTTCAGTATATTCCCCTTGTTATGGTGGTAGCGAGAGTAAAGAACTTGTCCATTTCAATTTTGTCTATAACCTTAAGTATCTTAAAGACCTAGATTATGTCTCCACACCTCCTGCAAAACTTTAGAGTAGGTAGTTTAGCATTTGGAGCCTTCCCGGGTATGTCAAGTCTTTTATTTCTGGAATCAGTTTTATTGCCCGTCTTTGTACCTTTTCAATTTTCTCTATGTCACCTTTATTATATAGGTACCATATGTGGGGAGCGTGGAATAAAGAGACTGAATTGTGTTTTATTCCAGTTTATTCCAACATTCATTTCCCCAGCCTGCTCTCTCCAATAAGCAGGAAGACAAGAGGCTGAGCCACATCAGAGTTTCACATTTATACCTTTTCTCATACAGACTTCTCACACACAGGGGGGGATCACATATCCCCGTCAAAACCCTTTATTGACATTTCTCCCCCCTCCAGTCTTCCGTCTTCTACCTGCGTCCTGGAGGTCAGGAAGAACTTCATTCGCACCCCTGTCCTCTCTCGTTGTCCTCCGCAGGTGGTCCGGACTTACTGTCCTCTTCGTCGTGAGGTCAATCCACATATGTGCTGTCAGCATCTCTCTTGTTTAACATACGTATGGACAAATACACCCCTTTTATGTCTAAACATATGCATGCACAAATACACAGCTACAACCCCCCCCAAACGATGAAGAATGGACGATACAAAAAAAATTCTGCGAACATGTTACTCTTAACAGTACAACCAACATCAAACACTCAGTCTGTGTGCCGTCTGGGCTTCAACCGTCTCCCGAATCTGCTGTAAGCCGGCCCCGCCTTGCCTGCGGCGCCCTTCTGCCCAGGCTCTGTTGACTAAGGAAGAGAGTGGTTATTTGATCTCTGCGGGGACTCCGAGACGCTCCCCCTGGGGGGTCTGCCGCGTCGAGGCGCCCTCGCGACCGATACAGACTCGTCCTTCATGACAAAAGCAGGTTTCAGTCTGTCAATACTAACTGTCTCCTTTGTGTCTCCCAATTCTAGCACAAAATGCTTATCCCCTGTCTCCAGCACTCTATATGGCCCGTCATATGGCGGTTTGAGTGTTGATCTTAGTGCCTCGTGCCTGACAAAAACGAACTCAGCATTTTTTAAAGCTTTGGGAACAAAAACGCGCGGAAAAGCGTGATGCACAGGGCCCGGGAGCACGTCCTCTCCCGTGCCGACTAGCGGCCCAAGAGCAGGGAGGGGGGGCAGCTCCGGGTGCTCTGGTAAAAACTCGCCTGGCAGCCTGAGAGGTTGTGCGAACACTAGCTCCGCTGGGGAGGCATCTAAGTCCTCCTTGGGCGCAGAACGCAACCCTAATAGAACCCATGGTAGTTTGTTTACCCACTCTGCATCCGTGAGTGCCGCGCTGAGTGCTGCCTTCAAAGACCTATGAAAGCGCTCGCATAAACCATTAGCCTGAGGGTGATAAGCCGTAGTGCAGTGAATTTTGGCTCCCAAGCCGTTGGCCATCGCTGACCAAAGCTCAGAGACGAATTGAGGCCCTCTATCGGACGTAATATCCGACGGAATGCCGAAACGCGCTACCCAAGCCGTTAAAAAAACGCGAGCCACCTCCGCGGCCGTGGTCGTCGCCAGCGGGACCACTTCTGGCCAACGTGTGGTTCGGTCCACCATTATCAAAAGATGTGTGAACCCCTGTGACGCCGGTAGGGGGCCCACGAGGTCAACATGCACGTGGTCGAACCTTCTGGCTGGAATGCGAAACGGTTCTAACGGGGCTCTTGTGTGCTTGTGGATTTTGGCCCGTTGACAGGACATGCAGGCCTTTGCCCACTCCTTCACGTGCTTGCGCAGGCTCGGCCAAACAAACTTTTCTGCTACCATTTTCACCGAAGCGCGCACCCCCGGGTGCGCCAGCGAGTGGACCAAGTCAAAAACGCGGCGGCGCCACGCGGCCAGAACCACCGGGCGTGGGCGCCCTGTCGACACATCGTAAATTAGGGGGGGCGTACCGGTTTGTAAACACTTGCTTTCCAGCCTTAACCCTGTTGGTCCAGACTGGAGCGCGCGCATGTCTGCATCCGCACCCTGCTCTGCTGCCATGGCTGCGTAATCTATACCTACGTGCACCGGGGCTGCGTGCGCTCCCGCGCCGCCGCTCTGCTGCGCGGTTGCGGCGGGCTGGTCCGCCTCTGCGCGTGCCGGTGCAGTGACCGCGCGCGAGAGGCAGTCTGCCACCACATTGAGTTTACCCGCTACGTGCCGAATGTCAGTGGTAAATTCCGAAATTGCAGCCAGCTGCCTCTGCTGCATGCCTGACCACGGATCTGAAATTTTGGACATGGCGTATATGAGCGGCTTGTGGTCCACGAAAGCGGTGAAACGCCGTCCTTCCAGCCAGAACTGGAAATGACGAATAGCCAAATGCAGCGCCAACAGCTCCCTGCCGAACGCGCTGTATTTTCGCTCAGCCACGCTTAAGGACTTGCTGAAAAAAGCCAGCGGCTGCCAAACTCCGGCAACCTGCTGCTCTATAACGGCCCCTATGGCCACATCTGATGCGTCTGTCGTTAGCGCGATGCGTGCCGCTGGGTCAAGGTGAGCCAGGAGCGCAGCGTCAGCCAAGGCTTTTTTCACCTCTGTGAATGCGCGCTCCCGCTCTGGGGACCATTCAACAGCATTGGTTGGTTTTTGTTTCCTGAGAGCGGCATATAACGGCTGCATGAGTTGTGCTGCGTGGGGCAGGAAACGGTTATAAAAATTCACCATCCCCCAAAATTCCTGCAAATGATTTGACCGTTTGTGGTCGGGGAAAATCTGTCACTGCGCGCACTTTATCCGGTAACGGAACCCCCCCCTCTGGGGAGACGCGGTGGCCCAAAAAATCGATCTGCATGACGCCAAACTGGCACTTGGCTGGATTAATTATTAAGCCGTGCTCTCCCAACCTCCCAAAAACCACAGTGAGGTGCTTTTCGTGTTCTTCCTCTGAAGTACTGGCGACCAATATGTCATCGAGGTACACAAACACGAAAGGGAGATCGCGTAACACGGCGTCCATCATCCGTTGGAACGTTTGTGCCGCCCCTTTAAGACCAAACGGCATGCGTAGAAATTCAAAAAGTCCAAACGGGGTTATTACCGCTGTTTTAGGAATGTCCTCCGGCCGGACTGGAACTTGATGGTAGCCGCGAACCAGGTCTATTTTGGAAAAAATGCGCGCCCCCGCCAGGTGTATTGAAAAATCCTGGATGGGTGGGATGGGGTAACAATCGTGTGCCGTGGCGTTGTTCAGCCGGCGGTAATCGCCGCACGGTCTCCAGGAGCCATCAGCTTTCGGGACCATATGCAGCGGCGAAGCCCATGGGCTTTTCGAACGGCGAAGGATGCTCAGCCTCTCCAGGCTGGCGAACTCCTTGCGCGCTATAGAGAGCTTGGCAGCATCTAAGCGCCGAGCTTTCGCAAAGACGGGGGGGGGGGGCAGATGTAGTTATAAAGTGCTCCACCCCGTGTTTTACGACTGTTGCCGAGAAAGTGGGTACCGTGAGTGCTGGAAACCGGGTGAGGAGTGTGTGGAACTTACCACCTGCTGCGGCGACGTTGGTCTGTACTGGTGGCGGGGACACTCGAGCTGAACAGGGGACAGAGTAAAAAGAGAGTGCATTTACCAGCCGCCTATTGGCAAGATCAACTAACAGACCGTGTGAGCACAGAAAATCAGCGCCTAACATGTTGAAACTCACCGCCGCTATGACAAAAGTCCATTCATATGTGCGGCCATGTAAGCATAAAGACAAAGTCTTTTTCCCGTAGGTGCTTATGCTCGAGCCGTTTGCCGCCGTTGCTCCACTACCACGGGGTCCAGCCAACCGGTCAGCATATGTCGGGGTGATGAAACTCACTTGGGCTCCGGTGTCTACAAGGAAATCCCGTCCGGAGCTCGCATCTGTGATGTAGAGCAGCTTGCTGCTTTCACCGAGAGTCGAAGCTGCTAACGACCCTCGGTCTTGCCGTTTCCCGAACTCCTGAAGCTGCAGGGCGGCACACACCTGCGTGCCCTCTCGGCGAACCTCCGATGATAAAAGCAGAGATCCTCTCCTCCGCTGCGTCGGGGCCGTGCCTCTGCCACTGAACCATCACCTCCACCGCGTTGAGGCCGCGCCGCTGCCATTGTTGGTAAGCTTGGGTCTGCTGCCTCTGGCTCCCCGCTGCTGTGGGTCGCCGCTGCAGTCGTCTGCTCGCCGCAGGCGTCCAGGATCCTGTCTGCCTCCTGGGCCAGCTCCCGGAAATCTTCCTGGGTTTGACAACGTACGCCGGCCAGCGTCCCTCTCATGTGCGCCGGGAGGTTGGTGAGGAAGATGTACTGGAAAAGGAAGTCGTCGTTGTCTGACCCCCTCAGCTGTAGCATATCCTCCATCAGGGCACTTGGCCTGTGTCCTCCCTGGTCGAGCAAAGCCAGGAGCCTCCTAGCCCTCACTTCGGCTGAGGGCGTGAAAAACTTGATGAGGGTAGCTTTCAACCTGCCGTATCTGTCGGTGGCGGGCGGCTGCTGCACCAAGCTCTGCACGCACCAAGCCGTGCAGTTATCCAGCTTAGCGATGACATGGTGGAACTTAGTGTCATCCACCGTTACTCCTGCGAGTGCGAACTGTGACTCCGCTTGTAGGAACCACGACAGTGAATTGTCCTGCTAGAATTCCGGCAGCTTGACGGCTACGGCGCTCGCCAGGGCAGACTCCAGCGAGTCTGGAACGCGGAGACCTTCTCCAGGCATTCTCTACGTTGATAGGTCACCAATGTGGGGAGCGTGGAATAAAGAGACTGAATTGTGTTTTATTCCAGTTTATTCCAACATTCATTTCCCCAGCCTGCTCTCTCCAATAAGCAGGAAGACAAGAGGCTGAGCCGCATCAGAGTTTCACATTTATACCTTTTCTCATACAGACTTCTCACACACAGGGGGGATCACATATCCCCGTCAAAACCCTTTATTGACATTTCTCCCCCCTCCAGTCTTCCGTCTTCTACCTGCGTCCTGGAGGTCAGGAAGAACTTCGTTCGCACCCCTGTCCTCTCTCGTTGTCCTCCGCAGGTGGTCCGGACTTACTGTCCTCTTCGTTGTGAGGTCAATCCACATATGTGCTGTCAGCATCTCTCTTATGTTTAACATATGTATGCACAAATACACCCCTTTTATGTCTAAACATATGTATGCACAAATACACAGCTACACCATACACCATTTCCATACTGTAAGTGTGACCTAACTACAGACTGGTATAGCATGAGGAAAGCACTTTTATCCAAGGTCTGGAACACTCTCCTTACAATTCTCATCTGCTGGTTTGTCTTATTGATAGCTTCATTCATGTGTTTCCAGAATTTCAGCTCTGGGTAACTCTCTGATCATTGACCAAGTCTTTTTCTTCCTCAATTGATTGTAACACACATGGTTGTCCATTATCACCTTTCATAGTGTACTCCCGATGAAAACGATGACAAGATCAGAGAAGCCCTCCATACCAAGAACAAGGCTTACATCGAGTGGCAGAATGACCCGTCCTCTGTCTCCAAGCGTGAAAGATTCAAAACTCTGCAGGCAAAAGTCCAGTCCGACCTTCGACTGATGCAGGACCAGTGGTGGCAGGATAAAGCGGCCGAAGTCCAGCACTACGCGGATACCCACAATTCCAAGAAATTCTTCAGTGGTCTGAAGACAGTCTTTGGCCACTCCGCATCAGGCTGCTCCACGTTGCTGTCCTCGGACGGTTCGACCCTGATTAAAGACCAAGAGGGCTTGATTAAGCACTGGCAAGAGCACTTCAGTAATCTGCTTAACCGACCCTCATCAGTTGACACAGACGCACTGAACCAGATCCCCCAGCAGCTAATGCAAGACTCGCTTGCAGAACCCCCGTCCATAGACGAAATTAAGAAGGCGATCCTTCAGACAAACTCGGGCAGAGCGTCGGGGAAAGGATGGCATTCCTGCCGAGATCTACAAGGCGGCAGGTCCCAACGCCCTCGAAGCCTTTCATGATGTCCTGCTGAGTATCTGGGAAGAGGAGGAGATGCCTGATGACTTCCGTGATGCCCTGATTGTCTCCATCTACAAGAACAAGGGAAGCAAATCCGACTGTGGCAACTACAGGGGCATCTCTCTCCTCTCTATCGCAGGGAAGATCTTTGCCAGAGTCATACTCAACAGACTTATCACAGTATCAGAGCAGAATCGCCCAGAGGCACAGTGTGGCTTCAGGCCTGGCAGAAGTACTGTTGATATGATTTTTGCCATGAGACAACTCCAAGAGAAGTGCATTGAACAAAACATGCCCCTATTCTCCGTCTTCATAGATCTGACCAAGGCTTTTGACACGGTCAATAGAGAGGTCCTCTGGACAGTCTTAGAGCGTATCGGATGCCCCCCAAAGGTTATATCGATGATCAGGCTTTTCCATGACGGTATGACTGGCCAGGTCATCTCCAGCGGGAATGTGTCGGAAGCCTTTGCAATCATCAATGGTGTGAAGCAGGGCTGTGTCCTAGCTCCAGTCCTATTTAACGTGTTCTTCACCTGCATGCTGTCCCATGCCGTCCGAGACCTGGTGAAGGGGGTCTACATTCGCTACCGTTTGGATGGCTCCCTCTTCGACCTGCGTCATCTCACTGCCAAGACAAAGAGCCTGCAAACCCTCCTCCAAGAAGTCCTCTTTGCTGATGACTGCGCCCTTGTGGCCCACGCAGAATCCGACCTGCAGATGATGTTAGACCGCTTCTCTGAGGCTTCAAAGCTCTTCAGCCTGACCGTCAGCCTCGGCAAGATGGAGGTGCTTCACCAGCCTGCACCAAACACTCATCCACCTGCACCCAACATTGTCATCGACGACACACCACTTGCCAATGTCGAACGTTTCAAGTACCTGGGAAGCACCATTTCCTGTGATGGCTCCCTGGACAAAGAAATTGCCTCTAGAATTGGCAAGGCTAGCCAGGCACTGGGCAGACTCCGCACCTGAGCGCTCAACCAACACAGTATCCGGTTATCAACGAAACTGAAAGTTTACAATGCTATGGTACTCCCCTCCCTCCTTTACGGTTGTGAAACATGGACGCTGTATTGCAGACACGTCAAAAAGCTGGAGTACTTCCACATGCGAGCTCTCCGTTCCATACTCGGAATCAGCTGGCAAGAGCACATCACCAACCTGGAGGTCCTGGAGCATGCCAACTCCACCAGCATTGAGGCCATGCTCATTAAGGCCCAACTTCAATGGGTGGGGCATGTCATCCGAATGGAGGAGTTTAGGATGCCAAGACGCCTGATGTATGGTGAGCTCCAGCTCGGCAAGAGAAACCGAGGCCGCCCAAAGCTGCAATACAAAGATACTGTGAAAGCAAACATCCGGTGGTGTCACGTCAAGCCGAAGGAACTGGAGGAGCGTGCTATGGACAGACCAGAATGGAGAGCCTCAATCCACAAAGCTGCTGCCAACTACGAAGAAGCACAACGCCAGAAACTCACAGATGCCAGAGAAAAGCAACACAGAGCTGTATCAGCAGTGATTACAACAACGAACTTCCAATGCCCCCACTGTTCAAGACGCTGCACAACCAGGCTAGGACTGCAGAGCCACCTTCGCGTGCATCGATGAGCTGCAGAATGCAAACGTCATCATCGGATCCGATGGATAACCACCAGTGTACTCCCTGTTGGGGTTGTTATGTCCCAAGTGCACCGTCTTGCACTTAGCTGCATTAAACTTCAACTGCCAGGTATCTGACCAAATGCCTAGACTGAATATGTCAGTCTGCATGGATCCATGTTCTTCATCATTCCAGACAATCCTGAACAGCTTGCTGTCGTCCATGAAGAGATTGATAGAGCCCTTCACCACACCTATTTACAACAAAACAAACACGCTAGAGTTATATTTATTGTCTCAAATAGCCAAACATAATAACTTTGTGTAGAAGGGCTCCTTGTTTCATTTGAAAATACCCAAACTAACAAATGCAGAAATTAAATCACAACAACAAACTAACCAAAGGAGCCAGTGACCCACAAACTGTACTCAGCAGGTGAAGTGGTATGTATGTAAACACTGACTTCTGCACTGGACAATATTTAATTAAAATGACAATAGGCTCATATTTTTCTAAATTATGCTCGAGGTGCTTAGCAACAATTAACTAGGTACATTCACAAGGGTGTATTTTTCTTGGTGGAGCAAAATAACTGGTTAAGCAAAGAAAAATCATGATATTCTGTCCTTTATTACTGTATAAACTGTGTTTCAGCCCAACGTGAACTGCAGTTATATATTTACTGATACCGTACTCTCTCTTGTGTAATATTACTTAAGTCTATGATGTCTAAAATGTGTAGAACTTTTATGATGCTGTTTTAAAAATGTAATCCTACATCCTTCTCCTGCTCCATCAACAAGAAAAACAGTGATGGTAAACTGAGATGAATAAAGGGATTCTTATTCTTATTTTATTCTGTTTGAGGTTGTGTGACACATTCTGTCCCAGTCCAGTCCAGTATGTGGGACGACATTATTCATTTTTTATACATGGGTCATACGTCAGACATTTATCACATGTAAATTACAAGCAAAAACATAAAGATTACAAAAACTAAATATAAACGAGCTGGTGAATTCTTTCACTTCTGCCATACTTTATATCTGACAGCAGGGGACAGCAGTCTATCACACTTCAATGCAGAGTGACCAAACGAGTCTCTTCAAGAGGGCTGGATGACTGCTATGTATCCTCACAAAGTGTCATTTATGTAATGCAAACAGGGGAGTAGTAACTATTTTCATTTATTTAAGTATATGTACTCAAGTAGCCTTTTTACTAAATGTTACTTTACTGAGTAGTTGTATTCTTCCTTACCATATTTATTTAAAAAAAAAAAAAAAACTACTCAGGTGTGCTTGGTGGTACTCTGAGTTACTTTTAATTTGGTCAGAAATGTGCTTTTTTTTTCAAAAAAATGACTACATGTTTAGTATTTTTTGTGAATTTATCACCTTCTCTCATTTAAAGCAGTTGAAGTAAGTGTTATCTTTAAAAAAATGTGATCTAAATAATATTAGATAGTACATGTGCATATTTTACATTCTGTTTTCCTCAGACTACCAAAACCCCTCAAATCAGCAATAGTCACAATATTTACAACAAAAAGTTGCAATATGATGTGAAAAAGCAACAAATTTATCACCCCCCCCCCAATGTAGAAGAAATAAATAATCACTTTTAAAGTAAGTGTCTCAAATTTAAAGGAAAAACTTCACTTATTTATCAGAATAAAGTCACACATTTAACCCCCCCCCCCCCAACGTTTTAAGAAATAGGACAAAAAATTTGCAAAAAAACAATAAATTTATGAGGGGAAAATTGCAAATTACATGAAAAATATCTCACCAAAACTTCTAAATTTATGAGAACATAGTCACAAACCCAAGAGGAAAAGCCTAACAAATTTGCAAGAGTAAAGTTATATCTCACTACTTAACTTTTTAGAAGATATTTTTATACTCTTATTCAAGTGCTTCTTTAGTGACAAATCTTACTGTTACTTAAGTCATTGGTGCCATAAGGTTACACTACTTTTACTTGATTAAAACTTCTGGATACTCCACCACTGGGTGTATAAGTCCAATCAAAATGTTGAGCATACGCAAAACCAAGAAATTTTCTGAATGCCTGAAAAATGTTCTGTGTTGTGACCGCATAGTTCAAATGCTTCTTGACTCCGTGAGAAGTCTTGTAAACAACATCCAGTGTTGGACCTGGTGACCCCCTCCCTTTCTTCATTCCAACACGTCTCATTCTATATAACTTTGAAGTCAAAGACAAAAAGAGGAAAATGTATCCCTGGGGTCCTTGGAATTCAAGCGAGGAACCACAAAAACAACACTTCATCAGGGGTACCATTCAGACTGGTGATCAGCAATATATGTGGGAATTCAAATGAGAAGCATTGTGTACGGGGAAAAAGCCAAAGAGATTTGTCTCGTCCACGGCCCCCTTCGTCCTTTTTTTTTTCCACCGTCTTCTCATGAGTGACTTTGATGTGGACAAGATGATTGGAAAACAAAGGAGCGTGGCTCGATTCAATTCCAGCAGAGAATAGGTTAGTAAGAAGAGTGGGTGGCAAGGGGAGAATGTAAGTTTCATAAGAGAAAGAAAAAAAAAAATCACATTTCAGCGTAGTGTATCAATCTGCCAAGTAAAGGAGGGAAGGGTGGAGGAGGAGATACGGAGCACGGCAGAGTGAGCTGGGTGTGAGAAAAGGAGCTCCAGTTGATCTCTCTTTAGAAAAGCTGCCCCCACTCTCCTGCTGGGTTCTGCTCAGTTCTTGTCCTCCTGGTACAATGCTGGTGGAACTGCCCCCCCTACTCACAAACCCACAACACCCCCCAAATGCCCTCCATGTGCCGAAGCTACATTGACAGCCTGGACCACAGACCCCAACATATGGAGGCAAGACCAAGGGGCCTGGCCTCCAATGTGCACCACAGCTGGGGCTGTGCTGGAGCAGGCAGCGGAGACTCGGCTACACGATCACTGCTGACTCCCTTCAACAACACAGATACACTTTCTGCCGAGTATGGACAAACTGATAATTGACACACTTATTAGGTCAGATAGATTATTAAAAGAACCATATCTTCCAGTAATGGCAGTAATATCTTGGTTTTGCTGAAATGTTCTCTAGTACAGAAGGACTTCTTAAAGACAAACCCAGAAGAAAATTAGAATTTCACTCAACAGACATGCAGACTCACTCCTTTTGCAGCCCTAGCTCCCCGCCACACATACTTACAAGATGGATTGAAACCATTTATGACCCTGTGACCTTGATGCTTGACCTTTTAACACCAAAAGTCCCGAGTTGCCAAGTCACACACCGCTGGTGGGTGTCACCTTCTTTTGACATCCATCACCTGGCAACCCACTAACCCACAGGTATCAAACTCATTCCATGGACGGCCAAGACCCTGCAGGTTTTACCTCCACCCAGTGTCTTCAGCAGGTGTTTTCACTGATCAGCAATCAGTGGGAAAAAATTCAGTGAAATCACCTCTCTAGTACAGAAGGACTTCTTAAAGACAAACCCAGAAGAAAATTAGAATTTCACTCAACAGACATGCAGACTCACTCCTTTTGCAGCCCTAGCTCCCCGCCTGTCCCCCTCATGGACCTGTCCCCCTCATGGATCGTCACCTTATCGTGGTGGGGGGGTTTGCGTGCCCCAGTGATCCCAGGAGCTATGTTGTCCGGGGCAATTTGCCTCTGATAGGGTCTCCCAAGACAAACTGGTCCTGGGTGAAGGGCCAGACGAAGAACGATCCAACAGACTCTCATGATAAATTGTATATCAAGGATTCAGTGTACCCCGCCCGGTATGGGGTTACCGGGGCCCCACCCTGGAGCCAGGCCTGGGGGAGGGGCTCGAAGGCTAGCGTCTGGTGGCCGGGTTTCCACCCATGGGACCCGGCCGGGCTCAGCCCGAAGGAGTTACATGGGTCCGCCCTCCAGTAGGTTCACCACCTGCAGGAGGGATCATGGAAGTCCGGTGCTATGTGGATTAGGTGGCAGTCAAAGGCGGAGACCTTGGCGGACTGATCCCAAGCTTTCTAAACTGGCTTTTGGTACGTGGAATGTCACCTCTCTGGTGGGGAAGGAGCCTGAGCTGGTGTACGAGATTGAGCGATACCGGCTAGATATAGTCGGCCTCACCTCAACACACAGCTCCGGTTCCGGAACCAGTCTCCTGGAGAGGGGCTGGAGCTTGGCCTTTTCTGGAGTTGCCCCGGGCGAGAGGCGACGAGCAGGGGTAGGTATTCTTGTATCGCCCCACCTTGCTGCCTCTATATTGGAGTTTTCCCCGGTGGACGAAAGGGTTGCTTCCCTGCGCCTTCGGGTTGGGAAACGGGTCCTGACCATCATTTGTGCCTATGCACCAAATGATGTTTCAGAGTACCCACCCTTTTTGGAGTCTGTGACTGGGGTGCTGGAGGGTGCTCCTCCTGGAGACTCCATTGTCCTACTGGGGGACTTCAATGCGCACGTGGGCAACGACAGTGAAACCTGGAGGGGGGTGATTGGGAGGAACGGCCTGCCCGATCTGAACCCGAGTGGTGTTCAGTTATTGGACTTCTGTGCTAACCACAGTCTGTCTATAACGAACACCATGTTCAAGCATAAGGGTGTCCATATGTGCACCTGGCACCAGGACACCCTAGGCCGCAGGTCGATGATCGATTTTGTTATCGTATCATCAGACCTGCGACCGTATGTCTTGGACACCCGAGTAAAGAGAGGTGCAGAGCTGTCAACTGATCACCACCTGGTGGTGAGTTGGATCCGATGGCAGGGGAGGAAGCCATTCAGACCTGGTAGACCCAAACGTATAGTGAGGGTGTGCTGGGAGCGTCTGGCTGAGGCCCCTGTCCGGGAGGTCTTCAACTCCCACCTCCGGAAGAACTTCAACCACATTCCGAGGGAGTCTGGAGACATGGAGTCTGAATGGGCCATGTTCTCCACCTCTGTTGTTGAAGCGGCAGCCCAGAGCTGCGGCCGCAAGGTGGTCGGTGCATCTCGTGGTGGCAACCCCCGAACCAAGTGGTGGACACCAGTGGTGAGGGGGGCCATTAAGCTGAAGAAGGAGTCCTATCAAGCTTGGTTGGCTTGTGGGACTCCCGAAGCAGCTGAGGTGTACCGGCAGGCCAAGCGGAGTGCAGCTCGGGTGGTTGCTGAAGCAAAAACCCGGGTATGGGAGGAGTTCGGTGAGGCCATGGAACAAGACTTTCGGTCAGCTTCAAAGAGATTCTGGCAAACTGTTCGGCGGCTCAGGAGGGGAAAGCAGCTCCCCGTCCACACTGTGTATGGTGCGGATGGGACACTGTTGACTTCAACTGGGGATATCGTCGGGCGGTGGAAGGAATACTTCGAGGATCTCCTCAATCCCACTGATACGCCTTCCACAGAGGAAGCAGGGTTTGGGGACGAGGGGGATGACTCGCCTATCACAGGGGCTGAGGTCGCCAAGGTGGTTAAAAATCTCCTTGGTGGCCGGGCCCCGGGGGTGGACGAGATTCGCCCCGAGTACCTCAAGGCCCTGGATGTTGTTGGGTTGTCATGGTTGACACGCCTCTGCAACATTGCGTGGAGGTTGGGGGCAGTGCCTTTGGCATGGCAAACCGGGGTGGTGGTTCCTCTCTTCAAAAAAGGGGACCGGAGGGTGTGCTCCAACTTTAGAGGGATCACACTCCTCAGCCTCCCTGGGAAGGTCTATGCCAAGGTACTGGAGAGGAGAGTCCGGCCGTTGGTCGAACCTCGGATTCAGGAGGAGCAATGTGGTTTTCGTCCTGGCCGTGGCACATCGGACCAGCTCTTTACCCTCTCGAGAATTCTTGAGGGTTCGTGGGAGTTTGCCCAACCAGTTTACATGTGTTTTGTGGACTTGGAGAAGGCATTTGACCGCGTCCCTCGTGGATTTTTGTGGGGGGTGCTTCGGGAGTAAGGGGTATCGGGCTTGTTGTTACGAGCTATTCGGTCTCTGTACGACCGTTGTGAGAGTTTAGTTCGCATTGCCAACACTCGGTCGGAGTCATTCCCAGTGAGAGTTGGACTCCGCCAGGGCTGCCCTTTGTCACCGGTCCTGTTCATAATTTTTATGGACAGGATTTCTAGGCGCAGCCAGGGAATGGAGGGTGTCATGCTTGGTGACCACAGGATCTCATCTCTGTTGTTTGCAGATGATGTTGTCCTGTTGGCTTCATCCAGCAATGACCTACAGCTCTTGCTGGGACGGTTTGCCGCTGAGTGTGAAGCGGCTGGGATGAGAATCAGCACCTCCAAGTCCGAGTCCATGGTCCTCAGCCGGAAAAAGGTGGATTGTCCTCTCCGGGTTGGGGACAGGCTCCTGCCCCAAGTGGAGGAGTTTAAGTATCTTGGGGTCTTGTTCACGAGTGAGGGGAAAATGGAGCGAGAGATCGACAGACGGATTGGAGCAGCATCTGCAGTGATGCGGACGTTGTACCGGTCTGTTGTGGTGAAGAGGGAGCTTAGTTCTAAGGCAAAGCTGTCGATTTACCAGTCAATCTACGTTCCTACTCTCACCTATGGTCACGAGCTTTGGGTAATGACCGAAAGAACGAGATCGCGGATACAAGCGGCTGAAATGAGCTTTCTCCGTAGGATTGCTGGACTCACCCTCAGAGATAGGGTGAGGAGCTCAGTCATCCGGGAGAGGCTCAGAGTAGAACCGCTGCTCCTCCACATTGAAAGGAGTCAGTTGAGGTGGTATGGGCATCTGATTAGGATGCCTCCTGGACGCCTCCCACTTGAGGTGTTTCAGGCACGTCCCACTGGGAGGAGACCCCGGGGCAGACCCAGGACTCGGTGGAGAGACTATGTCTCCCAGCTAGTCTGGGAACGCCTTGGTATCCCCTCTGAAGAGCTGGAGCAGGTGGCTGGGGAGAGGGAAGTCTGGGCTTCTCTGCTTGAACTGCTGCCTCCGCGACCCGGACCTCCGGAAAAGCGGTAGAAGATGGATGGATGGATGGATGGAAATCACCTGTTGAAGACACTGGGAGGAAGCAAAACATGCAGTGTCTTGGCCCTCCATGGAATGAGTTTGACATCCCTGCGCTAACCCATTAAATCTCACACCAAGTACTATTTTGTCTTGACATGAGGGAAGCATGAAATGCCCTAAAATTTCCTGGCAGATGACTGCGCTGACTTTGGACATGATAAAACACAATGGACAAATACTAGCATTGGCTCCTCAAATCATTACTGACTGTGGAAACTTCACACTGGACCTCAAGCAACTTGGATTCCATGCCTCTCCACTATTCCTGACAACTCTGGGGCCTTGATTTCCAAGTGAAATGTAAAATTTACTTCATCTGAAAAGGGGTCATCTGCTGGTGTTGATACACTGTATGTTATCAAGTCCAAAATCAGCACAGCCATCTACCAGGAAATTTTAGAGCACTTCAAGCATCCCTCTCCATTTATCAAGGAGAAACGATACTTTTACTTTTCAACTACATTTGGTGTACTTTTTGTACCTTTCTTCTTAATTAATGGATTTCAGTAAAAGTACAGTATTTTTCTCACAGAACTGCCTCCAGGTGGGATATTTTTTCTTGCTACAAGATGATTTGATGTTTCTGTACTACTAGCTTGTTGATGCAATAATGGAATATTTCATTATGTGACCAGATGCTGAACCTGATAGTAACCAGTTTGACCAAGAAGTGAGTGAAGAGGTGTCTGCACATTTTAACGTCAAGCTGCAGTGGAAATGACACTGAATAGGCTCCATATTCTTCTCATCCGACACTGACTCAAATACAAGGTATTTAACCTTTATTCTTATATTGAAAGATATAAGGAAAGTTTTGAAAAACTTTAACAACTAGAAAAGCACTCGGAGAGAGCAGACCTCCGCCAAGAGCAACAGTCCCCCCCAGTATTGTGATTTATACCATAAATATTCTACACTAATTTTGTTATTGTTCTTTCCCTGTATCATGTGTTTCTGTATGTCATATGATTGGTCAAGAAAACAAAAAAATGCTATTTGAACTACACAAATACAATTTATTTAATTTAACAAGAGATACAACATGTACAAGTCTTTAGTTGGAGAACACATTCATGAAATTTATTCCTAATAATAAGTTCTGGATATTGAAAAGCTACCATTGACATAATTTTTCTAACTTTGTTTCTTTCCAGGAAATTAAAAAAATGTACATATACGTAGTGTAGAATAGAACAATATTAACTCCAATCTTCTTTTAAAAAAAAAAACATAACCTCCTGGCGGAGGTAATAAGAAAAAATCAATAAAATAAAACTAAGCTCAACGAGCTTCAATAGCATCTGGGGATAGCCCCTCATCCTGTCTATGCTGCCGTGTACTGTCTCTGTCTTTAGCACGGCGAGAAGCAGCAGCCTGTGGGCTCTCATTCAGTGTATGCTGCATTTTAGCGGCTCTGTCATAAGCTCAACGAGCCTGTGGGCTCTCATTCAGTGTATGCCGCATTTTAGCGGCTCTGTCACGAGCTCGACGAGCTTCAATATGTAGTTCAGTGCTTCCTGCTGGCGGAAGCACTGAACTACACATTACCTCCGGGCCCTATCTCACAATGTTAAAGAATCCTTTAAAAAATTCCTGGATCCAGACGGTGATCCGGATCATCCCCAAAATTTAATCAATTCTTCCTTGTACCATTTCCAACAACGCCTGAAAGTTTCATCGAAATCTGTCCAAAACTTTTTGAGTTATCTTGCTAACCAACAGACAGACAGACAGACAAACAGACAAATGCCGGCAAAAACATAACCTCCTGGCCTGTGGCCTGGCGGAGGTAATAAACCCTGTTATTAAACAAATTAAGCGCTGGACTCCAGAGAATGAGAGCACCCTCCAAGACTGTTTTGCCTGTACAGACTGGGATGTGTTTAAAGCTGCAGCCACCCAGGAGGACTCTTCTGTAAACATACAGGATTACACTGAGTATGTGACTGGGTACATCAGCACGTGTGTTGATACCATTGTACCCATCATAAAAGTCAGGAAGTTCGGGGGGGCGCTGTTGTGCGGTCAATGGAGTAGGACGCAGTTTTGGTGGCTCCTGCCAACTTCGTAAAATATTGTTATTCAGTTGTGCAGTTATCTAAAAACCCAGTGTTTTTTTCTTGGCTCTTTTTCGCTGTGTATCTTAAGAGATACTTTTGAATTGTTTTGCAATGTCGGGGAAAGGAAAAACCCGCACTATTCAGACGCACCTGAAACCTTGTTCACAGGCCCCGACTTCAGAGCCGCTAGCTCAACCTGTTGATCCAGCCCCTGTTTTGTACGCTGAAGCTTTGAAAATTGAGCTGCTTTCCTCTCTAAAAGAAGACATCTCTGGTATTATTAAGAAGGAGCTACAAGAGATTATCGGAGACGCTTTGGCACCTCTTAAGGTTGAGTTACAGTCTGTGAAATCACAGTTAGCGAGCGTCAATGCTGCTATTGATGCTAAGTTGGCTAAGCTAACGTGCACTATGGGGGACATGGAAGAAACGCTCACAGCTTATACGGATGACATGACTGATATGAAAACAAGTGTTGAGCGCCTCAATGCTAAGGTTGCTGTGCTGGAAGACAAATGTGAAGATCTAGAATCAAGATCGCGACGCAATAACATAAGGATTATTGGCGTTGAAGAGGGTCCAGACTCTTTTTCTCCTACTGCTGTGGCTGCGTTGCTGAAAAATGCTTTTTCTTTGGATAAGGAACCACTAGTGGATCGGTCTCATCGTACTCTTCAGCCTAAACCTAAACCGGGTGAGCGACCACGAGCCATTGTGTGCAGGCTTCACTACCACAGTGACTGTGTTGATATATTACGGCGTGCGCGAGAGCTCCAGCGGATTAAAGTCGGAGGTATGACTTTGTCGGTCTTTCCGGACTACACCGTCAAGATTGCACGGGCTCGGGCTGCATTCAACGAAGTTAAGCGGCTACTCCGTGGCATTGATGGAGTCAAATACGGACTTCTCCACCCGGCGCAGCTACGCATTTCTTACCAGGGGACTGAAAAGAAGTTTACTTTGCCGGAAGACGCGAAGGAATACGTCAAGACTCTGATTTCTGGGTGAGCTGTGAACCTTTCATTATAATTCTTATATATGCTCGGACTCTAGACTTGTTGCTGTTACCTGGACATTTGCGCTTATTTGCTTTATTTTGGGAGTGTTCATTAGAATCTCTTAGTGTATTGTTGAGTTTAATATTATCATTACTTTTTCTTACTTTATTGTTCAGATTACAATACTGGTATAAAACAGCATGTAATTTAATCATTGCACATATTATAATTCAATTTCTGGAAGTTGGCAGGAGACATGTTTTCCATTGGTATATATATATATATATATTTTTTTTTTTTCTCTGCTCGGCTTTGCCTCCGAGTTGTTCCTATTTAACTGAGAACAACTTTTCTTTGTGTGTGACACTGCTGTCTCCATTGGTTTTTGGGTGTGTTTTTTTGTTACATGGAGACTTTGGGTGTATTTGTTTTGGGGGTTCTTTTGGGTGGGTGGTGTTTTACCTCAGCTCACAGCAATAGTTCTTGTGTTGGTTGTTTTTTTTTGGTACATGTAAATGGCTAGTACCAATATAGGCCATGGTACAGCTTTACTAGGCGCATCTTTGCGATTCATTAGCTGGAATATTAAGGGCATGGGTCATCCTGTTAAAAGATCAAAAGTTTTTAACCACTTAAAACATTTAAAATCCTCAATAGTGTTTCTGCAGGAGACCCATCTTCGGATAAAAGATCATCATCGGTTGCACTGCTCTTGGGTGAGCCAAGTTTTTCATTCAGAGTTTAATTCTAAATCAAGGGGGATTGCTATTCTTATTAATAAAAATGTACAATTCTCAGCCACTAACATTATAGCTGATAAAAACGGCAGATATGTGATAGTTGCCGGTACTTTGATGCAGAAAAAGGTTCTGTTAGTCAATGTATATGCCCCAAATATTGACAATGTTGAATTTGCAAATAAATTACTAAGTAGCTTACCATTTTTGAATTCACATTTGTTAATCTTAGGGGGCGATTTAAATTGTGTCTTTGATCCATTATTAGATCGATCTAATCCCCGTAATCTAAATAAGTCTTTAATGTCTCAAACATTTTCTGATTTCATGACACAGAATGGCTTTGTCGATCCTTGGAGATTCCGCAATCCAACCAGTAAAAAATTCTCCTTTTCTAAGGTGCATCATTCTTACTCCAGGATTGATTACTTTTTTATTGACTGTACTTTAAATTCCTGTGTAGTTTCCTCTGATTATTTAAGTATAATAATATCTGATCATGCACCATTATTATTAGATATTCAGTTGGGTGCCTATAAACGTAGTCTTCCTTCATGGAGGTTTAATTCTCTTCTTTTAGCAGATAAAGAGTTTTGTGATTTTATTTCCAATTCAATTGATGAGTTTTTGTTGTTTAATAAAAATGATTCTACTTCATATTCATTATTATGGGAGACTCTTAAATCCTACCTTAGAGGACAAATCATTTACTATTCTGCTCTTTCTAATAAGAGACATCACACCAAGTTTTCTGAACTCACTTTAGCTATTAGTAATATTGATCAAAGTTATGCCTTAAATCCTACACCAGAATTATTTAAACAGCGCATAGAGGTACAGTCAGAACTTGATTTAATTTCAACCCAAGAAGCTGAACGGCTATTACTACAAAATCGTGGAACTCATTATGAATATGGCGACAAAGCAAGCCGTCTGTTGGCACATCAGCTACGCCGTCAAGCTAATTCTCGGATTATAAGTAGTATTCAGAATAGTCAACATATAATCACGACAGATCCTAATGAAATCAATGCCACATTTAAAACATTTTATTCCTCATTATATACGTCGGAGTTCCCAACAGATTCACATAACATGAACTTATTTCTTCATGACCTCTCGAATCCTGTAATTGACTCAGACACTGCAAAAAGCCTGGATTCCCCACTCGGCCTTGTTGAAATAATTAACTCAATTGAAGCAATGCAATCAAACAAAGCACCTGGCCCTGATGGGTTTCCCATTGAATTTTATAAAAGATTTACGGAAAAATTAGCACCTTTACTTTTAGCTACCTTTAATGAATCATTAGAACGAGGTATTCTTCCTCCAACTCTAACACAAGCTTCGATTGTTTTACTTCATAAAAAGGACAAAGACCCAACTCTATGTAGCTCTTATAGACCACTATCTTTGCTTAATGCTGACGTGAAAGTGTTAGCCAAAGTAATTTCTTCCTGTCTGGAGAAGGTTCTCCCTTTGATTATATCTGAAGAACAGAACGGTTTTGTTAAGGGACGACAATTATTTTTTAATATACGCACTCTCTTCAATATAATTTATGCAAAACAGTCATCTGATTCATCAGAAATAGTCATATCGCTAGACGCTGAAAAAGCGTTCGACAGGGTAGAGTGGGAATATTTGTTTGCGGTTTTGAGGAAATTTGGATTCAATGAGAAATTTGTTTCTTGGATTCGTCTCCTCTATACATCCCCGAAGGCAAGGGTTCAAACTAATGATATGTTTTCTGATTACTTTTCTCTTGGACGTGGCACATGGCAAGGCTGTCCATTATCGCCCTTGCTCTTCACTATTGCCATTGAGCCTCTGTCCATTGCGTTGCGGTCTTCCAATTTATTTAGTGGGATTTTCCGAAATGGAACTGAACACAAGTTGTCGTTATATGCGGATGATTTGTTGTTATATGTGTCAAATCCAGTTAGTTCTATCCCCAATGTCTTGAGTATTTTAAATAATTTCAGTTCCTTTTCCGGTTATAAATTGAATTTGGAAAAAAGCGAATGCTTTCCTATCAACATGACTGCCTGGGATCTTCAGCAGTCTGACATACCCTTCAAACTTAGTCCCGCAGGATTCAAGTATCTTGGTATAAATGTGACACGCTCTTTCTCTAGCCTAGCTTCAGCCAATTTTTCTCCCCTTATTGCCAAAATAACCTCTGACGTCCAGCATTGGCGAAATCTCCCTCTGTCACTCTTGGGTAGGATTAATGTTGTCAAGATGAATATCTTACCAAAATTCCTTTTTTTATTTCAGTCAATTCCTCTTTTTCTGCCTAAAAGCTTTTTTGATTCTCTGGATAAGATAATTTGTGGCTTTATCTGGAATGGTAAACCACCTAGAGTGCGTAAAAAATTATTGCAAAGATGTAGACTTAGCGGGGGACTTGCATTACCTGATTTCCAGTCTTATTATTGGGCGGCACATATACATAAAATCTGCTATTGGTTAAAGTCTTTTCGCTCCCCATGGTGTAGAATGGAATTATCATCCTGTCGGGGGTCGTCAATACCTGCATTAATTTTTTCTTCTTTGCCTACAAAACCCTCTTTGTATACGGACAGTCAAGTGGTTCTCAACACATTAAAAATATGGTTTCAGTTTAGGCGGCGCTTTGGTTTTGTATCTGCCTCCTCTTTATGTCCTTTAACTAAAAATCATTTGTTTCCCCCATCTCTCTCAGATTCGTCATTCTCAGACTGGCATGACAGAGGTATTAAACATATAAGGAATTTATATACATCTGGGCTTTTTGATAGTTTTACCAATTTATCTTTCAATTATAACTTACCCGGCACCCATTTGTTTCGTTATTTTCAAATACGTAATTTTGTTTCTAAGTGTTTCTCTAACTTTCCTTCTATCCCTCCTGAGCAGCCCTGGGAAAGTATAGTTTCACATGGTCCACAACATAAAGGGTTGATATCCAAGCTTTATAATTCCACTTTAACATTAAACGATGAATCAAGTGTCAAAATAAAAAATTTGTGGGAGAAAGAATTGGGTATACAGATGACTGATGAGCTTTGGGAGGATGCCATTAACAGAATTAGAACGTCTTCCTCATGTGCTCGTCTTAGCTTGATTCAGTTTAAGGTAATATATAGAGTCCACTACTCAAAACTGAGACTCTCTGAGATTTACCCAGAAGTTGATGGTAGTTGTGATAAATGTAAGGGATCTCCCTGCCACCTTGGCCATATGTTTTTTCTTTGTCCGGAATTATACAGTTTTTGGTCTAGTTACTTTACAATTATCTCCAGGGTTCTTCAAGTGACTCTGCTGCCTTCTCCAAAAAGCGCTATATAAGTGCAGGTTAGTTAGTTAGTTAGATATTTGGGATTCCTGATTCCTCTGTAGTTTTGAATTCGGTACAAAGGGATATTGTGGCCTTTACATCCTTAATAGCAAGGCGTACTTTACTGCTGCATTGGAAATCTGTCAGATATCCCTCAATTTCCCTATGGCTCAAGGACATGATGTTTTTTCTAAAACTTGAGAAAATTAAATACACTATAAGAGGATGCACAGAAAGGTTTTACCAGAAATGGCAATGTTTTATATCTTACTTTTCTAATCTAAAAGTCTTACCCATCTAATTATGTCAGCATGTGCCTTGTTATATATATATATTTTTGTTATTTTTTTTTTCCTACTCTATTATGTGTATTTGTTTCAAATTATATGCCTGTTGAGGTACTTCCTCTACTGATCTTGTGAGCTGGGGGGGGGGTGTTGTTCGAGGGGATATTATAAAAAAAAATAAAAAATAAAAAAAAAATCTGGTGCTTAAGTGTGTAGTACTTGTTGAGGCACTATTTGATCCTATATACATATATGTATATGTGCTAAATAAGTGTATCTTTATTTTTTGTTTCAAGAAGTATTATGCCAACTTGTCTGTAATTTCTGAAATTGATTTCAATAAAAACACATTGGAAAAAAAAAAAAAAGTCAGGAAGTTCCCCAACCTGAAGCCCTGGATCAACAGTCAGGTACATCAGATGCTGTGTGCTCGCTCTCCATCCATCCATCCATCTTCTTCCACTTAATCCTTTTTGGGTCGTGGGGGTGCTGGAGCCTATCCCAGCATCTTTGGGCGAGAGGCAGGGTACACCCTGGACAGATCGCCAGTCCATCGCAGGGCCAACACAGAAAGACAGACAACCATTCACTCTTACATCCATACCTAAGGGCAATTTATAATCCTCAGTTGATGCCACTTAACCTAACTTGCATGTTTTTGGCCTGTGGGAGGAAACCGGAGAAATCCCGGAGTAAAGCCACGCAGACACAGGGAGAACATGCAAACTCCTGCTCACTCTCTTGCATTTAAATCAGGCAATGAGGTTGAGTACAAATCTGCAAAGTGTGGACTGAGGAAGGCTATAACAACAGCCAAGAGGCAGTACAGGGAAGAGTTGGACAGCCTCAACTCCACTCCTGACCTGGGGAGCATGTGGCAAGGCCTGCAACACATCACAGACTACAAGAGGACCAACAGCAACACCACTAGCTCCACAGACAGCCTGTCGGATGATCTCAACATCTTTTACACCCGCTTTGAGACCTCCAGCTACAGTGCAGAGAGGAGACACATGCACCCTCCCCCTCCCCCTCCACTAAACATCTCATCAGGCCAGGTAAACAGAGCACTGAGGAATATCAACCCCTGCAAGGCAGCTGGACCAGACAAGATGCCTGGACAGGCTCTCAGAGCATGTGCTGCCTAGCTGACTGATGTTCTCACATCCATCTTCAACCTCGCCCTCAACCAGAACATTGTCCCCTCCTGCTTCAAAACCACAACCATCGTCCCCCTCCCCAAAAAGAGCCTGCTGACCTGTCTGAATGATTACAGGCCGGTAGCACTCACTCCAGTCATCATGAAGTGTTCTGAGAGAGTGGTGCTGCCCCTCATTCAGGACAGCATACCGGATACCCTGGACCCCCTGCAGTATGCCTACTGGCCCAAAAGGTCCACCTCAGGTGCCATTGCTGCAGCACTCCATTATTCTCTCTCCCACCTGGAAGATAAAGAGTCCTTCATCAGGATGTTCTTTGTCGACTACAGCTCCGCCTTCAACACGGTCACCCCCCACAAACTCACCAACAAACTGTCTTCACTTGGCCTGCACCCCACCCTCTGTGACTGGCTACTGGACTTTCTGACTGGCAGGCCCCAGTCTGTCAGGATGGGTAACAGGACCTCAGCCAGCATCATCACGAACACAGGTGTCCCACAGGGTTGTGTTCTCAGCCCCATCCCCTACAGTCTCTTCACCCATGACTATGTTGCCTCCCACAAGGACAATATCATCTTAAAGTTTGCGGATGACACAGCAGTGATAGGACACATCACTGGTGGTGACGGAGCATTCTACAGGAGGGAGGTGGCCAGCCTGGTGTCATGGTGTGAGGACAACAACCTCACCCTCAACACGGACAAGATGAAGGAGATGATAGTGGACATGAAGAAGGGGAGGAGGAGACCCCATCAGCCGCTGTTCATCCGGAAGCTTGAGGTGGAGAGGGTGAGCAGCTTTAAATACCTGGGTATCCACATCAGCGAGGACCTTTTGTGGGCACTCAACACCACAGAGCTGGTTAAGAGAGCTCAACAGCGGCTGTACATTCTGAGGAGGCTGAAGAAGTTTGGCTTGTCTTCCAAGATCCTTAACAATTTCTACAGCTGCATCATTGAGAGCATCTTGACCAACTGCATCACTGCGTGGTACGGCAACACTACTGCCCTGGACCGCAGTCGCCTGCAGAGAGTGGTGAAGACAGCAGAGAAGATCATCAGGACTTCACTCCCCTCTCTGCAGAGCATCTACCACCGCAGAGTCCAAAGGAGAGCTGCCACCATCCTCCAGGACCCGAACTACTCCCAGCACAGAATGTTCACTCTTCTACCCTCAGGCCGGAGGTACAGAAGTGTGAAATGCAGGACATCCAGACTAAAATACTCCTTCTTCCCGCTGCCATCAGACTCCTGAATAAATAACAAATTTCAGACACAGCTTTGCAAATAGGAATTCACACATTGGTTGCTAAATTTGCACATTGCTCACTTGCACAGTGTACATAGTCTCACCCGTCTCATGTCCATATAATCTCTGCTGCTAAATTACACAACATAACAAAAATAATTTTTTTGTAAGCTGTTGTGTTTTTTCATCTGATTTAAGACAATTTTGCACCGCTGAATCCGAAAATGACATCCGTTTCTCTCGATCAGGTCAGGTTTTTATGTTAAGTTATAAGCAGTTGTACAGCAGTTGTACAGGTGTACTGTAAATTGAGTAGTAGACATTGATAAAGGTAAGTACATGTAAATTGAATGTTACATCATCATTGTTCAAAATTCAGAGAATTTCAAGAAATAAAAAAGAATTTTGCATCATATAAAGCGAAAATAGCCGTACATGTAAACAAAAACCTAAGAAAACATGTGGCCATAGTTCAAAAAGTTGACCTGATTGAGCAAAACCAATGTATTTTTTGGATTCAGCACATCAAAATTGTCCTAAATCAGCTAAAAAAACTTGGACAATAAATTTGGTGTTGACCAGTGTTATCATTGTACATTGCTAAATAATCATTGTCTCACACTGGGTGCTAATTTGTACATTGCTCATTTGCACACTGTACATAGGCTTATGCCATCTCAGGTGCATATCATCACTGATGTTAATATTATAGTCATCCAGTGAATTTTCAATTTTCATTCTTCTTGTTTCCTCTAGTTTAACTGCTTTAATTGTCCTAATTGCCGAATGTGTGTTATTATTATTCATTAGTATTAGTACTTAATATTAAGGTGTGTTTAAGGTGTCCTAATTGCCTAATGTATGTTATTAGTGTGTGCTATTAGTATTCATTAGTATTAGGTGTGTTATTACCTTATTAGTATTACCTTGACATTCGTTCAGAAAGCAGAAAAAGACTTTCATTGCTCAGGAAATGTTGCATTTCTTAACTGTGCACATGATAATAAAGACTTTGAATCTTGAATCTTTGTCTTTAGTGTCATTATTGTGATTTCTGTGTTTCCCTCTGTTTTTGTCCCTTGTCTGGTTTTTGGTCTTGTGTGCATATTGGTTTATTCCATTGTTTCCAGCTCCTCATGGTATCCATACTTCTAGACATCCTCCCTCATGTGTGCTCCTGTTTAGCTCCTAATTGCCATCCCAGCTGTCCCGTGTTCCCCTGATTAGTGTCCTCCCTATATATGTTGCCTTTTGCATTCAGTCATTGTCAGGCCATTGACGTTAAAGACTGGGTTGCTGAGTTCTTGTTGTGTGCTCCTGGTTATTCTTTCCGTGAGTTTTATTATCTCTTACACCTGAGTTTATTCCAGCCCTTGTGCTGCACATTTATTTTATTCTTTTTAGTTTTGTTAAATAAACCATCACTGCACTGAGTTCCTGCCTGCTACTTTGGGTCCAACATTAAAACTCACATCTGCCTTCCAAAGCAGATCTCGACACAGATGGCTGTGGATTTTGCTAAAAGGATGGAAATGACAGGTGAACACACACTTCAAGAAGAGAGAGAAACATAGGGTGACTTACAGGAGTGGAGGAAGGTGCACACAGGTGGACTACATCTTATGCAGAAGGATAAATCTGAAAGAGATAGGAGACTGCAAGGCGGTGGCAGGGAAGAATGTAGCTAGGCGGCATTGTATGGTAGTCTGTAGGATGATTTTGGAAATCCAGAAGAGGAAAAGAGTGAAGGCAGAGCCAAAGATTAAGTGGGGGAAGTTACAGAAGGAAGAAGGTCACACAGGGTTCAGGAAGGAGTTGATAAAGGCTCTGGGTGGTAGCGAAGAATTACTGGATGACAAGGAAAGTACAGCAAAAGTATTGAGGGAAACAGGTAGAAAGGTATGTGGTGTATCCTCTGGACAGAGGAAGCAAGACAAGGAAACTTGGTGGTGGAATGAGGAGGTACAGGAAAGTATTCAAAGGAAGAGGTTAGCAAAGAAAAAGTGGGATAGTCAGGAAGATGAAGAAAGTAGACAAGCGTATTTGGAATCTAAGGGCATGGCAAAGAGAGAGGTGGCAAAGGAAAAGGCATACAGTGAGTTGTACGAGGCGAGGCTGAAAAGTTCATAGTGGTCAAATTTGTGCAAATGTGGTTTATTTTTTAACATAGTCTCCCATTCGGTCCACATACTTCTTCCATCAGTGTTGCAATGCTTGGATCCCTGTGGTTTAAAAATAAACCACATTTGGTGAAATTTGACCAAAAAGGACACCATTGCCCTATTGAAATTTCTTGCTGAACAAGGTCACAAGGTCAACAAAGAAAATTGCAATTGTAGAAAACAGAAGTCAAGTACCTAGGCCACAATTTGTCAGCAGAGGGCAGACATGTTGATCCGGCTCGCAAAGAGGCTATTTTGGCAGCACCAAAGCTGATCACAAAGAGAGACATGATGTCATTTTTGGGAACTCTAAATTACTGTCACTCCTGGATTGCAAATTATTCATTTGAAGTGCAACCGTTGTCTGATCTCATTTACAAAAAGCCCATGGCACAGGTGGACAACATTGAGTGGACACCTGAGGCAGAAGAGGCATTTGTCAGGATGAAAAAACTTTTGGTTAGCACTGCCGTTTTGGCACTCCCTGATTACAAGAAGCCATTTATTCAAATGGCTGATTGGAGGGAGGGACACATGACATCAGTGCTCCTTCAACCAAGTGGTACAAAAATGCGTCCAGTGGCGCACTACTCCACAAGGCTTGACCCCGTGGTGAGGGCCCTGCCTCTGTGCGTGCAGGCTGTAATAGCTGCATCAATGGCAGTCCAAGCATCAGCAGGGATTGTCCTTTTCCATCCTTTGACCCTAAAGGTCACACATGCAGTATCAGTCATTTTGTCCCAGAGCAAAATATCTGTTCTCTCCCCATCCAGACACCTTGCATGCATGACAGTGTTGCTGTCAAAGCCTCATTTAACCATTGAATGTTGCTCAGTAACAAATCCAGCGAGGTTCTTACCAATTTCCATAGAGGGTGAACCTCATGACTGTTTGGCGGAAATTGAAATTGAAACATAACCACGTCCCAATTTATAGGACATGCCCTTGGATGATTCAGATCTCACACTTTTTGTAGATGGATCATCAAAACATGACTGTAATGGATCAAATCTGTCTGGCTATGCAGTTGTCACTCATGACACTGTTTTGAAAGCCCAAAAACTTCCATCACATTACTCTGCACAAGCAGCAGAGCTGATTGCTCTGACTGAAGCATGTAAATTAGGTCAACATAAAAAACTGTCTATACTGACAGCCAGTATGCATTTTCATCCATTCATAACTTTGCACAGCAGTGGAAAAACAGAGGCATGGTTACATCAACAGGAAAGCCAATTCAGCATGAAGACCTTATTTTGGAGCTGCTTGAAAGTGTCAAACTTCCATCACAACTAGCCATATGCAAATGTGCAGCACATACAAATGACACTGATCCCATCTCTCAAGGCAATCACTTTGCAGATCAATCAGCAAAAGCTGCTGCACAAGGCCTAAGACCAACACACAAAAAATCTGATTCCATTTTGACATTGACGGAAGAGTTATCACATGACATTCTCACTGAGGTACAACAAGCAGCACCACAAGCTGAAATCTACAGGTGGATCAAAAGGGGAGCCACCTTTGGTGACACCTCAAAGCTCTACAAATGTAACAAAAAGAAGCCAATTCTGCCATGCAAACTGCTTCATCGGGTCTCCATTTTGCTTCATGGCGTTTCCCATGTAGCAAAGGGGGGTATGGTTTTTACATTAAACAAAACCTTTACTGCCTATGGGTTCAGCCAGTTTGCCACTCAGTTCTGTAAAAAATGTCTAATTTGTGCAGAAAACAATGCACAAGGAAATTTCAGGCCCGAGAGTGTTGTGGATTTAGCTGTAACATCAGTTGTGTCACCATGGGTTGAGATGCCGTCTCGGCACTCAGCCCATGTTTTCCTTCATCCCTGCTTCTCATTGAGCGGCGTCTCAGCTGGCTCCCAGCTGGCAGCATTACGGACGGCTGAGGCCAATTAGTCCTCATCAGCTGGGGCGCTGCCAAAGAGAATAAATAGGAGCAGCCTCGATGACTCGGGGCTGCAACATAAGCACTGCTAAGCTGAAGCCCCTTCATCTGGTGTCAGCCTCTACTCCCCTTGCAGCATTCCTGTGTTTGTATCCCGCTGTGAGTATGCACGTCTTGTTACCCCTATGTCCGGTACGAGCTTCCTACCCCTGCGCTGTGCAACCTGTGAGTGTACGTCTGCATGAGTATCTGTGCTCTCCTCATCCCTCATCCCTCAACCTTAATAAAACATCTCGACTCACTGGCTTGCCCCTGGCTCTTATTGCTCGGCTCCCTAGAACCGGGTATGACAGTATGTCGCAGCCAGATGAGTTACCGGCTGCCGTGAGTCGCCGTGGAACTGTACCTTTCTGTCCGGGTGTCAGCGCTGCTAGCATGCCGTTTCCCAGGAGTCACTTCCGGCGCCAGGGCGACGAGCTGAGGTCCATCTCGGAGGCTGTCGACGGGACGCTCTTCACCCTGCACGACGCCTCCAACGCGAGACGCTGGCATCCGGGCCGTGCTGAGGAACTCCTGGACTGTCACCCTCATTCTGTGTACCATCTGGAGGACAGCGCCAGGATAGACGCCGCAGGTACACAGCGAGAGAAGCTCCACTGGTTGGATGGAAATCCCGGCAGGAAGTCGAAGTGGGCGACGTCTTTCCCTGCTTCGGAGTCCCGTTCCTGCCGCCATTCCAGTCCGGGAGTTCGCGCCAACCAGAGGGCTTCCCCCGACCTGCGCCATGTCACTCGGGATTCCCTTCAAGGAGCCGCAGCTGACAGCAGTTATGTCTGGGGTCGAGTGGCTGTCGCGAGCTCCACTGTGTTTCCTGTCACCACCTTCAGGCATGTGGCGGCGGCAGTGAGATTGATGGAGAGGACTTCAGGGCTACGAAGCTTTCCCGTGCTCGACGCCTCCCTCGCCTCGATCTCCGATCTGGAGCGGCGAATCCTGGGTTTCCCCCTCGCTTCGTCCCCTGGGAAGAGCCGTCATCACATCGCCGAGTCACCTCTGCATGAACCTCGTCCGGATCCAGTTCTGGGCCGCCGTCAGGACCGTTCCTCCCACGCAGCTGTCACCTCTTTGCCTCGTCAGTGTGGAGTTTTCACAGCCTCGTTCCCTGAGCCTCGTTCCCCCGCTGTCATTCCTGGACAATCGGGCTGGCTCACCCCGGCTGTTTCCCCCTCCTCCTCGACGCGCTTCCTGACTGCTGAGTGTGCCTGGAATCCCGGCCTGGCAAGCTCTCTGCTGGAGACAACGCGAGCGACCCTCAGACGAGTTCCCGGGGGGTCCTCCGTTATCACCGGGCGGGGAGAGAAAGAAGCAGAATCCACTACAGCAGGCGATACTCAACCTCCAGGAGGCAGGCAAGTCATAGTTTTTTCACACCTGCTTAATGATTTGCTCTGTCACATTCCTGGAGGAGGAGTTCAGGGTTCGCAGCTCCCTGAACTCTCCCCACCTGCTGTAACCTGTATTCCTAATCCCGCATCCTCTGTGTCTCTCTCCGCCGAGTGATTCCCGGCTCCGGGTCAACGTGGTGGGATAAGGAGAGGACCTGTGGTTCCGCAGCTACATTGCGGACGGAGGAGGGGGACTGACTGCTGCGTGGAGTCTGCGCTGACGACTGAGCGTCCCCGGGTCTCCACGGAGGAGCGGTTCGGTCCAGCGGGACGAGGTTCTTCTGGCTTCACGTCGAGTGGATCGTCGGCGGGGTCACCGGAGCTGGAGGAATCTCAAGCTGCGCTGACCATCGTGCTGGCTGCGGGGCCCGACGCGGCTGGATGGGAGCCTGACAACGACCTCCTGACGACGGATCCTGGATCTTCGCAGTCCTGGACGGCGTCAGAACCCGGGATCAGGCGAGTGCTCTCCTTTCTTTTCTCCCTTTTTATCTTTGAGCACTTCAGCCTATCTCTAGGGGAGACGAGCCGGGTGCAGCCGCCCGCTGCGTCTGAGCTCGTCTCGCCGGGTTCTGGCGCTGCCGGTGATCCTGATCCCGGTTCTGTTTTCTCTTCTGAGCCTTCTTCCAGGGTCACCGGCGAGGAGTTGCTGTTCCTCGTGGTGCTGGAGGGTCCAGGTTCAACGTTGGAGGTCGGTTCTGGTGCAGTGTCCAACGTGGGTTTGCCCGAGATCCAATCGGGGTCCAACGTGGGTTCGCCTGAGGCCCGATCGGGGTCCGACGTGGGTGCTGCCCCAGTGTTGTCCAGGTCCGGTGAGGAGGTGGCCGTTTCCCTGCGGCCTGACGCCCGTCGCCCTCGTCATCGGCTCTCCCCTGAGCCTCTTCCACCGGGATCCGCTCTGACCCTTCGTCCATCTCAACGGTCCTGGTGGTTGAGTGATGCGGGTCGATGACCCGACCCACAAAACTTTCGGTTCGGTGATCTGGTTCCCCCCACTGGTCTGTGTTTGCCTTTGGGCGGCCTGGTTCGGCTGCCGGTGGACTGGATTCCTGGGATCTGGGTCCGGAGTTCGCCGTCCGAACATTTCTCTTCCCCTGGTTCGCCAACTGGACAATGGGCGGGGAGATCCCCGGAGCCATCTCGGCCATTTTTGGACTCTGCCTGCCATACTCCTCGGGTGTCACTTTTCCTTTTATCATTATTAAGGTCACTTGGGTGTAATATTTTGTCCTGTTGGTGGATATGTATTTATAGTGCTGTGTGTTTTCCATCCCTCGTACTCAGCATTTTACTTTTTGTACCATGTTTTTAGCCTCGTTTTTGCATTGTAGAGTTATGTTTTGTTTCCTATCAGACCATACTCTGCAGTTGCCGGTTCATTCCAGTCACTTTCACTTCTTTAGGTGACTGTGGGTATTTATATATTCGTGTGTGTGGGTTTTCCTTTGCCCGCACTCAGCATTTCCTTTTTGTGCCCTGTTTTGTTCATTATAGAGTCATGTGCTTTGTTTTCCTTAACACCATGCTCTGTAATTGTCCATTTGTTCCAGTCACCTTCACTTCTCTTGGTGACTGTGTGTGTATATATATATATTAGCGCTGTGTATTGTGTTTTCCTTTATTAACCATACTCAGCATTTTTGCCCTGTACCTTTTTAGTGGGTTTTTTTCCTTGCTCTGGGTCACGCTTTGTTGGTACTCTCTGAGTAGTGTGTAACTGGCGTTGTGACCCAGTTCTTCTCCCCATCTGTACCTGGGTTAATTATTCCCTGTTTTGTTCAGTATTGTATTTGGGGGTTTTTTTTTCTGCTACCCTACATTGCCCCATTGGTGTTGTCCTTCCCTTGGCTTCTTCCCCTCCGGTCCTGCCTCCCTTCCTCCCACCCTAGGTGGGGGGGGGGGGCTGGGATGTTCCTGGTCGTTCAGGAGCCCGACCTTGAGGGGGGGGGGGCTCTGTTTTCCTTCATCCCTGCTTCTCATTGAGCAGCGTCTCAGCTGGCTCCCAGCTGGCAGCATTACGGACGGCTGGGGCCAATTAGTCCTCATCAGCTGGGGCGCTGCCAATGAGAATAAATAGGAGCAGCCTCGATGACTCGGGGCTGCAACATAAGCACTGCTAAGCTGAAGCCCCTTCATCTGGTGTCAGCCTCTACTCCCCTTGCAGCATTCCTGTGTTTGTATCCCGCTGTGAGTATGCACGTCTTGTTACCCCTATGTCCGGTACGAGCTTCCTACCCCTGCGCTGTGCAACCTGTGAGTGTATGTCTGCATGAGTATCTGTGCTCTCCTCATCCCTCATCCCTCAACCTTAATAAAACATCTCGACTCACTGGCTTGCCCCTGGCTCTTATTGCTCGGCTCCCTAGAGCCGGGTATGACAAGTTGTCATAAAGAAAATGTCCAAACACCCAACTTTAACTTCATTTGGCTTTACTGGAAAAATGCTGCATCTCAGTTTACAACACATTTGTTGTTCTCGCTGGCTAACATGCATCCGTCTCTCTGATAGCACTGCATTGCTTAGCAGTGACTTCTTCATCGGTCTGCAGCTTGAACAATAACATTTCCTGGCCAAAGGTACAGCACCAGCGCCGTCTAGTGGACAATGTCTAGCGACTGCATTGAAGGAAAACACCTTTGGGATTTTAATTAAATTATTGTTATGAATAGCTTTTACTAATTAACTTATGTGTATTAACCATTATGAACTACTAAATATTCAACATCCTCCCTCCCAAGAAAACAGTTCAAATGTTAACTTCAAAAGGATATAGTAACTGAACTGGTCTTCTTAACGTCGTCCCAGTTGGAGTGCGCACAGCGCAGGATCTGACTAGTCCAGCTCTTCCTGGGAACACCACTATGATTAGTCCTGTTTTCCATGTTTGACGTGGTATCTTGTCATCTCCAATGAGAACCAAATCTCCTGGTTTGAGCTGTGTTGGATTTGGGGTATGACGAGTGTGAGCCGATCTGAGGTCCAGCAAATACTCCCTCCTCCATCTGTTCCAAAATTCATTGACAAGTCTATGGCGATATTTCCATCTTCAGGTCAGCCTTTCTTTATTTGCATTTGCTATCTGACCTGTTGTGGAAAATGGCTTTGGTGGTAAAGAGGTAAGTCTTTTCCCTATGAGGAAATGAGCTGGTGTCAGAGGTTCTGGTTCTTGTAAATCATTGTACACAAATGTGAGTGGTCTTGAGTTAATAGTGGCTTCTATTTCTGCCAACAGAGAAGTTAACTGTTCAAAGCTCAGAGATGCTCTGCCCATTACTCTTTTGAGGCATCCCTTTACAGAGCGCACTAACCTTTCCCAAAAACCACCCCACCAAGCCGCTCTTTCTGCAATAAATTTCCACTTGATTCCCTTTTCAGAAAAATATTCCAGCAGCTCTGGCTCTTTTATAGCCTTCCACAGTTCCTTTAGATCTTGATCTGCTCTCTTGAACGTTTTTGCATTGTCCGAGTAGATTACTCTACAAAGTCCTCTCCGTGAAATAAATCTCTTGAGTGTCAAAAGGAAACTTTCTGTTGATAGACTCGATATTAGCTCAAGGTGCACTGCACGTGTAACTGCACAGGTGAAAAGTGCTATGTACGCTTTCTCTGCAGAATTCTTGGACCTTACAAACAGTGGGCCTGCAAAGTCAACACCTGTGACTTCAAACGGCGGTGCTTCAGTAACTCTGTCTTTGGGTAGAGGTGCAGCTGTTTGCTGTGCTGCCTTTACTTTGAATCTTTTACAGATAGTACAGTCTGAAATGCATTTTTTGACTAACTGTCTCGCGCGTGGAATCCAATACTTTTCCCGTAGATGAACTAGAGTGTCTCTCACGCCTGAATGCATGACATTTTCATGACTGTATTTTATCAGAAGTTGTGCAAATCTGTGATTTGAGGGTAACAACCATGGGTGCTGCTCATTGAAACTCATGTTTGACTGATGCAGCCTTCCTCCTACACAGATTAAGCCTTGCTCATCTAGAAAGGGTTTAAAGTCTCTGATTTTTGAGTCTTTGTGCACATTTTCTCCAGTTTTCAACTCTGTTATTTCTCTTTCAAAACTGTTAAGTTGCGCTTCACGTATCCATACCCTTTCAGCTTTTGCCATTTCCTCTGCTGTTAGTTCTCTCCTTTGTCTTTGCTTTGAATGACAGTTGTGGAGAAATCTTTGAATCCATGCAGTTACTCTTAGTACGGTCTGTAGTTTGCTGTATTTGTCCAGCTGTAGCAATGGTTCAGATTGCACTCTTTCACTGTTACTGAGATGTACTGCGACTTGACTTGCCTTTAGCTCGGCTTTAACCTCTTCTTCTGATAGCATTTCTTGTGCTGTTTCTGGCGGTGTAGTTTGAAGGTCCTTTTCTTTCAAAATTGATGGGCCTGACCACCAGAGATTTTCCTCTTTCAACCTTGATGCGGACTGACCTCTTGTGGTGAGATCAGCTGGGTTGACCTTTCCATTACAATGTGTCCATAGTTCTGGTGGTGTCAAAGTTTGTATCTCCGTCACTCTGTTGGCAACAAACTGTTTCCATTTCTTTGATGAACTGCGAATCCAGTGAATCACTATCATGGAGTCTGACCACATTCTGAGTTGAGTGATCTGCATATTCAGTGCCTTCAAAAGGTTATTTGCCAACCTTGCTCCAATCACAGCTCCCATTAGTTCCAAGCGTGGCAGTGTGATTGTTTTGATTGGTGCCACTCTTGACTTGGATGCAACGAGCGCAGTAACAGTCTCTTCTTCTGTTGTTTGTCCTTGTAGGTACGTAACTGCGCCATACGCCTTTTCGCTTGCATCTGTGAAGACATGGAGAACTTGTGATTTATCTGACAGGTTTTCTGTTCCACACCACCGCGGAATGACTATTTGGTGGATCTGAGGAAGCTCCATGCACCACTGCTGCCATGCCTGTGAAAGGTCTGGAGGCAGCTCGTCGTCCCAGCTCAGGCCCCGTCGCCACATTTCCTGAAACAGACATTTAACTCGAATGGTAAATGGCGTTAGGAACCCTATAGGATCAAAGATTCTGGCGGATGATCTCAAAACACTCCTCTTTGTGTTTTCTTTTCCTTTAAGAATGTTCATCAAATGTTTGAGGTCAAAGGCAAAGTCATCTGTGTCCGGTCTCCACACCAAACCAAGTACTTTCAACACACTTCCATGTGTTGCTGTTTCTTGTGTGAAATCAAGCTTGCTGTTTGACCACTTGGTTTTCAGTTCAAGGGAGTTTGTTGTCCACTTACAGAGGTTCATGTTGGCAGCAGCCAGCATTTCTCTTGCTCCTGTAGTAAGTCTGTATGCCTCGTCTGAGTTACTTGAGCTAGCGATCAGATCATCCACATAAAGTGAGTCTCTCATTAGTTTTACTGTGTCTGGTTGGTTAGCTTCATATTTCTCCAGATGATGTCTGATAGTGGCTGCAAGTAAAAATGGACTTGAAGTTACTCCAAACACAACATGTGCCATTCTCATTATACGCGTGTTGGTGCCTTCAACATCTGGGGGTCCTGTAAGCCACAAAAATCTCACAGCATCTCTGTCACTTTCAGTTATAGATATCTGAAGGAAAGCTTTAGTAATGTCCGCTGTGAAAGCTACAGGATTTTGTCTGAATCTGATCAAAATGCTCATGAGGTCAGCATTCAGGTTTGGGCCAGGTAATAAACAGTCATTTAAAGAGGAACAACCTTCTTCATGTGACGAAGCATCAAACACTACCCTTAACTTGGTAGTTACTTTGTCCTCTCTGATTACAGCATGAGGAGGTAAGTAGTAGGTTACATTCTCTGTCTCTGCTGAATGACTGCTCTCTGGCACATCTTCACATATTCCTTGTTCTGTGTAATCCTCTATTACATCGTTGTATCTTTTGATACAGCCGTCCATGATTCGATTTCAACGTCCAGCCATGAAGGATTTGAGCACTGAATCTGTAAGAGAATAAAAAGTTTTTTCTCTGAAGTCAGTGCTATTTGACCTGTTTTGACGCCCTCAGCACACAGTCCTCCAGATTATCTTCAGTATACTTGTTTTCATAACATGGCGGGCAGCATTTGACTCTCAAGGACAGCCAGCTGTCTGGCAAACTATTCCATCTGCCGTGCCAAGGACACGCGCCTCTGCTCAGACGGTAGACATAACATCTGCTGTGGGAAGAGACTTTTGTTGTCCTCCAACTGATATCACTGATTGCACTCAACACACACACTCACACTGACTCACTATACTGACTTGAAGATTTATTCATTCACTGCTCTCTTTGTGTCATTGTATGGATTCTATTGTCTGCTAATTGTGCATTGAGAGTTTTTTCTTGTAATCATAATATCGATCATATATGAACGTTATTCTGACAATCAATGCTTTTTTCTCTCTCCTATTGTGTTTACCCCCCCTCTTCCCCATTGCTTCCTGTTCTTTCTCTGCTGACAGGCGCCTCATGGCTGCCGCGTCATTGAAAATGTCACCTGACGTTCTCAGTGTCAAGTCAAATCCCTCGTACAGTATATTTACCAGTTATTTACTTGTGAATGTACTTGGCAATAAATCTTTTTCTGATTCTGATTCTGATTCTGAACAGTGGCACGTCAGATTTCAGCTTTCTTTTCAGGGTTTCAAACCTCTTTTGTGCAACCTTCTTGTTGTCTGAGAGTTCGGGTGTGTCTTGGCGCCATGGCAACGCCACTTCATATCTCTCATTAATGAATCTGACTGACCTGTCAAAGCTCTCCTTGGCCTTCTTGTCATCAGGTGTTTCCTCACCTTTAGTAGTGATGCCCAGCGACTCGATCTCCCAAAATGCTCTTAGCTGGTTTGAGATCTCCACTGAGTCTTCACTGAGTCCAATGTGCATACATGTTGCTTCATTCATACTGGACATGACAACTGGTCCTTGCACTGCCCAGCCGAATCTGGTTTCTATGGCAACCAAAGCGTCTGACAGTCTCTCAGTTTTACCTGTGACTACTCTCCAGTAGTAATCTGCTCTGATCAGTACTGATAGCTCCAAACCATCTTTGTCTCCCGCTGACACATCTGCTACTGGTAGCCCTTTTTTCTCCAGCTGCCGTTGGATGTGTTCACTGGGGACTTTCATGACTGCAGTACAAAGCTGTGGGGTTTGAACAGCTTCAATCTCGATTTTCTGATCTTTGTTTCTCACATTCTCCAGGACTAGTTTTATGACATTGCATTTTGTGGTCACTGGGTTTTTTGAGCCAAACGTGTGAAGGTTTAATGTCTCTTGTTTTAGTATTGGCAGTTTTAAATCTTTCACTTGTTTCTCATGGACAAAACTCTGTTGGCTTCCTCCATCAATTAAGCAACGCACAATCTTCTTTCCTCCAGGTCCTTCAATCCTTGCTCTCACAGTTTGCAACAGCACTGTTTCACATTTTTCTGGGGTTGGTTTGGCTGCATGTGGAATGACTGAGGAGACTACTGTATCACTCGTGTTTTCAGCAGCATCTGTCTTTTCTCTTGGTTGCGCACTTTTGTTACACACAACAGCATGATGTCTCCTTCCACAATCAGTGCATGTCACATTTTTGGATCTACAGTCTCGAGCAAGATGTCTGGGCTTTAGGCATATGAAGCACCTGTGGCCGACACACATTGTGGGCTCACGCTGCCACAGAGACAGGACTGAATGTGTATTGTGGAGTGTCACGTCTGCAAGGACTAAGGACTCGAATCTACAGGAGGTAACAAGGAAGTGTGAGATTTGTCTCTTTGTCCCACAGAAGACGCCCCGGAGGGTATTCCGGTTCATCAAGAAATGAGAGACAATGGTGAAGCTTCAAAGGGATGCTTTGTAACTGTATGTTGACTGAAGACACCATGTGGCTTGAATTCTGATGCTGGAAATGTATAAAAGGGGGTTGAAGTATGATTCTTTCTCTTTCCTGCTTTGAGAATGCTAGAAGCTGCGTTCTGTCAAATAAAGCTGGTTTTATGACTGAAACTCAGCCTCATTATTTGAGCATGCTTCTACACTGGTGACCTACGACGGAGAATGAGCAGACAGAATTCTCCCGAGCGGGGCTCTGTGGAAGCCAGCCTGATGGCCGCCTCCACGATCCGGCTGCCCGATTTCTGGCAGCACAGCCCGCGCTCATGGTTTAGCGCACAGGTGTCAAACTCATTCCATGGAGGGCCAAGACCCTGCAGGTTTTACCTCCACCCAGTGTCTTCAACAGGTGATTTCTCTGAATTTCGTCCTACTGATTGCTGATCAGTGAAAACACCTGCTGAAGAGACTGGGTGGAAGTAAAACCTGCAGGGTCTTGGCCCTCCATGGAATGAGTTTGACACCCCTGGTTTAGCGCAATCGAGGCGCAGTTCAACCTCCGGAGAATCTCCAACGATGACACAAGATTCTACCACGTGGTAGCGAAGCTGGACAGCAACACGGTCCAGAGAGTGGAAGATCTGGTTAATCATCCACCAGACAGCGACAAGTACAGCGCATTGAAGGACGCGCTGATCAGCCATTTCACCCCCTCAGTCCAACAACGAGCAGAGGGGCTCCTGGCGCTGACGGAGGCCGAAAACGATAGACTTGCGGACCTGATGGTGAAGATGCTGCAGCTCAAAGCCTCTGAGGATGGCGAATTCATTTTCGCCCACCTTTTCCTTCGAACCCTACCACCAGCAGTGAGAGTGGCCCTGGCAGAGTCACCCCGATTGGCCAAGCGAGACTACTATGGATTGAGCAAGGAGGCGCAGAGGTTGGTCGACGCCCACAAGCGGAACGCGGTCTCGGCCGCGGCGGCCAGTCCAGGAACGGCGTCCGGAGACAGTGCGGGTCCAGCGGCCGCGGCGCCAGACGCACCAACGACGGCGGCGACAGGAGCCAGACGACGCGGAGCGGAGAACGGCTCGTGCTTCTACCACCGCCGTTTTGCAGAGAGAGCGCACAGGTGCGTCCCACCGTGCAATTTTAAGTGCCAGGGAAACGCCAAGACCGAGGGCCGGTAGCAGCTGCGACCCTCGGCAACGAGAACAGGCTGCTTTACCTGACGGATGCACGCTCGGGGAAACAGTTCCTCGTGGACACGGGCTCTCAGCTGAGTTTCGTCACACCCACCTACGCGGAACGGCTGTCGCCTTCTAAAGCCCCCTGGGTGTCAGTGTCAGCAGCGAACGGCTCCACGATTAAAACGTTTGGTGAGAGGACCATGCTTCTGTCCTTACAGGGCCGTTCATTTGAGTGGACATTTATTGTAGCAGCAGTCAGTTTCAACATGTTAGGGGCTGATTTTTTGTGCTCACATGGTTTATTGGTTGACCTTGCTAATAGACGTCTGATTAATGCACTGTCCTTTCATTCTATTCCCTGCACAGCTCGGGTGGCCCCGCCAACTGCACATGCCAGCGTCTCAGCTGCGGGTGGTAAGTTTCACACTCTGCTTGCTCAGTTTCCAGCACTCACAGTCCCCACGTTTTCAGCAACGGTGGCCAAACATGGGGTAGAACATTTCATAACAACCACAGGCCCTCCCGTGTTTGCAAAGGCTCGGCGCTTGGACCCAGCTAAACTGGCCATCGCGCGCGAGGAGTTCACTAATCTGGAAAAACTGGGCATTGTTAGACGTTCCAAGAGCTCTTGGGCTTCGCCGTTACACATGGTCCCAAAAGCTGACGGCTCGTGGCGACCTTGCGGTGATTTCCGCAGGTTGAACAACGTTTCAGCTCATGACCGCTACCCGATTCCGCACATTCAGGATTTTTCTGTCCATTTGGCGGGGGCGCGCATTTTTCTAAAATAGACTTGGTGCGCGGCTATCACCAGGTGCCAGTGCGCGCGCAGGATGTACCCAAAACAGCGGTCATAACGCCTTTCGGCCTTTTTGAGTTCTTGCGCATGCCTTTTGGCCTCAAGGGGGCCGCGCAGACTTTCCAACGCATGATGGATGCAGTTTTACGCGACCTGCCTTTCGTGTTCGTTTATTTGGACGATATTTTGGTAGCCAGCGCGTCCGAAGGCGAACATGAAAAACACCTCACAGCAGTTTTCCAGAGGTTGGCAGAGCACGGGTTAATAGTTAACCCAGCGAAGTGTCAGTTTGGGGTGGCGCAGATTGATTTTTTGGGACATCGCGTTTCGGCAGAGGGAGCAGTTCCCCTTCCAAATAAAGTGCGTGCCATAACGGATTTTCCGCAACCTCAAACGGTCAAGGCGCTTCAGGAGTTTCTAGGGATGGTTAATTTTTACAACCGTTTCCTCCCAAGCGCAGCACGACTCATGCAGCCATTGTACACCGCGTTAAAAAAACAAAAGCCCGCAAATAAAGTTGAATGGTCTCCGGAGCGGGAGCGCGCTTTTGCCCAGGTCAAATCAGCCCTGGCAAACGCAGTTTTGTTAGCGCACCCAGTTCCAACGGCCCGCATGGCGCTCACCACTGACGCTTCCGATGTAGCGGTGGGGGCGGTAGTTGAACAGTTTGTGGCAGGTACCTGGCAACCCCTCGCGTTTTTCAGCAGGACCTTGCGCGATAGTGAACGGAAATACAGCGCGTTTGACAGGGAGCTTTTGGCCCTACACTTGGCCATCCATCATTTTCAGTTCTGGTTAGAGGGGCGACGTTTCACCGCTTTTGTGGATCATAAACCGCTAACGTTTGCGATGGCCAAAATTTCAGAACCCTGGTCAGGCCGGCAACAAAGGCAACTAGCCGCAATATCGGAGTTCACTACTGATATTCAGCATGTCGCGGGTAAACACAATGTTGTGGCAGACTGCCTCTCGCGTGCAGTAGCACCGCCAAGCCCCATAGGGGCAGACTCTGTAGCCATGGCCGTGGGCCCGGGCAGCGACGCGGGAGCGCGCGCAGCCCCAGTCTGTGTTGGGTTAGATTATGCAGCTATGGCTGCGGAGCAGGTTAACGACGCGGACGTGCGCGCGCTCCAGTCTGGACCAACAGGGTTAAGGCTGGAGCACAGGGTGCAACAAAACGGTATGCCCCCGCTAATCTGCGATGTCTCCACGGGACGGCCCCGCCCTGTGGTGCCAACCGCGTGGCGTCGCCGTGTTTTTGACTTGGTCCATTCTCTCGCGCACCCGGGGGTGCGCGCATCGATTAAGTTGGTGGGGGAGAAATTTGTTTGGCCCGGGTTGCGCAAACAGGTCAAGGAATGGGCAGCAGCCTGCGTAGCGTGTCAGCGAGCTAAAATACACAGACACACTAAGGCCCCGTTAGAACCTTTCCACATCCCCGCTAAGCGTTTTGATCACGTGCATATTGACCTGGTCGGGCCGCTTCCGTTATCACACGGGCACACACACCTTTTGATGATGGTAGACCGCACCACGCGCTGGCCAGAGGCGGTTCCTCTGGCATCAACCACAGCGGAAGAAGTTGCGCGAGCATTTTTAGCAGCATGGGTTGCGCGTTTTGGTGTACCGTCGGACATAACGTCCGACAGAGGTCCCCAATTTATTTCCGAGCTGTGGTCATCGACGGCCCGCAGCTTGGGGGTGAAGATTCATCGCACCACCGCGTATAACCCCCAGGCTAATGGTTTATGCGAACGCTTTCACAGGTCATTGAAAGCAGCCCTCAGAGCGTCGCTAACGGATACAAATTGGGTAGACAAACTTCCATGGGTGTTATTAGGGTTGCGTTCTGCACCTAAGGAAGATTTGCACGCTTCCCCGGCTGAATTAGTTTTCGCCCAACCGCTTCGTTTGCCCGGGGAATTTCTTCCTGATAATCCCGCACCTAGTGGCCCCCCCGCTCAGCCGTGGCAGAGCGGCTCAGGAGCAAACACACTTCCTGGCCCAATCCATCACAGTTTCCCACACGTTTTTGTGCCCAAAGCTTTAAAAAATGCAGAGTTCGTTTTTGTTAAACATGACGCCCAGCGTCCAAGTTTGCGGCCGTTTTACGACGGACCGTTTCGAGTGCTGGAGACCGGGCAGAAGCATTTTCTGCTAGATTTAGGGGGCAGACGGGAGCTGATTTGCATTAACAGACTCAAACCCGCTTTTGTTCTGGCTGACGAGGAGGTGCAGCTTGCGAGGCCCCCCCGCCGGGGCAGGCCGCCGAGGGGACATTCTCCAAAGTCTTCACAGAGAGGTGCTAACGGCTTTAATCCACAGGTGCAGAGAGATGTTGCAGGTGCAGCCAAGCCAGGTTGCAGCAGATTCGGCAGAAGATTAAAACCTAGGCAGTTGGTGGATTGATTAGCGATGTATGGAGTGCTTTGTGTTTTTCTTTTTGTTATGCCATTTAGATTTTGCCTTACTAGACGTGTGGGGGGGGTAGTGTGGCCGACACACATTGTGGGCTCACGCTGCCACAGAGACAGGACTGAATGTGTATTGTGGAGTGTCACGTCTGCAAGGACTAAGGACTCGAATCTACAGGAGGTAACAAGGAAGTGTGAGATTTGTCTCTTTGTCCCACAGAAGACGCCCCGGAGGGTATTCCGGTTCATCAAGAAATGAGAGACAATGGTGAAGCTTCAAAGGGATGCTTTGTAACTGTATGTTGACTGAAGACACCATGTGGCTTGAATTCTGATGCTGGAAATGTATAAAAGGGGGTTGAAGTATGATTCTTTCTCTTTCCTGCTTTGAGAATGCTAGAAGCTGCGTTCTGTCAAATAAAGCTGGTTTTATGACTGAAACTCAGCCTCATTATTTGAGCATGCTTCTACACACCTTCCTATTTTCTTTAGCTTTTCTTTCCTGCTTGTGACTGTGTCTTCAGTGCACTGTTCTGACTTGTGGCTGATACTGTTACAGAATATGCAACTGTGCACAAGGGGTATATTCGAACTGCCTGTGTGGAGGGCTGCAGCTGAGGGCACATTAGGTCTTTTCCACTTTTCTCTGCTTGAATCTGGTTTGCAGTGCTGTTTCTGATTTGCATGTGTATCTTTATGATTCTCTCTTATTTGTGTCAAATGTGCAGCACGCTCCCTGCTTTCACCTTCTTGTTGCAAAAACTTCACAAGGCCATCAACATCCCACTTTTGCCCTATATCTGTTTTGCGGGTGTACTCAAGGGCAAGATCATCAGGAATCATTTTGAGCAGTATGGGGCACAGTAAACCTCCATAACTGTCTGACACGACTCCTAAAGCTTCTAGGCTTCTGATTTGTACTTCAGCGTCATCAAAAAGTTGTCTCAAGGCAACAATGTCTGAGGACCTTTTAACTGGACTTAGATTTAGTAACTTAGACATGTGTGCACTTACAATGAGATCTTTCCTTCCAAATCTTTGCTTAAGCATGTCTACTGCAGCATCATAATTTGTGTCAGTTACCTTCAGCCCTGCGACAGCGCGTGCAGCTGGCCCAATGAGATATGACTTCAAGTAAGTAAACTTTTCAGTTTTGCTCAAATCTGGGTTTTGGTGAATTGCATTTTCGAATTGGTCCCAAAACTCTTGCCACATGCACACTTCTCCGTTGTATTTGTTTATTGAGAGCTTGGGTAGCTTTACCGAGGGTCTGCTTGTAGTTGACCGTGTACTCGCGTCACTCAGCCGATGTGAATTCGCTGATACGGTGGCGTCTCTTGCTTGTTCTTGTTGCTGTAAGGCAGCCCGTTCAATCGCTCTCTCTGCCCGCGTCCTCCATAAATTTGTGTTGTCCTGATACTCAAGTGTCCACACCATGTCCGCATCCAACTCATCCAAAGGGATCTCCTGCTCTATATCGGGTTCAATGTCTTGCAGGCTTTTCTCTTTCTGTGACAACATGGCTAACAGCTCCCGCAAACGGTCACTGTTTATATCAGTCTTACTTGTTTCATCTTGTATAGTTTGCAGCAGCTTTGTAATGGACGTCCGCAGCACGGTCCGTTTCTGTTTTAGCCTTTGAAGTCGCTCCGACATTTTTTCCTTTCGTCTCCGTGTTGTTGCAGCTATCGGCTTAATCCCAACAAAGTTCTCTCTTCACTTTCCCCGCTCCCGGGTTTTTGGCACCAAATAAATGTTGTGGATTTAGCTGTAACATCAGTTGTCATAAAGAAAAATGTCCAAACACCCAACTTTAACTTCATTTGGCTTTACTGGAAAAATGCTGCATCTCAGTTTACAATACATTTGTTGTGCATCCGTCTTTCTGATAGCACTGCATTGCTTAGCATTGACTTCTTCATTGGTCTGCAGCTTGAACAATAACATTTCCTGGCCAAAGGTACAGCACCAGCGCCGTCTAGTGGACAATGTCTAGCGACTGCATTGAAGGAAAACACCTTGGGGATTTTAATTAAATTATTGTTATGAATAGCTTTTACTAATTAACTTATGTGTATAAACCATTATGAACTACTAAATATTCAACAGAGAGAGGCACTTTTCCAATTCAATTCAATTTCAGTTCAATTCAGTTTTATTTATATCGTGTAGCAATGCCATCTAGTTTTGTTATCTTGCTAAAAAGAATACTTTTTATGGCATGTTTGGGGCCAAGAACAATGACTTCAGTTTTAGCTGTATTCAGCATTTTATTTATATTTATATAGTATATATTTTATATAGTGCCAAATCACAACACAGGTGTCTCAAGGCACTTTACAGAAAAGAGTAGGTTTAGGCCACACTCTTAGTTTATAGAACCCAGCAGAGACCCCTAAGAGCAAGCACTGCGGCAACACAGGCAAGGAAAAACCTCCCTTTAACGGGCAGAAACCTCGGACAGAACCATATTCTGCACGGTGTAGCAATGGTCTCATAGAGGACAGCCATCCGCCTCGACCGGCTGGGTTGAGTAGCTACATTCAAAACAAACATACAAATACAGCATTCAAAGCCAAACAGTCCAGTACCAAGCCTGGCCAGGCTGCACATGTGAGCAAAGGCCTGGCAGGGACAGCATTTCTAACTAAAGGCCTTATCAAAGAGAAAAGATTTCAACTTTCTCTTGAATAAAGAAAGAGTGTCTGCTTCCCAAACTGAAATGGGAAGATGGCTCCACAGGAAGGGAGCTTGTTAGCTGAAAGCTCTACCTCCCAATCTACTTCTAGATACCCTGGGGACCACTAGTAGTTTGGATTTTTGGGTGTGCAGAGCTCTGGTTGGATGATAGGGAACTAAGAGTTCTAACTAAGAGGTAAGAAGGAGCGATACCATTAAGAGCTTTATAGATTAAGAGCAATATCTTGAATTCAATTCTATATTTTATTGGGAGCCAATGTAAAGAAGCTAAGACTGGAGTAATGTGATCTCTCTGTTCTCATAAGGATATGTGCAGCTGCATTCTGAATGAGTTGGAGAAACTTTATGGACTTATTTGGGCAACCTGATAAAAATGAGTTACAATATTCAAGTCTAGAGGTGATAAAGGTGTGGACAAGTTTCTCTGCATCTTTATGAGACAGGATGGACCTAATTTTAGAAATAATACGCAGCTGGAAGAAGGCAGTCTTAATGGTTTGCTGTATATGAGAGTTGAAAGACACATTTTGGTCAAAGACAACTCCAAGATTCCTAACAGAAGACGTAGAAGCCAGCAATGCCATCTAGTGTTGTTATCTTGCAAAAAAGAGTACTTCTAGCATGTTTGGGGCCAAGAACAATGACTTCAGTTTTAGCTGTATTCAGCAATAGAAAGTTGTAGTTCATCCAGGTTTTGATATCCTTAAGACACTCCTAGAGTAAACCCAAATGGCTGGGATCATCTGGATTGACGGATAAATACAATTGAGTGTCGTCAGCATAACAATGAAAATGAATAGAATGCTTCCTCATAATGTCTCCCAAAGACAACATGTATAATGTAAACAATACTGGTCCAAGTACTGATCCCTGCGGAACTCCATAGCTAACCGTGGTCTGAGTAGAGGACTTGTTATGGACATGAACAAACTGGGAACGGTCTGATAGATAAGACTGGAACCATCTTAGCGTTGTTCCATTCAAGACAATTTGCTGTTCAAGTCTCTCTAGCAGAATATGGTGGTTAATGGTATCAAAGGCAGCGCTGAGGTCCAATAAAACAAGGACGGAGACAAGACCTTTTTCAAATGCCATAAGGATGTCATCAATAACTTCCACTAAGGCGGTCTCTGTGCTGTGATATTTCCTAAAACCTGACTGAAATTTCTCAAATATAGAATTTTTTTCTAGAAAGGTGCATAGTTGATTGGCGACTTCTTTTTTGAGGATCTTGGAAAAGTAGGGGAGGTTAAATATTGGTCTATAATTGGCCAAGATGCCAGAATCAAGCGAAGGTTTTTTAAGTAGAGGTTTAATTACTGCCACTTTAAATGACTGCGGTACATGTCCTGTCAATAGGGACATATTAATTATGTTCAAAAGCGATGGACTAATCAGAGATAGCGATTCCTTCACTAGTCTAGCGGGGATTGGGTCTACAAGATAGGTATGTTGGTTTAGAGGCTGACACTATTAGGGCTAGATCAGAATGATTAATACGAGAAAATTTAGAAAAGTGGAGTTCTGAGCCTGTAGGGACAGCAGTGTTAAGTAGAGGCTTGGTATTTTTAGGGGGGGGGCATTTTTTGGAATATTATTCCTAATACTGACAATTTTATCATTAAAAAATTCAAAAAGTCGTCAGCACTAAGAGTTGGAGGGATGTAGGGATCTATGGCATTTTGGCTCTTGGTTAGCTGAGCCACAGTGTTAAAGATAAATCTGTGATTGTTTTTATTTTCTTCTATCAAGGATGAATAGTACTGTCACCTAGCACTATGGAGAGATTTCTTTTAGGTGGTAAGGCTGGCATTCCAGGCTGAACAAGATTCTTCTGCCTTATTTGCACACCAGAGCCTTTCACAGGATCTAACTTTCTGTTTTAACTTACGGGTGTGGGAGTTGGTCCATGGAGCTAGTCTCCTATTTTTAATAGTTTTCTTTTTAAGAGGGGCTATGGAGTCAAGTGTTGACTGCAGTGAGGTTGCAGTACTACCAACTAAAAGGTCTAATTAAGGGATAAGGGCCTGTACTTATATAGCGCTTTTCTAGTTTCAAAGACCACTCAAAGCACTTCACTAGCACGGACCCTCTACTCTAAGGGCCTATAGGAGACAGACATCTAGGGACAATTTAGAACAACCAGTTAACCTAACATGCATATCTTTGGATTGTGGGAGGAAACTGGAGCCCCCGGAGTAAACCCATGCACAGGGAGAACATGCAAACTCCACACAGAAAGGTTCCTACCCCTGCCAGCCTGGGGATTCAAACCTGGAACCTTCTAGCTGTAAGGCAACAGTGCTGCTAATGGATTCAAGTAGTCAGTGCTGTCTGCTATATTGAGACATGGTAATAGAATAAGTGCTGAAGGGATTAATTCTTTAAAGCGAGCCACGGCACTATCAGATAAGTATCTGGTAACTATATTTCTGCATGATGCTGTGAAATCGGATAGCACAAATTTGAACGTTATCAAATAGTGGTCAGTCAGTGTAGGATTTTGAGGGATGACAAGCAGCTCATTAATTTCTACACCCTAGGCCAAGACCAGGTCTAGGGTGTGATTGTGATGATGAGTTGGTTTACTAACGTACTGAGAAAAACCAGTTGAATTTAAGAGGGAGAGAAATGCTACACTATGACTATCATTATCAATATCTATATGAATATTAATATCACCAGCTATGATAATCTTGTCTGAACTAAGAACTAAGGTTGTTAAGAACTCAGAGAATTCAGACATAAATTCAGCAAAAGAAGCACTGGGAGGGCAATATACTGTGGTCAATAAAATAGGCTGCTCTGACCTCCAGGATGGATGTGCTAAGCTAAAAATTAAGCATTCGAAAGAGTTACAGTTTGAGTTTAGCTTAGGCTGAGGGTTCATTGGTAATGTAGATTCATATATTACCCTGACATCACCACCTTGGCCAGTGTTTCTAGGAATATGAACATTACTCATAGCTGGGGGGGGGGGTGGCCTCACTGATACTAACAAAATCATTGGGGCATAGCCATGTTTCTGTGAGACAGCGTATATTTATATTGTAATCTGTGATCATATCATCAATTAAGGTCGCTTTATCTGACAGAGATCTTATATTCAGCAGTCCGCATTTAATTATTTTATTTAACTGTGGTAAATTACTGGTTTTAATCTTTATTAAGTTAAGTTGTACTTGTCTTGGGTAATAATGTTTTGGGTAATGGGAAACAGACAATCTCTATGGGGTTATGAATTAAAGACTGATCTAAACAGCGAGAATTATTTGGGTTAATAGGATTAATATGAAAAGTGGAAGCAAAGAAGGGCTGGTTGACAGAACCAGGTACTTTGGGGTGAGTTAACATACCAGCTTTCAGTCACTGTATTAAAAAAATGCTGAATGGAATAAAACAGATTGTCCCTTAGAACACGTGCACCGAGTCTATTTGAATGGATGCCATCTGGCCTCATAAATGACGGGTGGTTCCAAAACAGGTTGAAATTGTCTATAAAACCAATGTTAAAAGTAGGACATGTTGAACACAACCAGGTATTAAGGCTAAGAGTTCTGCTAAAATAATTGCAACCACTTCTAAAAGGAGCAAGTGGTCCAGAAATAAACACACATCTGCCACAGTTCTTAAGAGTGGACAGAAGGCTCCTGAAGTCTCTCTTTAAGATCTCAGATGCTTCATCTGGGATGTTGTTGCATCCAACATGCACAATAACAGTTTTAGCGTGGGGGTACTCATTTAATAAGTCAGGGGTAAGAGCCTCAATGTCTGACACTTTAGCTCCAGGAAAAAATTTTGTAACAGTACCTGCTTCTGACGTTTCTCATTATTGAATCACCAATTACCAGCATCGTCTGGGGGGACTTTGTCGGTGGCTTCTGAAATGGTGGATAGTTTTGCCATTGTTGTTGCTGCTGTGGCAGCGAGGTGCCGGTGCGGGGGTGATGCGGGGGGTTGCGCTCTCTTCTTTTTGGAGCTGGTATAAAGTTTGGCACACCAAAGGTAGTTTTGATCCGGGGCTTGCGGGTTTGGGCCACTGCTGAATGAGAAGGGGCAGCCATGGGAGGAAGATCAACGTCCAGGTGGTGGAAATCTTCCAGGGAAATGATGTCAAATCTGTTTTCCAGAAAAAGGGGAAGGAAGGAGGCGCGGCCATGTCTGGTCAATCCCCGACGTTTGCTATTGGGCCCAACGGTGGTCCAGGGCACGCATTGAGGCTGTGAAGAACCACCCAGGGCTTTGGGTTTAGCGCCGAGCTGAAGCCAGTGTTTGGTGCTGGAATCCTGGACAGCTGAGGTGACCAGAGCAGGGGTGGAGGTGGATGGCGATATGCTAATTTCACCCAGGTAAGTAGCCGTCTCTGCTAGCTGCAAGTCCGTCGCTGGCGCCAATGTCCGTCCAAAAATGATTGTGTCCAGATGATTTTCAGCCTCTCGAATCTTATAGAGGTTAGAGAATCTCAGTTCCAACTCAAAAACCTTCTTCGAGAGGGAAACACAGCTGACACAGGTCGGAGAGGGAGCCATGGCTTTCCAGGCCAGGAGTGGCTAACTAAAACAGATAGGTTAGCCTAACCTGGTGAACAGCCCTGATTGGGGTCTGATTCACCTGTGAGCCAGTACGGGCTGTTGTATTTACCGAGCTAACACTAAGTAAAAGAGTTAATATCAATAAAAGAGATACAAATTTAAAATGGAGTTAATACAATAAACAAAAATAGATAAGATAACCAGTATGTGTAGAAGTGACCGAGTTTTCAAACAGACGCTGACACAAACAGATGCCGACACATGCGCAGTCAGTTTTTCAAGCCTCTACTTATCCATTTCAAAACATTTGCATGGACTTCATTGAGTTAAATAAGTGTGAAGGCAAGAAATACTATTTGGTTATTTGTGACATGTTTTCCAAATGGACAGAAGCTTTTGCTTGTACTCACCCAAATGCAATCACAGTGGCAAAGAAATTGCTGGCCGAAATTGTACCTAGGTTTGGAATACCTGAGAAAATTTACTCAGATAATGGTACACATTTTGTAAATCAAGTCATATCACACTTAGGCACAGCACTCAACATTAACTTAAAAAATCATTCAGTCTACCATCCACAATCTGCCGGACTGGTGGAACGCACAAACAGAACTATCAAAGAAAGGCTTAGAAAAACAATGGCAGAAACAGGGCAAAATTGGATATATTGCCTTCCATTAGTTTTGTTTTACATCAGGATAATTCCCACCAAAGAGGGGTTGTCGCCGTTTGAAATCATGTATGGCAAACCATACTTGCTCCCACCAGTAAGACCATTCAACTCAAGTGATGAGGAGGTATGTTTAGCTGATTACATGAGAAGGATGTTGACTAACAGAGATGTTATTGCTGCTACTCTTCCCAGGAGGGTTCACGAGGAAGCTGCACCAATCTTGGCCAATCCTGGGAACCTTGTCCTTATCAAGGCCATCAAAAAGAAGAATTGGACTCACTTGCCCTGGCAGGGGCCACATAAAGTTGTCTTGTCAATGCCAACAGCCATGAAAGTTGAAGGACGGGACTCTTGGGTGCATTTAACACATTGCAAACTTTACCTCATTCAGAACTCTCAGCAAGAGACTGTTTAATATACACTACAAACTTTATTGCACTAAAGATCTTCAGCAAGTGACTGTTCAATTGTTTCTCTATACAAGTGTCGGCTGACGGCACCCCCTAGCGTCCAGCAATGGCTTAACATAGCGAAACAAGTGTTTGTTTATCAAGGAGAGACAAGAAGCAGAACAAAGGCGGTTGATAATTAAATGGTGTGGATGTTGTCGCTGTTTTTTCATCATCATCATCATCCTTGTGGTAACACTTTTGCCTTAGTTCCTCTTTGCTGCTTCACAACCTATACACTGTGGGGCTAGAGATCTTACACACACTCACCATGACTGGCTGGAAGTTCCAGGCCATCATGACCACAATTATGCTGCCAATATCTGGTGGAGATATGCTAACTACACAGCTAAATCAGCTAATCACTCCAACTGCTATGTTTGTTCCTTAGTGCCACTATCAACTAGGCAGACTTCTGTCACGGCTAGATCAATGGAGCTATCACAAGCTATCCCCTTCTTACAGAAGGCCATGTACAGAGATTACGCAGGAAAGATTATTCTGAATCGCACTTGCAAAAACTTTTATTACTCCACCACTGATTGGAAAAATTATGACACTCCTTACTCTGTAAGGGCGAGGTTAATTTAATCAGGGAACTTCTCCTTCTGTTTGAAGGGAAGTGGCAATGACCCTCTGGGCAACTTACCCCTTTCTCAGTGTGCAGTGGTGTACAGTGTATCTTGCCCCTGTACTGCTGCCTCCTTGACCAACAGAATGGGCAGGTGGTGCTCAGAAAGTTATCGCTGTTATTCTGGACCTGTTACCCTGCAAAAGCTCTGCAGTGCTGCTATCTGTAATTCTTTCATATACGGCGCACACATGGTGACAGGTGGTTGGTGGCTGTGTGGTCATAGGGCGTATTCCCATTTGCCCATGGGTTGGACAGGAGTTTGTGCCCCTGTGCTTGTAACTGATCACACCCTCATTATGTCAGCAGGCCAGGTGGGCAGGATGAAAAGAGATGCTTTCCTATCACAGGATACCACCTTTGCACTGCATGATTCCATTTGGGGTACAGATGTGCCAGAGCAGTTCAAGATACAGAGCACAGGACAAAAGGTTCTTCAGTCATTGTTTCCTTGGTTGAGAGTGGCAAAGAACACCTTGTGGACTGAAACACGTAATTATAGACTACAGTCCTTTGTGAATTTTTCCTTATCTGCTTGGGCAGGTGAAAGGGAAGAGATGACAGCCATGAGGCTTATGGTGACACAAAATAGAATGGTTCTTGATCAAGTGACTGCCGCGTGTGTGCTATTGTAGGTCAATATTGTTGTACTTTCATCCCTGAAAATGATGCAGTTGGTCATGTTATTGCTTAAGCCATATGCAACGTTACTGCTTTACAAGATGCTGGGGGCACTGCATTGGTTGAGTTGGTTATTTTCCTCATGGAGGAGTCTTGTCATAAACCTGGCAGTGGTTCTTGTGTTGATAGTTTTGTTTTTTTCCTGTGTCATTCCCTGCATCTGCAGTATGGTGATGAGATTTGTTCATGTTAATTTGGTGATGTATCATGATGCCACCGCTGGAGATGATGGGGAAGCAGCACCAACTTAAAGTGTCTTTTCATGACTCAAGAGTACAGAGTAAAAGTATGACTGACATGCAGAAAACCGAGAGGAGATGCATGCTCATGATGTGAATTTGAAATGTACTATTTTGCATAAACACATATTTGAGGTTCTGAAACATTGCCTTTTCATTATTGTTTGGGTTTTTTTCATTTCATTTTACTTTTATCACATTACATTTGTAATCACCACATTATTAATCACTGTATACTCACTATGCACAGTTTTACTGTTATGATTGCTGTTTGTTTTCTGTTTGATCATTATACTTTTAGACATTAAGACACTGACACTCATAGATTTAAGCTGCTAACACACATATATCCTCATTACACACATATATACACTCAATCCATATTATCTTTTATCATATAATCATTTTATTGTCTTTTATTGTGATTTTGCTTGTTTTACACTTATCATTTTGTAATTATTCATCATTATTATCATAGAAGAGGATCTTCAGGTCGGGGAACAGGGAGATGCTGAAGTCCGTACAGAGGGAGCTGAGGAGAAAGATCAGAGAAGGCAAGGACAGCTTCAGGAAGAAGATGGAGGACAAGCTGCAACAGAGCGACATCAGCGGGGTCTGGAGAAACCTCAAAACCATCTCTGGGCTCCAGAATACCTCCCCCCAGGCCACGGGGGGCAGGGAGTGGGCGAACAATCTGAATCTGTTTTTCAATAGGTTTGACCAACCGCCCTCCCCCCTGACTGCACAACAACCACGGCTGCCTCTAAAGACATCAAGTCCTGCTTCCCACTCCCCACTCCACCAACACCCAGCCCCCCAACCTGACCCTGACCAAGACCCAGGTGAGGACGGAGCTGAGGAAGATCAAGGCGAGGAAGGCGTCGGGACCGGACGGCATCAGCGCAAAGCTCCTCAAGTCCTGTGCAGACCAGCTGTGTGGGATTGTGGCGTACATCTTCAACCTGAGCCTGAAGCTGGGGAGGGTACCACAGCTGTGGAAAACATCTTGTGTGGTACCTGTACCAAAAACTTCCCACCCCAAAGACCTGAACAACTACAGACCGGTGGCCTTGACGTCCTACTTGATGAAGACCCTGGAGAGACTGCTCCTTGCTCACCTCCGCCCCCTGGTGGGACCAGCGATGGATCCACTCCAGTTCGCCTACCAGCATGGCATTGGGGTGGAGGATGCAGTGATCTTCCTCCTTCACTGTTCTCTGTCCCACCTGAAGAAGCCCGGGAATATGGTGAGGATCATGTTCTTTGACTTCTCCAGTGCTTTCAACACCATCCAACCGATGATCCTGAAGGACAAGCTGCTGCGCGCAGGGGTGGACCAGCACCTGTCATCATGGATCCTGGACTACCTCACGAACCGGCCTCAGTTTGTGAGAACCCGGGACTGTGTATCCGACACAATCATCGGTAGCACGGGGGCCCCCCAGGGAACGGTGTTGGCTCCCTTCCTGTTCACTCTTTATACTGCGGACTTCTCACACAACACAACACACTGCCATCTACAGAAGTTCTCTGATGACTCTGCGATCGTTGGCCTTATCTCCAATGGAGATGAAGCTGAGTACAGAGGGCTTATCCAGGACTTCGTGGACTGGTGCCATCGGAACTGCATCCAGATCCACGCGAGGAAATCTAAGGAGCTGGTGGTGGACTGCCGCAGGCATGGACAACCCCTCACAACACCAGTAAATATACAGGGAACAGACATCGAGATGGTGACATCCTACAAGTACCTGGGTGTTCATCTGAACAATAAACTAGACTGGTCACACAATACTGACGCACTCTACAAGAAGAGGCAGCGCAGGCTGTTCCTACTGAGGAGACTCAGGTCTTTTGGTGTACAAGGGGCGCTGCTGAAGACATTCTATGACACGGTGGTGGCATCAGCCGTCACTTTTGGAGTGGTCTGCTGGGGCAGTGGCATTACCGCAGCCGATAGGAAGAGACTGAATAAACTGATCAAGAAAGCTAGCTCTGTCCTGGGTCAGCGCCTTGACCCGGTGGAGGAGATAGGAGAGAGAAGGACGATGGCTAAACTGTCATCTCTGCTGGAGTCCGAGTTCCACCCTATGCAGGACATACTGAATGCACTGAGGAGCTCATTTAGCAGCAGACTACATCATCCCAGGTGCACAACCGAGAGGTTTCGCAGGTCCTTCCTACCAACGGCTGTCAGACTGTACAACCTAAGCAGGGCTGCTCGCAGAGATAGCAAAAAGACGTAACAACCTAATAGTTTTGAATGCAAAAGATGCAATAGACTTACACAATGGTCCCCTCCGGCATACAACTAGGAAAATACCGGTCGCTATGGAGGGTGAGAATATGTATGGGCACATATCATACCATGTAGGATAACTAAGTAGACGGTTGTGCTGTTTCATCCCATCTAGCAACAATGCTCTGCACTGTGTGTGTTTATATATTTACATATTTATTCCATCTAGCTACAATGCTCCGCACTGGGTGTGTTTATATTTATATATCTATATATTTATTCCATCTAGCTACAATGCGCCGCACTGTGTGTTTATATATCTACATATTATTCCATCTAGCTACAATGCTCCGCACTGTGTGTGTTTATATATTTACATATTTATTCCACCTAGCTGCAATGCTCCGTACTGTGGGTGTTTATATATCTACATATTTATTCCATCTAGCTACAATGCTCCGCACTGTGTGTTTATATACTCATATATTTATTCCATCCAGCTACAATGCTCTGCACTGTGTGTCTGTATATATATATATATATATATATATATAGCAGCTAATATACATATGTATATTAGCTGCTCTTGTTTGTTTTTTGTTTTTTTTTCTTGCCTTCTGATTGTTGCTGTGAGTGTTGCTATCCCTGTGCTGTTGCAATCCTGGAATTTCCCCATTGTGGGACTAATAAAGGCTTATCTTATCTTATCTTATTGACTTTACTTTTTTATTATGACTTTGTTTTTATTGATTTCTTTTATTGTTTTTCTTTATTGAGCAAAAAGACCTTATTGTTTCATGCCAACTTTCCATGGCCAACATGGATAGACTCTGAAGGGCTGTTCATTGTATCTTTCTTCTGGCCAGAATAATAAATTTACTCATATCTCCAGAATCTGCCTGCTGAATTTTTGACTCAGTCTCATTTAATTCAATTTTATTCTAACAGCATTGGATCAAATTTCAGTAACTGTAACGCATTACTGAATTTTTTAACAGAAATTTTGCTACACAGCACATTACTGCAAAAGTAGTGGTATTACAGTAATGCGTTACTCCCAACACTGGTCATTAGTGGTGAAAGATCAAGACCAGAAATCCTTGCAAGAGCTGCACAGGCAATGACACCACTGTCAAAACTCAAGACATTATGGGGCGATAGTAACATCAACCTGAAGCATAACATCAGACTGCTGTGTGCATATCTCCTGTACACATGTGAGACTTGGCCATGACAGCTGAACTGCAGAGAAAAATACAGACTCTGGAAATGAGATGCTATGGTAACTTGTTGGGCATCTCGTGTGTGGACTATATCTTCAACAAGCAAGTCAGCAGTATCATCCAGTATCATGTAAGGCCACATGAAGATCTCCTTACAACAGTAAAAAAGAAAAAGTTGAGATGGTATGGCCACATAACACAATCCACTGGTCTTGGAAAAACAGTGCCACAGGGCACTTTGGGGGTGAAGAGAAGGAGAGGAAGACAGAGGAAAAGATGGACTGACAACGTCAGAGTGGACAGGAAAAACTTTCACGGAGACCCAGGAAGTGGCCCACAACCACAACGGGTGGAGCAGACTGGTGTTCAGTTTGTCAGGACTGTGCCCCAATGACTCCTCAGAAAGGAGTTAAGGGAGCAAGCAAGCAAGCAAGTATAATCAAGCATTAGAAAAACAACAACAAAAAAAAACGGATCATGGCAAGAGGAATTATGTATCACTAATATACTGTAATAATGAACATGTAGAGGGACCTTTTAAAATTCAAGCTCTCTAAATATGCACCTGATACTAGAGACAGAAAAAAATTGTTTGGACAGGCCTTCTATCTGTTCCTAGATCAAGGACTAAACATGGGGCAGCAGCATTCAGTTTCTATGCCCCACACATCTGGAATAATCTTCCAACCACCTGCAGGCTCCCACTTTAGGTGCCTTTAAATCGAGATTGAAAACTTTACTTTTTACCTCTGCTTTTTACTAAGTCACCTTTTTAATTTATGTGTACTGTAATTTTTGTTCTTTTGTTAATGCTTATACACTATAAAAATAACTAGGGTTATTCTGCTTAAAAAAGTTAGTGTTTGGGCTGCCTTAAAATTTTAAGTGACTGAACTTGATGTGTTTTATGTGTCTTTACCACTTATCTCCTCAAGTTCAGTCAACTTAAAATTTTAATGCAGCCCAAATGCTAACTTTTTTAAGTTGAGACAACTTTTTTTAAGCTGAGAGAACTTTTTTTTTTAACAGTGTATGCATCTGGGTGTAAATATATCTATATCTGTATAAACAGACGCATATGTGGAAATGTTTCCTTTTTAAATTATTATTATAAATCTCTTTTAATGCAAAGCACTTTGAATTGCCTTTGTGCTGAAATGTGCTATACAAATAAAAGCACCAAGGTGCTGATGCCTCAGTGCCTGTGGCATGGTAGCATGGGGGCTGTAAAAAAGCCACACTGCCACTTCTAGTGGGCGGGTATAGTTATTACAACACCTTATTTTTATTTATTTATTTTTTTTGCAGCTGCATTGATGGTAAAGGTAAGTTAAATTTGTGTTTATTTTGAAAACAAAGCCTTATCTGGAAATTGTGGCAAATTAAAAGTTGAGAAAATATGGTGATACAATGATACTGTCATAAATCGCTCCTTAATGGCAGGAACTAAGACCCCAAAGGCCAGCTGGGAGTTTGCAAGTTTAATAATAAAAAACATAAAATACAACAAAAGAACCAAAACTTACAAGTGCGGAAATGGGTAGAATAATCCATAGATCGAGGCGCATGGAAACGCCGGAATAGAAAAGGAAGACTAAGCGTGGAACACACGTAGGATACAAAATAGCAAGAAAGATGGCGGACTCCCATCTGAACCTTGAGAAGGACGCTGCAACGAGTAATCGCTGCAGCAGTTCTTAAATAGGGCAAGCAGGGATAATTACAAACCATGAACAGGTGTGGGTGGCATGAGCGAGGATAATCAGAACAACCAATGACAGGTGTGACAGCCCACGAACAGAATTTGACACACGAAAGTAAACAAAGGTGACTATCAAAATAAAAGCACAAACCAGGATGAATGAAAATCAAGGAACAGATAAATGAACAACTATATACTAAGAACGATAACTATTCACACAAACAAGGATTGGATAGAAGTAAAAGACAAAACTTAATATACACTCTAAGGAGGGAACTAAGGAGAGGGCGAGGACAAGAAGAAATACAAAATCAAGGAGTGCTAATAATACAATACTAATAATACTGAGGTTACAAAAGGGAAACTAAAGACAAGGACAAAGAAGGCTCAAATATAAACCCAGGAAAATAAATTGAAATACAAGGTAGTACAGAAATACATAAAATACACACAACTAATAACCAACTACGATATGACAACAGGAGGACTCCAAACAGAAACAAAGGACAAACAAATATCACTACCCCAAAACCCAATAAAATAAACCCGAGAAAAAAAAGTACAGAACATGATTAGAAATAACTGAAGCGTGCGCCTGGTGCTCCCCCGGGCTCTGCATCATTACAGAGCCCCTCCTTCAAGGGGTGCATTCTAGACGCCCCCAAGGTAACCTCAAAAAGAGAAAGGAAAACACAAAACTCCCCCCCCCCCAACAAAAATAGAAAAACAACCCACCCTGAGAGGGCGGTGGGGGAACCTAGGCTAGGATGGAACAAAACAAAAAATACGCTCATGACCTCAGGTGGAAATAGAGGACCCACAATGACATCAGGCAGAGGTGGAGGACCCACGGTGACCTCAGACGGAGATGGAGGACCCTCAGTGACCTTAGGTGAAGGCTGACGACCCTCGGTGACCTCAAACGAAGATTCGGATGAGAGAACGGAAACAGTCACCGGGTCAATATCACCAGCAGCAGTGGAGACTGGCGAGGAAAGCTCAGAGGCAGATGGCAGCTGTGACTGGCTCTCCCCACCATGAGCTAAACAAGACCTCTCTAATACCAACATAAGGGCCTTTTCCACTAGCACGCTTTAGCGCGACACGGGACGGCTCAGCACGCTTTGTACGCTTTTCCACAAGCCCCAACACGGTTTAACAGCCGCGATTCTCAGCCCCGCTCCAGGGCAGGGTACAGCAGTGCTGAGCTGTGCCGTGTTGTGACGTTAACAGACTGGTCGCCGCTGATTGGTCAGGTCGTAACCGGCGCTGATTGATCAGGTTGTAACCGCCCCTCTCCTACTCCTCTTCTACCGAATCTTCACGACCTTCTCAATAAAGTTTTTGAAAAAAAAAAAAAAAGAATCTTCACGACCGCCATTACTCAGCACGCAACCACTGTTGGCGGTTTCTTTTCAGTGTATTGCTGTGCTATTTTCATTTATTCTCTATCAAAAATGGCTTCGCGTAATAAGGGTGTTCCATGGACCAATAAGGAGGTGCAGTGTCTGCTCACTGCATTGTCAGACGAATGTATCCAGCGAGAGCTAGACGGAGCCGCCCGGAATGAAAAAATATACCGGGAGATCTCGACATCAGAGTCCTTTAACGGTGAGTTTTAATTTTTTTTTATTGTGCGTTTTTTCGCAAATATATTCGGTAAGACGCTCAGTTTATTTATGCAATAAAAAAGCTGTTCATTTGTGGATGATGATCGCTGCTTTATTGCAGCACACTGCGGACTAGAGCTTTTATTTTAATTATTCATGTGAACAATACGCTGAAATAAGCTTATGTAATCTTGTTAAAAACTATTGTCTTTTCTGTATATCTTGCACTTTCGTGCTGTATTTTATTGTGTGCATTTTCCTTGTAGAATCATCCCATGCGTCCGCCGCGACAGCCCGCCCGGATTAATTCAACCGAGCCTTCCTGACCCAGAGCTGGCAGAGATGGCTTCATTCAACCGAGTCTTCCTGACCCAGTTTGGGAAGCTGGTGTAGAGGCACTCAGTGGTCGGCGTGTATAAAATGTCGATTAACCTTCATGTTGTGTTGCAAAGTTTTTTTTTTATTTTAATATTTTGTATATAATAAAATGGAATTGTTTTGGAAAGTGTGGTTTGTCTGTTATAACACTGAATTATAAAACAGTATAATTACATAGAAATTCCATTGCCTAGTCTGATGAAAATTATGCTGATCATCCTGTCAGGGGTCAACCATTGTAAAGGTAATGTAATTTTTAACTAGACCAAAAAACAAATGTTTTTGTAAGCTTTCTGTTCTTTTTATTGAAATATCATAAAAAATTAGCACCAAGTCAAAGTAGGTACAAGTATATGTAAATTGAATGTTCTATCGGCATTCCAAATTCAGAGAATTACAATACTTTAGAAGGAGTGTAGCATCATCTAAACGGAAAATAATAATACTGTTGTTCCAAACGTTGACCTGAAGGTGAAAAACATGAATTTTTTTTTATTCAGTACATCCAAAATGCCCTAGGATGTAAAAAATAATACAATTTGGTGTTGGCCAGTGTGCCACTGTCTCATTATTTAATACGAATAAAAACAAGTTTCAGCTCATTATTTCTAGGTCATTTGGCAGTTAATTCAAAACAAAAGTGACTTGTGTTGTTGCAGCTTAATTATGAGATAAAATTAATTGTGAGATAAAACCACAGAGCGAGCAAGGCAATAATCCTTGGATCCTCCATTTTTTGTCTCGTGTAAATAAGGACTCAGTCGGGTGCGTAACGTCACGGGAGTGTGGCCCCGCCTCGCTGGGAATCTGCCGCCGCCCCGCTTCTAAAACCTCCTAACACAAACTATCACAGCACAAGCACAACACCGTGCTAATGGAGACAGAAGCATTCCGAGCCGTACTGAAGTGAATCGAGCCGTACCGAGGTGTGCTGGGCTAGTGGAAAACAGGCTATTGTGAAGACAAAAAAGAGGACTTGCTTTAGCTCAAGGTCCACCGCCATCCAGGACTCCGACGATCCAGGCTAGGGCATCTCGACTCCACTTGACCGAAGATCCAACCCCGACATGGCCACCTCAGACGGGGAAGAAGAGAAAAACACCAGAAAATTGTTACCAGCAGCAGTGGAGCCTGGTGGGGAGATCCCATGAGCAGATGACATCTGCAACTGATTCTCCCCACCACGAGCTAGACAAGATTTCTCTAGATCTGAAGGTGTAAAAACAGAACAGAGTACTTGAAGAAGGCTAAAATATAAACCCAGGAAAATAAATTGAAATACAAGGTAATATAGAAATACATAAAATACACACAACTAATAACCAACTATGATATGAAAACAGGAGGACTCCAAACAGAAACAAAGGACAAACTCATATCACAGACCCAAAACCCAATAAAATAAACCCGAGAAAAAAAAGTACAGAATATGATTAGAAATAACTGAAGCGTGCGCCCGGTGCTCCCCCATGCACCTCTTCATGATAGATACAAGCCTTTAGTTCCAGTTGACTTTGAGTGGGTGACCTGAAAAGCTGGTAACAGACAGACACAGACACATGGAGTGGTTACCATATGCCTACGTTGCCTTTGCGCCAAGGCATAAAAATACAGAAGCACAAGAATAAAATTACAAGCACAAAGAAAAATGCTGGAGTAAAAGATTTTATTAGTTGAATGCACGCACGATGCTGTGCAATAGCAGGTAAAAATATCAAAATTTCCAAAAGTAAAAGCATAATTATGAATATTAAATCAGAATGGTTTGGAATGTTTCACACTTATTTGTAATGAATATTGAGAGTTTCTTAAATAATTTAGCAAAAAACTAAGTTTGTTCAAACATTAATTTATTGAAATTAATTTATTGAACTGTAGCAGTTTCTGGTATAAATAGTAAACATGTAATATTCTCATTTACCTTCCAGCCTGTTGTCTTCACAGCTGCTCTGACTGCTGACCCTCAGGTTCACCACCGTGGACCTCAGAGAGACAAAGAGGAAAGAAAAACAGCATAAAAATGTGATTTTTGTCACAGATGTGATATATATAAAAAATACAGGTGCCATGTTTCTCCTCAGCTTAATAAATTGCTTGGTTTAGTTAGTCCCTCCAGGATTTCGCGGGATGTTTTTATGATTGCTGCTGCCCAAAAAGCCTGAATTTGTGGGAGGTTTTTAGAAGTTGCGATAAAAGCTACAATATTTTGAGAGGTTTTTTTTGCACTAAAAGTTGTGGGAAAAATTACAAATTTTAAAGCAGATGGTTTTTTTTCCAGTTTAGTGCAGTGATGTTCTATATAACAATACAAGAATATGGTAAATGGTGTTCACTTATATAGTGGTTTTTCTCATCTCTGGATGACCAAAGTGCTTTACAGATCCTGCTATCCACCCATTCACACACACATCCACATAATGATGGCGCTAAAGCTGCCATGCACCGGCGCTGGCCTGACCCACCAGGAGCAACTGGGGGTTCAGTGTCCTACTCAAGGACACTTCGACATGCAGACTGCAGACACAGTGGGAATCAAACCCCTGACCCTCCGATCAGTAGTCAGCCAGACTACACCTGTGCCACAGCCGCCCAAAAAAGCACAAGATTGTCAAAAATTTCCTATTACAGTGATTTGTAAATTAAGCAGATACTTCTGCTACACAGAAAAACTCTTTTGTGCAAAAGCAAATACAGCCTTTAACACAATATCCATTATAACAGCTAAATTGCACTGGATGCATGTTAAAGAGTATAGATTTGGAAATCATTGGCAGCACATTCATTTGAAAACTCTCTATGGTCCCCAAACATTCAGTACCGAGCGGAGAGGAACAAAGAAATAATTTATTCTGTTGCTCTATATTGTCTATTGGCGTCTGTGTTTTTCTGAAAAAAAAAAAATACAGACAATATTCTCTCTCTTTCTGTGCCTAACGCCTACCTGTCTGTCTGCTGTGTGTCTTAACACACACACACATCTCTCATTTACAGTGTGTGTGTGTGTGTGGGGGGGGGGGGGTTGTCCATGTTCAGACTGGAGATTCAAAGCTTTAAAGCTCATTGACAAGATGTAGTAATGATTTTACCTCTAAAGATGTATAAAATGTTCAAACACTGGGTGTAGTGTTAGATTTGCTTGTTTTGTTTGTGGTTTTATGGCATCTGTCCTCACACGTGCTCCCCCAACGGGATGCTTTTAGGGCAGGTGGATGTTTTTCAACACAAACCCAGCGCTTCGTACACGCGGTCAGGGTGGAGATGGAGCGAGACTTTTACGGGCAGACTGGAGGAGATGGAGGAAGGAACGGTGTTGGAAACCTTTCGGGTAAATGTTTTTTTTTTTTTAAATCACACATTCTGTTTCTGCTGATGTGTTCCATTAACACTGTAAACACGGAACTGAACACAGTGCAGCGATACATTTGATTGGTTAGACTGAGCGTTTGAGTACCAGTCAGAGACAAATTTGATTGGTGAAATTGGTGGAAGTTGACGAGGATTGGACAAAATTGCGGGAAAGTTGTGGTGATTAGACAAAGTTGCAGGGTCGTGCAATAGTTGTGTTGATTGGCTGATTTCACGTGAATTGACGCGATCGTAACATCGCAAAATCCTGGAGGAACTGTTTAGTGAGTGAATCATTTTAAAGTGAGTGAATGAAGCATGCCACACCGTGGTGTTTTTACATTACTGACATTAGTATTAAGAGTTAAAAAATCAGCTGAACTTTACAGAAAACAATTTAGAAAACAATTTAACAGGTTAAATTACAGAAATGGAACCAAGTACAGTAGTCCCCATACTGGAAAAAAATCAGACATTGGAAAAAAATGTGACCTAATTTAAGCTTTAAGAATCAAATATTGCAGTTGGTGTGTTGAAATATCTGCATAATTTAAGCACAAAACTTATTCCGTGCAGGCATCTACTGCAGTGGTCTGCTGTGGAGAGACAGCGAGATCAAAAAGTGGCCAGTGGTAGGCCTGTCTCGGCAGAGCAGCAAATGTCGATTCTCCACTGGCAAATACCACTTTTCCCCCAGTTGGCCACTTTAGGCCACTTTAGTTCAGCAGATTTAATAAATAAAATATACCAAAAAAAAAAAATCTGAACAACTTTAATCCAGCAGAATCCCGATTCTCCACCAGCAAATACCACTTTTCCACCGGTTGGCAACTTTAGTCCAGCGGTTGAATACAGTTGTCATACAGTTGTTGAATACAGTCAAATAGTTGTTACTTCCCGAGTAACTGTATGAGAAACAAACATAAATAATTACAACACAAATGTTTGTCAAAAAGCTTAATTTTGGACAGGCATCAGCATGGTCACCTAACTAACCCTAAAAATGTTTTTAAGGTGAGGAATGTTGGGACTTGTAGTATTTAACGAACTGAAAACTCCAGGGAGAAAATACCTCGTCTTTCCTCTGCAAAACTAAACAGCAAATTTATTTAACCTTTATTTATTTATCCTTTATTTAACCAGGCAAGAAAGATTAAGTACACATTCTTAATTAAACCAGTATGAAAACCAGTCTGAAAACAATTGATGTGACGAATAAATGGTGTAGTTGCTGAATAGGTGTTTTTTTTTCAGTAACAGCTATTTAATAACCGCTATTTATCTCCCAGTTAGAGATCGACAGTGGCAGAAGTCATCCATGTGCTGTAAAAAAAAGTTGCAGTCGCCTCTAGTGGCCTGGCATAGTTATTACAATACAGTTTTTCCCGGCTTCATTGAAGGTAAAGGTGAGTTAAATTTGTTTTGTTTTTTTCAAAAACAAAACCTTATCTCCAAATTCTGGCAAATTAAAAATTGAGAAAATATGGCCATACAATGATACATCCCTTCAGTTGCACTTAATTTTGACTGGGCGAGCTGAAAAGCTGGTAAGAGACAGACAGACAGATGGTCAGATACAACCACAGATATGCGCAGCCCCACGCAAACTTCATGGATGGCGTACGTACGTTTCTACTGTTATTGGTCCATTGGCGACGCTTAGCGGTGATGTTGGGACACGGATAACGACGTGAAAATTACTGTACACACCAGAGACACATAATGAACAAACATCCAAGTGTGTGCAATTAAATGAGGGGATATAAAAGTAAGCGCAAAGAAGTACAGAAAATGCCTCAAACAACAATGGTGTTTCCATGGGCAGTCCTTGTGGAACTGTGCTTAGAGCTACAGCCACTCTTGGAGCGCGACACGGTGAGAAGCCATGTGCTGCCCGTCCCAGTGCAGGTGCTGACAATTCTGGGGTTCCTGGCAACAGGGGCATTCCTGCAGACCAATCGGGAATTTCCCAGTCAACCCTGAGCTGAGCTATGCCAGCTGTGTGGGATGGCATTATCCAGCTGTCACCCAACATCATCATCATCATAGCAGTCTGTTGGGGGTGACTGACTGTTTCATTTAGGTATGATCGGATTCCTCCACGCAGGTCTGTCCTTCACCTTCCGCTGCCAGGAACTCCTGTCTATATCCGACTTCTTCAGGTTTCTTTTTACAGTGTCTTTAAATCTGAGCCTTGGTCTACCCTGATTGCGTTTGCCCTCACATAACTGTGAGTAGAGTAACTGCCGAGGGAGTCGCTGGTGATCCATCAACATGTCCAAGCCATCTCAGGTTCATTTGTATTAGCATGTCCTTCACTGATGGTAGACCAGCTCGTTTCAGCACTTCTATGATGGTTATCTTGTCTTTCCATGAGATATTCATTATGGCTCGAAGGTGTCTCATCATGTACGCGTGGAATTTCTTTATCTGCGCCCTGTAGACAGTCCAAGTTTCAGCACCGTACAATAGAGTAGCCAGTACTGTCGCTCTATACACTTTGCATTTCACATGGATAGATACATGTCAATTGTTCCTCAGTCTCTTCCTTAAGTTTCCAAACACAGCACTCACTCTTCCCATTCTGAGAGATAGTTCATCCTCCAGCCTAGCGTTCTCTGAAACAGCACTCCTGAGATACTTGAAAGTCTTATTCTTGACTAGTGGCTCTGTACCAATGCTGATCTCTTCTGGTAGGGATGTTGATAACTGGAACTTTGGCAGTTGATAGAAGCACTCTGTCTTCTTGATGTTGATTTTGGGGCTGAATTGGCTAGCTTGTCTTGCAAATTTCTCCACTAAAGATTGCATATCTTCCACACTGTGAGCAACTAGAGCACTGTCATCGGCAAAGAGCATTTTTCTTGCTACCTTTATCGATGTCTTACTCTTGGCTTTAAACTGTGCCACATTGAACAAGTCTGCTTCTTTTCTTGTTTGAGTGTATACTCCTTCTGAAGTGTCTTTGAAGGCCACCTCAGGCATGGATGACAGATATAGTGAGAAGAGTGTAGGTGCCAGCACACATCCTTGTTTCACCCCATTACTTACTGAAAAGTCTTGAGACACTGAGCCACTCATTGCCATGTTTGCTTGCATACCTGTATGGAATGCCTCAGTTAGGTTGACAAACTTCTCTGTACAGCCATATTTCTTGAGTACCTGCCAGAGTCCTTGTCGCGATACAATATCGAAGGCTTTACTGAAGTCAGTGAAGACTACATAAAGTGGCATGTTCTGTTTGATACACTTTTCTCGAACCTGTTTCAAGCAGAAAATCATGTCCATTGTGCTTCTTCCACTTCTAAAGCTGTACTGGGTTTCCGGTAGTACATTCTGCAAGATGTGTTCTCTCACGTGTACTTCAGTAGTACACATGTACTTCAGTAGTACACGTGAGAGAATCTTACCAACAGTGGCTAGCAGTGATATACCTCGGTAATTTCCACAATCTTTCCTGTCACCTTTCTTGAACAAAGGCACAATACTTGCATCCTTCCAGTCTTGAGGTACTTTCTGGGCATCCCATATCTCTTGGATGAGCTTGTGCAGGCAGTTGGTTAGCTGAACACCACCAAATTTCCACACTTCTGCTGGAATTCCATCCCTTCCTGGAGCTTTACCATCCTGTGTTGTCCTGATAGCTGCCATTAGTTCATCAAGACTTGGTGGTTCATCCAGACTTGATACAACTGGTCGCTGCACTAGAGCTTCTTTAGCCTCTTCAGCGAGATCTCCAGGGTTGTTTAGTAGTTGGTCAAAGTTATCTGCAAATCTGCCCGGGATCTTGTCTTTCTTCTGTAAAACCGTTTCACTATCCATAGCCTTTAGTTGGATTAATCCTCTTGATTTAGGGCCATAGATTTCTCTCAGACCTGTGAAGAATGTTTTCATGTCCTTCATATCTGTTGCAGTTTGAAGTTCCTCCACTTTTTCAGTCCACCAGTTGGACTTCATTTCTCTGGTGTACTTCTGTAGCTCACTCTGAGCCTTTGAGTATTTCTTCTTCTTCAACCTTGTGTTACACTGTAGATTTTCCTGCCTAGCTGTATTCCTTGCTTCTAGTAGTTTCTTCAGATGTTCATCATGCTCATCAAACCAGTCTTGATGTTTCCTCTCAGGGTGGCCTAAAATCACTCGCAGTCCGATACACTGTATCCTTCAGTGTTGCCCATTTCTCGTCTATGTCATTCTCTGAGTTATTGATTTTTTGTGTGCTTTATTGATCCCCAGAGGGGAAATTCAGGGCATCCACCTGGATGGATGAAGCAGCCACGGTACGGCGATATCCATTCACCATTCACATATACATTCACACCTAGGGCCACTTTAGAGTCTCCAATTAACCTAACCTGCATGTTTTTGGCCTGTGGGAGGAAACCGGAGAAATCCCAGAGTAAACCCACGCAGACACGGGGAGAACATGCAAACTCCACACAGATCACCATTGGTCAGGGGCTGGGATTGAATCCGGGATCCCATGGCCAAGGGGGAGTTGCTGTGCTGCCACAGTGCTAACCACTGCTCCACCGCACCGCCCAAGACTTGCTGTCCCAGTCTTTCAAGTTTTCATTCATTTCCTGTGTATGCTCTTCCTGCTTCTTTTGGCCTTTCAGTGCACTAGTGTTTAGCTTCTGTGGTGGCTTCGCACCTGTCCTGCAGTGCTGTTTTCATCTGCAAATCCTTAATTTAGACCTCAGCATAACATGATCAGTACCACAATCCGCACCTCTCATTGCTCTGGTGTCCAATACATCCCTTATGTCTCTCTGCCTTACTATGATGTAGTCTAACAAGTGCCAGTGCTTGGATCTTGGGTGCATCTATGTCTTCTTGTGTGTGTCCTTGTGCTTAAATAGGGTGTTGGTTATCACAAGGTAGTACTCTGAACATAGCGCAAGTAGAAGTTCTCCATTAGCATTGCACTTGCCTACTCCATGGCTGCCTAGCACTCCTTTCCATTTCTCAGTGTCTGAACCAACTCTGGCATTAAAATCTCCAACGAGTATCAGCCTGTCATCAGACGGTACATGCCTGATAGTCTCACGTAAATCACTGTAGAACTCTTCCTTCACCTCCTCTGTGTTGGTCATTGTTGGAGCATACACGCTGATGAGTGTGGCATAAACCTTCCGCTGTAGTGGGAGTCTCATAGTCATTATCCTGTCGTTGATTGGCACCGGTTCCTCATCAAGCACTGCTGCTATCTCCTTTCTAACTGCAAAGCCCACTCCTGCTTCTTTCCTTTCTTGAGTTGATTTCCCACTCCAAAAGAAGATGGAGCGAAGAGGATGAAGATGGACCCATGGTCTTCCAAGCTGTCACATCCATCCATCCATCCATCCATCTTCTACCGCTTTTCCGGAGGTCCGGGTCGCGGAGGCAGCAGTTCAAGCAGAGAAGCCCAGACTTCCCTCTCCCCAGCCACCTGCTCCAGCTCTTCAGAGGGGATACCAAGGCGTTCCCAGACCAGCTGGGAGACATAGTCTCTCCACCGAGTCCTGGGTCTGCCCCGGGGTCTCCTCCCAGTGGGACGTACCTGAAACACCTCAAGTGGGAGGCGTCCAGGAGGCATCCTGATCAGATGCCCATACCACCTCAACTGACTCCTTTCAATGTGGAGGAGCAGCGGTTCTACTCTGAGCCTCTCCCGGATGACTGAGTTCCTCACCCTATCTCTGAGGGTGAGTCCAGCAATCCTATGGAGAAAGCTCATTTCAGCCGCTTGTATCCGCGATCTCGTTCTTTCGGTCATTACCCAAAGCTCGTGGCCATAGGTGAGAGTAGGAACGTAGATTGACTGGTAAATCGACAGCTTTGCCTTAGAACTAAGCTCCCTCTTCACCACAACAGACCGGTACAACGTCCGCATCACTGCAGATGCTGCTCCAATCCGTCTGTCGATCTCTCGCTCCATTTTCCCCTCACTCGTGAGCAAGACCCCAAGATACTTAAACTCCTCCACTTGGGGCAGGAGCCTGTCCCCAACCCGGAGAGGACAATCCACCTTTTTCCGGCTGAGGACCATGGACTCGGACTTGGAGGTGCTGATTCTCATCCCAGCCGCTTCACACTCAGCGGCAAACCATCCCAGCAAGAGCTGTAGGTCATTGCTGGATGAAGCCAACAGGACAACATCATCTGCAAACAACAGAGATGAGATCCTGTGGTCACCAAGCATGACACCCTCCATTCCCTGGCTGCGCCTAGAAATCCTGTCCATAAAAATTATGAACAGGATCGGTGACAAAGGGCAGCCCTGGCGGAGTCCAACTCTCACTGGGAATGACTCCGACCGAGTGTTGGCAATACGAACCAAACTCTCACAACGGTCGTACAGAGACCGAATAGCTCGTAACAACAAGCCCGATACCCCATACTCCCAAAGCACCCCCCACAAAAATCCACGAGGGACGCGGTCAAATGCCTTCTCCAAGTCCACAAAACACATGTAAACTGGTTGGGCAAACTCCCACGAACCCTCAAGAATTCTCGAGAGGGTAAAGAGCTGGTCCGATGTCCCACGGCCAGGACGAAAACCACATTGCTCCTCCTGAATCCGAGGTTCGACCAACGGCCGGACTCTCCTCTCCAGTACCTTGGCATAGACCTTCCCAGGGAGGCTGAGGAGTGTGATCCCTCTAAAGTTGGAGCACACCCTCTGGTCCCCTTTTTTGAAGAGAGGAACCACCACCCCGGTTTGCCATGCCAAAGGCACTGCCCCCGACCTCCACGCAATGTTGCAGAGGTGTGTCAACCATGACAACCCAACAACATCCAGGGCCTTGAAGTACTCAGGGCGAATCTCGTCCACCCCCGGGGCCCGGCCACCAAGGAGATTTTTAACCACCTTGGCGACCTCAGCCCCTGTGATAAGCGAGTCATCCCCCTCGTCCCCAAACTCTGCTTCCTCTGTGGAAGGCGTATCAGTGGGATTGAGGAGATCCTCGAAGTATTCCTTCCGCTGCCCGACGATATCCCCAGTTGAAGTCAACAGTGTCCCATCCGCATCATACACAGTGTGGACGGGGAGCTGCTTTCCCCTCCTGAGCCGCCGAACAGTTTGCCAGAATCTCTTTGAAGCCGACCGAAAGTCTTGTTCCATGGCCTCACCGAACTCCTCCCATACCCGCGTTTTTGCTTCAGCAACCACCCGAGCTGCACTCCGCTTGGCCTGCCGATACACCTCAGCTGCTTCGGGAGTCCCACAAGCCAACCAAGCTTGATAGGACTCCTTCTTCAGCTTAATGGCCCCCCTCACCACTGGTGTCCACCACTTGGTTCGGGGGTTGCCACCACGAGATGCACCGACCACCTTGCGGCCACAGCTCTGGGCCGCCGCTTCAACAACAGAGGTGGAGAACATGGCCCATTCAGACTCCATGTCTCCAGACTCCCTCGGAATGTGGTTGAAGTTCTTCCGGAGGTGGGAGTTGAAGACCTCCCGGACAGGGGCCTCAGCCAGACGCTCCCAGCACACCCTCACTATACGTTTGGGTCTACCAGGTCTGAATGGCTTCCTCCCCTGCCATCGGATCCAGCTCACCACCAGGTGGTGATCAGTTGACAGCTCTGCACCTCTCTTTACTCGGGTGTCCAAGACATACGGTCGCAGGTCTGATGATACGATAACAAAATCGATCATCGACCTGCGACCTAGGGTGTCCTGGTGCCAGGTGCACATATGGACACCCTTATGCTTGAACATGGTGTTCGTTATGGACAGACTGTGGTTAGCACAGAAGTCCAATAACTGAACACCACTCGGGTTCAGATCGGGCAGGCCGTTCCTCCCAATCACCCCTCTCCAGGTTTCACTGTCGTTGCCCACATGCACATTGAAGTCCCCCAGTAGGACAATGGAGTCTCCAGGAGGAGTACCCTCCAGCACCCCAGTCACAGACTCCAAAAAGGGTGGGTACTCTGAAACATCATTTGGTGCATAGGCACAAATGATGGTCAGGACCCGTTTCCCAACCCGAAGGCGTAGGGAAGCAACCCTTTCGTCCACCGGGGAAAACTCCAATATAGAGGCAGCAAGGTGGGGCGATACAAGAATACCCACCCCTGCTCGTCGCCTCTCGCCTGGGGCAACTCCAGAAAAGGCCAAGCTCCACCCCCTCTCCAGGAGACTGGTTCCGGAACCAAAGCTGTGTGTTGAGGTGAGGCCGACTATATCTAGCGGGTATCGCTCAACCTCGTACACCAGCTCAGGCTCCTTCCCCACCAGAGAGGTGACATTCCACGTACCAAAAGCCAGTTTAGAAAGCTTGGGATCAGTCTGCCAAGGTCTCCGCCTTTGACCGCCACCTAATTCACATAGCACCGGACCCCCATGATCCCTCCTGCAGGTGGTGAACCCACTGGAGGGCGGACCCATGTAACTCCTTCGGGCTGAGCCCGGCCGGGTCCCATGGGTGGAAACCCGGCCACCAGACACTAGCCTTCGAGCCCCTCCCCCAGGCCTGGCTCCAGGGTGGGGCCCCGGTAACCCCATACCGGGCGGGGTACACTGAATCCTTGATATACAATTTATCATGAGAGTCTGTTGGATCGTTCTTAGTCTGGCCCTTCACCCAGAACCAGTTTGTCTTGGGAGACCCTATCAGAGGCAAATTGCCCCCGGACAACATAGCTCCTGGGATCACTGGGGCACGCAAACCCCCCCACCACGATAAGGTGACGATCCATGAGGAGGGACGATGAAGGTGACGATCCTGTCACATCCAGGCAATCTTATTTCACTAAGTGCAGCTATGTCTACATTGTACCTGTTCATTTCCAAGGCCACAAGTGCGGTTTGTCTTTCTGGGCACTGTGATGTTGATCTGTCCAACAGAGTGCGTACATTCCATTCTGCTACATACAAGGCTTCTGTTTTCCTCTTCTTTTCTCTTCCTGCTCCTAACTTACGTTTCGCTGTCTAATGGAGTGTGAACAGATCAGCGCGGACTTTGTTAACCTGGGCGACGTGCAAGCTGGCATGAGTTGCTTTCTGACTGACCATTTCATGAAAAGGCTTGCAAAGTATTTGAGTACCACTAGCTTTTGCTGGACTAGCAGCACATTCTTGGCAGATAGAGGTATTATCAGTGGCAAGGACAAGCAAAGACAAACTGACTCCAGTATCTGTTGCAGTGACTGACCAGATGATAGGTTTGTTTATCTCTGCTCTTTGTGTAGTGCATGTCACGATGCACTGACTGGCACAGTCCACCACAGACCTTGCGACAGATGTGTTTATTTGCCAGGATGTCCAGTCTCACCCCGTGTAACTGGGAGTGGTCCACCACAGACCTGTGACAGATACTGTTTTTAGTTCTGCCAGAATGCCCCATTTCACCCTTGACATCCTCAGAAGGGCAGGGATGCAGGTTGAGTTGCGGACTGCCCGACCCATGAGACAGGTAATACTGGTTTTCATGGCTATCTGGTAGCAAGCAAGCCAATGCCTGACCTGACAGAAAAAAAATGAGACCAAGATAAATAATTTCAAAACTTTTTCCACCATTAATGTGACCAATAACCTGTACAACCCAATTGAAAAATAAACCGAAATCTTTTAAGGGAAAAAATAAAAAATATAAAACTTACAATAACCTGTTTGCATAAATATACACATCCTTAAACTAATACTTTGTTGCAGCATCTTTGGCTTTTATTACAGGACTCAGTCTTTTTGGATAGGACTCTATCAGGGTGGCACATCTTGATGCGGCAATATTTGCCCACTCTTCTTTGCAAAAACGCTCCAAATCTGACAGATTGTGAGGGCATCTCCTATGCACAGCCCTCTTCAGATCACTACACAGATGTTCGATCAGATTCCGGTCTGGACTCTGGTTGGATCATTCCAAAACCTTAATCTTCTTCTAGTGAAGCCATTCTTTTGTTGATTTGGATGTGTGTTTTGGGTCATTGTCATTCTCTTCATCTTCAGCTTTCTAGCAGAAGCCTTAAGGTTTTGTGCCAACAGTGACTGGTATTTGGAACTGTTCATAATTCCCTCCACCTTGACTGAGGCCCCAGTTCCTGCTGAAAAAACAGCCCCAAAGCATGAGGCTGCCACCACCATCCTTCACTGTAGGTATGTTGTTCTTTTGGTGTTGAGCAATGTTGTGTTTGCGTCAAATATACCTTTTGGAATTATGGCCAAAAAGTTCACCCTTGGTTTCATTGTATCATAACATATTTTCCTACATGGGTTTGGGAGATTTCAAATGTGTTTTTGCAAAATGTAGCTGGGCTTGGATGTTTTTCTTCGTAAGATAAGTCTTGCCACCCTACCCCATAGCCCAGACATATGAAGAAGACTGGAGATTGTTGTCACATGTCCTAAACAGCCAGTACTTGCCAGAAGTTCCTGCAGCTACTTCAATGTTGCTGGAAGCCTCTTGGCAGCCTCCCTGACCAGTTTTCTTCTTGTTTTTTAATCCAAAATTTCTTTATTGAAGTTTTGTGGTATACAAGCAAACAAATTTACATACAAATGGCTGTGCACAGCATGTCAGATGGTGTCATAGTCAGCACAGATCCTCATTATTGAAATTGGGCATCCACTGCACACAAGTCATACACACACACACACACACACACACACACACACACACACACACACACAGACACCAGGATGGGGGGGGGGGGGTGAAATAACTAATAAAAAGAAAAGTAATATTTAGTTTAAAAAAAGACTCATCCATATGTATATATTACATATGAGACAATAGATGTATGTATGAAGAAGGTGTTCAATTATTATCAGTTAATACGTCAATGGTCAAGGAGTTTGTATAAGTTTAAAAGGGCTGCCATGTCTCCTAGAATGAATTTAAGGAGCCTTTCAGAGAGAATCTGGTCCTTTCTGGAGTCATACAATGGAGCATCTCATGAATCTACTTATTAGGTGGATATAAGGAGATGGGTCCACTTCAGAAGAATGAGCATGCGTGCGAGCAAAGTAGCGAATGCAACGATGTGTCTCGAAGTTTTAGATACACTACCGTTCAAAAGTTTGGGGTCACTTAGAAATTTCCTTATTTTTGAAAGAAAAGCACTTTTTTTCAATGAAGATAACTTTAAATTAATCAGAAATACACTCTATACATTGCTAATGTGGTAAATGACTATTCTAGCTGCAAATGTCTGGTTTTTGGTGCAATATCTACATAGGTGTATAGAGGCCCATTTCCAGCAACTATCACTCCAGTGTTCTAATGATACAATGTGTTTGCTCATTGCGTCAGAAGGCTAATGGATGATTAGAAAACCCTTGTGCAATCATGTTAGGTCTGCAATGCTGTAATTGCTGCAAATGGAGGATTCTTTGACGAAAGCAAAGTTTGAAGGAAAAAATTATTATTTTAAATACAAATCATTATTTCTAACCTTGTCAATGTCTTGACTATATTTTCTATTCATTTTACAACTCATGGTGGTAAATAAAAGTGTGACTTTTCATGGAAAACACAAAATTGTCTGAGGTGACCCCAAACTTTTGAACGGTAGTGTATCATATGCAAGGGGGAGGTCCCAAAGAGGGCAGCAATAGGGTCCGGGTTTATAGTTTGGCCAGTGACCAGACTGATTGTGTTGAATATATCAGCCCAGTACTGGGTTATATTTGGACAGGACAGGAACATATGAATATAGTTAGCAGGAGATAGATTATACCTGTTGCATGAGTTGGACTTACCAGAGTAGATTTTGGCTAGCCTAGCATTGGTGAGATGAACTCTGTGCAAGATTTTGCATTGCAAGAGGCCATGTCTAGCACATATAGATGATGAATGTATATTCTTTAATATCTGGTCCCAGCGTTCATCTGACAGGGGTGTCCTGGGCCCATGTAGATCTCAGAGTAGTTAACCGGTTCTCAGAGTATGTATAGTGTTACGTATATATAGTTGTTGTAAGTTTTTTCTGTCTGTAGTTAAGAGATAAGAATCTGTCCATCGTCAACTCCGGTGAACGGTTAGGAAAGTGGAGGTATTGGGACTTCATAAAATGTCTAATCTGAAAGAATCAGAATAAATGCATATTTAGAAGGTTAAATTCACTGGATAAGTCAGTAAAAGATGGGAAAATGTTATTGATATAAAGGCTATCTATCATCGTTAGACCTTTATCATACCAAGTCCGGAAGGCCAAATCAGAGCAGGAAGGAGGAAATAAATGGTTTTGAAAAATCGGGGAAAGGCTCAAGGAAGCATGCAGACCAGAAACCTTCCTAAATTGACTCCAAATAATCAGTGTATTGTAGACTATTGGATTAAAACTAATTTGTCTAGGAGAGAGAGGTAGCCCAGAACAAGCGACTGACCAGAGTGATAGGCGTGCAGAGGAGATTTCGAGCTGAACCCATTGAGGGCGTTCTTCCTGGTTTTCACACGTGTTCCAATGAAGGAGGTTACCAATATTGCAGGCCCAGTAGTAGTAACGGAGATTCGGAAGTCCTAGCCCACCTCTACTTTTCGGTAGTTGGAGAGTTAGTCTGCTGATTTGTGCCTGTTGCCTGTTATTATCTGATCTAGTATGGAAAAGAAGGATTTACCGATTAAGATCGGGATATGTTGAAATAGACCAAGAAATTGTGGCAATACAGTCATTTTTATCAAGTTTATGTGTCCAATCAATGAGAGGGGGAGAATGGACCACCTAGCAAATTGGGATTTACAGCACTCAAATAGTGAGTTGAAGTTTTTGGAGAATAACTCAGTAAATGACCTTGTCACCAGTATTCCAAGATATTTTAACCCATTCGCTGCCACTTTGAAGGGAAAAGAATTGTGAGGAAGTAGCTCAGCGTCGTGTTTAATTGGGATGTAGTCACTCTTTCCATAATTGACTTTGTAGCCAGAATATTTTCCAAATTTTTCTAGTATGTTCATAATTGTTGGTAAGGTAGTGACAGGATTGGAAATAAACAAGAGCAAGTCATCAGCGTACAATGAAAGTTTATTGTTATGCTCTTAGCATGGGGGATTCCGCCATGCTCAGTCTCATGGTTTTTTTTTTTTTTTTATCATATTTGTATATTTGTTGTACTTTGTGTTCTTTGGTTCCTGTCTTTTTATTCCATGGTCGATTTTCCTATATCTTGTATTGTTTCTTATTCTCCTTGTTCCCCTTGTTTATATCATCATAGTTTTGCTACTTTTTTATTTGGTATATATTTATATTTATCCCTCAGTCCTTATTTGTTGGCATTTAGTTCTTTTTATTGTACTGTTGTGTTTTCTCTCTCTCGCTCCCTCTCCGGGGCTGAAGTTGTCAGTGGTACTTCTGGGTTTTTTGCTCTGTTGTGGGAGGTGCTCCTGTCAGCTGTCAGTCCCGTCTTCTCTCCTTATTTCTCCCACCTGACTCCAATTGTAATCATTGTCACCTCCTGCCCGCTCATGTGATCCACACCTGCTATCACTTGTATCATTTGTTGCTGACCCTATTTAAGGGCTGTTATTTCTCTTCCTTTTTGCCAGAGTCTAAGCTACTCATCTCCACCAGAACCCTTCCCCTGTTCTGGGGAGCTCTGTATCCTCAACTGATTCCTCCACTAGTGAATTTGCTTTGTTTGGATTTTTGTGTTGGTGCACCGTTTGGACTTGTTGTGTTTTTTGTCAATAAATATCACAAACTACAGTTCAGCGTGTGGGTCTCCATTCCTGCCTCGAGGGGCAAATCATGACAGTAGACTCTGGCCAATAGGAAACCCAGCTGCTGTAGTCTGAATTTTTTGTTTCACCCACCTGTTATTCTGGAGTGGTCAACATGTCGCCAGCTTCCATGGATTCTGCAGGTGGGCGCTGGTGCCTGGGGTGGGAATCCTGCAAAACCCTTATGGAGATGGATGGATTAATCTCCGCTGCTCACATTGGTCCTACCCCAAACGACGTGTTGTGATATCTGGGTCTTGTGGAGGCAGCTGCTCGCAGATGCTCTCAGCTTAAGGAGCATGCTGAGGGGGTGGAGAGGATTTCTCTGGTGGCAGCTCTGTAATGCGAGAATGGTGAGATGGTGAGAAATTCCCAGAAAAGGTCGGGGCCCGCACCGAAGGGGATATTTCCAAGCCTCTGCATTATCGGCTTCTCACCAGTCTCCGGCATCCACTCCTGCTCTCGCTCCATCTACTCCAGGCCACCGCTGTCCAGAGAAATCTCGCCGGAAGAACGTCTCCACCTCCTCGTCAGTAGTCCCTCCTTCATTGAGGTTGAAGACTCCCGCACCAGTTTCTTTACATGGTTTTTCCTGTCCGGCAGTCACGTCGGCCTCCACCTCTGCTGCTGCTGCCTCTCCCTCCTCCTTGGCGATTACTCCTGCTGCTGAAGGACTGGTCGCTTCCTTCCCAGCTCTGCCTGTCACCACGTCTGCTGGGGTGGCTCCTCTGTGTTCCTCGGAGGGGTCCTCAACAACGGCAGCCACAGAGAGGGCGGATTCTACACCTGCTGCAGCAGAAAACATCATGCCCCGGGAACACAGGCAGTGTCTCTTCATTCTCTATTACCAACACATAAATTATCTTGCCTGATTCTTGGTGGGGAGGCTCAGCCTTTGCAGTCCCCTGAGCTCTCACCGTCTGCTGCAGCTAAAGACTTTTCACCTGCTCTCTCCGTGTCTCCTCCTCTGCCCCATGAGTGTCCGCCGGCTGCAGGATTGAGCCGCGGGATGATGGAGGAGTTTGCGGTCCTGGAGGCCCTGGTTCCAGCCCCTCAGCCACGGTCTGGATGGAGGGAGAGTGCTAAGACCAAGCTGAAGTCTGTGCTGACGAAGGAACATCCCCTGGCCTCAGCAGTGCAGGATCCAGTGCCAGCAGAAAACCGACCTCCTGTATCCACGTCGGGTGAGCCACCTGTGTGGGCCACTGCATTGGGGGGTCTTGGGACTGCATCCACCACCATGCCTGCTGTAGGGGCCGCCACCACCGGGCCAAAGTTGGACCTCCAGAGGACCAGGCTAGAGACATCTCTGCCTGGATCGACGGAGTCCTGGACAGCGGTGGAGCTTGAGCTCAGACAAGTGCTCTCCTTTGTTTTCGTTGTCTCTATGTTGGAGAGATCTTGTCTGGCTCTTGGTGGGGAGAGCCAAGTGCAGTCTTCAGCTGCACTTGAACTTACCTCGCTGGGCTCCACTGCCACCAGTGACCCTGACCCTGTGTCTCTGATCCTGTGTCTCTGTTCCCTTTGTTTGAGCCTTTTCCCAGGGTCACCGAGGTTTGTCTATCTTCAACAGAGGTCTCCATGGGTTCAGTCTCACCACCGATGATCTTCATGGGTCCAGCTTCTCCTGCTGAGGTCTTTGTGGGTACTTCGTCCCAGCCCGGGGCCTCCGTGGGTGCTGCTCCCCCTTCAGCTGAGGTCATCGTGGGTGCTCTTTCCCAGCCCAGGACCTCTGTGGGTGCTGCTCCCCCTCCGGATGAGGTCTTCGCGGGTGCTCCATCCCAGCCCGGGGCCTCCGAGGGTACTGCTTCCCTGTCAGATGAGGTCGTTGTGGGTGCTCCATCCCAGCCCGGGACCTCCGCAGGTCCAGCTTCTCCTCAGTCCAGGTCTCTGTGGGTGCTGTGTCCTAGTCGGGGACAGTCGTGAGTGCTGCGTCCCAGCCTGAAACCAACATGGGTGCTATGCTCCAGTGTGGGCCCGCTGTGGGTGTTACACTCCAGCCCGGGGACCACCGTGGGTGCAGCTCTGGCCTAGTCTGGGTCCACCAAGGGTGCAGCTCTAACCCAGTCTGGGACCACCGAGGATGCAGCTCTGGCCCAGTCTGGGTCCACTGAGGGTGCAGCTCTGTTCCAGCCCGGAGCCACCGCGGTTGCTGCCTTGCTCCAGCCCGGAGCCACCGTGGGTGCTGTCTTGTTCCAGCCCGGAGCTACTGTGGGTGCTGCCTTGCTCCAGCTGACAGTCACTGTGGGTCTGCTCTGCTCCAACCCGGGGCCACCGAGGGTGCTGCGATATCCCAGTCCAGGACCTCTGCGGGTGTTGCAGAGCTGCCAGATCCCATCGTGGTCCCATCTCCTCTGCCAGACGCCGTCGTGGTCCCTTCTCCTCTGCCAGACACCGTCGTGGTTCACTCTCCTCTGCCCAAGGCCGCCGTGGTTCCTTCTCCTCTGCCTGAGGCCATCGTGGTTCCCTCTCCTCTGCCCGAGGTTATCGTCGTTCCCTCTTCTCTGCCTGAGGCTGTCGTGGTTCCCTTTCCTCCACCTGACATCGTCATGGTTTCCCCAACTCCTCTGTCCCCTTCTTCGTTGGGCTTCCCCGTGGGGCAGCCGCCTCCTGGGCCACCCCTTCTGTTCAGGTGGCTAAAGAACTCTGGCCGATCGCCTGACAGAGTGTGCCACTGGGTTGGGTAGCCACGTTCTCCAGCAGGCCACCCAATTTGTTCCATCACGCCATCTGCCAGATCTGGGACTTTAGCTGACCACCTGAACTGTCTAGCTCTCTGGTCCAGGGGGTCTAGGTGCCTTGTTCCACGTGGGTGTGGATCCTGAGCGGGGTTTTTGTTTTGTTCCCTCCTAACCTGTCCCCCCCCCCACCACCCACCCTGGGTGGTTTATTGTTATGCTCCATTTGGGAGTGTGTGTGGGGGGTCTTCTTCTGTTTTGTTATTACTCTGGGTGTCTGGTATGCAAATCCTTGAGAGGGGGGCTCTGTTATGATCTAAGCATGGGGGATTCCGCCATGCTTAGTCAGATATTTTTTTTTCCTCATATTTGTATATTTGTTGTACTTTGTGTTCTTTGGTTCCTGTCTTTTTATTCCATGGTCGATTTTCCTATATCTTGTAGTTTCTTATTCTTCTTGTTCCCCTTGTTTATATCATCATATTTTTGCTACTTCTTTATTTGATATATGTTTGTATTTATCCTTCAGTCTTTATTTGTTGGCATTTAGTTCTTTTTATTGTACAGCTGTGTTTTCTCTCTCTCTCTCTCCCTCTCCGGGGCTGCAGCTGTCAGTGGCACTTCTGGGTTTTTTGCTCTGTTGTGGGCGGTGCTCCTGTCAGCTGTCAGTCCCGTCTTCTCTCCTCATTATTCCCAGCTGACCCCAGTTGTAACTGTTGTCACCTCCTGCCCACTCATGTGATCCACAACTGCTATCACTTGTATCATTTGTTGCTGGCCCCTATTTAAGGGCTGTTATTTCTCTTCCTCTTTGCCGGAGTCTAAGCTACTCATCTCCACCAGAACCCTTCCCCTGTTCTGAGGAGCTCTGTATCCTCAACTGATTCCTCCACTCGTGAGTTTGCTTTGTTTGGATTTCTGTGCTAGTGCACCATTTGGATTTGTTGTGTTTTTTGTCAATAAATATCACAAACTACAGTTCAGAGCATGGGTCTCCTTTCCTGCCTCAAGTGGCAAATCATGACACTTATGAGTTATACCATGGCACACTTCTCCCTCGAACTCAGCCTTGCTGCGAAGCCATATAGCCAGTGGCTCAATGGCTAGGGCGAACAGGAAAGGAGATAGGGGACAACCCTGATGGGTGCTCCTGTGCAGTGGAAACAAACCAGATTTTAAGCCATTGGTGTTAATTGAAGCTGCTGGAGATGAATAGAGAAGTTTAATCCAGGTTACAAAGTCAGGGGGGAGGCCAAATTTGGGAAGTATATAGAAAAGATATTTCAATTCAATCCGATAAAATGCCTTTTCTGTGTCTAAAGATAACACAATTTCAGGTGAATCAGAGGGGGCTAAAAGAGAATACTAAGTAATCTTCTGGTGTTTGAGGAAGAGTGCCTACCCAAAATGAAGCCGGTTTGGTCTGGGTTAATCAGTGTATGTATGACTTTCTGAAGGCGACCAGCTAAAACTTTGGCCAAGATCTTAACATCAACGTTTAAGAGAGAAATGGGCCTGTAACTGCTGCACAGGAATGGATCCTTGTCTTTTTTAAGTAGCATGGTGATTGAAACCTCCGATAAGGGGGGGATAGCTGGCCTTTGTTAAAGGAGTCAAACATTCTTGCCAGGATTGGGGTGAGTGCTGTGGAATAAGTTTTGGTGTGTGCTGACTCCCATTTAACATGAATCTGAATGTGATTGGTTAATTCTGAACACAGTCACATCCCCATTTATAACAGGGTGTGCATATTTATGCAACCAGATTATTGTAAGTATTTTTTATTTTTTATTTTTCCCCTTAAAAGATTTCAGTTTGTTTTTCAATTGGGTTGTACAGGCTATAGGCCACATTAATGGTGGAAAAAGTTTTGAAATGATTTATCTTGGTCTCATTTTTTTACATCACAAAAACCTGGAATTTGAACAGAGGTGTGTAGACCTTTTATATCCACTGTACCTGCCATTTCCAATATAGATACTTTAGTGTTTTTTAGTGCTCTAATGTTTAGATTTGTGAATTCGGCATCTCATTTTCCTATATACCCTATGTCCAGATATGCCCTAAGTCAGGGACAAAGATAAATACTGTTGGTGGAGATTACAGTTCAAGTGAATCTTAATTGAAAATATGTTTGTATTTAAGTGGTTAAATAATCCCTTCAAAGGGTCAGTGGCTTTCATGCCACCATGACTAATTTTATAAAGTGAGCTCCAGCTCGTAGTTTACACTTTCAGACATTTACAGACTATCTCAGTCTCATTAATTAAATTATAAACCAAGCACACTTGTCACTTGCAACGAGAGCTTTAGTTTTTGGCCTGTCCTCAACCCCTCATTTCTGACACAAACTAATGTTGACTCATGACAGAATATGTGGTCATTCTGATGCTAATAGCAGCTTTAACCACCTACTTAACCACATAACCCTCACTCTCTATACAGCTCCACTCAGGCTGATCAGAGTGTGAGAGAGAGAGGGAGAAAGAGAGAGGAAATGTGATGTGATCAGCGTACCAACAGGAAGCAGAACTCATGCTGGGTTGCTTACAGTAATATGGGATTTTATACAAACAAGCACAGCACTCTGAAAATGTATTTAGCCCCTTCCTGATTTCTTACATTTTTGCATATTTGTCACACTTAAATGTTTCAGATCATCAAACAAATTTTAATATTAGACAAGATAACCCAAGTAAATACAAAATGCAGATTTTAAGTGATTCTTTCATTTATTAATGGAAAAAAGCTATTCAAACCTACCTGGCCCTATGTGAAAAAAGTAAACCTGAAGCCCTCCAGTGTGGCTAAATTAAAACAGTTCTGCGAAGAGTGGGCCAGAATTCCTCAACAGCGATGTAAGACTCCTTGCCAGTTTGCAAATGCTTGATTACAGTTGTTGTCACCAAGAGTGGCACAACCAGCTATTAGGTTTAGGGGGCAATTACTTTTTCACATAGGGCCAAATAAGTTTAGATAGCTTTTTTCTCTTAATAAATGAAATCATCATTTTGTATTTACTTGGGTTATCTTTGTCTAATATTAAAATTTGTTTGATGATCTGAAACATTTAAGTGTGACAAATATGCAAAAATATAGGAAATGAGGAAGGGCAAAATAGTTTTTCACAGCACTGTATGTTGTTCAGGGTAAATGTAAAGACACATGAGGACCAGTGTTGTCGTATTTTGTGAGACTAAAAAGTGACTGTGAAAATAGCCCAAAACAAGGCCACTTGACTCTCTGAAAACAAGTGAAAGTAAGTGAACCCTGGAAATTTAATGACTTCATTACCTTTTTCATGGAAAAATAACTAGCCAAAATCGATAATGCCACAGTAAATGTAACAGTAATGTTTATACATACATTATAAACAAGTTATTAATTAGTGTGACAATACTTATTAATAAATCATTACTAAGTAGTTATAGCACATGAGGTAAAAAGGGTAATGTGAGTTGTTTCTTGATAAATAGTGAATCTGCACTTAGATAATCTCTCAAATCATAGATATCAGTTTGGTTAGACTACTCATTTTCTTATAAGAAAAATCTTACCATCAGATATTTGCCAGTATGTTACTAGCTTTTAAACATCGTAAGCATTTCTAGCCAAAAAGTCTCTTAACCTTGTCAGTGAGCCTGCACTGACATATATTCCATGTCTTATAACTTATTTATAACTTCTTATTCATGTTTTATAAAGCTTTCGTATTCTTATTATTAACCTACTTAAAAACTATTTATAAATACTTTATTAAGAAATCTTACTGTACATTGGTATCATAGAAATTTTCAAGTGATAATTATTTTATTTGAAGTGATCAGTGGCTTGAGCGACTTTTGCTTGCTACCTGTTTGGGTGGCTGTTGCTTGTGCATTGATGGAGACAAGGGTCATTGCTTAGCACTGTGACCCTTTAATATCAGGGGAACTTTGATGCTTGGCCTGGCATACTACAATACAGTCGCCGAGGTAGAACAGGTGATCATTAAAACTGCTGTAATCACCTCCATGAATGTATCGCTGGCAGGAGGACACTGAGGGAGTGATAGAAAGAGAGATGGAGAGAGAAAGACAAAGGGGAAGAGATGGAACGAGACAGAGTTAAAGCTAGGCAGCGTGCGATGCTTGGACCGTGAGCCTCTTTAGCACAGCCTGCGGGCCGCGCTTCACAGCGGATGTGTTAACAGTTTCAGGCTCAATGGAGGGAGAAATCCCCACAAAGGGAGGTGTACAAATATTGTGGGAAATCCGTCCGCTCTTTAATATTTCATGAAGGCCCACAATCTATTCATGGGACTCCATTCCTTTGGAGGGGCCCACATTCAGGCTCACTCCGCGGGCTCAATGGGCAGCCCTTAATTGAGTGCCCGCTCATTCTTCGTCTCACTGGCAGATTGTTCCCCATGAAAGCCCCTGCCTCTTCATCCTCCTCTTCTTCTCCCTTAGAGTGGCCAAAGAAAAAGGGCCATGCCTTGCTGGTGGTGTATATTGGAGGTTGAAGTAAGTAAGGGGGGTAGGAGTGGATCAAATATGATAATAGGGCAAGAAGGGGTGGTAGTGCATGGAGAAGAGGGGGCAGGGGGCTAATCCTCAGGGTGGGTGACTAAGTGAGGGGCTGCATTCCCCGAGTGGCAGGAGTGTTGTATGCTTACATGTGTTTATCTACGAGGAAAGATAGATGGCATGACAGGGCATGTTTTCACTTGGATTTTTTTTTTTCTGTTAACTTGAAAACCTGGGAACAAATTTTTGGAAAATTCAACAGAAAATTTGCATCTGAATGTATGATATCATTAAAAGAATCAAAAGAATTCCTGCATGAGTATACTAAAAAATGTTTATCTTACAATTTCTAGATTAGAGAATCAAGTGTTGAGTATGATAATTAATATTACACAGAGGCCTTCAGTGGAGTGGCAGTGGTGGTGGGGTGTGTGTGTGTGTGTGGGGGGGGGGGGGCGTGCTGGAGAATTTATTGTTAATTGAGACCAAAATGTCACTGACCTCTGTGCAAGATGGCAGCAGGATGGCGTTGCTGTACTGGAAGTGAACTTGTCCTTGTTGCTGGGTGTTGCATCACCCATAGTTTAAAATTGATTGAAATATGTGGCGACGTAGTCTTCAAGATTTCCCAGGATGAATGTTGGCTGTATTCCATGTAATACAAAACAGGCAAAAGAATATTTTCATTACATCAGCTGTGTTTACATTTAGCTTCTGGCGGCTGCCATCTTGAATCTCGCACTGGTCTTGTGAAATCTCACAGTCCTTCATACTCCCCCCTCCTCCCCAAAATAAATAAAAAGTATATAGAAAAATGTGAATTTTTAAAAAGTTATATTTTTCGACTTTCTGTATCCTCGTTATTTTGTCTTATACATTTTGTGGCATCAGCTGTAGTAATACCATTTACAATGTTCCCAGTATGACATGGTTAAGTGACCCGGTGACAAAACACAGACTCCGAATAGATACAGTTAGATTTATTAACAACAGAATGGTGTGTTGGTGAGTGTAAGTGCAGGCTGGAACTGCAGGGAACAGAGCGGGACACCGTACGGCCTGGCAACCTGTGGGAGCAGATGGTAAGAGGCTCAGGTTCAGCACGACGGCTACAGCCAGGTAGACAGTGCCCTTCTGTTGGGGGTGCAGCTCCTGCAGGTGAATGTCTATGGAGTGTTGGCGTAGCGGTAGAGAGGGAGGAATCCGCCGCCAAGGAGAAAGAGAGGAAGATTCCGCCGCCACGGACTCCGCCTGTGCACAGGGGCCTGGAAGACACGGTGAGTAGAAAGTTGGGCTTACGTGAGCAGCTGGAAGGATTCTCCGGCGACGATAGACGCAGGCTCGTGCTGAGACTACAACGGCCTGAAGAGTTTGGCGATGAAGCTCCTCTGGAGCGCAGTGAGACATCTCCGCACTGCTGGTACGGGCAGCGCGGTAGAAATAGGCCAGGCGTGATGAGAGCCAGGTGTGATGAGGACCAGGTGTGCACGCAGCTGGGAATGATGAGCAGAGCAGACCATGACACAGTAAAGTTTGCAAAAAAAAAGTAGTGACCGTGCCACATGTTAAAACCAGCAATTGTTGATTTTTAATAACAACGGATCCATTAACTGCATCTACTATTTCTCGCCTCAAATGTTAGAAACCCTTTGCTGGTTTGTTTTAATGATATCACACAAAGTTTACGCGCCATGATCACTACCCACGGCTGTATGCGTCAACCAATCAGGTGCAACATTTGTGTTCTGAGCAGCAGAAGCATTGAGAGTCTTTCCCCCAGGACAGAGCTCTTTGACTGTTGGTTCTCCATAATGTCATTTATTTTCTGTCACTCCACCAGAATACATGGTCATGGTCATGTGATTCCTTTTTTTAAACATGTACCATGACTGTCCAATCAAAGGACGTGAAAATGCTAATGTTACTTAACACCTGCTAGCTTGCTCCAGTGTGGCAAACTCAAAATCTGATTGGTTAAAACCAGTGTTGGGCAAGGTACTAAAAATAGTAACTAATTGCAGTTACTAGTTACTTCTTTTCGAAAGTAATTGAGTTAATTTACCAATTACTGCATGATTGAAGTAATTAGTTACTTGGAAAAGTAACTTTCACGTTACTTTTAAATGCATACTTAAATCATCTTGCACACATAGCAAGATCATTTAATTAATGGATTACATTACGGGCTTATTAATGTCAGGTTGAAAACAGACTGTTTCAGACAGAGCTTTTTGAACATGTTTATTCTGCTTTAGCCTGTCTTGAGAGCTCTTATTGTGGGAAAAATCTGAAGAAAATCAACATGATTCACCAGAGTAGTGGCTTAGTTGATAGAGCATCTGCACCACAACTGGGAGGTTGGGGGTTCAAGTCCCGGCCGGGTCATACCAAAGACCATATAAAAATGGTACTTCCCGCCTTCTAGCATGGTGCTCAGCATAATAGAAAGGGGGAAGGAAAAGTTGTTTGTGGCGGCGCCTTGCATGGCAGCGGCCCCTCTGATTCTACATGTGATTAACATTGTAAATAGGACAAACATAATTTCGTTCCACTGTACATGATTGGAACGAAATTACTATTAGTATGCTGCTCCTGCCCCAAGTGGAGGAGTTTAAGTATCTTAGGGTCTTATTCAAGGGTGAGGGAAGAATGGAGCGAGAGATTGACAGACGGATCGGAGCAGTATCTGCAGTGATGCAGATGTTGTACCGGTCCGTTGTGGTGAAGAGGGAGCTAAGCTCTAAGGCAAAGCTGTCGATTTACCAGTCAATCTACGTTCCTACCCTCACCTATGGTCACGAGCTTTGGGTAATGACCAAAAGAACGAGATTGCAGATACAAGTGGCTGAAATGAGCTTTCTCCGTAGGATTGCTGCACTCACCCTCAGAGAGTGGCACGGTGGCGCAGTGGTTAGCACTGCGGCAGCACAGTTTACCCTTGGCCGGGGGATTGTGGGGATCGTGGGATCGTGGGTTCGATCCCAGCCCCCGACCAACAGTGATCTGTGTGGAGTTTGCATGTTCTCCCCGTGTTGCATGGGTTTACTCCGGGATTTCTCCGGTTTCCTCCCACATGCCAAAAACATGCATGTTAGGTTAATTGGCTGTTCTAAATTGTCCCTAGATATCTGTTTCCTATAGGCCCTTCGAATAGAGGGTTAGTATTAATGAAAGCGCTTTGAGTGGTCTTTGTGACTAGAAAAGCGCTATATAAGTGCAGGTTAGTTAGTTAGTTAGTTAGATAGGGTGAGGAGCTCAGTCATCCAGGAGAGGCTTAGAGTAGAACCGCTGCTCCTCCACATTGAAAGGAGCCAGTTGAGGTGGTATGGACATCTGATCAGGATACCTCTTGGACGCCTCACACTTGAGGTGTTTTGGGCATGTGGAGGAGACCCCTGGGCAGACCCATGACTCGCTGGAGAGACTATGCCAACTTGGTATCCTCTCTGAACAGCTGGAGCAGGTGGCTGGGGAGAGGGAAGTCTGGGCTTCTCTGCTTGAACTGCTGCCTTCGCAATCCGGACCACCGAAAAAGCAATAGAAGATGGATGGATGGATGTACATGAGTGACTGTATGGACTGAATGACAATAGAGATGGCTTCTTCTTCTTCATACTGCCAGTAATTTCCTAATTTTGGAGTCAGAAATAGGGTTTGGAGAGTGAGAGAGAGGGAAAAAGAGTAAGAATCATTCCAAAAGCGTGAGAGCAACACTGCATAAAGCTGTCCGTGTATATCTTAACTTTATGTTATGGATTAATCCAATGTGCAGTGATCCAAAGAAAATGTCCATTATCCACAGTCCAAACAGCTGCTGTAACAGAGACATGATCCAGTCTCTCAAATTCCTTTTGGAGATCAAAATCAATTTTTGAATAATCTTTATCCAGATAACAGGTAAATGTGTTTTAACTTTTCACAGTCCAGCTGTCTGATGGAAAGTGAATGTTGATATCATGTCTTCAGTCTGTAACAACACATCTGGCAATCAGTCGGTTTAATTCTTGCTGGGTGACAAACTGTCCAGATGCATATCTGTGCTTGAAATTCAGCCATGGCTATTGAGACGAGAATATTTCTACTTTACATCCAGCCGTTGTTGTTGAGATAGCATAGATCCACTAACACTGCGTTAGCTGTTAGCATAGCTAGCCATTACTAGCTTTGTCTGAGCTTTGTTACTGTTTTTCAGGCACTTCTGAATATTGCAGTAGGTCTCAATTGGCACTTAGCTTGCAACCCACCAATATGCTTTTGTCCTTAACTGCAACAAAGGAAAAATAATCTACTGTATTTTCACAAAAACAAAGTAGCTTCATCTTTTCCTCCACTCAGTAGTGAAGACTCAGGCTCTTTGCAATAGGTCATGTTGAGTGACGGCTTGTCTCAGCTACACTAGGATCAGTTCGTATATAGATTTGTGCTAAACATATCTATCCATATATGTTGTTTGGGGGGTTGTGGTGGAGGGGTAGTACCTTGGTAGGAGGACAGGTGTCCCGTCTCCTTGGGTGGTTCAAATACCCTTGCTAGAGCTGAGGACCTCCAGGAACCTACTGACAAGAATAACATGAAGGCGTTCTACGATGGCCTGAAGGTGGTCTACGGTCCGACATCACAGGGCAGTGCACCAATGTACTCTTTGGATGGTCAGTCGCTCATTAGGGAGCCGGCTCTCATCCTGGAGTGTTGGATAGAACACTTTAATGGTATCCTGAATTGCCAATCTGTGATCTCTGATGAAGCCATCACACAGCTTCCTCAGATACCTATCATAGAGAAGCTGAATGTCCCACCGACAGTTGCTGAGATTAAAGATGCCATCAAACAGACGTCTAGTGGGAAGGCAGCTGGTGGAGATGGTATCCCGCCGGAGATCTACAGTATAAATGTGGCGGTAACATCGTCGTTGCCCGTCTCGCCCAGTTATTTGCCACCATATGGGAGCAGGAGGTGGTTCCACAAGACTTCAAGGATGCAATGATTGTTCACCTGTACAAGCATAAGGGAAACCGCCACTGCTGCGATAACCACAGAGGAATTTCGCTCCTCGCCATCGCTGGTAAGATCCTAGCACCTGTGATCATAAACCGCCTCAATCACTATGTTGTCGACAACATCATTCCTGAGAGTCAGTGTGGCTTTTGAGCAGGACGTGGCACCATTGACATGATGTTAGCAGCCAGGCAAATACAAGAGAAGTGCCGAGAACAAAATTGTGATTTTTTTCATAGTGTTCGTAGACCTGACTAAGGCCTTCGACTCTGTTGGGAGAGAGGGCCTGTGGAAGCAGCTCACCAGGGTCGGGTGCCCTCCTAAGATCGTCAGTATCATCCGCTCATTCCACAATGGCATGGTCGGGTGGGTGGTTGAGAGTGGTTTAATCTCCAATCCATTCCCTATCATCAACGGCACTAAGCAGGGGTGTGTTATGGCCCCGCTGTTCTTTAGTATCATTTTCACCACAATGCTCCTTGATGCTTTCAAGGAATGCCACAGGGGTGTACGGATCCGGTTTTGCACTGATGGCAATGTATTGAACTTGCAACGTTTAAAGGCTAAAACAAAGACATCATGCATGATGCTGCGAGATCTTCTCTATGCCGACGACTGCGTGCTCATCGCTCACACTCTTGAAGACGTGCAGTTCATCGTTGACCAGTTTGCTAGAGCAACGAATCGTTATGGACTCACTATAAGTATCAAGAAGACAGAGGTTTTACATCAACCTCATCCTGGTACGCTCCCAATAAATCCTGTTATTACCATCGGTGGCGAACCCCTCAAGGCAGTTGACAAGTTCTGCTACCTGAGGGGCACCATCTCACAGAATGCTAAGATTGATGATGAAGTTACCCACCACACCAGCAAGGCTAGCGCATCCTATGGACGCCTACAGCATCGTCTATGGTCAAAGCGTGGTATTCGTCTCAGCACCAAGATCAAGGTCTATCGCACCTTTGTTCTATCTACACTTCTCTATGGGTGCAAGTTGTGGACAACCTATTGCCCCCATGTGAAGAAACTTGAACAGTTTCACATGCGGTGTTTAAGGAAGCTGTGTGGAATCACGTGGCAAGGCAAAGTTGCCAATACTGAAGTCCTCCGTCGTTGCAATATCACCAGCATCGAGTCATTCATCATACGTGACCAGTTGCACTGGACCGGCCATGTTGTTCGGATGACAGATCAGCGCATTCCTAAAATGAATGAATGAATGAATCTTTATTTTTGGATAGATTAAAAGTAAAGATTAAAAGAAAAGAACAGAATAATATAACAAAGGGGGGAAAAATCTAACAAGGTCAAATTAAACAATAACTCACCTGATTATACAGTTGAACATAAGTTATCCGAAATGGGTAATGGCTGAAGCCGCAGCTTATATTGCCCACCCATATTCCATCCAAAAATTCAAAAGAAAAACAAAACAGGAGCGATTACAATTCAGAACAAAACTAAAACAAAACGTGCCAAAAAAAACAGAAAAAAACTAAGCAACAGCACAATACAGACTGAATATGATAATTCTTATGTGATTCTTATGTGATTTTACATGTCATCTTGTATATATGTTTGGAGTAAAATCCTGTTAGTTGGCCAGTTGGACGAAGGGCGGAGGTCACGGGGCGGTCAATGGAAGCGGTATAAAGACGTGCTCAAAGCCTCACTCAAGTCGTGTGGGATTCTTCTTCCGGCTTTCAGAGAGAGCAGACACTTTTCTCTCCTCTCCTTTCCTCCTCCCTTGATACTGACCCCCTGCTTGCTGTGTCCTGTCTGTGTCTCACTCTTCTTCTGCTGCATCTCGACCCAAACGGAAATTATGGAAATTGGAATTGTGGCTTAATGCTATTGACACCACTTTTTAACAGAAAATCGGGCCAGGGGGAGCCCAAGTGGAGCCCAAGTGGAGAGACTCATGGAACAATTGGAACTCATGTGTCTGCGTGATTCGATTGAAGATGTGGAAGACATCTACCTGTTTTGGCATGATCACAGGATTTTCTGTTTGGCCCAGGAGTTTTCCTGGTGTATCGAAATTATAGTTGGATGAGCTAATCAAAATGCGGACCCGGCGTAGCTCCCTCAACAAATTCGACCAGCTGGGGAGAGCACTGATAGCGGCAAATGGAACTAACATGGAATTTACCATCTGGCATGCACTGAAGAGAGATGGACTCTCTTGGACATGTTTATCTATGTTTCGGTAGGTGGATAACATCTGGAGTCGCTGAGTGTCGCTGAGTGCTGAGAATGATTTTAAAGCCTGTAAATTGTGATGCACAGAATCGCACGAGAGGTGAAATTTCTATGCTCTAAGTGAACTGTGCCTATTAGACCTTGATTCGGCGCCCTGAAGATTTCATTCCTCCTGGGAAGATAAGGCAGAAGGGAGTTTTGGCTTCTCTAACTCAAACAATTAACAAACAATTGCTGTTGCGCAGCAACCTGAACTCTTCAAGGACAGCGTGATCATGTGTCTAAATGGAACTTTATCATCTGGCATGCACTGAAGAGAGATGGTTTCTGGGGACATGCTTATCTACGTTTAGATTACATGAACATAACATCTAGCCGTTGCCCAGGAGATGTCCTTTGTTGTGCACCAGCAACTGATACATTCACACTGCATTCATACTGATCACATGACTGATACACACACTGGTCTCTCTTGCTTGTTTTGTTAATGTGTGATCTGTATTTTGTCTGCTAATTGTGCAACTGAGGGTTTTTTTTCTATGTGATCACAATTTTGCTCATTCGAGCACTATTTTGAAAACTTTGTTTTTTTCTCTCTGCCCAATGTGTTCCCTCCCCCACCCCCTTCCCCTCTTTACCCCCCCACTGCTGACAGGCGCCTTGTATGGCTGCCGCGTCATTAGGAAGTGCTTATCAAGCGCGCCTAATGACAGGTCAAATTCCTCGTGTGTGTAAACATGCTTGGCAATAAAGTTCATTCTGATTCTGATTGATCCTATGACATGGGAAATGCAGGCCAAGAACCGCCCCCTTTGGCAAAAGATCTGCCATGAAGGTGTTGACCTCTTTGAGAGAGATAGAACTGCCCATCTGGATGCCTGCCACAAAGCACGTCAAGGTGCCACCAAGCAACAGAGACGTCTACAGCAGTCGGTGTCACCCACTCAACCAATTATGTACTACATCTGTTCCGACTGCGATATGCCATGTGCTTCACGCGTCGGCCTCATCAGTCATCGCCATAACAAGCATACCCTTACAATTTAATGCAGCCAGAAGGTGGGAGATCCGTCATTGGCGACAGCTCAATCCATCATCAGCGCATCTGATCAAATTTCAGTAACTGTAAGGCATTACTGAATTTTTAAACAGTAATTTGGTTACACAGTACATTACTGCAAAAGTAGTGGCGTTACAGTAACACGTTACTTTGTAACACATTATTTTGTAGTGCGTTACTCCCAGCACTGGTTAAAACAGCAGTCTCAGTACCTTTTAGTTTGCATTGCAGATGCTTGTACTCTTTCATTCCTGAAGGTTTCTTTCACCCTGACAACACATGATGGCTGAAATACGATTGGACACGCACATACACTATCAGAAGTTATGCAGCCAAGGGAAAAGCTACTAAAGGAAGAGAATAGACTATGGAATAATTTATTGCATCTCCATGGAACAAATATAAGAATGTAGGGTGTAAATGTAGGTGTGTGATTCTGATGTTGTTTAGGCTAGCAGAGAAGGCCTTGCTGGCCCTGACAGATATTGTTTGCTTTATAAAAAGATCAGTATAACTTTTTGGTGTAAAAAAAAAAAAAGTACAACCAATTTGTAAAATCTAATCTTTCAGATCAAATCTGAGACAATTCTGCATGGGGTACTAGAGTGGATATACAGTATATCCAATATATGGTCATGCAACTTGATCGAAAAGAGTGAGTGACAAGGTTTGCTGACTTAGACCCAAAAGCAACACGGGTAGAGGTGGTAAGTAAAGTGACAGTGATCTTTGTTACAATAATTGTGCAATAATAGTGATGATAATATGTGACAAGGATTTGGCAACCCTCTAGGGTAGAGCAGAGACAGGGGGAAGTAACAATGCACGGGTAATGATGAGAAGTAAATACTGAGTTTTGCTTACAGGTACTTCAGAGGAGAACAGCTGGGACTGGGTGAAGATTCTCCAGGCTGGGGAGCTGATTTCCAGCGGTGAGAGTGTAGAGGTGCTGCAGGGGGAGCTGCGGGGGAAATGCTGGAGACAAGCTGGCCAGGCCTGAGTGCAGAGGAGATGGTGTAAAGAGCGGTGAAATACAAACAATGGTAAGTCGACTTACTTGTGGGAAGTGGCGATGTGCACAATCCGGCACATCCACAACCAAGTCAGTAATGCAACGTCAAAGTCCAAGAGCAGGCAGGGGGTCAAGGCACTGCAGTTGGAAACAGACAAGCAGAGGCACAAGGTGTGAGGCAGGTAGCTGGGTCTAGGGCAGGCAGAGGTCAAACATGACAGGCAAGACAAAGTTCACAAAAATGCAGGCAATGCAGGGATACAGACAGGTTCAGAGTCTGATGCAACCAGACAGAGCAGTGGGAGAGCTTCCCTTATAAAGGGCTCCTCTGATTAGCAACAGGTGATCATTAGGGTTGCAGGCAGAGCGCTAATTAGCGGGCAAAGAGGGAGACAGACACACAGAGCAAGCAGGGATCCTTACAATCAGATTAGAATTTATGACTTTTCAAGTCTGTGCATACACAGGGTGCAGATGTCATCACTTAGTTCCGTTGTTAGCATCCGTGGTAGCAGTTGCTGCGAAAACAGCTTTCTGCTTGTCTTCTTTAGACTTACAGATACAAATACTGTATATATTTTTTCCTGTCTTTGAAGTAGCAATTTTCTAGCCAGATGGAATATTTTCCTTTGCTTGCAGATTCACCGTAAAAAAAAAATAGTTGAGAAAACTTAAAATTTCAAGGCAACATTTTGCAGTAAAGTTTTTGAATTGTCTCAACGATCTGCTATTTTATTTTCCCAAGTCATATTTCATTGTTGTACCAGCTACATTTATGTTGTTCTCACTACTATTAATTCTTCATGTGGCCAACATAGACTTGTTTATTGGCCACATGAAATAAAATAGCAGATCGTCGAGACAATTCAAAAACTTTACTGCAAAAGGTTGCCTTGAAATTTTAAGTTTTCTCAACTATTTTTTTTACGGTGTTCATAACATAAAATATGAGAGTTGGGTCTATTGACTGTTCTCTAATTCAGTGTTTTTCAACCTTTTTGAGCTATGGAACCCTTTTTATGCTGAAAAAAAAAATCTGTGGCACCCTACCAACCAAAAATGTTATAAAATGGCTAGTGGTGTTGGCGTTATCGCTTTAATCGCCCGTTAACGCTTTGCCCCCATTAACGGCGACAAATTTTGTGATCGCAGTTAACGGCAGAGAGTGCAAACAGTATTTTTTGGCCTGGCGGCTCTCTGTACCACAGCCGTTCTGGCCACAGACACTGTGCATGCCATGCAGCCATTGCTATGTCAAACAAACTGGATTACAGACATGGATAGCCCCAAAGTGCTGTCATGTTTAAGTTTGCAACGTTATCTGTCGGAGCGCTCACCTGGACAATTGTTACAGCCTCCTCCAAAACATCACTTGGATGTTGTGTTGTTGTTCTGTGGAAGCTAGCTAGCTTGTAGCTAGTAGTTACTAGCTACATGCTAGGTTATAGCTGACCTCCAGCTCCTGACACGGACAGAAATTCACCTGTTTTCATCCTCATAGTGCTGCATAGCTTTGGGTCCAACTGTTGGTGAGTAACAGTCTAAAAAAAAAATTCTCAAGCTGTCTTCGAAATGTCCATCCACTCCCCCGCCATTTTTGTAGCACGGTGGGGGTGTCATCACGAGAGAGATAGTTGTTTGTTTATGTTTGCAATTTTTCTGGTAAAAGGGCAATTGTCTCTTGTGACACACAAGGTTTTATGTTGATCTTAAAAGTGGTGGATGTTTGCTTCTCATACCTTTTATTTTATTGATTTTATTGACTGTGGTTTCTACTCGTGCTGAGTTTTATATTGTCTTGTTGGTTTTATATTGTTTTTGTGTTAGTGTCCTGCTCCTTGCTTTTATGTTCTTATGTGTGTCCTTGTTGTACAGCACTTTGTGTAGCGAGTGTTGCTTTTTATTAAAGTGCTTTATGAAGTTGATTGATTGATTTGCTATGGGAGAAAGAGCAAGCTCCATTTCAGCAGGTGCTGGTTGTTGTTCAGTGATGTTATTGAGCCCTGCCATTCTGTTATTTGCACATGGAGTAATATTTTTGAGAATTTTCTGGAGAATATTATACATAATATAATAGTTTTTGTCATTTTGGATATGTTGTGAGCTTTAATAAACCTGCAGGTGAAGACAGCAGGCGTATTTGTCCACTCCCATGTTCATAACAGTATGACTTGAAAAATTACTGACTTAAGGTACACTGTATCTGTATGGAAAAAAGCGCAATTAACGTGTTATTAATCGCAATTAACTCAACCTTCCAACAGATTAATCGCGATTAAAAATTTTAATCGTCCAACACTACTAAAAATGACACACTGTAGATTATTTTGACATATGTAATGACAGTTTAGTCTTGCCTTTTGTTTATACTCAGTGTGAAATGTGATGCAATCACAAAAAAGTCAGTGGAAAGATGCAAACATACATGCATTTGATCCAGGCGACATACCATAAATACACGCAAATTCCATGCGAGTTGGATTTTGTTCAACTCGGTCCAAACATTGATCAAGGTTGAATGGCCAAAAGCCATTCAGCTTGATCTTCCGCCGTTAACGGGAGAATAAATTACCCCCAGCCCCACTACTAACTGAACAATCATCCACCCTCAGTCTAACAGGCAGTGCAATATTCAGTGACTCTTGCACCTTGTTTTTAATCTTCGTGTGTTCTTATATTGTGTGACAGTTGTTTTATATACAGTAGTGTTTGTATTCTGCACCCTAAGAATCTGCTGCTAAACAGAACAGAGCTGCTAAACTGATTTTCAGTGTTCATGTAACAGTGACAACAAAGGTCTATTCTATTCTATTCTATTCTATTCTATTCTGAGGAAGGTGAGATCCTTCAATCTGTGCAGTGAAATGCTGGAGCTTTTCTACCAGACCGTTGTTGCCAGCGTCATCTTCTTTGCTGCTGTCTGTTGGGGTAGCAGTATCAGAGCCAGTGACACCAACAGACTTGACAAGATTATCAAGAAGGCTGACTCTGTAATTGGTCTCAGGCCGGAGGCCTTTGAGTCTGTGGTGGAGAGGGGGACACCGAACAAACTGTGATTCATCATGGACATTCCTGATCACCCCCTCCGCCACACACTGGACAGACAGCTGAGCACTTTCTCCAGCAGACTGCTACAGCTTCGCTGCCGAACAGCCAGATACAGGAAGTCTTTTCTGCCACATGCCATTTCACTGTACAGTAACTCACTCTGATGTTGAACTTTGGTCATAACAATGTGGAATCAAATGTGGAATTTTGGTCATAACAATGCTATCATATTGCACCTTACAGTCTAATTAGTACCTCTCATTTCACCCTGTGCCTTAGGGCCCTTCTTTGTATATTCAGTACTACCCATAGACTCATGGGGATCATCATCTATTTAACCTAGTAGTGGCCTATGTGGCATGTAGAGTTATCTACATGCCACATCAGTTAGGTACAGGAAATCTTTCCTGCCACATGCCATTTCACTGTACAATAAATCACTCTGATGATGTACTCTGGTCATAACTACGCTGCCATGCTGCACCTTACAGTCTAATTGGTACCTGACATCTCACTCTGTTCCTGATAGTCCTGCATTGTACAGTGGGAATGATTCATGTGTCTATACGGGTCACCATCTATTCATCTATGATGTAGATAAGCTTTTTTTTAGTAGTTTTACTTTCCATGGGTAATCTCTTTGTCTATTATGCTGTGTGTTTCTGTCGTTTGGTTGTCTACTGTCATGCTGCTGTTACACCGCAGTTTCCCAGTTTGGGATCAATAAAGTACATCTATCTATCTATCTATCTATCTATCTATCTATCTATCTATCTATCTATCTATCTATCTATCTATCTATCTATCTATCTATCCATCTATCTATCCATCTATCTATCTATCTGACCGCCGCTTACCACAGACAGACATGTTCCCTCAAAGGGGGTGCTTTTATGACAGACATGCTTTTCTTGGCACAGGAGCTCTGTGGCATTTTGTGTCCACCACTTGTTTGGTGCTGGGAGCAACTGTTGTTGGGATCCAGTTTCTGGAGGGGTGGTATCACTTTCCCGGCTAGTGTGCCTCTCCAGCTTGTGTTGTGGACTCGGGCCTGATGGTGTCTTTTGGGATTCCCGTGGCGGGTGCTGAGTGGCAGCAGAGGTTGTGAGGTGGCCCCGCGAGAAAAAATGGTAAATGCTAAATTTACTTATATAGCACTTTTTTTTATTCATCTCTGGATGACCAAAGCGCTTTACGGATCCTGCTGTTCACCCATTCACACACTGATGGTGGCAGAGCTGCCATGCAAGGCACTGGCCTGACCCACCAGGAGCAGCTGGGGGTTCAGTGTGTTGCTCAAGGACACTTTGACAGGCAGACTGCAGACAGAGTGGGAATCAAACCACCGACCCTCCAATTAGTAGCCGGCTACGCTACACCTACGCCACAGCCGCCCCTGTAAGAGTCACTACAGACACTGACGGACAACACTGGCACATTATTTGCAATTTTTTTGGACCAATTAATTGGAAACAGACAATTTCCGCAGCAGCCCAGAAGATCTCTCGTGGCACCCCGGTTAAAAAACACTGCACTAATTAATATTTTCTGTTACAACATGAACTGATGTACAATCTAAGCTACTACATATAAAATGTAGACTGTCATGAATATTGTCAAAAATATTTTAAAGTCTGTGTTACATTTGTTAAGGTGAACTCTAGGAGGAACTATAAATTAGAATATGTTTTCTGAACATGGTCGAGGTTTCACAAACTATTGGGCGGCATGTCAGAGGCAACACCCATCCTTTACATACATTTTATTGTCTCCTGCAGGTCCCTAACTATAAATGTAATAACAAATAAATGGAGTGCTTCGTTCACTCAGTTTGGACTGCTGAGTGATTGTGAATTCTAAAACGCTGAAAAAACTGACCCCTGGTAGTGAAGCTTTCAGCAGCTCACGTCAGTCAGTTGGACATTTCACCACTTTTATTCATCCAGATGAATTGGCACAACCCTCAGCAATAACAATAAGTGCAAGACTGCCCAAATGTTTTCCACAAGATCGCTGCCAAAATATTTGACTTTCTGTACTTTGTCCTTCTTTGTGATACACATGATTTTAGTTTCAGATATGAGAAGCTGAAGATCTAAGTAAGACTAAACTAATAATCAGATCTCTGGAGATTCAGAATTAATAACTGCTGGTGTTACTCATACAGTGTGAATGAGGATCTTGATGATAAATGTTGAGACTCCATCATAAACGTACACCTCATGCCTGCACTGAGGGCTTCATCCGGCCTAAGGCTGCCTCCATTCCCCGGTTCAGTGTGGACGCCCAGCGGGGAGTATGACCTCGGGGCTCGGCTGGAGTAAGGACTCCTGTGGGCCTTCAGCTATAACTCGGACTCCTGATCCCTGATTAAAGGTCATCCCGCTCCTTCTAAGGGCCTGTAAGACCCTGGGAGCCTGACTCACTCCCAGTGACTCCTCTTAACCACTTCAGTGTGTGTCCAACAGGCTTATGCTGGCTCACGAGGGATGGGGAAGGCCTGGAGAAAGGAGTTTCAGTGTGGGGGAAAAATCCTCTTCTTCTATCACACACACACACACACACACACACACACACACACACACACACACACACACACACACACACACGCACACAAATAGTGGGTGCATAATTTATTCTCCTGGTACCACGCCTGGTTTCCAGCCCAAACACCCCCCTGGTGGAGTGTGGCAAAGCCATGCTAAATGGATTCTGCTGAGGAAGAGATTTAAAGCTTTCACAGAGCTCACGGTGTTCCGGCCGGCCGCGTCCCAAGGCTTTGAAGGATTGTTCTCAGGTTCATTTCTGGATTTGCACATAGTGCCAATCTGTGCAACCACTGCTTTTGAATGCCATACATTTGTATTATTTTTTTTAAGAAGTCAGCCACATGGACAAAAAAATCTTTTCAGACGTTTGTTTTAAAGTAGAGTTAACCACAAAATCAAATACATATATTTTGGGTCAATGGTAGCTTTTCTCCATCAAGATTCTAGATGGTATGACATCAGGATCTGTCGGTGAAGATGCTTACCTTAAATATATGGAACTAAATGGCAATTATCAAGGGTGTTGTGAACTATTGTCTTTTAAAATAAATCCATTAATTGTATCAGTTAACAGAAGGAAGCATGCTGTGTGGACTGCAGCCGTGAAGGCTCAATTCAGTTCAATTCAATTCAATTCAACTTTATTTATATAGCGCCATTTCACAACAACAGTCATCTCATAGCACTATCAACTGTAGGGGGAACCCCCACAGTTGCAGAAAGACCCCAGCAATCAGGCGATCCCCTGTGAGCAAGCACTTGGCGACGGTGGAGAGGAAAACCTCCCTTTTAACAGGAAGAAACCTCCAGCAGAACCAGGCTCAGGGAGGGGCAGTCATCTGCTGCGACTGGCTGGGGGGTGAGGGGATAGAGAAGAAGAAAAGAACAGACATGTAGAGAGCAAACAGCATGATGGGGACTCAATCTATGGGAGAGAACAAACAAATGTTAATGACCAGCAAAAAAAAAAAAATTTCATTGAGAGTGAGGAAAGGAGTGAGGCCCAGTGCATTACTGGAGGTCCCCCGGCTGACTAAACCTATTAGCAGCATAACTAAGGGAGGGTTCAGAAACACATGATCCCTCCCTAATTGTAGGCTATATCAAAAAGGTAGGTTTTAGCCCTATTCTTAAAAACAGAGATCGAGTCTGACTCCCGAATCCAGATTGGCAGCTGATTCCACAGGAGAGGCGCTTGATAACTGAAGGCTCTGCCTCCCATTGTACTTTTGGAGATTCTAGGTATTACAAGTAATCCTGCATTTTGGGACCGTAGTGCTCTGTTAGGATAATACGGTAGTATCAGATCTTTTAAATAAAAAGGAGCCTGATTGTTTAGAGCTTTGTAAGTAAGAAGAAGGTGACATAACGTTCGGCTCAGGAGACGCACACACACAGGCTCAGAGTAGTTCAAACTGTTTATTAACAACAGGGATGTATGGGTGTGTGTCTGCGGAATGTTAATGTGTTGGTGGTGGCGTCTGCTTCGGGCACAGAGGCAGGAGACCGTTCAGCCGGCAACCCTATGGGAGAGAACAGACACAGGGTGATGGGCACACACCAACACAGGAGGAGAATAGGCGAGGGAGAGAAGCTTACTTGTATGGGACAGATGACTGGCACTTCAAGGACGGGACCCCGGGAGACAGCCACCTGCAGGACTCGGTGCAGCAGCGAGGAGGGACGAGGGACGGAGTTGTCCGCCGCCGAGGAATCCACCTGTGCACAGGGGAGCAGACTGGAAGAGAAGAGGTAAGTGATCTTCTTACCGCTCAGTGTCGTGCTGAGGAGAAAGTAGTTTGCTTCTTGAAGAAGGGGGGAAGAAGTCTGACGGCTTCAGGCCGAAGCTCAGGGCGAGGCGGCTTATATTCCTCGCCGCTGATGACTGACAGGTGTGCGAGCAGGTGGCGCCGCTGATGAGCGGTGCGGCGTGACAGTACTCCCCCCTCTAGCAGCGCCTCCTGGCGATGGCTTGTCTGGGTGTGCTCGGTGGAAGTCAGCGATGAGCGATGGGTCCAACACGAACGATGGGGGCACCCACTGTCGATGCTCGGGCCCATAGCCCTCCCAGTCCACCAAGTATTGCAACCCACGACCCCGGCGTCGGGAGTCCAGGATGGAGGAGACGGACCAGGCCGGATGGCCACCAATCATCCGGGGCGCGGGTTGCGCTGCAGGAGGAGGGCAAAGGGGGTCGGAGACTGCCAACTTCACCTTTGACACGTGGAAGGTGGGATGGATGCAGAGGGAGGGGGGAATAGCCACGCGCACAGCCACCGGGTTGATGATCCAGGTGATGGGATAGGGACCCATGAATCGCTGTGCCAGCTTTCTCCTCTCGCCTTTTAGAGTGACGTCCTGGGTGGAAACGTAGACATGTTGCCCAACTCTGTACGCTGGGGCAGGTCTTCTATGCCGGTCCGCCACAGTCCTGTTGCGCGCCGCTGTGCGTAAGAGCGCATTGCGCGCGGCAGTCCAGGTGGAGCGGAACTGCCTGAGATGTGCCCTAACTGAGGGGACAGTTACCTCACTCTCCTGCTCCGGGAACAGCGGGGGGTCGTAACCCAGGGACGCTTTGAAGGGAGACATCCCTGTAGCAGAAGAGCGAGCGGTATTGTGGGCATATTCAACCCAGGCAAGATGGTTGCTCCAGGACGTAGGTTTGGATCTAGTCACACAGTGGAGCGCAGCCTCCAGCTCCTGGTTGGTCCGCTCACACTGCCCGTTGGATTGGGGGTGATGGCCGGAGGAGAGGCTCACCTTGGCTCCGATGGCGTTGCAGAATGACCTCCAAACTTCAGACGAAAATTGGGGGCCCCGGTCCGAGACCACGTCCACCGGAATCCCGTGCAGCCTGACCACGTGTTGGACGAGGAGATCCGCCGTCTCCAGGGCAGTAGGGAGGCCTCGCAGGGGAACGAAGTGCACGGCCTTGGAGAAGCGGTCCACGATGGTCAGGATGGTGTCATAGGAGTTGGAGACGGGGAGTCCGGTGACGAAATCCAACGCGATGTGCGACCAGGGCCTGCCAGGGACGGGCAGGGGCTGGAGCAGACCCGCTGGAGGGGCATTTCCCGACTTGCTGGTGGCAGAGATTGGGCAAGCCCGGGCGTAGCGGGCTGCATCCCTCCGCAGGCCTGGCCACCAAAAGGACCGTTGGAGGAGGTCTATCATCCGGGAGGTGCCAGGGTGACAGGTGAGCTTGGAGGTGTGTAGCCAGTGGATGACCTCTCCTTGGACCGCGGATGGCACGAACAGCCTCCCCTCAGGTCCGCCGCCAGGGTCAGGTTCCACCTCCTGTGCCTTCCGGATCTTGCTCTCGATGTCCCACGAGATGGCTCCCACGACGCACGACCTGGGCAGGATGGAGTGGGGCGTCTCCTCCGACCCCACGGGAGTGAACTGCCTAGAGAGGGCATCAGGCAGGCCGTTCTTAGAGCCAGGCCTGAAGGTGATTGAAAATTGGAACCTGGCGAAGAACAAAGACCAGCGCGCCTGGCGGGTGTTCAGGCGCTTGGCAGATCGTAGATATTCTAAGTTCTTGTGGTCCGTGAGGACCACGAACGGCAGGTTCGCCCCCTCTAGCCAGTGGCGCCACTCCTGCAGGGCGAGTTTGATGGCCAAGAGCTCTCTGTCCCCCACATCGTAGTTCCTCTCCGCCGGGGACAAGCGCCGGGAGAAGAAGGCGCAGGGCTGTTTGGCGCCATCGTCCGGCGACCGCTGGGACAGCACTGCCCCCACTCCCGTGTCCGAGGCGTCAACCTCTACAATGCACTGCAGCGCGGGGTCGACCTGGCGAAGGACCCGGGAGGAGGAGAACTCCGCCTTCAGCGCCTTAAAGGCGGCAGCGACCTCTTCGGTCCACCGGAACGGGACCTTCTTGGACGTGAGGTGGGTCAGTGGTCCAACGATGGAGCTGAAGTTGGGGACAAAGCGGCGGTAGAAATCATACCAACCATAATGCTCTGCACTGTGTGTCTATATATATATATATTTATAGTAATATGGACATATGTTTAGTAGATGTTTTTTCTTGCCTTCTGATTATTGCTCTGAGTGTTGCTATCCCTGTGCTGTTGCAATCCTGGAATTTCCCCATTGTGGGACTAATAAAGGCTTATCTTATCTTATCTTATCTTAAATTGGCGAAGCCAACGAACTGTTGCACCTGCTTCCGGGACGCAGGTGTAGGCCATTCCACCACCGCCTTCACCTTCTCTGGGTCTGGGAGCACCTTGTCGTGGGCGATGATGAACCCCAGGAAGGACGTAGTCCTGGCGTAAAATTCACATTTTTCTGCCTTCACGTACAGACGATTCTCCAGCAGTCTTTGGAGGACCCGCCTCACGTGGACCTGGTGCTCGTCCCTGGACTTGGAGAAGATGAGAATATCGTCCAGGTAGACGAACACGAAAAGGCCGATGAAGTCCCGGAGGACGTCATTTATGAGGCGCTGAAAGACGGCAGGAGCGTTGGTCAACCCGAACGGCATTACCAGGTATTCAAAGTGGCCGTTCGGGGTACGGAAGGCTGTCTTCCACTCATCTCCCTCCCGGATCCGGACGAGGTGGTAAGCGCTGCGTAGATCCAGCTTGGTGAACCAGGTCGCCCCCTGGAGGGAGTGGAAAGCAGTGTCCATGAGGGGCAGGGTGTAACGGTCCTTCTCCGTGATATCGTTGAGGGCCCGGTAGTCGATACAAGGGCGGAGGGACCCATCCTTTTTTCCCACGAAGAAGAACCCTGCCCCCACGGGTGACGATGATGGGCGGATTATCCCAGCACTTAATGACTCCTTCAGGTAGGCGTTCATCGTCTCCTTCTCCGGCGCTGACAGGCTGTAGAGCTGACCAGAAGGTAAGGGAACCCCCTGGCGGAGGTTGATGGCACAGTCATAGGGCCGATGAGGGGGGAGAGACATAGCTTTCGTCTTGCTGAATACCATACCCAGGTCGTGAAATTCTGGAGGCACCAGAGACAGGTCCGGGGGTGAAGCGTCCGTCGCAGGGGGAGGAGCGGACGGAGAGCAGGCAGCGGACTGAAGGCAGGTGCCCATGCAGAATGTACTCCATGCCGATACCCCAGCTGATCTCCAATCCAGGACCGGGTTGTGAAGACGAAGCCAGGGATACCCCAGGATGACGGGCGACACAGAGTTGGGAAGGACATAGAAGGTCATCTCCTCCCGGTGGTTTCCCGAGATGATGACCGGAACGGGGATGGTTTGGTGTGACACTCTCCCAAGGGAGGCACGGGAGAGGTTGACTAGGGAGATGGGATTCCTCAGTGCCTGACAGCGGATGCCCAAACGGGTTGCCAGGCTCTGTGAAATGAAGCTGCCTTCTGCGCCCGAATCCACCAGTGCGTGGGTGAGGTGCCCAGTGGGGTTGTGGCAGAAACGGATGGGCAGCTTCAATTGAGTGAGTGGATCTAACCGATTGACGTCCGCGAGGCCTCCTACAGTGACTCGCGGACCCCGCCGTTTGGCTTTTTGTGGACAAAGCTCCACCGTGTGTTGACTGTCTCCGCAATACATGCAGAGATTCAACTCACGGCGGCGTTGTCTCTCTGCCGGGGAGAGCTTTGTCCAGCCCGTCACCATCGGCTCCGACTCCTCGGGGCACGATGGTGGCGGCGCCGCCAGGGGGCGAGCTTGGGGCAAGCGCAGCGAGACTCCCCGAGGGCACGAAGTAGACGACTTCCGTCCTGAGGAGCGCTCGCGCAGCCTGTTGTCCAAGCTGATGGCTAGGGAAGTTAGCTCCGCTAGCGTTTCAGGGATATCCCGTCCAGCCAGTTCATCCCTCAGATCATCATTGAGGCTGCGGAGGAACAGGCCGCAGAGGGAGCGTTCCTCCCAGCCCAATTCCTCCGCCGCTACCCGGAAGTCGACCGCGTAGTCCGCTGCCGACCGGCTTCCCTGCTGGAGAGCGAGAAGCCGATCGACCTGGACCGTCTCGGTTTGAGAATGGTCAAAGACCTCCAGAAAGCGCCTCACGAATTGGTCGTAGGTGAGGGTGGCATAACTGGGCCTCGCCATTACGGCGTAGGTCCAACGCACGCCCCTCCAGAAGATTCCCTATGTAACCAATTCGGCTGTGATCCGAGGGAAAATCTCCGGGCATACGGTGGAACACGGACTCACACTGCATAATGAACCCCCGCGCTCCGCCGAGCTTACCGCTAAAGCGGGCGGGGGTCGGAATTGGTGTGAGCCGAACCGGTGCCACCGGAGCCGGCTGGACGGCCACTGGAACAGCAGGAGCCGCGCCACCCTGGCGAGCCGGGGGGAACAGCTGTTGGGGGTCCAGGCGGTTCAATCGGTTAGTTAAATTTACTAATTGATTTAGGATCACCTGTTGCTGATAAACAACTTGATCCACTCGAGCCTCGAGAGTGGAAAACTGGTGTGCGGGCCCGCCGTCTGCCGAGCCGCTCTGCTGAAGCCGTACTGACATAACGTTCGGCTCAGGAGACGCACACACACAGGCTCAGAGTAGTTCAAACTGTTTATTAACAACAGGGATGTATGGGTGTGTGTCTGCGGAATGTTAATGTGTTGGTGGTGGCGTCTGCTTCGGGCACAGAGGCAGGAGACCGTTCAGCCGGCAACCCTATGGGAGAGAACAGACACAGGGTGATGGGCACACACCAACACAGGAGGAGAATAGGCGAGGGAGAGAAGCTTACTTGTATGGGACAGATGACTGGCACTTCAAGGACGGGACCCCGGGAGACAGCCACCTGCAGGACTCTGTGCAGCAGCGAGGAGGGACGAGGGACGGAGTTGTCCACCGCCGAGGAATCCACCTGTGCACAGGGGAGCAGACTGGAAGAGAAGAGGTAAGTGATCTTCTTACCGCTCAGTGTCGTGCTGAGGAGAAAGTAGTTTGCTTCTTGAAGAAGGGGGGGAGAAGTCTGACGGCTTCAGGCCGAAGCTCAGGGCGAGGCGGCTTATATTCCTCGCCGCTGATGACTGACAGGTGTGCGAGCAGGTGGCGCCGCTGATGAGCGGCGCGGCGTGACAGAAGGATTTTAAACTTAATTCTAAACTCTATGGGAAGCCAATGAAGGGAGGCCAGAACCAGAGAGATATGATCTCTCTTTCTAGTACCTGTTAAAACTCTTGCTGCAGCATTTTGGATCAGCTGAACAAGACATAAATATAGAATGTATGTAAACAGCAGAAATCTAAGCAGGCTGCAGTCTTCTTTATGTAGCCAGATTGTTGATAGTGAAGAAAAAAGCGGTTTTCTTCATAGAATGTACAGATAATGTTAACTCATGCGAAAACAATGTAAATATATCAACCATCCTTTAATGGCACATTATTAAACCTAATCTTTATTATCAAAAATAATTGCAAAACTAATTCTTGCATTCATATAAACATGCACATATCTTTTTTATTAAGGCTCAGAGTTAAGCTCCACTTTGAAACTCCTTTGTGCCAAATGTGAAGATGAAGCATTAACCATATTGATTAGTTTAAGAACAAAAAAGGTAAAACAATACATTAAATTCTGGTTTTTTTTCCACAGACTTGGACAAGAAAGGAATGTGGATGAATCTCATAGGATTGCACTTGTTAACCTAACAGGTGTAAATGATTAAATTCCCAGACTTAATCCTTGGCGGCCCATGGGTCCAGGAACACTCTAATCCAGTCATCTCCGGATATGGGACGCTCTCACCATGCCGCTCCTCTGGGCCTTTGTGCCAGCAGGTATTAACACCACAAGTGCCACCCAAGACTGAGATGGACACATGATTAGCAGAACTAGCGACTGGCTCGGCCGAGTGAACACTCTAAGAAGAGGGGGCTGATGGGAGGTTTTCTTCATGATTGATCTCAGAATATATTAAGGAAAATTATAGCACCCCCATAATAGTAAAATATCCAAATTCTTCACATTCTCTAAAAGTAACACAGACCGTTCAGCCCAAAATCACGTTTACATGTTAGACACCATAAATGTGTTTTTGATACTTTTGTTTTTACCACTTTGAATCCCACGTGTGCCCAGTTTATGAGGCATCTTCAGCTCTATTTAAACATCAACAGAGGGACAGCAAAGAAGAAACACATGTTCACATACTTTACCCTGTTTTCTCTGATAATTGAAATGTAAAACTGAAATGTAACTTTGTTGAACAGAATGAAGCCTTTATTGGTAACATGGCTGCTCTTGAAAATGCTGCCAAGAGAGAAAATTGAACCACGAGTCGTTTTGTCAGTTCATGATTTTATTCACTTTCACTGTTAAAGTCATTGTTCCCATTTTCTTGCTCTAGTTAGTTAGCTAGTTATTGCTCTTGCCGGTTGTTGGACTTGGAGATGTCATCATGTTTAGAGCCGACCATGTCCACCAGTGCTCTCCATCCCTGATGGTCCTGTGCCACCACTTCTGCATCCTCTAAGGTGATGCCAAGCTTGTGGAGGTCTTCTGTAATCACGTCCATCCATCTGGTGCCCACCACTGCTGCGCTGAATGTAAGGCCCTGGTAAGATGCTAAGTGACGGTACCATCTGATGTTTCAATGGACCTCAGAGCTCTGCTGTCGAAGCTGTTGATCCTCTTTGCCAGGGTTTTCTTAAGTGGCCACGTTTCTACTCCACAGAGAAGAACGTTGAGGGCCAAGACGTTGTAGATGTGGAGCTTCGTCTTCCGTGAGATAGAGCAGTGGCACCAAAGGGGCTTTCATAGGAAATGCATGACTCCAGCAGCCAGGCCATGTCTGTGGTTAATCTTTGAGGTCAGGTCTCTGTTGTTGGTGACTGTGGAGCCCAGGCATATGAAGGAGCTGACACACGCCATGGTGTTGGGGCCAATATGAAGTGGGGGAGGATCCCAGCCATTGCCGATGTGCATCACCTTGGTCTTTGCCTAGCTCACCTTAAGGCCAAGCTTTGCTGATTCCCCCTGGTATATGGCCAGAGCGTCTCTGAGCTGGCCGATAGAGTTGCTAAACAGGGTGGTATTGTCTGCGTGCCTTAGGTCAGCAAGGTGATAATTCTCAAAGAAAACACGTGACTCACTCGCAGACCTTGGTCATCCGGTAATTGATGAAGCTGAAGAAGTCAGGATCAGCCACGCAGCCCAGTCTTACCCCACTGTTGGTGGGGAATTCACTCTGCAAATATTTAATTTCTTAACTAATGTTTCTGTATTTGATATATGGATTATTTTGGAGGGTTCATGAGGATAGTGTGTTTTATTTTCTCCTGACAAATGCTCTACAGTTTGTTCAGTATTAAAAAGAATAAACTTGATTAAAGTTACTTGGTACTTTTAGTCTTAAGTAGCTTTTTGTTGACAGTTCTTACTTATACTTGAACTAATAAACTAATACGTATCATAACGTAACAATACTTCTACATGAACATCATTTTTTTTTTTCGCTACACACCTCTGCCAGGTTGTAGCCACATGTTAAAAAGTTCCATTTGCCTCAGCCCTAGTCTATAAATTAATTCTGCTAAGTGGCAGCCTACAAGGTCCTTGATTATTTATACCTTTACTATTGGTCAGGGTGTCACCTAGATAAACACAGCAGAGGTTCATCTCATCTGGTCCACAAAGCACCAGAGTGTGCCACCACCAATGGCTCTGCTGAACTCTGACCCTGATGGGTCACACAGAATGTTTGTCCCTCGGTAATTGGACAGAAGGGCCCTTTCGCTCCTCATTTAACCTCCGGGTTCCAAATCTTTCTTTCTCACCCACCATAACGTCCCTGTTCCTGACCCAGTGTTTTCAGGCCTATCTTTCCACCCCCATCACTGGCCTTTCAAAGCTGGAGAAAAGCTGGAGTGTGCTGGCCCTGCTGGGGACAAAGGCAGAGTTAGTGACCCCTGACCCTGCAGTCTGAGGCCTTTCTTGCTGGATCAGGCTCTGCCTTTTGCTACGGTAGGTTATTGCTCCACAGCTTGGCAACAGAAAGAGGGTAAACACTTGTTAAGATTCTTCTTCTCCAAGCAAACCCCCACCTTCTTTTCTCCCCTGGTTGCTCTGCTTATATATATAGATATATATTTGCCTTTTGAGGGTGTGTATGGGTCTGTTTAAGGCTGGACAGCAGTTAAAGCAGGCCTCTTGTTTGAATTTCAGGCAGCGGCTTCATAATCCATCATCCTGACAGCTCTTTGTCACCAGTCCAAAGGAGACAGGAGTCACAGTTGCTCTGTGCACAGAGGAAAATACACTAGCTACAGTAATGTAAATGGTTTAGACATGCATCTGCTTGTGTTTAGAAGCATTTGGGTGTTTCTGGAAAACAGCAGATTTTTGGAAAAGAGCTTTGGTAGAAGCCTTTGTGTTAGATGCTGTCCCACTGTGAAATAAATAGAAATAAATATTTTAAAAATGTGAAGGCATTCCATGAACAAATGGAAGAAATTAGAAATGATTTCTTTGGTATACTGAGAAATTTAACTTCTTATTTGATATTCTAGTATTATTATTTAAAAGCTGATACCCTCATAATGCACTAATTTCTCTTACCTGCTCATATAAAACTTTCTGCAAAGTTATAAAGGTTTAATAAGCCAAGGCCTTTATTGCTTTGTGATTAATTCTGCCTTTGCTACTTCTTGCAGGTTATTTAGTCTTGTTGGGGCATTTGTAATGGGGTTTTTGTGACTCTAAATCCAACACAATCCAACCAGAAGTACTTCCTTTCCTTAATCTCTTAAGAGCTTTCCTGAATCCCTGTGTATCACTGCTGTGTTGCCACGGAGACTTCGTTCCCCCCCCCCCCCCCACCGCTGGACTGGTCACTTTAGAGGGAGAAAGGTGGTGGACCTTATGTGTCCAGATGCTGAGCATGCAGCCGTGGCGAGGAGCATCCTGTGAGGCGGCCACAAACATATGGATTGAAAAGGAGGACTCCTCTGGAGCTTCTGCCCTTCTCCTCGGGGACAGAAGCCCTTTGTCACGGCCCTGCCCTCCACACCACTTAATGGTGCAGAACAGCATTGTACAGTATTGTAAACTGCTTTCTACTCCTTCTTGCGCTGTCGGGTCCTCAATAGCAGGACCCTCTCCCTCTTTCCCTCTCACTCCCTCTCACTCAGTGGGTGTTTTAGAGCCCTCTTCTTTCATCCCTTTCTTCTGCACCCTCCTCCTTTGGTCACTTTTGCTAGGTTTCTCAGTGTTCTCTTGAGTGATGGTCTAATTGTCAAGGAACAATTATGCCATCTGATTTCTCCCCCTTCTCCCCCGGACATATCCACTTTGTTTCAGAGTGGGGCTGCCTGAGTACAGGCAAGGGCTTGGAGGTCACTTCGATATCTGTCTGATCTTTAATTTATCACCATGTGGTCAAAAATATCTAAAAACTGTCTATATCATGATCCACTGCAGTTTGCTTTTCTCATGAATAAGCCGATAGAAAACAACAAATAATATTTGTGTCTTAAAATATGAACATACTTGTGAAAAGTCAGATCTCCCAAAACAAGACGAAAGGTTGATGCTGATTTATTGGTTAATTCCAACAACTTTAGGGGGCCTCCTCCTTGTAGGTCCAATAAATCTGCACTCCTTCTTATAAAGGCAAGAAATATGTTCCCGTTTAATAGACAGGTGAAGGGAACAGCTGCGAGACAACTTCACTTGCCTGCACACTTTTGCCCCTGCCATTCCTATTGTTAATATAATGTCGCATCTGTGACCCTGTCTGCTCCCTTCTGCAGTTTTGTCTTTCATCCTCTTCTCTGTTCATACTTTCCGCTCAATTTCATACTGTCTGGTTCCTCCCAGCAGCACGATGACCAGAGCCTCTGGTATTATTCTGCTTTAGCTTGTCCCTCCTCCACAGGCACCCAGCTGTGTCCTTATTGCATTACTTCCCTATTCCCAACTGCAGCACTGGTTCTACTCTAACACTTTTCTTGTTTTGTTTTCTTCTCGAAACACATATTTAGTTCAATGTCTATAGGGAAAATGTGTATTTCTAAGAGAATGGCATTAGCGTAACATCTGACAGGTTTTTAATCACACATTATGATGCAGATTTTCTTTTTTTAGAATCTGATTGAGACCGTTCTCTAACAGCAAATGATCTTATGTAACCACACTCACTTACTCTCCTCCATATAGCTGGCTGGTTCAGGCAACCCCTCAACTCTGCCTTGTGTAATGAATGATGACCAAGAGGCTGGTTTAGAGTTTTGCTGCCATTTAATGGATCTGACAAGGAACAGAATATATACTGATAATACTTGGCTGGTTACAGGCAGTCTGTGCACAGCACACACTTGGGCATCCATCCATCCATCCATCTTCTTCCGCATAATCCTTTTCGGGTCGCGGGGGGGCTGGAGCATGTCTCTCATTAGACTGACAAATTGAATAGTAACTTACTGACTCAGTAATAATAATAATACTGTATGTACCCGATAAGGAACATACTTGGCTCGTTACAGGCAGTCTGCACATAGCACACACTGTGACACAACAGCACAGTACTTTAGAATGAAGGCAAACTAGTTCAGAGTGAATTAAGTTGTTCTTTTACACATTTCCACATTTAGGAAGGTAGAATATATAATTCACTGCTCTTCTCCATAGCTCAGAATACACATACATTCATACACAGACAGCAAAACACAATATTACAATCAGAGGCGCTGCGTGCCAGCAGGCAAGACAGGAAAATGCTTGGGGCCACAGGCCAGAAGGGGGCTCCTGAGGGCTGGCCAACTTTGAACCACTACAGCATTGACAATGTGGAGAATGTGGAATGACAGTGGTAAGCCGGGGCAAAACTTCCTGAAGGGGCCCCATCCCCACTTCTCACCTCTCTCAAGTATTGGTGCGCATCTTATGTAAACAAACAAGTGAGAGTGACTACTGTATATCATAATGAAGCTTTCCTTCTGGCAGTGACAAAAAAAGAAGAGGAAGGGGAGAAAAGAAAGCAGGACACTGGTAAATAGTGCAAAGGAATCGCCTCTGATTACAATGGAGCACTGTGCTGAACAACTCACCTTGGGCGTGTCTCTCATTAGGCTGACAAATTGAACAGTCACTACAAGCATTTACCTACTACTACTGAGAGAGAGTACCCTTGAGTCAATGAACTATACAGTTGCCTATAAGTGGAAAAATTACAATTATGGCAAGTGGAATTATACTGTATATTACATAGACACTGCTATACTTAATGTTTTTAGTAGCAGGAATTATGTCTTATAGTTACATGTTTTGAAAAATGTGACCTCTAGGAGTGGTGAAAATAACTGCATCCCATGAGATGGTGGATGATGAGTTCTTCAGTTCTAATATAGGACTAGGTGGTCCAATTTTGTGTAGTCAGCATTTTCCTGGAGTTCATGTGCATGGGGAAAATACTGGGATATAATGAGTGGAGAGGGCTTTGATGGCTTGCCTCTGAACTCTCCCCTGAATGCCCATGTCCTTCAGCAGCCTGATGGTTGACTTGCCCACAAATCCTCTGCAGCTGACCTCAACTGGGCAAACTCTGGCCTTCCAGCCACATTGACCAGCGTTGGTTACTAGCTCAGCATACTTTAGACTCTTGTGTTTGTGGGCCCCCTCAACTGCCTCTTCCCAGGGCACAGTCAGCTCTACTAAGAAGGCAGTGAGGATGACCAAAGCATGATATCAGGTCTGAGACTTGTTGTAATTATCTCAGGAAGCACAGCTGTTGATTCAAATCTACTGACAGCTTCCAATCCCATGCTCTATCTAGCTGGCCCACATAATGTGGGGATGTTTCAACTTTGCTCAGCACTGCGCCTGGCCTGACAAATGTAGTAGATGCTGCCAGATGGAATAAGGGAGCAGGTAGGGCATTGATGGCTGTCCGCCTGCTTTCCAAGGCAGCTGCAAGGCATTTCAACTCTTAATTATGTCGCCATGTATAGCGGCCTTGTGTCAGACTTGCTTTGCAGCCTACCAGAATGTGTTTTAGGCTGGTAGGCAATGCACAGAGTGTGCATTTGGGGTTCTCACCATACCACTGGTTAAGATTGGTTCAGGATGGTAAGACATCAAAGGTGGCTCGAATGATTAAGCTGATTTGCTGTACATCCATGTCCCACAAAACCTTCCAGGAAAACTTCTTCTTCGCAATCCCCTCCCATTTCATCCATTACCCCTGCTTTGATTGGGAGACTTCCATTGCACACCTCTCTGCCTGCTCTTGTTGGTTTACGTCTTCAACCACAAGCTTTTGACATTGGGTTGGAGATGCCCTATGCCAAGATGGATTGCTCCCTCCCAGGCCAAAGCCTCCTCTTCCCGGTTGTACTTGGCCAATGATGTCCTGGTGTTTGACGGCTGACACTGCCTGCTGCGTGGCCATGGTTGCCGACCATTTCCTCCCAGTTTTGATAACAGGGGCTGTTTGGGAAACAAATGGGTCATGACTGTCCTTCAGTGTCATTTCCAACCTTACTTTGGAGCACTTATATTCCTCTGTAAGGCTGGACACTGGCAGTTCCAGAAGACCTTTACTGTACAATCCAACATTGGTGATGCACCTGGGAAGACCCAGCCATTTCTTGGCAAATGAACTGACAAGTCTGTCTAGTTTGATGACTGCCGTAAGTGGTATCTTATAGATCAGGGGTCACCAACTAAAACTGCAAGAGGTCTGATAAGTAGGTCCTCCTCCCCAGCCGATGTCCGAGCTCAGTGTGGGAATCTTTAGGCACCTCATGATTCAATGATGATTCAGAACTCGATTTGATTCTAAAACCATTCTCAGTGCATCTTGATGCATTTTTTCTTTCTATTCAGAATTTTCCCCTCCCACTGTGTGACAACTTGGTCCTTTTAAAGCAAAGTATTTGCAATGACCTATGAATTTACTTCCTACATCTTTTATTAAAACAAATGGAAGAGCAATCTGGCACATGGACAAATTTATTTCAGAATGTGCTTTAAAAAACTACCATCATTTCATGGATATTCTTTCAGAAGACCAGAGCTGTCTGCAGACAGGCCAGTATCATTTAACTTGCTTTCACACATTATTTTATTAAGCTCACGTTTTAGCTGTTTTTAGCTCTATTAATTTCTAAACAAAAAAATAAAAATGGATCCTTTGTTCAATTTCAAACAAAATATGTAATTTAAAATTTTATAATACAGGAGAACACTAAATGTATTTGTTGACTCCAAATAAATAAGCCTAAAATTCTAAAATCCACAACTAAAATCCTAAAAATGTTTTCCAGGAGAACACAAACTAAATTGTATTACAGTTTTAAAAAAGATTAATATCTAAAAAACAAAATTTCACAAAAAGTCCACCTCTATACAGTATTTTCAGTGTAGAAAAAACTGTTTCAAACTAAGAGTCTGCCAGTTGGTGACCCCTGTTATAGATGGTCAAGGGCCACAGAAGTTGGGGAAGAAGACCAAGCTGGAAACACCAGAGCTTTATTCTGCCAGGAAGCAACGATTTATTGATAGATTCCAGGCCTTTGATGGTATCTTTCCTGATCTGATCTGCTTGATTTGTGTCCTTGAGGGTTACATCACGCCAGCGTCCAAGGCTTTTATTTGGCTTCTCTGCCACTGTTGGAATGGGATCTTCACCAATGTAGAAGCGTTGCTGACATAGCTTTCCCTTAGTAATTGGTATGCTCATGGACTTGCTAGAATTTATCCTCATCTGGGCCCACTCGATATTCTCCTGCAGCTTCTTTAGAAGTCTATTAGTACAGGCTGTGGTTGTAGTAAGTATGGTCAAGTCATCCATATATGCCCTAATCGGAATGAGGTGGTGTCCGGGTTTAAGCAGCTGTCCTCCAACTACCCAGTGAGAGGCACGGATGATTACCTCCATGGCCATTATGAAGGTTAACTGAGAGATTGTACATCCTGCCATGGTCCCTACCTCCAGTCACTGCCATGTGGTAGTATATGTGTCCATTGTCAGGCATAGCTGAATATCCTGGAAATAGTATTTGACCAGGCCTGTTATGGTTTCTGGAACATTGAAGTAGTTGAACACAGCCCAAAGGACGTGGTGAGGAATGGAACCAAAAATGTTGGCGAGATCCAAGAAGATGACATTGAGATCTCTTTTATCCTGTTTGGAGTTGGTGCCAGATCATATTTACATGCTCCAAGCAACCAGAGAAGCTGCTGATTCCTGCTTTTTGCACTAACATGTCAATATAATTGTTCTTCTGTAGGTAAACTGACAACCTGTTGGCCAGTATGCTGAAGAAGATTTTTCCTTCAACATTCAAAAGGCTGATGTGGCGAAACTGATTAATTTTGGAGGAACCCTTTTCTTTTTGAATCAGGACACCCCCTGCCCTCCTCCAGGCTGTTGGTATTACCCCTTTCTGCCACACTACCTTCATCAGTCTACTGGCGCAGTAGGCCAGTAGAGAAACAAATCAGGACTTGGCCAGAGGGTGCAGCCTCGGCACTTCAGGACTGTTTTCTGCATACAGACTGGGAGGTTTTCAAAATAGCAGCCTCTCAGGGAGACAGGATTGATGTGGAGGAGTACGCTGAAACTGTCACCAGCTACATCGCAAAGTGCACAGAGGATGTCACTATATTGAAGACCTTCACTGCAGGGGGCAACTATAAACCCTGGATGACTGCAGAGGTGCACTCACTGCTCACAGCCAGAGATGCAGCGTTTAGAGTGAAGTACAGGATTGCCCTCCACTCAGCCAGGTCTGCGCTCGCAAAGGGAATTAAGACGGCGAAATGCGCCTACGTGGAGAAAATCCAGGGACATTTCTGTGACACAGGGAACACCAAACGGATGTGGCAGGGAGTACGGACGTTGACGGATCATAAGTCTAGGCAGGGGGTCGATGATGATGACGCTTTGCTTCCAGACAGGCTCAATAACTTCTTTGCATGTTTTGAAGCATCAAACCCGACGATCAGAGAGAGGGCTGGCCCATCTTCACCATCTGTGGGGCCAGCTATCACCATCAACGCAGCGGACACACGGAAGACCCTAATCAGGGTCAACCCATGTAAAGCTGCAGGTCCGGACAACATCCCAGGACGTGTGCTCCGAGTCTGCGCAAGTGAGATGGCAGATGTCCTGACTGACATATATAACATTTCCCTGAGTCAGGCCATCGTCCTTAGATGCTTTAAGACCTCTATCATAGTACTGGTGGCAAAGAAAGCGGTTGTGTCCTGTCTGAATGACTATCGTCCTGCCACACTGACGCCAATTGTGATGAAGTGTTTTGAACTGCTTGTTAAACCACACATCACAGCCTGCCGCCCTGCATCACATGACCCGCTCCAGTTCGCGTATCGTTCAAATCGCTCCACAGAGGACGCTATAGTCACCACCCTGCACTCTGTCATTACCCACCTAGATCAGAAAGACACCTATGCCAGACTCCTGTACATTGATTTCAGTTCAGCATTCAACACCATTATTCCCCAGAGACTGATGGAGAAATTACTCCTCCTCGGTCTGAACACCGCCACATGTCTCTGGATCCTGGATTTTCTGACCGAGAGACCTCAGTCTGTCCAGGTTGGAAACAACATCTCCAACTCCATCACGCTGAGCACTGGATCCCCTCAAGGTTGTGTACTCAGTCCACTGCTGATTACACTTTTAACAGATGACTGTGTGTCCAGACATGAGGGGAACCAGATTATTAAGTTTGCGGATGACACCACAGTGGTGGGACTTATTCAGAGGGATGAGGAATCAATGTACAGGGAAGAAGTTAGAGACCTGGAGGGCTGGTGCAGGGATAACAATCTGGTGCTCAACGTGGACAAAACGAAGGAGATGATTATCGACTTCCGGCGGTCATGGCCTGAACACGTCCCTCTCTGCATCAGCGGCTGTTCGGTGGAGAACATCAAGTTCCTCGGAGTGCAGATCTCACAGAACCTCACCTGGAGCAAGAATTCCTTGGGGATCAGGAAGCGGGCCCAGCAGAGACTGCACTTCTTCTCAAACAGGCCTCTCTCCCCATCTGCATCCTCAGGACCTTCTACAGAGGTGTGGTGGAGAGTGTTCTGACGTACTGCATTGCAACATGGTACTCCAGTTGCAGTATGTCAGACAAAAAAGCTCTGCAGAAGATAGTTAACCCCTTGCACTCTGGTCAATTTCCCTAAAAATGCCAAAAAATAATGTGCCCAAAGTAAATCAAAAGCTGTTCTTCAACCCTTTGCAGCATCTTCATGGGGTTGGTCTCATTTAAAAGAAAACACTTTGAATTTTTTGGCAAAACAGTCATAATCTCTCTAAGTGCTCCGGCCACTGAGTAACAGTCATCTAAACATAGTGAACTTGAAGAAAATAAATTTCGCCTGGGTGTTTTTTTGGATACAAATGCTTGCAAATAACACACAGCTTCAGATCCGGGCTGGAAAATGCAACAGAAATGTAGAACCGAGTGTTATCCAGCTGAGGTCCAAATTTTGTAACAATACCACAAAAAATGAATATATTACACAGCTTTGTTCTCAGGTTGTTCCCAGGCGTTTTTGAACTGTGCCAAATTGTGCCAAATGGCACAGTTTGGAAAAACGTCTGTAACTTTTGAATGACTCAATATAGAAGCTTCATCTTGGGCTCTAATGAAAGGTGACACTCAGGGCTGTGTGTGTGTGTGTGGGGGGGGGGGGGGGGTTGTTCCCCCCCCCCGCTACAGAGGACGGACATCGCCCGTTGCGCCGCGGTCACGGTGCGCCGCGGTCACGGTGCGCCGCGGTCTACTACGCACAGCTGTAATTTACCGATCGGTCAAAAGTCATTTTTGATTACAATTTTCAGGGATAAAGAATAATTTATCTTATAACACTTACCTGTTCACAACAGCAGTGTAGCTGGCGAACTTCTCTTCCTCATTGTCAGAGGAACATGAAGCTGGTCCGCTTATTACGGACTCGTGGTTCTGGTCTCGCGACCCGGTCAAAACATAATTCCATTATTGCGGTTTTGCGATTCCATGATTGTGGTTTTGGCGAACGATTTTTCAAAACAAATAACAGTAGTAATAAAAAAAGACTGGCGAACGCGTGTGTGTCACCCAGCCTTCGTCGTCGGTCTCCGTCGGTCTATGATGACCATGGAAGAGAATCCTAAACGTCTACTCTGCTGGGACAGCACCGCCTGTGGCTGAACAGGCCAATGCGCGAATGGCAGTCCCTGTCACACAGGTCGCACTTGTGGGTGGTCTCCGTGCTGCTGGGTCTGTGGCGATTCTTCCTGCGGGTCCTTTTTTCATCTGCTGCAGCAGTCAGTCTCTCTTCACCCAGCCTTACACAAAACAGCTTTCGAACTTCTGTGCTTCAATTGGCTGGCTGCATTCGCAGCCGTTGGTAGGCAGGTCCTTCTTTCTAGGTTTTCAGTCATTGGTTCTTCAAGGTTTCAGAAACCCAATTCAAGGCTCTTATTAGTCGAATGAGAGGTCAATCACATCTATTCTGTTCGCGGCTGTGTCTGTAGTGGAAGAACGGAAATGCAGCTCTTTTTTTTCAGTGCGCTCTAGGACGCAGCGCCCTCGTGCGCCCTCGTGCGCTCTAGGACGCAGAGACGTGCCCACCCGCGGTACACCAGAGTGCAAGAGGTTAAGGGAGCTGAGAAGGTAATTGGAGGTTCCCTCCCCTCTGTTCAAGAACCTCCTGTATTAGTGCTATTTGCAGATGTTCGGAGATAGTTCAACTACATTTATATTTGGTTAATGATTCAATTTTAAGTTATTTATGTCATTCATTTCTGTATCAAATATAAACCACTCAAGCTACAAATACATTTACAGATCCAGATGTGTAGGTCTCAGTGGTTGTCAGTATAAGTTGATCCCTTTCCACAACATGTGGTGTATGGGCCGGCGCCTATCTCTGTTTCACTGACCCTAGGCCACACAGCTACTGTTAATTAGTGAAAGCTACAGTGGGGGGTCGATCCTTCTGGTAGCTCTGTGCTGTGATGATCGGGTGAGCGCACTCCCCCCTCCCTTTATGAGGGAGGTTCTCCATTCAGTTCCCGGCTCGGTGGGTCATCATCACACCTGCGTGAGTGGACACACCAGCTGCCTCTTCACTGCCAGCACTCAAAAGGACCTGCTTGTGAACACTTCGGCGCTGGCTCGTTGGGTATCGCTGCCTGAATTTAAGGCTAAATATTGACTCGTTAGGAACTCAGCCTAATCTCTCCTTTCGTCTTCTCTCCCCAGGTTGCTGCCATGTCAGCAGTGTGTCTCCGGGATTGCTGTGCACTCGCCTGCCGCTTCATCCTCATCTCTCCGGACTGTTCCTTCCACCCGGTCAGACTCCACACTGCTCCTCACCTCTCCTCGTTCCTGGCCAGCTCATTCCTGCTGCCTTGTCTCCTCCCATGCTGAGTTCCTCTGCCGGGCTGTCTGTTCGTCTGCAGTAAGAAAAGCCCCCGTTCAGTTATATTTTCTCCTGTCACACTCCTTTCCTCTAACCAGCCCTTGTCTCTCTCTCTCCACAGGCTGAGTGTCTCCCTGCGTGCTCCGCTTTTCCCTACAGTTGCCAGTTATTCAATAAAGTTGTGTTTAACGTTTCAATTCGGTGTCTAAGTGTCTTCTGTGGTGTAGCTGCTTTGCACGTGAACTTTCTGTTTGCCAGTCATGACAGAATGAGCCAGGCATGACCGAAGCTCGGCAGGCGCTGCATCAGCAGAACACTCCGCTCTTTACCAGTTAGATGCTACTGAGTGGCAGGTGGCCATATTAACCGAGCAGTTGCAAACTATAACAGCAGCTGACCACGGTTACTGACCACCTTTGTCAGATGTCTCGCCCGGGCCCTTCCTCTCCACCTGTCACCCCAGTGGCTGCTACCATTCGTTGCACCACTTTCGTGCCTTCACCTGCCCCGTACGCGAGGGAGGTGGGAGGATGAAAGGGGTTTTTGCTTCATGATCACCTCTATCTGCGACAGGTGGGTGGGAAGTACCCAGAAGATACTTCTAAAATCCATTTTATGACCCTCCTGCTCTGGGACTGGGCTCTTAATTGGGCCTAGTCTGTCCTCGACAGCACGGGGGGCCCCAAATATACCTCTGAACGGTTTGTTCAGGGATTTTCCTGGGCCTTTGACCATTCGGCGAGTAAGGGGAATATTATGAGCTGCCTGATGCTGCTCCAGCAGGGGAATTGGTCTGTGGCCGATTTCTCTGTTTAATTCCAGGTTGTCGCAGCAGACTCCGGGTGGAATGATGTTGCCTTATGCAATGCCTTCCTCCTGGGTCTACATACCAACCTCCGCGATGATCTGGCTGTTCATGCGACCCCCTCCTCTCTGGATGAGCTCATCAATCAAGCTGTAAGTTTGGATAACCGGTACCGTGAGCGTGCGAAGGAGCAAAAGGCCTTCTCCGGCCCACTCGTCTCGTGTACATCCCCTCTGGCTACCAGCTCAGCTAAGCCCGACACTTCCTCCGAACCTATGATGTTAGGCCGAGCCCATCTGACTCTGGAGGAACACCAGCGATGGAGGAAAGCCGGTGTGTGCATGTCCTGTGGCTCTCTAGAGCATAAAGTGTTTACCTGCCCCTTGAAACCAAAAGACGTAGCCCGTCAGTTGCCATGGGGTGTCTGGCAGGCAGAAATGTCGTTAATCCCCCTGGTAACTTCTCTATCCCGGCTCTTATCCAGTTACCGAGGGCCAAGAGAAAGGTCTCGGCATTAATTGATTGTAGGGTGGAGCAGAATTTTATTTTGTTGTGACTCCTGTGGGAGACGGGAGATAGGCATGCCCTCTATCAAATTGCCAGCTGCATTAAACGTAGCTTCATTATCCGGTTGTAGCCTAGCTTCTGTCACCGAGCGCACAGAGCCGGTCTCTGTTCTTCTTTCTGGGAAACACCGGGGGTCACTCTCGTTCTTCATTCTCCCTAGTTTGTCCTCCTCGGTGGTTCTGGGGTACCCCTGGGCTCCAGAAGCATAATCCCATTATCAATTGGGCGCAAAACTCAAATTCTTCTTGGAGCCCCTTTTGCCTAGCCTCCTGCCTCACTTCAGTCGTGTGTTCACCAACCCTTCCCATCTCCTCTTCCCTGGCAGAGCTGCCGGACCTCAGCCTTGTACCCGAGATCTATCATGACCTTGGGAAGGCCTTTAGCAAGTCAAGAGCTCTCTCTTTGCCTCCACACCGCTCTTATGACTGTGCTATCGACCTCCTTCCGGGTGTGCAGTTGCCGTCCAGCCGGCTCTACAGTCTCTCGGGGTGAGAGAGGGAGGTAATGGAAAGCTATATTAAGAATTCTCTGAATGCCAGCCTCATTCGGCCTTCTTCAGCTCCTCTTAGAGCAGAGTTTTCTTTGTCGGAAAGAAGGATGGATCTCTGCATCCGTGCATTGACTACCACAAGCTCAACGCAATAACTGACAAAGACAAATATCCACTGCTCCTAATCAATTCCGCATTTGAGCTCCTTCAGCACACGCGGGTGTTCTCCAAACTCGACTTACGCAACACGTATCATTTGGTCCACATATGTGAAGGGGACGAATGAAAGACGGCCTTCAAAACACACCTGGGGCATTTTGAATATCTCTTGATGCCATTTGGTCTCCCTAATGCTCCAGCCGTCTTCCAACACATGATCAGTGACGTCCTCCACAACATGATCAACCAATTTGTGTTTGTGTATCTTGACAATATTTTGATTTTTTTTCCCGCACGCAGGAGGAACACACAGTCCACATCCGGGCCGTGTTACAGCAGCTTCTGGAGAACCAGCTCTTTGTGAAGGCTGAGAAGTGTGAGTTTTCCACCCGCTCCACTGCCTTCCTGGGCTTTATTGTTGCCGAAGGAGAGCTGAGGGCCGATCCGGCCAAGGTGAAGGCTGTGCTTGATTGGCCTACCCTGCACACCCGCAAACTTCTCCAACGTTTTTTGGGCTTCCCTAACTTTTATCGTAGGTTCATCAGAAATTACAGCAGGGTGGCACAGCCTCTCACTTAGCTGACCTCGTCCAAAGTGTCCTTTAAGTGGTCCGAGGCAGCTGAGCAGGTTTTCTCTAAACTGAAAGCCCTTTTTTCAAACACACCCATGCTGGCCCAGGTCGACCCTCAGCTTCATTTCATAGTTGAGGTGGACATTTCCGACTCAGGGGTGGACGCTGTCCTTTCACAGTGTTCAGCCTCCAATCAGAAGCTCCACCCATGTGCGTATTTCCCTTGGTGGTTAACTCCTGCCTAGAGGAATTACGACGTAGGAGACCGAGAGCTGTTAGCCAGTAAGTTGGCTTTTGAGGAGTGAAGGCACTGGCTGGAGGGAGCTGCTCATCCCATCATAGTGTGGACCGACCATAAAAATTTAGAGTACCTTAGGTCGGCCCACAGATTGAATTCCAGGCAGGCTCGCTGAGCCCTATTTTTCCTCAGATTTAATCTTATTATCACTTATCGGACCGGCTCCCGTAACATCAAGCCTGATGCTCTCTCCTGCCAGTTCGCCTCAGATCCCTCATCCTCACCTTCTCCTCCTGAGCCCATTGTACCCTCCTCCTGCATACTCGGCGCCCTCTCGTGGGAGATCGAGCAGAGGGTCCGGCAGGCCCGGTCCACTGAGCCCAAACCCGAGGGGGTCCCGGCCAATTGTCTGTTCGTCCCGCCCAGCCTGCGCAGTGACGTCATCCGCTGGGGGCACACCCGCCACTTTGCCTGTCACCCCGGGATCTCCCGTACTATCGATCTGTTCAGCGAGTGTTCTGGTGGCCCACGCTGTGGACTGATGTGCGGCACTATGTCAAAGCCTGCCAGGTGTGTGCCACTAACAAATCAGACTCATCTCCACCAGCCGGTCTCCTGCATCTCTTGCCGGTTCCCAGTCACCCCTGGTCTCATATTGCCAAGGACTTTGTTACAGGACTCCCTCCTTCTCAGGGCAACACAGTCATCCTCACCATAGTAGATCGCTTTTCTAAGGCTATTCATCTGGTGCCCCTTCCCAAACTGCCCTTTGCCACTGAGACTGCCAACCTGCTCACCATTCATGTCATACGCCTTCACAGTATTCCCTTGGACATCGTGTCTGACCGGGGTCCCCGATTCACCTAACAAGTTTGGAAATCCTTTTGTCATTCTCTCGGCAATACAGTCAGCTTCACCTCCGGCTATCACTCCCAGAGCAACGGGAAAGCTGAGCGTGCTAACCAATCCCTGGAGGCCGCCCTCAGATGTGTGGCATCCAGCAACCCTACCACCTGGAGCTACCATCTGACTTGGTTGGAGTATGCCCATAATTCAGCCATCTTCTCTGCCACCGGGTTGACGCCGTTCAAGGCCTCGATGGGCTATACTCCCCCCCATTGCCCATGGCGGAGAGGGACGTCGCTGTGCCATCTGTGGGGGACCACGCTCGTCGCTGCCACCAGTTGTGGAGGTCCACCCGGGTGGCCTTTCTCCATTTGGCAGGACGGAATCGCTGGTACGCAGACCGCAGGCGGGTCCCGGCACCCAAATATGCGGTCGGTCAAGATGTGTGGTTGTTGGCGGACCAGGTTCCTCTGGAGACGGAGTCTAGGAAGCTGTCACCTCACTTTCTTGGTCCCTTTCCCATCTCCAGGATCATTAACTACATGACGGTCCATCTGAAACTACCGCCGACACTCCGTATCCACCCCATATTCCACGTCTCCAAGATCAAGCCCCTCTCCACCAGTCCTCTCTACCCTCCCCCAAAGCTGCCGCCTCCTCCCTGGATCCTCGACAGCCAGACCACCTACACCGTACAGAGGATTCTGGACGTTCGCCGCTGGGGCTTGCAAGACCTAGTCCATTGGAAAGGCTATGGACCTGAAGAGAGGTCATGGATCGCCGGCTCCAACTTCCATGACAAGGGGATGGTCCGTGCCTTTCACTGGGCCCATTCTAATAAGCCCGGTGGGTCACCAGGCGGGGCCCCTTGGGGGGGGGGGGGCACTGTGATAATCGGGTGAGCACACTCCCCCTCCCTTTCTGTGGGAGGTTCTCCGTTCAGTTCCCGGCTCCGTGGGTCATCATCACACCTGCGTGAGTGGACGCACCTGCTGCCTCTTCACTGCCAGCGCTTAAAAGGACCTGCTTGTGAACACTTCGGCGCTGGCTCGTTGGGTATCGCTGCCTGAATTTAAGGCTAAATATTGACTCATTAGGAATTCAGCCTAATCTCTCCTTTCCTCTTCTCTCCCCAGGTTGCTGCCATGTCAGCGGTGCGTCTCCGGGATTGCTGTGCGTTCACCTGCCACGTCATCCTCATCTCTCCGGACTGTTCCTTCCACCCAGTCAGACTCCACCCTCTCCACGTTCCCGGCCAGCTCAGTCCTGCTGGCTCGTCTCCCCCCGTGCTGAGTTCCTCTGCCGGGCTCTCTGTTCGTCTGCAGTAAGAAAACCCCCCATTCAGTTATATATTCCCCTGTCACACTCCTCTCCTCTAACCAGCTTTCATCTCTCTCTCTCCACAGGCTGTGTGTCTCCCTGTGTGCTCCTCTCTTCCCTACAGTTGCCAGTTATTCAATAAAGTTGTGTTTAACGTTTCAATTCTGTGTCTAAGTGTCTCCTCTGATGTAGCTGCTTTGCACGTGAGCTTCCTGTTTGACAGTCATGACGTGTGTTTTCAGTATAATATTTTATAGTTTATATTCTGTTTGTAAAGTTGATGTTTGATTATTGCTTTTTTAATTTAAAGAAAATAACAATATAAACTCATTATACAATATAAACTAGTAAACTAACTGCCGAGTAGCACTGTTTGCTCTGAAGCTAACACTTTGGCTCTCACTCTGGGCAGGGACAGAATCATCACAGCCAATAGTACGGTGATGAGTTGTAACTGAAGACTGGATTATTTGTCAGTGACATAAAGCAATGTTTTTCATCTTTTTTTGAGCCAAGGAACCCTTTTTTACATTGAAAAAATCTTGGGGAACCCCAAAAGCTAAATGACCCATTATAGTCTATTACAGCATATATAATGGCAATTTAGCCTTGTAATTAGTTTTAACTCACTCAGTGTGAAACCTGTGCCTATTTAGATGAACACAAAGCTGCTCCGTCAGTTCAGACACTCGTGTAGTTTTCCCACTGAAATACTTATAGTTGCAGTCTGATTTTCTGTCACACTAAACAAAGGCACATACAGTCAAACATACTGTACATGCACATATTATCTTTCACTGTGTAAAAATAGAAGTATGAACACAGCTTATATATTTTTTCCTGTCTGATGCGACAGGAAGAACTTCCTCTTCTGTTGTCTTTTGTGGTAATTCTGTACAAAATATAACATTTTCTCCAAATGGATCTTCATCCACAAAATGCACAGTTGTGCATGTCCACTTTTGTCTGTGGATTCATCAAGACGCAGCGCAAATTGATGTATGTTTTCCAAAACAACCTTCTTCAGTGTCTGCAGACACTGAAGAAGGTTGTTCTTTATTAGATCTAGTCAGCTCATTCACAATAGTTTTGCAGGCAGGGAGTCTCTGCCAGTGTGTGGCTTCTTTGGTTTTGCTATGAATTCAACTACTAGTACAGTGGATATAAAAACTCTACACACCCCTGTTCAAATGCCAGGTTTTTATGATGTAAGAAAATGAGACCAAGATAAATCATTTCAAAACTTTTTCCACCATTAATGTGACCTATACAACCCAAGTGAAAAACAAACTGGAACGCCATCTCCTCCGGGGAGGAAAAAGCACATGTTGGTATCGGTGTTATGTCTGAAGATATACTCGAAATGACAAGGCCAGGTGCACGACTGAACTTGTATTTAATAAACTTCACAAACCACACTACAACCGCCAGGCAGGGGTGATGGCAAAGAGACCTGCCCCTCCTGCCTGCTGCTCATTATAGGCACGGGGTGATGGCGGAAACGGAAGTGAGCGCCACCACACCATACCTCACAAATATTTCGAACAAAAAAATATAACAAAAACAAAACAAATGACAAATGCAATAAAGTAACAGTATACAGTGTTCGAAAGGGAGAAGGAAGAAGTGAACACTTATTAATTCCATCTCCTATTTTCCATAAATACACCCATTTGAATTATATACAAATTACCACATTTAAGACCCCAAGTAAACAATTAACTGTATTTTGTACATATCAACATTAACACCCATCCATCCTAGCATACATTGATGTCCATACATCAAAACCAGCCTCAAACAACACAGATATACACAGTGCTGTCCCACCCACCATTCCATAGTGTCCCAGAGTGAGCATAGTGAATCGCACATATAAATACTACCCTTCTAACATATATCCTTCCAGCAAATAATGTTTATACCCCTTTTTGAATTGATTTCTGTTTGTACATAGTTTCAGTTCCGGCTCCACACTGTTCCACAAATCCACCCCACAGACAGATATGCACATACTTTTCTTGGTTGTTCGTATCTTGGGTTTTGTAAAGTTTAAGTCTCCTCTCAAATTATGATCATTGTCTCTTTTTTTTAAATATTTTTTGTATATTAGTTGGGAGTTGATTATTAATTGCCCTGTACATGACTTGTGCTGTCTTAAATTTAACTAAATCGATGAACTTTATGACATGTGACTTTAAAAACAATGAATTGGTATGGTCTCTATATTAGTTAGTTAATCCCTTCACACCTGAAGGTGTATATGGGCGGCGCCTGTCTCCGTTTCTCTGACCCTAGGCCACACAGCTACTGTAAGTAGTGAAAGCTACAGCGGGGGGTCAGTCCTCTGTTAGCTCTGTGTGTAACTTTACTTTCCCCATTCCATTATGCGGAGCACCACGCTAGAAGGCAGAAAGCACCATTTTTATATGGTCTTTGGTATGACCCGGCCGGGATACCAAAGACCTGGTCTCTATATCCTACATTATTTATTATCCTTATAGCTCTTTTTTGTAATGTGCATATTGACTGTAGGTTGGTCTTGTAGGTGTTTCCCCAGACTTCTACACAGTAGTTAAGATAAGGTAGAAACAGTGAATTGTACAGTAAGACCAAGTATGCCTATACATTTTGCCAACTTGGCCCGGATGTGACTGATGTGAGGTTTCCAGCAGATTAAATAAGAGCACATAGAACAATAAACAAGAGAACATAGAACTAAATAAGAGCACATAGAACAATATAGAACTATGTAACAGTCGGGTCCACACAACAACCAGCAGAAGAGCCTGGTAGGGGGAGCTCAGAAGCTGATGGGAACTGCAACTGGGTCTCCCCACCAAGATGTTATAGATGTTATAAATACTAAAAAGAGTACTTGCCTTAATTCCTAAAAAGAGTACTTGCCTTAATTCCCGCTCCTCTGCTGACGAGGACCCCGGTGGCACTGCTGCTGAAGAGGCGATCTCAAGCGTCACTGCTGGAACGATGACCTCTGGAGACGCTGATGACGCAGCAGATGAACAAACTGACATAATGGCAGGAGCGAATGGAGCACCAGATGTGAAGCAGATGGGACGACCTGAAGCCAAGCAGTGTGCACCGACGCCATGGAGGAGAACAGCAGCAGGAGACAAGGGGAGAGAAGGAGCTGACGGGACAGCCAAAGAACAGTTCTGGGCTGAAGAGGAGGCTGCTGCTGAGATTCTCTGGAGTGGCGAAGGAGCTGCTGCTGGAGGAGTGAAGTGGGATTCCCACTCCGCTACCACTGAGGATGCCGCAGCCGCTGGGACTGCCAAAGGAGAACCAGGCGAAATGCTCCATGTGGCAGCAGAGTTTATCTGGCAGGGAGCAGCTGGGAGGTGGTGAGGAGCTGATGTCGGGGAACAGCAAGGTGCGGAGGATGGAGCTGATGAAAGGTGGAGTGGAGGTACCGGAGCTGGAGGGTGGCGTGGAGAGGATCCCGGAGGTGGAAAGTGGCGAGAAACTGAAGGCATCTGCACCAGGGCATGCGTCTTCATCGGCACTGGTACAAACGGGAGAGAGCTTCTCACCAGCCTGCGGAGCATTTGCTGTAGATTGGGAACTGAGATGAGGAGCCTGGTGAGCCCTGGATAGCTCCACAGGCTGGGATATGCCTCAACTTGTGCCGCACATTCCAGGTACCTCAGGGCTTCCTCAGGAGTCCTCCACTAAGCCCGTAGCCCAACACTCCTCCTCGTCCATGCCATGTACACTGTAGTCCATACCTGCAGAATTTTGTGGTGGCAACATTCTTTCAGATCTACCCCTGGCAGATGGGAATAAAATAGGACTTGAGGTGCAGGCAGAACTCCAGTTTAACATGGTTTATTAACATGTAAAAGAAATACAGCACAAGGCTGTCAAAATGCAAAGAGAGCCAGTCAAACACTCAGAGATACGAAGGTAACAAGATGAAAAAGAAGTTGAAGGGATATTCTGTAATGTCGCCACACTGAACAAAAACCAAGGGAAACATACACTCACCGGCCACTTTATTAGGTACACCATGCTAGTAACGGGTTGGACCCCCTTTTGCCTTCAGAACTGCCTCAATTCTTCGTGGCATAGATTCAACAAGGTGCTGGAAGCATTCCTCAGAGAGTTTGGTCCATATTGACATGATGGCATCACACAGTTGGCGCAGATTTGTCGGCTGCACATCCATGATGCGAATCTCCCGTTCCACCACATCCCAAAGATGCTGTATTGGATTGAGATCTGGTGACTGTGGAGGCCATTTGAGTACAGTGAACTCATTGTCATGTTCAAGAAACCAGTCTGAGATGATTCCAGCTTTATGACATGGCGCATTATCCTGCTGAAAGTAGCCATCAGAAGTTGGGTACATTGTCGTCATAAAGGGATGGACATGGTCAGCAACAATACTCAGGTAGGCTGTAGTGTTGCAACGATGCTCAATTGGTACCAAGGGGCCCAAAGAGTGCCAAGAAAATATTCCCCACACCATTACACCACCACCACCAGCCTGAACCATTGATACAAGGCAGGATGGATCCATGCTTTCATGTTGTTGACGCCAAATTCTGACCCTACCATCCGAATGTCGCAGCAGAAATCGAGACTCATCAGACCAGGCAACGTTTTTCCAATCTTCTATTGTCCAATTTCGATGAGCTTGTGCAAATTGTAGCCTCAGTTTCCTGTTCTTAGCTGAAAGGAGTGGCACCCGGCGTGGTCTTCTGCTGCTGTAGACCATCTGCCTCAAAGTTCGACGTACTGTGCGTTCAGAGATGCTCTTCTGCCTACCTTGGTTGTAACGGGTGGTTATTTGAGTCACTGTTGCCTTTCTATCAGCTCGAACCAGTCTGGCCATTCTCCTCTGACCTCTGGCATCAACAAGGCATTTCCGCCCACAGAACTGCCGCTCACTGGATATTTTTTCTTTTTCGGACCATTCTCTGTAAACCCTAGAGATGTTTGTGCGTGAAAATCCCAGTAGATCAGCAGTTTCTGAAATACTCAGACCAGCCCTTCTGGCACCAACAACCATTCAAAGTCACTCAAATCACCTTTCTTCCCCATACTGATGCTCGGTTTGAACTGCAGGAGATTGTCTTGACCATGTCTACATGCCTAAATGCACTGAGTTGCCGCCATGTGATTGGCTGATTAGAAATTAAGTGTTAACGAGCAGTTGGACAGGTGTACCTAATAAAGTGGCCGGTGAGGGGAACTGAAAATTAACTCAGACAGAGCAGCTGGGGGACAAATACAGGACTGAATGAGAAACCATGGAAGAGGCTACAGGTATGGGAACCCAATGGGGGAGACTAGAAAACCATAACTGAACTAAGAAACTAAGGATAACACAAAATACTAATGATAAGAGAATAAAGGTGCAAACAGTTCAAAACAGTCAGCACACACTTGCCACCATTTAAACTGCCTCTGATTAACCCCAAATAAGGTTCAGCTGTTCTAGTAGGCTTTTCCTCACATTTATGTAGTCACATCTTACAGCACAAGCCATGGTCCGCAGAGAGCTTCCAAAGCATCAGAGAGATCTCATATCAGTCAGGAGAAGGGTACAAAAGAATTTCCAAGGCATTAAATATACCATGGAACACAGTGAAGACAGTCATCCTCAAGTGGAGAAAATATAGCACAACAGTGACATTACAAAGAACTGGATGTGCCTCCAAAAACTGATGAAAAGACGAGAAAAAAAATGGTCAAGGAGGCTGCCAAGAGGTCGACAGCAACATTGAAGGAGCTGCAGGAATATCTGGCAAGTACTGGCTGTTTAGTACATGTGACAACAATCTCCCGTCTAGGGTGACAAGACGAAAGACTTATGAAGAAAAACATCCAAGCCCGGCTACATTTTGCAAAAACGCATGTGACATCTCCCAAATGCATGTGGGAAAATGTGTTATGGTCTGATGAAACCAAGGTTGAACTTTTTGGCCATAATTCCAAAAGGTATCTGTGTTTGCCCTTTGATGGACTGGCGATCTGTCCAGGGTGTACCCTGCCTCTCGCCCAGAGATGCTGGGATAGGCTCCAGCCCCCCCGCGACCCGAAAAGGATTAAGCGGAAGAAGATGGATGGATGGATATTTGGCACAAACACAACACTGCTTATCACCAAAAGAACACCATACCTACAGTGAAGCCTGGTGGTGGCACCATCATGCCTTGGGGCTGTTTTTCTTCAGCTGGAACTGGGGCCTTAGTCAAGGTGGAGAGAATTATGAACAATTCCAAATACCAGTTGGTGTTGGCACAAAATCTTCAGGTTTCTGCTAGAAAGCTGAAGATGAAAAGGAACTTCATCTTTCAGCACGACAATGACCCAAAGCACACATCCAAATCAACAAAAGAATGGCTTCACCAGAAGAAGATTAAGGTTTTGGAATGGCCCAGCCAGAGTCCAGACCTGAATCCGATCGAACTGTGGTGTGATCTGAAGAGGGCTGTGCACAAGAGATGCCCTTGCAATCTGACAGATTTGGAGCGTTTTTGCAAAGAAGAGTGGGCAAATACTGCCACATCAAGATGTGCCATGATGATAGACTCCTACCCAAAAAGACTGAGTGCTGTAATAAAAGCCAAAGGTGCTGCTACAAAGTATTAGTTTAAGGGTGTGCGTATTTATGCAAGCAGCTTATTGTAAGTTTTTTATTTTTTATTTTTCCCCTTAAAAGATTTCAGTTTGTTTTTCAATTGGGTTGTACAGGTTATAGGTCACATTAATGGTGGAAAAAGTTTTGAAATGATTTATCTTGGTCTCATTTTTTTTTACATCACCTGGCACACAGGGGGTGTCGACTTTTTATATCCACTGCATATCAAATGTTCAAACACTGGATGTAGTGTTAGATTTGCTCATTTGCTTGTGGTTTTACGGTGTCTCTCCTCATGTGCACTTCCGCAACAAGGTGCTTTTCAGGCAGATGGACTTTTTTCAACATAACCCTTGCACTTCGTACACGCGGTCAAGACAGACACATCATCGTCCCTTCCTCCCTCTCCCCCAGCACACTGGGGGAGAGGGAGGAAGGGATGGTGTGTGAAAATTCATGGATGGTTTTTTTTTAAATCACACACTATTTTTTTTGCTGTGTTTCATTAATACTCACTGTAAACACAGAAGTGAGTGTGATGCAGCGATACATTTGATTGGTTAGACTGAGTATCTGAATGCTACTCAGGGACAAATCTGAGTGGCGAAACTGGTGGAAGTTGATGAAGATTTTCCAAAATTGCGGGAAAGTTGCAGTGATTGGACAAAGTTGCAAGACCGCTCAAAAGATGTGGTGATGGCTTGATTTTGCATGAATTAGTGCGATCACAACATCGCAAAATCCTGGAGGGACTGGTAAGTGTGAACAAACAACAGATCTTCCAGATGAATTGTTGTTGTTTTATAATAGACAAGAGTCTACATTCAATTTGTTAAACTTCTTTGGTTTTCTACAGATGTAATTCCTGAAGCCTGAATGATATCATCATTTGAAGACTTCTGAGGACAATAAGTTTCAAGTAGGATTTCAATAAGGCCTGAAAAGAAAGTGTAGAACAAAGAAAAAGTCGGTCCCCATTTCGGTCTTTGCCTTGGGCCCCAAATGGATTAAGTCCGCCCCTGGCTAAAGGTTAGCTAATCAGGCAAGGGTTTGTATTTTTTTGTATGTTGCATTTAAACTTTTTGTCACATCAAGCTCTGATCATGTCACAAACCTCTGTGCGCCATAACGCAGCGCACAAGAGAGAGAATAAAAAACCCAATTGCAGGAGTAGAGAGTGTCATGTTTATTTTAGTTCATCAAAAATAACAAGTCCAATAATCACCAAATTCAGTTCAGTTAACCACACAATATATGGAGAGGTGTAATGACAGGGTTAGGCCACCAAACTTACAGGCCAGCCGAATGCTCTACAGCCCGGTCTAAAATGGAGCCTCGTGCTACAGTGCTGCGTAAAGCACAAAAAGGAAAGGCGAACAGCCTAGTGCTGCAGGGCTGCAATGCATAGGAGAAAAGGCGAAGAAAGACTTACAAGGCTGGGGCTGATCTAGGGCGCAACATGCAGTCTGGAGGATGAAGTGGAGAAGCAGGGCCAGCCGAAACACTAACAGATCAAACAGGTTAGCAGTGACAGGCTGGAGAATAACAAAGGGAGTGAAACCATATACAGGGAGAACTAGCTGCTGTGTATAGAGGCGAATGCCCCGACAATCTCCCTCCTCAGAAGTGGCAAACATATACTCCTGAAGCTAACGAGGAAAGAGATTGCCGGTGCGAGAATGCGTGGGCAGAGCTGATTGACACCAGGTGTGTGAGAGAGCGTGTGAATGAGAGTGAATGGAGCGTGTGCATGTGTGTGTGTGTATGGGTGTGTGTATGTGTGTGAGCACCCGTGACAGTGCAGCTGATGGTGCTTGACAGTAGGAGGGGGCATGCCAGAGCTATCAGGAGGAAACTAGGACAAATCATAACAATAAGTCAGAACTGGGTTTGGCCTCCAAACCCGGATTCATGACAGATCACAGTAAAATAAACTATGAAGCCAACGGTGCTTAGTAAAATACCTTAAAAAATTGTAAGTCTGCATAAATTGTCATCAAAGCTAGTGGTTAATGGTCTGCCTGTGAGGGCTTACTGTGTGACAGCAGTGATGGGTGCTGAAGTGCTAATGGGAGAAGAGGATGGCCAGACCTTCCCTCCCACACATACAGTTCTTTGTCTCTGCCTCTGCCCCCCATCATTAGCTTAATGTGGTCCTCTCCCTCGACTAAAAGGCACTGCCAGTTTGGCAATGGGCTCACAGATGCAAATCCCTGCCCATTGCTAATGGAGATAAATGAAAATTAATTGATTCTCATTCAAAAGCCTTTTCAGTTGCCTGTTCTCCCTCTGTTTTGTTAATATGCAGACCTCGCAATTCCAACAATAAATGCTCTCTCACCTTGACAATTCAAACAATTACAATGATTTTGTCATGCATAATGGATGTCACAAAGGGGAGCATGGAAGATATCGCCCTAACACTTGCCTAGTAGTTAAACAGTTAAAAGGCAACAAGTGCATGTCAGTCAAGGTTGTTCACTTGCAGTGACCAGACTGTCAACTTGCAGTGACAGACCCAAAATATTTTTTCCAGAATTTTATTTATTCCACAACAGATCACTTCTGTTCTCTTCACCTACTATGTACATCAAAATGTGCTCCAATCCCCTCATCACCACCACCACCACCAACAACACTCTCACCCACTTTATCCAGCTTACTCCAGAATTCCTCTTTCTCTTCAACCTGACAACTTGTGGGGCAGATACACGAACATTCAACATCACACCTTTGATTTCAAAAGCTTCCTGTGACTACCTCTTTACATCCTTAACACTCTTCCTTCAAGATTACCCCTGCTCCATTTCTCTTCCTGTCTACTCCATGGTAGAACAGTTTAAAGGGGCGTGTCCACCAAACACATTTTTTTCTGCTGTGGGCAACTATTTTCTATTCAGTCTCTATGTGGTCCAGCATATACAGCACTGAGTGCCCTCGGTACTAAAACGCTCTAAGCGGTAACTGTTTTTTGTCACAACATTCAGAGCTGATAAAAGTTCAGCATTTTAGAGCACAGCTGGCTCGTTAATGTCAAACCTTTCTAACCAGCCAATTAGAATTAAGGAAGGGTGGGACATAGAACGCAGGTACAGGAAGAAGAGAACGGTAGGATGGCACGGGAGAGCCTGAACTTTGCTGCATCAAACAACCCAGTACTCTTTCTGCTGACACTAAAAGGATACCATGATCAAAATTAGAAAGCAAACGCTTGGAGGAACGTGTCCACATCTGTTGGCATGTCAGGTGAGTGTTTGTGCCTTTGTCACGGTCATATTTCTTTCTTACAAGTTTGTTGCAGTAGATAATATGGATACTCTGTGAATTTGTACAGTTCATGACTGCAAAAAAATGGAAATAGTTCCAATGTGAAATGTGATCATATACCGACAGTCATTTATGAGTATAGGAAACAAACCGTGTGTTGAACATATCTTAGCTGATTTATGAAAATACTGTGGTGTGAAAAAGTGTTTGCCCCTTTCCTGAGTTCTCCTTTTTTGTATGTTTGTCACACTTAAATGTTTCAGATCATCAGACAAATTTAAATATTAGACAAAGATAACACAAGTAAACACAAAATTCAGCTTTTAAATGAAGGTGTTTATTATTAAGGGAAACAAAGATCCAAACCTACATTGTCCTGTGTGAAAAAGTGATTGCCCCCTAAACCTAATAACTGGTTTGACCACCCTTAGCAGCAACAACTGCAGTCAAGTGTTTGTGATAACTGGCAATGAGTCTTTTACAGCACTGTCGAGAAATTTTGGCCCACTCATCTTTGCAGAATCATGAACTGCCTTTTTAAGGTCATACCACAGCATCTCAGTTGGATTCAGGTCAGGACTTTGACTAGGCCACTCCAAAGTCTTCATTTTGTTTTTCTTAAGCCATTCAGAGGTGGACTTGCTGGTGTGTTTCGGATCATTGTCCTGCTGCAGAACCCAAGTGCACTTCAGCTTGAGATCACGAACAGATGGCCGGACATTCTCCTTCAGGATTTTTTGATAGACAGCAGAATTCATGGTTCCATTTACCACAGCAAGTCTTCCAAGTCCTGAAGCAGCAAAACAGCCCCAGACCATCACACTACCACCACCATATTTTACTGTTGGTATGATGTTCCTTTTCTGAAATGCTGTGTTACTTTTATGCCAGATGTAATGGGACACACACCTTCCAAAAAGTTCAACTTTTGTCTCGTCAGTCCACAGAGTATTTTTCTAAAAGTCTTGGAGATGATCAAGATGTTTTCTGGCAAAACTCAGACGAGCCTTTATGTTCTTTTTGCTCAGCAGTGGTTTTTGTCTTGGAACTCTGCCATGCAGGCCATTTTTGCCCAGTCTCTTTCTTATGGTGGAGTGATGAACACTGACCTTAACTGAGGCAAGTGAGGCCTACAGTTCTTTGGATGTTGTTGTGGGGTCTTTTGTGACCTCTTGGATGAGTTGTCGCTGCGCTCTTGGGGTAATTTTGGTTGGCCGGCCACTCTTTTGAAGGTTCACCACTGTTCCATGTTTTCGCCATTTGTGGATAATGATTCTCACTGTGGTTCACTGGAGTCCCAAAGCTTTAGAAATGGCTTTATAACCTTTTCCAGACTGATTGATCTCAGTGACTTTGTTTCTCATTTGTTCCTGAATTTCTTTGGATCGCAGCATGATGCCTAACTTTTGAGGATCTTTTGGTCTACTTCACTTTGTCAGGCAGGTCCTATTTAAGTGGTTTCTTGATTGAGAACAGGTGAGGCAGTAATCAGGCCTGGGTGTGGCTAGAGAAACTGAACTCAGCTTTTCAAAGATGTGATAAACCACAGTTAATTTGTGTTTTAACAGGGGGAGCAATCACTTTTTCACACAAGGCCATGTAGGTTTGGATGTTTTTTTTAACCTTAATAATAAACGCCTTCATTTAAAAACTGCATTTTGTGTTTACTTGTGTTATCTTTGTCTAATATTTAAATTTGTTTGATGATGTTGAGGCGGATGATAAAATAAAGGCAGCGAAGTGAGGTTTTAAATAGGTTTATTATCATACTGCCGTCACGAAGCTCGCCCAATGAGCGGCTCGGAGGCTCTCCAGCAAAGAGACACAGGATGTGTGTGTCAGCAGCAGCAGTTGAAGAGAGAGAGTATGAGCATGGATTTCAGTCAGCTTATATGCCCAGTTACAAATAATACATGAAAGAGCATTCACAGCAGTTGGTATGGGCATTTGCATATGAGAGACATACATAACAATAAGGAGATTGCTGGCCTCTGCTCCAGCTGCAGGACAAAGAGGTTACAAGGCACATCTACATATTGATATCAGTCCCTAGGTCACAGTAAGGACAGGACGCATGAACACAATGCATGAATGGCACATTAACATCAGAGTAGTGAGCCAGAAGAAGCGGGGCTGCCTGTAGACATTAATACACACATTTCACTGTTCTGTTATTTGCTCTAGCCGAGCGCTGTGTCTGTCCCAGTCTGTTGTGGGGGTTACGCCACAATGTGAAACATTTAAGTATGACAAACACAAACAAATGAGAAATCAGGAAGGAGGCAAACACTTTTTCACACTACTGTAGAAGTAAAAATAAATGGAATTTTGACCATAGACTATTCTACTCACCTCAGAAGGGCAGATGGGCTTTCTGTAATTTAGTCTGCATCCAAGAAATTATCAACTGGTTGATGTCATGTACCCACACTTGTTTGCTTTTCCGTGTCATCATATTTTGCATCCAGAGCTGGTGCCAGTGCCAGAATGCATTTCCTGTCCATCATTATTTAGATACTGCTAATAAAAAATAAATAGAAAGTCTTCATGGGAAAAGCAGAAGTGCTGAGCTGTGAGTGACAACCTGTTGCTAGGATATAGGGCAAAGACTTTTTTTTCCAGAGCGCAGTGCACAAGCACTGTAAAAAAGAGGTTCAGGGTGGTCCGGCGACAAAAACACGTTTGGTGGACACACAGTCTAAATCCACCTCCAGTGCGCTAGCCTTGCTTCCCTTCCATCTGGTTTCTTGTATGCACAGTCTGCCTTCATTCTCTCCATCATATCAGCCAACTCTGTCCCTTTACCATAGTCCCTACATTTGAAGTCCCTATTCTAACCTCAACAATCCTGCTTTTTGTTTTCTCTCACTGCCTCCAAATATGTGTTCCCTCTGCTCAATCTTCAACCAACAATAGCCCAATTTCCACCGGCACCCTGTCAGCACTAGGAGCACAGTGGTTTGTGCCATCCATCCATACAGCTCTAGAAAAAATGACCACTGCAAAATCTTTCTTAAATTAGCATCCGTATGGCATTCAGTTTGAGTATCAGTTGAATTCCAACAGAAGAACACATCAATCTACTGACATGCTTTAGGAAACTATGGACCCAAATGCTGACACAGAAACCACTCAAGAGACAGATGCAAGGTTGAATATTTATTACAATGATTATTAAATATGCAGTGAAGGTGTGCTGGCAATCCAGCAGAAGGAAAAGGGAGATGATGAGTATAATGATCTTTCTGATGGACATATTCATACTGATAGAAGTCTTTACTCCTGCAGATAATGTATGAATAGAGACAGTGGAGAAACCCAGCAGACAGCAACCAGTGACAGTGGATATTGGAACAGGTAGGAGCAACGATTGTGGAGAGGTTGAAGTGGATGAGTCTGGATGTGCTAAAGAAGAGAGTTATGGTGCGTCCCAATTCACTCCTTCACCCTCCCCCTCCGTTTTGCACATTCACAGTGAATGCACAAAGTGGTAGGGCTAGGAGGGTACTTGGGACGCATCCTTATTAGTGGGATAATATTGTTTGCCCACATGTAATATCAAGTTGTTTTTATTTAAAGGTTTGAGTCCACCTAGGAGAGGTCCAAAAATCCACCAGGAAGACTCAGAGAAATACCTGTGCACAGGTAAATAGGGGGACAAGGTGAGATTGAAATGTGCTATCCTTACGTGTTATCCCACGCAGGGGAGCGGGGGCATAAGGGCAAAACAGGGAACAAAGAACCATGGGGTAGATGCTCATGGACTGTTCGTTAAATTGTTTGGCTAATGACTGTCGTGTAGAAGAGCTTGGAAGAACGAGGCGGTGTGATATATAAACCAAAGTTTATTATCAGCTCCTCTAACAAGTCTCGTCTAAGTGCAGAAGCAGAAGCAAGAAAAGAGACCGAATACCTCCGGCTCTGTGAACTTATACTTGCACATAACAAAAGACATGCATATCAAAGGCCGACATCCCTCATTATCTTAATCCCCCCATTGTCTCCGTACTCCTCCTCATGGCCCTGGGGGGTGAGGGCAGCTCCTCCGGTCTCCACCGCAGTATCTGGGAACGTCTTTGTTCTTCACTGGCGGTTGAGAGTCTTTGTCCTTTCTGAGGTGTGAAGTCGCCTTACATATGTAATCACCAAACATTCCCACATGCTTCAACATATGTAGGTTATGGAATATATGATTAATATAGCCCACAGCCCCCCCCAAACGACTAAGAAAAGGACAATAGAAAAATTCACAGTTTAAGATAATTACTATGACATACTAACTGCTATACCTCTTGCCACAGAAGAAACTTTCCAGCAGCCATGCTCCTAAGAGAGTTCAGTGGTAACCATAACAGCATAGTAAAATCACAAGTCAGTCCTAAACTGTTACAGCACAATTAGTGAACAACTGTTGAGTGGTTTGCATCAGTCCCTGTGCTGTCTGGGTTTTAATCTTCTCCCGAATCTGCTGTGGGTCCGCTTAGGCGTCCTGCTGGGACCTTCCTGTAAGGAATCTGCAGCTTGGGGAGGAGAGTGATTATTTGTTCCCTGCAGGGGGGCTGAGTCTTTTCTCTTGGGGGGTCTACCCCGCCGAGGTGCTCTCGCCAACTGTGCAGGCTCGTCTCTCAACAAGAAGGCAGGTTTAAGTCTGTCAATGCTGACTGTTTCTTTTCTATCCCCAAAATCAAGCACAAAGTGTTTATCACCAGGTTCCAGCACTCTGAATGGCCCATCGTATGCTGGGCGGAAAGTTGGTTTTAAAGCTTCATGCCTAACAAAAACGAATTCAGCGTTTTTTAGAGCTTGGGGGACAAAAACCCGTGGAAAAGAGTGATGTGCCGGTCCGGGGAGAGAGTCCGGTCCATTGCTGCCTAAAATCCTCGAGGCTGGAAGATGCCCTGGCTCTGGGTTCTCTGGTAAAAATTCACCCGGGAGCCTGAGAGGTTGTGCAAAAACTAATTCTGCTGGAGAGGCGTCTAGATCCTCTTTAGGCGCAGCACGCAACCCCAATAAAACCCAGGGAAGTTTATATACCCAATTTGTATCCGTTAGTGAGGCTCTGAGGGCGGCTTTTAAAGACCTGTGAAAACGCTTGCATAACCCATTAGCCTGAGGGTGATAAGCAGTGGTGCGGTGAATTGTTGCCCCTAAGCTGCTGGACATGGCTGACCAAAGCTCCGAGACAAATTGAGGTCCTCTATCGGACGTGATGTCCGATGGGACGCCGAAACGTGCCACCCAGTTTGTCAAAAAAACGCGAGCGACTTCCTCCGCTGTAGTTGACGCCAGAGGGACTGCCTCTGGCCAGCGCGTGGTGCGGTCTATCATTGTTAACAGGTGTGTGAAACCTTGGGAGGAAGGTAGTGGCCCCACGAGGTCGACATGAACGTGGTCGAACCTTCTAGCAGGGATTGGAAAAGGCTCCAGAGGGGCTTTTGTGTGTTTGTGTATTTTGGCGCGCTGACAAGAAATGCAAGTTTTTGCCCATTCTTTTAAGTTTTTGCGCAGGCCCGGCCACACAAACTTTTCGGCGACCATTTTAACCGAGGCGCGCACACCTGGGTGCGCGAGGGAGTGAATTGAGTCGAAAATACGGTGGCGCCATGTGGCTGGGACTAACGGGCGAGGTCGGCCGGTTGAAGTATCGCATATTAGGGGGGGCACGCCGTCGCGTAAACCCCTTTCCTCCAGCCTTAACCCTGTTGGTCCAGACAGGAGTGCGCGCACGTCCGCGTCACTGCTTTGTTCCTCTGCCATGGCTGCATAATCTATCCCTGCATGGATAGGTGCTGCGTATGTGTCCGCGTTAGTGAAGAGTTCTGCGGCTGAGGCAGTATAATCTGTCTCCTCGTGCTCTGGCGATGTCACAGCGTGAGAGAGGCAGTCTGCTACCACGTTAAGTTTGCCTGCCACATGTCGAATGTCTGTGGTGAACTCTGAAATCGCAGCCAGCTGTCTTTGTTGCCTGCCTGACCATGGTTCTGAAAGTTTAGCCATCGCAAAGGTGAGCGGTTTGTGGTCTACAAAAGCTGTGAAACTCCGCCCTTCTAACCAGAACTGGAAGTGGTGGATGGATAAATGAAGCGCTAGCAGCTCCCTGTCAAAAGTGCTGTACTTACGCTCAGTTTGGTTTAGCGTTTTGCTGAAGAATGCCAAAGGTTGCCAGATCCCGCTGACATGTTGTTCTACAACTGCCCTATTGCTAGGTCCGAAGCGTCTGTGGTTAGTGCAATGCGGGCCGAGGGATCGGGGTGAACTAACAATGTGGCATTAGCTAGAGCGCTCTTTACTTCCGCGAAGGCGCGTTCGCGCTCCGGGGTCCATTCGACCGCGTTGGAAGCTTTCTGTTTTCTGAGCGCATCATATAAGGGCTGCATGAGCTGAGCTGCGTGAGGGAGGAAACGGTTGTAAAAATTAACCATTCCCAAAAATTCTTGCAGCGATTTGACCGTTTGTGGCCGTGGGAAACTTTTTATCGTGTGAACTTTGTCTGGAAGTGGAACTGCCCCTTTCGGAGAAACTCTGTGTCCTAAAAAATCAATTTGCGACACGCCGAATTTGCATTTGGCTGGATTGATTATTAACCCGTGCTCTTCTAGTCTCTGAAAAACCGTAGTGAGGTGCTGCTCGTGTTCTTCCTCAGACGAGCTGGCTACCAGCATGTCGTCGAGGTAGACGAAAACAAAAGGGAGGTCGCGTAATACTGCGTCCATCATCCGCTGAAAAGTTTGAGCAGCGCCTTTGAGGCCGAAAGGCATCCGCAAAAATTCAAAAAGGCCGAAAGGGGTTATTGCAGCTGTTTTAGGAATGTCCTCTGCTCGAACTGGGACTTGATGATAACCGCGGACCAGGTCTATTTTTGAAAAAATGCGCGCACCCGCCAGATGCAGTGAAAAATCCTGAATGTGAGGAATTGGGTAGCGGTCATGCGCTGTCGCATTGTTTAATCTGCGGTAATCCCCGCACGGTCGCCAAGAACCATCGGATTTCGGAACCATGTGAAGTGGTGAGGCCCAGGGGCTCTTCGAGCGTCTAACAATGCCTAATTTTTCAAGGGTAGTAAACTCGTCCCGAGCTATGGTGAGTTTGGCCGCATCTAAGCGGCGAGCTTTGGCAAATACGGGTGGGCCTGTTGTGGGAATAAAGTGTTCAACCCCGTGTTTAGCCACAGTGGCTGAGAATTTGGGAATTGTGAGTGCTGGAAATTGGGTGAGGAGTTGCTCAAACTTACCTCCTGCCGTGGTGACGCTAGCCTGCACAGGTGGTGGAGAAAGTCGGGCTGAGCAGGGAATAGAAGCAAAGGACAGTGCATTAACCAAGCGCCTGTTCGCTAGATCAACTAATAACCCATGTGCACACAAAAAGTCTGCGCCCAACAAGTTAAAACTCACCGCCGCTACAACAAATGTCCATCTGTAGTTGCTGCCGTGGATGTGGAGGTGCAGGCTCTTTTCGCCGAAAGTGTCAATGCTGGAGCCGTTGGCTGCCACCGCTCCGTTGCCCCGGGTGCCCATGGCTCGATCTGCTTGGGAGGGCATGACGAAACTCAGTTGAGCTCCTGTGTCAATAAGGAACTGCTTGCCGGTGTGTCCGTCCGTCACATATAACAGCTTACTCTTCTCGCCGAGAACCGCTGCTGTTAACGGCTCTTGGCTTTGGCGTTTAAATTTGCAGGGGGGAACACATTTGTGAGCCTTCTCGGCGAAGCGGTGGTGGTAATAACAAACATCGCTCCGTCTGTTACGTTTTGGCCGTGTCGCTGTCACCGCGGGCTGGATCTGCTCCGTGGGTTGAGGCTCGCCGTGGCTCTGGGCATCAGCGTTGAGGTCTGCGGATGCTGCTGTGGGTGTCTGTTCCCTGCAGGCGTTGACAAGTCGTTGAGCTTCGTTGGCCAGCACGCGGAAGTCTTGCTGGGTGTTGCATCGCATGTTGGCGAGCGTCCCTCTCATGTGTGGCAGCAGCGTGCTGAGGAATACGAATTGGAAGAGGAAGTTGTCATTGTCCTCCTCTTTAAGCTGCAGCAAGTCTTCCATGAGGGCTTTAGGTCTGCGTCCTCTGTGGCCGTAGACCGCCAGGATCCTCTCGGCTCTCTCTTCGGCTGAGGGGATGTAATTTGCCACGATGGTTGCTTTCAGTATTTCATATTTGTCTTGGGCCGGCGGCCGCCGGATTATGCTCCGCACACACCTTGAAGTGGCGGCGTCGAGTTTGGCGACGATGTGATAGAACTTCGTATCGTCGGCCATGATGCCCGCCAGTGTAAACTGGGCTTCAGCTTGTTGAAACCACGAGGCGGGGTCTTCCTGCCAGAAGTCCGGCAGCTTGACAGCGACGGCATTTGTGTAGACTATCACTGCTGTGTCCGCAGGGTGAGAATGCCTTGCCTCGGCTCTCTCAGTGGCGCTGGTGCTCGGTTGAGCCCTCTCTATCACTTCTGCCGGGGGGGGAACGTCGTCCATCTGTTCCCCTGTCTGCGTGGGCGCCGGCGTCTGCCTGGGTCGCCACAGATGAGTCAATCGCGGGGGAACGCCTCAGGTCCATACTCGCGTCAGGGGTCACCAGTGTAGAAGAGCTTGGAAGAACGAGGCGGTGTGATATATAAACCAAAGTTTATTATCAGCTCCTCTAACAAGTCTCATCTAAGTGCAGAAGCAGAAGCAAGAAAAGAGACCGAATACCTCCGGCTCTGTGAACTTATACTTGCACATAACAAAAGACATGCATATCAAAGGCCGACATCCCTCATTATCTTAATCCCCCCATTGTCTCCGTACTCCTCATGGCCCTGGGGGGTGAGGGCAGCTCCTCCGGTCTCCACCGCAGTGTCTGGGAACGTCTTTGTTCTTCACTGGCGGTTGAGAGTCTTTGTCCTTTCTGAGGTGTGAAGTCGCCTTACATATGTAATCACCAAACATTCCCACATGCTTCAACATATGTAGGTTATGGAATATATGATTAATATAGCCCACAGTCGTTACATTTGGAGGGAAAAGGGGAAAGCTTGCAAGCCTGAGAACACCATCCTACATGTGAAGTACGATGGTGGCAGCATCATTTTGCGAAGGTGTTTTGCTGCAGGAGGGGCGGGTGAACTTCACAAAATAGTTATGTGAAAAAATTTGGACACCCCTTTAAATATTCAATTCTTTATTACGAAATGTTCACGTATCTATGTCTAAATGGACAATGACCCTAGCCATACCGCCAAATTAGTTACAGTCTTTTAAGTACAACAAAGTCAATGTTTTGGAGTGGCCGTCACAAAGCCCTGATCTCAGTCCCATAGAAAATTTGTGGGTAGATCTGCAAAGATGTGTGTGAGCAAGGAGGCCTACAAACCTGACTCATTTTCACCAGTTTTGTCAGGAGTAATGGGCCAAACATTCCATCAAACTATTGTGAGACGCTTGTGGAAGGAGACCCCAAATGTTTGACCCAAGTCATATACTGTAGTTTAAAGGCAATGCTACCAAATACTAAGGAAATGTATGTAAACTTCTGAATGTGAAGAAAGTAATAAAAAAAATTCTCACAAAAATATTTAGCAATTGAAATAATTTTGGTAATCCTAACTGACCTAAAACAGGAATGGCTTAGTCTGATTTAATGTCTGATTTAATGTTAGACAGTGAGAAAAAAAAGGTTTTGTGTCATTTTATACAGTGTACTGGCAACAAAACCTGTTCAGAATGATCCTTACCCCACAAAGGGCAAGCCTGCATGGAGCTCCAGAGCGAGGGCAATTGACTGTTATCTAATATTTCTTCCATTTTCAAATTATCACACCAGCAGTGATCTCTTTCTCGCCAAGCTTCTTGCTGATGATCTTGTAGCCCATTCCAGCCTTGTGAATTGAATTGAATCGAATTGTATTTAAATAGGGACGGTACAGTGTAACATAGTTCCGATACAAAAATGCAACTGATGTGCTGTGCAGAGAGTTTATAGCTTTTGCTAATTTTCAACTCTTGTCCCTATTTGGGCTTATACATAAATATAATTAAGGCAATAAAATTTAAATGCTCAACATACTAAAATTACACCACATAGCACAATAAAATACAAATACACAATCATCATCACAAGCCTTTAAATGACTAAAACTACTAAAACTACATTGTACAGTAAATCAAAATACAGTACATACCACAGAATCAGCACTACATATCATCAATCATGACACCCTGTAAGTCAAATACAGTATATCCCCCATCAAAAGTTAATGGGTACAGCTTTGTTTTTCTTTTAGCTAGCACTTAACCTTTGTTGTAAAGAATTTTATGTCTAGTCTATAATCTTGTTTCTGACATCCTTTGACAGCTCTTCGGTTTTGCTTGTGGTGGAGAAGTTTGAACTGAAGAGATGAATTCTGTGACAGGAATCTTTTATATACAGTGGGGCAAAAAAGTATTTAGTCAGCCACCAATTGTGCAAGTTCTCCCACTTAAAAGATAAGAGAGGTCTCCAATTTTCATCATAGGTATACCTCAACTATGAGAGACAAAATGAGAAAAAAAAGATCCAAAAAATCACATTGTCTGATTTTTAAAGAATTTATTTGCAAATTATGGTGGAAAATAAGTATTTGGTCAATAACAAAAGTTCATCTCAATACTTTGTTATATACCCTTTGTTGGCAATGACAGAGGTCAAACGTTTGCTGTATGTCTTCACAAGGTTTTCACACACTGTTGCTGGTATTTTGGCCCATTCCTCCATGCAGATCTCCTCTAGAGCAGTGATGTTTTGGGGCTGTCGCTGGGCAACACAGACTTTCAACTCCCTCCAAAGATTTTCTATGGGGTTGAGATCTGGAGACTGGCTAGGCCACTCCAGGACCTTGAAATGCTTCTTACGAAGCCACCCCTTCGTTGCCTGGGCGGTGTGTTTGGGATCACTGTCATGCTGAAAGACCCAGCCACATTTCATTTTCAATGCCCTTGCTGAAGGAAGGAGGTTTTCACTCAAAATCTCATGATACATGGCCCCATTCATTCTTTCCTTTACACGGATCAGTCATCCTGGTCCCTTTGCAGAAAAACAGCCCCAAAGCATAATGTTTCCACCCCCATGCCTCACAGTAGGTATGGTGTTCTTTGGATGCAACTCAGCATTCTTTCTCCTGCAAACACGACAAGTTGAGTTTTTACCAAAAAGTTCTACTTTGGTTTCATCTGACCATATGACATTCTCCCAATCCTCTTCTGGATCATCCAAATGCTCTCTAGCAAACTTCAGACATGCCTAGACATGTACTGGCTTAAGCAGAGGGACACGTCTGGCACTGCAGGATTAGAGTCCCTGGCGGCGTAATGTGTTACTGATGGTAGCCTTTGTTACTTTGGTCCCAGCTCTCTGCAGGTCATTCACTAGGTCCCCCTGTGTGGTTCTGGGATTTTTGCTCACCGTTCTGATGATCATTTTGACCCCACGGGGTGAGATCTTGCGTGGAGCGCCAGATCGAGGGAGATTAACAGTGGTGTTGTATGTCTTCCATTTTCTAATAATTGCTCCCACAGTTGATTTCTTCACACCAAGCTGCTTACCTATTGCAAATTCAGTCTTCCCAGCCTGGTGCAGGTCTACAATTTTGTTTCTGGTGTCCTTTGACAGCTCTTTGGTCTTGGCCAAAGTGGAGTTTGGAGTCTGACTGTTTGAGGTTGTGGAAAGGTGTCTTTTATACTGATAACGAGTTCGAACAGGTGCCATTAATACAGGTAACGAGTGGAGGACAGAGGAGCCTCTTAAAGAAGAAGTTACAGGTCTGTGAGAACCAGAAATCTTGCTTGTTTGTAGGTGACCAAATACTTATTTTCCACCATAATTTGCAAATAAATTCTTTAAAAATCCTTCAATGTGATTTTCTGGATTTTTTTTTTCTCATTTTGTCTCTCATAGTTGAGGTATACCTATGATGAAAATTGGAGACCTCTCTCATCTTTTAAGTGGGAGAACTTGCACAATTGGTGGCTGACTAAATACTTTTTTTCCCCACTGTACATAACGAGATGAAATTAGGAGTACTTTCCCAAAGGGACAGGACTATTTTACGTGCCTCATAGATATATAACCAGTCTGTGCAAGTCAGAGTTCTTGCTGGTTGGTAGGGGATCAAATCCTTATTTCCCTTCATCAAATGCAAATTAATTTATAACTCTTATTTAATATTTTTTCTGGATGTTTTTTGTTGATCTTCTGTCTCTCTCTGTTAAAATAAACCTACCATAAAAATTATGGACTGTTCATTTCTTTGTAAAGGGGTAAGCTTACAAATTCAGCAAGGGCTCAAATACTTATTTGCCTCGCTGTATATAGATGTAAACTTCTGGCTTCAACTGTATATAAACATACATATGTACATATAGCATTCATATTATTACTCCTAGCACATTGTTATTGCTATTACTATGAATACATTGGTGTAGTGGGCTAGTTGTAATGATACATAGGTAGGTGGGTAAATGAAATCAATCAATCAATTAAACTTTATTTGTATAGCACTTTTCAAACATTGGATGCTGCACAAAGTGCTTTTCATAGATAAAAACAGACAAATTTAGTTACATATATTGTATACGTTTGTGTACTGACAATATTTCTTTTGTATGTTATGCATTTTTTATACTCTTGAAAACAAGATCTTGCATCTCAAGGGGCTATTCATTAATAAACGTCTAATTTCTAAATAAGTTGAAGGACTTTTTGGCCTTTATCAGCCACTTTTTAAAAAATGGCAAAAGTGGCACAGTTTTAAACTAGAGGTCACTCAGAGAGCACATACCTCCACCAAGCCTCCCTCCCTTTGTCCTTCCCTCCATCCCTTTGTCCATCCTTATCTCCATCCATCTGTACATTGTGAGATAGGGCCTTGGTGGAGGTATGCACTCATGGATCACCTCCAACATGTAATGAGTTTATCTTTGGGCCGCTGGTGAAAATGTCATCCAAATCCATCTAAGAGTTTTTGCATGATCCTGCTAACAGACAGAGAAACAGCAGCAAAAACAACTACAGTCATGTGAAAAAATTAGGACACCCCATTAAATATACAGTTCTTTATTAAGAAATGTTCACATATCTATGTTTAACCTTGTTTTTGTGGTGATCTGCGCTGTGTGTGCCTTGCCCTAATTATCTTTCACAGCTGCAGGCACACCTGCTTGCCCTCATTAAAGTGATGATGACATGTTTTTGACTTCCTCTAATTTTTCAACACATAATATAATATGACAAAATAGGTTGGTCCGTGCAGTTCTAAGTCAAACAGACTTTTTTTTTCACGCAAATATCCAAGTTTTCATGAGCGCCACATCACCAATTACATCAGTGGCTGGAAAACCCCGCTGCCATGTAGTCACGTCATCGGGAGAACACGGCACTTGGCTGCTCATTGTACACACAGGATGGAAGTGGTTGAAAACATCGACGATGGTTCCAGCACATGTAGTCTGGAATTGGTTTGTGTTGTCCAATCTTCAGACGATTATAGTTCCGAAGAATGGGATGATAATGAAGAATCTGGGGCCATCAGACCGTATAGGTTTGAGCCGTGCCAAGCGGGCATTGTGCCAAGCCAGTCACACTCAGAGAGTGACGGTGGAGAGGCACACATACCCGCTGCAGCAGCAGCGACAAACACACGGCAGGGGAACACCGAGTGTTATTCTTTTGTTACAGATATTGCAACAAATTATTTGTTCATAAATGTAATTTATTTAAACCCGATTTTTCAATAAAATCATTGCAGTGTATTTTCTGTGGCTCAGGCATCGGGTTTATTATGGATTATATTTTGAGTTCTTGTTGATTTTGTTTTTGTACATGCGTTTCATGTGCGTTTTGAGCCACTTTCAGGTGGACACTGTCCAAGATTCGCCAGTCCGAACACATGCGCCCTCTCTCTTTGACAGTCAGCTGTTCATGGTTTGTGCGCATCATCTGCCGTGTTGTCAGCCAGTCATTGTTGCCAACACTATCACGACGTGTTGGCCACTCCACACAGCCGTGGTTCTGTTGTGCCCCTTGAAGAGATGTTGGCCCTGGGGCGCAACCGTGGTTAATACGTCTCCTCTCCATGTTCGCTGGGCGACGTCAGCCCCGAACGCTAACTGTGGGTGTTTGTGTTTATTTTTGTGGGTCTTCACCTTTTTGGGAACTGTTGTCATCATTCTTATATTCAATACATGTGCTGTGTTGTCCATTCATCATGACCCTCCGTGCGCTCTTACGCAGGGCAGGGAGATGGAGGATGAAATAACGAGGATTTACGTGTAGGGTTCACCACAGCACATTTAATACAGAAAGACAGACAGTTCCCTGAAAGGTGAAGACGTACAAAAAACACAAACACACTTGCTGATGGCGTTCGGGGGCCAGCATCGCCTAGCGAACAAATGGGAGCTGACCATCAGCTCACTCATCAAAAAAGCCCAGCAGAGGATGTTCTTCCTGCGGCAGCTGAGGAAGCTCAAGCTACCCACCAAGATGTTAGTGCAGTTCTACACAGCCATCATCGAGTCCATCCTCACCACCTCCATAACCGTGTGGTACGCAGGAGCCACTGCCAGGGACAGACTAAGGCTGCAGCGCGTCGTGCGCACTGCTGAGAAGGTGATCGGCTGCAAGCTCCCATCTCTCCAGGATCTGTACATCTCCAGGACCCGGAGGCGTGCTGGCCGGATCATAGCCGATCCCTCACACCCTGGTCACGTACTGTTTGCCCCCCTCCCCTCTGGTAGAAGACTTCGGTCCATCCAGACTAAAACCTCCCGTCACATGAACAGCTTCTTCCCCTCTGCCATTAGACTGCTGAACACTAAGTGACTCACGTGCACCATGTACAGCAGCTCAACCAGACTCATGTCAATCATCACTGTTTTCTTCCTGCATTACCGACTGCACTATATAGTTCTCCACAGTATCTGCTGCTGGCTAATATATATTTTAACTGTTGACCAGTATCACTTAATCTTATCCTACACTTTATTACATGTATACGTAGTTTATTTCTCTTATCTTATCATGTTTAATGTTGCAGCATTGTACCGAGACAAATTCCTAGTTTGTGTACTACATGAACAATGGCAATAAACCTGATTCTGATTCTGATTCTGATTCTGATTCTGATTCTGAAATGAGAGGAGACGTGCTAGCCACAGGTGCGCCCCAGAGCCAACATTGCTTCAAGGACGCACAAGAGCCACGGCGAACATGGAGTGACTAGCGCGTCATGAGAGTGCTGAAAATACTGGCAGACAAACAGCACAGATGACAATACTATGGACCAGCAGTGCATGACTGGCAAACGGCCGCGAAGGACATGCACTGCTGGTGATGGTGTGATGAGAAGCACCTGGGTGAGGATCGGGAAACATGATCAGCGGGAGTTTGAATCAGCTGATGATAATGAAAGAGGGGACACGGCCGGACCGGCGAGATGTCAGCATGGGATCACAGAAAGTAGGTCAAAGCTGCACGTAAATCCATTAATCCTTCCCCTCCTCGTGCACTCCTCCTGTGTAAAAGCGCACGAGGAGCGCACAAGGAGCATACGAGGAGGCTTATGACAGTTGGAGCTGAAGAGTGTGATGTGGTCTTTCACGGCCTGCTGTTTATCTAAGCCTGCGACACAACGCGAAGGCATAGCCGTAAAATTAAAACAAGAAACCAGAAAAACTGTGAGCTACAAAGCTACTGTCATTCCAGTCAACAACACTGGCATCTGTTCTGTTGCTTACGTCATGGTGGTGCCGCCCTTAATTCGGTGGGTGTTGTGGTTTATATTAATCATATTTCCCATAACCTACATATGTATAAGCATGTTAGAATGTTTGGGGATTACATATGTACAACGACCTCACACCTCAGAACAGGACAAGAGGTCTCAACCGCCAGCGAAGATCAAAGAGCATCCGAGGCGCTGCGGTGGAGACCGGATCGATCGCCCTGACTTCCCAGGGCCAGGTGGAAGAGACAGAGGACAATGAAGGAGATCGATCGCCCTGACCACCCAGGGTCAGGTGGAGGAGTAGGAAGACAAAGGAGGGGGGATTAAGCTAATGCGGGATGTCAGCTTTGATGTGCAATGTCTTTTGTTATGTGTGGGTTTAAATATGTAGGTCTGAATGTGTTCGACCTCTTATTCTGCTTCTGCACTGAGATGAGACTTGTTAGAGGAGCGAAGCTGATAATAAACTTTGGTTTATAAATCACATCTTCTCGTTATTCCAAGCTCTTCTACAGGTGGCACCACAGTCCAGTCAGTGGCTGCGGTTTTTTGATGATAACTAGTTTATCCAGGCGCGGTTGTAAATATTATATTGATCATAGACAATGACTTTTGGGTTTACACAACATGCTAAAAAATGTCAAAAACGTGTCATCAGCACTTTAAGTACCCTTTATAAGGAACGCTGCCCAGAAGGCAGCACGGAGATGTCTACGCTTTCTCCCAGGAAGAACCCCTTCCTAGAATCTTCCTTCACATCGCTACAGAGAACTCATCTCTAAGCATCTGTTTCTCATCGCTCGGGAGTTCCATCTACCCAACGGCACGTAAGCCTGTTCAGTGCTATTTCCTGCACCTGCCTTTCTTCCCCTTGTTCCCTGTGCACAGGTGGACCACCCTGCAGGCAGACCTCTCCTTGCTCCTCGCGGCGGACCGGACTTCGGCTGTGTATGGCGACATTCACCCCTCGCAAATTGGTGAGCTGGAGCACACGTCACACATCCTTCACCCGAGCTGCACTGTAAATATTCTGCACCTGCGCTACAGCATCACAACGGGACGCTGGACCGGTATTGAAAAATCATCTCTTCGGAGCCGGATTAACTCTTCGCTGCCGTAAAACTGTCAAATCTGTATTAATATCATTACCTGCCAGCCTGAGTCTAATCCCCCTATCTCTGCTGTCATTCCAGGGTTGCCAGACCTGTCCTGTTGTTCACACTCCTGCTTCCACTACACAACATGCACACAACACCATTCGCACGCACACACCTCACTTTCATTCAATAAAAGATCATTATTGTTGTTGAGCCTGTGTCTGTTTCTAGGTGTTTCTGGAAATCATGTCTGTATGTATCCATCAAGAAACCCCAGCAGACAGTGCTTTGGCACACAAACTTAACACCGTGGAGGCTCGGTTGGATCAATTAACATACCAGCAACAGGTGATCTTAACTCAACTCACACACATAAAATCACGACTCGACCAGCTCTCCCTGCTGCAGCCTCCTCCACCTGCCTCTTGGGATCTGGCCGGGTTGACCAACTCTTCTCAGTCTCCACCTCCTTGTGCCCGGTTAACTCCCGTCCCCACTCCCACCCGTTTTAGTGGTAAGTTAGGAGAAGCACAGGGTTTCTTGTTACAATGTAGTCTGGTTTTTCAGCATGTGCCAGGGGATTTTCCCACTCACCATAGCCAGATTAGCTATTTGGTGAATTTACTGGAGGGACGGGCTTTGGCGTGGGCTACCGCCATTATGACCTGACCCGATTACGCTAACTACACTTATGATCGGTTTGTGGCTGAATTTTCTGAAGTATCTGACCACTGTGATCGGGATTGTGTGCTCACCTCTCGCCTCCTTAATTTAAGGCAGGGGGTTAAGTCAGTAGCTGATTACTCAGCAGATTTCCGGGTAGTAGCTGCTGAGTTTGGGTGGGAGGATGCCTCGCTGTGTAGTATTTTTGTTCAGAGTCTTATTATTGCTAACACACTGTGAGAAAATAAGAGCCTTGGCTGAGGTATGCATTATCAGATCATCACCAAAATGTAATGGGTTCCTCTGTAACCCAAGAAACATCTCTGGTGAAAACTTAAATCCAAATCCATCCAGTAGTTTTTGTGTAATCCTGCTGTACAAATACAAACAAAGCCCTTGGTGGAGGTATGCACTCTCAGATCATCACCAAAATCTAATCATCTGTTCCCCGTGCCATTACACACCTATCCTGAAAATCATCATTCATATCATCATGAATGGATTCATCAAAATCCATTCATAACTTTTTGAGTTATGTTGCTAACGGTCAGACAAACCAACAGACAAAACCAACAAACCAAGCAATGCCACTAAAAACATTACCTTCTTCCTTGGCGGTGGTAATAAATAGTATTAGGTAACTTAGCTACAGAAATGTTGGTGTACCAGCAAAAGTAAAATTTAACCAAGATGATACTGACTTTTCCTAAAAATTCCTGGATCCAGGTAAAAATTCCTGGATCCAGGTGGTGACCTGGATCACCACAAAAATGTAATCGTCTGTTCCCCATGCCATTACACACCTATCCTGAAAATTTAATCAAAATCTGTTCAGAACTTTTTGAGTTATGTTGCTAACAGACAGACAAACCAACAAACCAACCATCATCATCATCATCATAGCAGGCTGTTGTGGGCGACAATGGCTGTTTCATTTAGGTCTGATCAGATTCCTCCACGCAGCTCTGTCCTTAGCCTTCCGCTGTCAGGAACTCCTGCCTATATCCAACTTCTTCAAGGTTCTTTTTACAGTGTCTTTAAATCTGAGCCTTGGTCTACCCTGATTGTGTTTGCCCTTGCATAACTGTGAGTAGAGTAACTGCCAAGGGAGACGCTGGTGGTCCATCCTCTCCACATGTCCAAGCCATCTCAGGCTCATCTGTATTAGCATGTCCTCCATTGATGGTAGACTAGCTCATTTCAACACTTCTACGTTGGTTATCTTGTCTTTCCATGAGATGTTCATTATGGCTCAAAGGTGTCTCATCATGTACACGTGAGTTTCTTTACCTGCACTCTGTAGACAGTCCAAGTTTCAGCACCGTACAATAGAGTAGCCAGTACTGTCACTCTGTACACTTTGCATTTCACACGGATAGACACATGTCGATTGTTCCACTGAAGAGGCTAAAGAAGCTCTAGTGCAGCGACCAGCTGTATCAAGTCTGGATGAACCACCAAATCTTGATGAAATAATGGCCGCTATCAGGACAACACAAGATAGTAAAGCTCCAGGAAGGGATGGAAGTCCAGCAGAAGTGTGGAAATTTGGTGTCGCATTTCTTTTACTACCTTTATCGATGTCTTACTCTTGGCTTTATACTGTGCCACATTGAACAAGTCTGCTTCTTTCCTTGTTTGAATGTATACGCCTTCTGAAGTGTCTTTGAAGGCCACCTCAAGCATGACTGCCAGATATAGTGAGAAGAGTGTAAGTACCCTTGTTTCACCCCGTTGCTTACTGAAAAGTCTTTACATACTGAACCACTCATTGCCATGTTTGCTTGCATACCTGTATGGAGTGCCTCGATCAGGCTGACAAACTTCTCTGTACAGCCATATTTCTTGAGTACCTGCCAAAGTCCTTGTCGCAAAACAGTATCGAAGGCTTTACTGAAGTCTGTGAAGACTACATAAAGTGGCATGTTCTGTTAGATACACTTTTCTTGAACCTGTTTCAAGCAGAAAATCATGCCCATTGTGCTTCTTCCACTTCTAAAGCCGCACTGGGTTTCCGGTAGTACATTCTGCGAGATGTGTTCATTCAGACTGTTCAGGAGTACACGTGAGAGAATCTTACCAACAGTGGCTAGCAGTGATATACCTCAGTAATTTCCACAATCTTACCTATCACCTTTCTTGAGCAAAGGCACAATAAGATAAGATAAGCCTTTATTAGTCCCACAACGGGGAAATTCCAGGATTGCAACAGCACAGGGATAGCAACACTCAGAGCAACAATCAGAAGGCAAGAAAAAAAACAAGCAAGCAAGAGCAGCTAATATACATATGTACATATTACTATAAAATATATACACACACAGACACACAGACACACAGTGCAGAGCATTGTAGCTGGATGGAATAAATATATGAATATATAAACACACAGTGCAGAGCATTGTAGCTAGATGGAATAAATATGTAAATATATAAACACCCACAGTACGGAGCATTGCAGCTAGGTGGAATAAATATGTAAGTATATAAACACACACAGTGCGGAGCAATGTAGCTAGATGGAATAATATGTAGATATATAAAAACACAGTGCGGAGCATTGTAGCTAGATGGAATAAATATATAGATATATAAATATAAACACACCCAGTGCTGAGCATTGTAGCTAGATGGAATAAATATGTAAATATATAAACACACACAGTGCAGAGCATTGTTGCTAGATGGGATGAAACAGCATAACCGTCTACTTAGTTATCCTACATGGTATGATTATGTGCCCATACATATTCTCACCCTCCATAGTGACCGGTATTTTCCTAGTTGTATGCCGGAGGGGACCATTGTATAAGTCTATTGCATCTTTTGCATTCAAAAAACTATTAGTTTGTTACGTCTTTTTGCTATCTCTGCGAGCAGCCCTGCTTAGGTTGTACAGTCTGACAGCCGTTGGTAGGAAGGACCTACGAAACCTCTCGGTTGTGCACCTGGGATGATGTAGTCTGCTGCTAAATGAGCTCCTCAGTGCATTCAGTATGTCCTGCATAGGGTGGAACTCGGACTCCAGCAGAGATGACAGTTTAGCCACCGTCCTTCTCTCTCCTATCTCCTCCACCGGATCAAGGCGCTGCCCCAGGACAGAGCTAGCTTTCTTGATCAGTTTGTTCAGTCTCTTCCTATCAGCTGCAGTAATGCCACTGCCCCAGCAGACCACTCCAAAAGTGATGGCTGATGCCACCACCGTGTCATAGAATGTCTTCAGCAGCGCCCCTTGTACACCAAAAGACCTGAGTCTCCTCAGCAGGAACAGCCTGCGCTGTCCCTTCTTGTAGAGTGCGTCAGTATTGTGTGACCAGTCTAGTTTATTGTTCAGATGAACACCCAGGTACTTATAGGATGTCACCATCTCGATGTCTGTTCCCTGTATATTTACTGGTGCTGTGAGGGGCTGCCCATGCCTGCGGCAGTCCACCACCAGCTCCTTAGTTTTCCTTGCGTTGATCTGGAGGCAGTTCCGATGGCACCAGTCCACGAAGTCCTGGATAAGCCCTCTGTACTCAGCTTCATTGGAGATGAGGCCAACGATCGCAGAGTCATCAGAGAACTTCTGTAGATGGCAGTGTGTTGTGTTGTGTGAGAAGTCCGCAGTATAAAGAGTGAACAGGAAGGGAGCCAGCACCGTTCCCTGGGGGGGCCCCCGTGCTACTGATGATCGTGTCGGACACACAGTCCCGGGTTCTTACAAACTGAGGCCGGTTCGTGAGGTAGTCCAGGATCCATGATGACAGGTGCTGGTCCACCCCTGCGCGCAGCAGCTTGTCCTTCAGGATCATCGGTTGGATGGTGTTGAAAGCACTGGAGAAGTCAAAGAACATGATCCTCACCATATTCCCGGGCTTCTCCAGGTGGGACGGAGAACGGTGAAGGAGGAAGATCACCGCATCCTCCACCCCAATGCCATGCTGGTAGGCGAACTGGAGTGGATCCATCGCTGGTTGCACCAGGGGGCGGAGGTGAGCAAGGAGCAGTCTCTCCAGGGTCTTCATCAAGTGGGACGTCAAGGCCACCGGTCTGAAGCTGTTCAGGTCTTTGGGGTGGGAAGTTTTTGGTACAGGTACCACACAAGATGTTTTCCACAGCTGTGGTACCCTTCCCAGTTTCAGGCTCAGGTTGAAGATGTACGTCACAATCCCACACAACTGGTCTGCACAGGACTTGAGGAGCTTTGCGCTGATGCCGTCCGGTCCCGACGCCTTCCTCGCCTTGATCTTCCTCAGCTCCGTCCTCACCTGGGTCCTGGTCAGGGTCAGGATGGGGGGCTGTGTGTTGGGAGTGGGGGGGTGTTGGTGGAGTGGGGAGTGGGCAGCAGGACTTGATTTCTTTAGAGGCAGCAGTGGTTGTTGTGCAGTCAGGGGGGAGGGCGGTTGGTCAAACCTATTGAAAAACAGATTCAGGTTGTTCGCCCACTCCCTGCCCCCCGTGGCCTGGGGGGAGGTATTCTGGAGCCCAGAGATGGTTTTGAGGTTTCTCCAGACCCCGCTGATGTCGCTCTGTTGCAACTTGTCCTCCATCTTCTTCCTGAAGCTGTCCTTGCCTTCTCTGATCTTTCTCCTCAGCTCCCTCTGTACGGACTTCAACATCTCCCTGTTCCCCGACCTGAAGATCCTCTTCTCCTCTCTCAGAAGTGTTTTAATCTCAGGGTTGATCCAGGGTTTGTTGTTTGAGCAACACCGTATGGTCTTGGTGGGAACAGATTTGTCCACACAGAAGCTGAGGTAGCCCGTGAAGGTGTGAATGAGGCCATCGATGTCCTCACCATGTGGATCGCAGAGCTGCTTCCAGGCGGTGGCTTCAAAATACTTGCATCCTTCCAGTCTTGAGAAGAAATACTCAGCTCAGAGTGAGCTACAGAAGTACACCAGAGAGATGAAGTCCAACTGGTGGGATGAAAAAGCAGAGGAACTTCAAACTGCAGCAGACAGGAAGGACATGAAAACATTTTTCACAGGTCTGAGAGAAAGCTACATCCCTAAACCAAGAGGATTGAGCTAACTAAAGGCTATGGATGGTGAAACGGTTTTGCGGGAGAAAGACAAGATCCTGGACAGATTGGCAGACCACTTTGACCAACTACTAAGCAACCCTGGAGATCTCATTTTCCAAAATTTAACAATGAACCTTTTGTTTTGAATACTGTCTTCCAGCTTGTGCAATTGTAGAATTACAGGAGAGCCTCTTACGTGGTTTGATTAAAAAGAATGTGTGCTGGAGATGAATAATAGGGAAAATAATCTTGGATCTCCAGTTCTTCTATTCTTCAGTTCTGCTGTGAAAGACCAAAACCTTCCTTTTTCTCTCGTGTCTTGTTGAGATTGAATAGTAAGTAGGCAGCCAACAGCCCCATCAACACCTCCTGATACAGCGGTGATAATAAGCTATAATGGATGGAGACGGGATAGATAAGCAGTCTAGGCTCCCGGGCTCCCTCCTACTCTGCATGGCCTGTTTATTTACCAATCAATCGATCAGTCTTTGTTTTCCCTTTGTGATTAACCAAGCTGTCTTTTGCTTCTCCTTCTTCCCCTCTCTTTGCAAGCCAAGGACCCAAAAATAGAGAGTATGTGAAACATTAACCAGAGAGAGAAGTGACAGTGATGAAATGAGCCTGGAGGGATGATGTCGTTGTTATCTAGCAATGGGGCGATTGTTCCTGAGCCTGTAAACTGCTACCCAGGGTCAGCTGAGGGGTCACACTTTCAGCCAGGCTTTCTGTTTTGATGAGACAGATGCTCATTATGCTGATATACGAGAGCATATTAGACGAATATATGGCTTTAGAGATAATAAGACAGAAGTAAATGTATAGAATTTTAGGTCCTTGCTGAACAGGATAAAAGAGTATCAACTGAGTGAGAGGAGGATGCATTGCTGTGTGAACCTTGTATGTCTGCATGAATTTATGGAAAGCTGTGAAAGTTACACACACAAGTGTTTATCTCTTTGAGTTGGAAAAAATATATACCCCGACCTCCCAGAATGTGCTATTCATATAAAACTGAATTGCATTCAGTGGCTTTGGCCAATGACAGATAGCTTTACATCACTCCACGCACCCTATCGTGAGACCACAAAACCCATCAATTTAACAAAATGTAAAAAAAATGCACCCCCAGTCATACACCACACACACACACACACACACACACACTCACACACACACACACACACACACACACACACACACACCTACGCAGAAGTCTAATGTTCACACATACAAACTTACACAAAACCCAACATGTTTCAGGATTCCAAACCAATCAAACCCAATAAAACTAACAAAGCTGGGCAAGTTTTTTTTTTGAGTAGAGTATGAAAGAAAACGAAAGATGGCCCTACAATGCAAGCCAATGAAAGGAGGGCCATTTGCTAAGCTATCATTCATGAGGTATGGGTCCCATGCCTGTACAAGCTTGCTCCCAGCTCTGCACACTTGTTGCCATTGTGACACTCTGGCAGAGAGAAGCCTCTGTAGTCCCGGGGATCAATTCAAACCCTGACAACGCTGCACTAAACCAGGGTGCCATTTGTTCAGAGGAACCCCCTGAAACCCCTCACCCCATCTGTCAGGGGGCCTCCGAGGCATTTTTGCACCCGTGTGTATGTGTGAATGTGAGTGGGTGGGAAAGGAGGAGTGAGAGGGGAGGTTAATCAAGATTTGGATGGGTGTGGGAGGAGGGCCTGCGTGGAGGAAGAGTATATGCATGAGTATGAATGAGGGAGTGAATGTGTGGTAGGGGAGCATGGTCATTATGCTGATTTTCCTTTTTTCTTTCAAGATGTTAGAAGAATACCTTCTTTTACGTCTTTTTCTCCTGCAGCCATGCAGTCTTCTGCCACCTATGCTGCCCATTTTTATGCTGCGGTAAGGGTGGTCAGAGGGACAGAAATCTGGGAATCAGGTCAATTATGGACGGCGGCTTGCTGATAAGAGTGAAAAGAGTGCAAGAAAGAGAAAGACGGCATGTGAGGAGAAAGGAGCAACACTGCTGGGTTATTTTTTATAATCACTTCGTTAAATACTGCAGGGTCAGAGCAGCAGCCGAGCCTGACCTGACCGCCCGTTTAGTGAGAACTGTTGTGACGCTCCTAACTAGATCTGTTCTCACACAGACCTCCTCTTTGAGTGTCACTTTTTTTTGGAAGGGTGGAACTCCTAGCAGAAATTTCACATGCATCCTTGCACACCTGCACATTCTCAACCCACAGCTTTATTTTCTATTTTTATCCAAGCCATTGAGGATGCAGAAAAGAAGCAGCAAAGCAGTACAACTATTTGTTCTGTACTTAATTAAGAAACTTGAAGGGTCCCTTTCAAACGCTTCCGTGCGGTGAGGAACCTCAAAGCACAACTCCTGTTCAGTTCACACATCCGTGGCCCTAAAAACCAATCGGGTACTGTTTCCTGCTGACCGCAGCATTCGATTGGGGTTCATGTTGGTTCTAGCCCACAATGGGACAAGTGCTGGCCTCTGGCCTTGGAACTGACCCCCTCTCTTCCAGGGGTTAGGTGCAGAGACAGATGTGGGTAAACTTCCCCATGTGAACAAGAGAAATGGGGCCCTCTTGTACAAAGACTCTGTTTTCTCCCTGGTGTTGGAGTAAGTAAACCTCAAAGTAGAAGGTGGGTCTAATTGGGGAAGGTCTGGATGTGGAGTTCAAATAGCAGTGGGCTAGCTAAAGAGCACAAAGGATAGCAGTGAGCAAACTAGAGTTTCATGAAAAAGGTATGGTACCTGTGCTCCTAATTGGCTGTATCAATGTGTAAAAGCTTTCATCATTTAGTACTATATATGTGGAGAAAGAAGGCAGGCAAGGCAACGAGCTGGACGACACAGAACTTTATTCCTTCTCCAACATAATTTACAGCAAACAAGAATCCCGGGTCTCTATGCATTCCTCTTTTATCTCTTTATTCCCATGCATCGAGACCCGGAGCTTGCGTGGGCAGCACGGTGGTGCAGTGGCTAGCACTGTTGCCTTACAGCTAGAAGGTTCCTGGTTCAAATCCCCAGGCTGGCAGGGGTTGGAACCTTTCTGTGTGGAGTTTGCATGTTCTCCCTGTGCTGCGTGGGTTTACTCCGGGGGCTCCGGTTTCCTTCCACAATCCAAAGACATGCATGTTAGGTTAATTGGCTGTTCTAAATTGTCCCTAGATATCTGTTTCCTATAGGCCCTTAGAATAGAGGGTTAGTACTAGTGAAAGCGCTTTGAGTGGTCTTTGTGACTAGAAAAGCGCTATGTAAGTGTAGGTTAGTTAGTTAGTTAGTAGTTAGCTTCTGACCATAACACATTGTTATTTGCACAAAGAACTGTGTGGCACATTAATATGACATAATGCCGGTGCCACACTCACACCTTTATTCTCCCAGCAGCTCTGGCATTTACTCTTCTCTCCGGGGGGCACATAGTCCTTACTGTCCCATCTGATACCCCCCGGTGACACCTCCTCTTTTGGTCCCTTGTTCCCTGGGTGGAGAAGTCCAACACCATGCCCCCCCCCCCGAACACCCAGAAAGGGCACTAACCCCCCCGTCCTTTTGGCTTGAGCTGGCGCCCATAGTGGCTGTAGTGGGGGGGTTGCCGATCCAGTCGAACTGCCCTGCTGGCGGGGTGTACAGGAGGGCACGTCAGTCTGTGGAGGGAAAAAGGGAGGGGGAGAAAACACAGTAGCTTCGCGAGCGAGGTCCCTGCCGAGGGATCACCACTTTGTGGAGCCACCAACTGTGGGCGTCCACGCCGAGGAGCTTGAGCCAACACCACCTGCTCATCTGCCAACACAAAAGCGGGCTTCAGCCTGTCGATGCAGACAGTCTCCCTACGCCCCCCCCCCCCAAGTTTAACACAAAATGCTTCTCCCCGGGTTCCAACATCCTGAACGGTCCATCGTACGGTGGGCGCAGGGGGTCCGGTGCGCATCGTGCCTGACAAAAACAAACCTGGCGTTCTGCAAACTTTTTGGGATGAATGTGTGGGGAAAACAATGGTGGGCCGGGCCCGGTATGCTCACAGCCTCCATACAATGTAAAAATTGCGTGGGGCGGATCAGCCTCGGGCACGGGGTTTTCTGGTAAAAACTCTCTGGGGAGCCACAGCGGCTGGGAAAAAATGAGTTCTGCTGGGGAGGCTGCCAAATCCTCCCTAAAAGAACCTAGGGCAGGCGGTCGACCCAATTTGTGTCCGTGAGCGAAGCTCTGAGCACTGTTTTAAGTGACCTATGAAAACGCTCGCATAACCTGTTAGCCTGGGGGTTGTACGAGATAGTGTAGTGAATTTTGACCCCCAGGATCTGGGCCATAGCAGACCTGAGTTCTGAAACAAATTGTGGACCCCTGTCGGACGTGATGTTCGATGGAGATCCGAAACGTGCAACCCAAGCCGACAAAAAAGCGCGAGCCACTTCTGCAGACGTGGTAGAAGCCAGCGGGACAACTTCAGGCCAATGCATGGTGCGGTCCATGAATGCTAAAAGGTGCGTGAAACCTTGCAAGGGCGGGAGGGGTCCCACCAAATCCACGTGGATGTGGTCAAACCTCCTGGCCAGGATTTGGAACGGCTCAAGGGGGGCTCTGGTGTGCTTGTTCACTTTGGCCCGCTGGCACGCGACGCAAGCTGCAGCCCACTCTTTCACGTCCTTGTGCAAGCGCAGCCAGATGAATTTCACCCCCACTTGCTTCACTGAAGCGCGCACTGCCGGATGCGAAAGGGAGTGGACCGACTCAAAAATGCGATGGTGCCAAGAGCTCGGAACCACCGGACATGGGCAGCCGGTGGAGACACTGCAGAGCAAGGGAGGGCCCCCTTCTTGCACCACCCTGTTCTCCAGCCTTAACCCAGTAGGCGCAGACTGGAGTGCGCAAATGTCCGTGTCCCCGGCTTGTTCCATGGCCATGGCAGGGAAATCTATTCCCATGTAGACCGGGGCGATTAACGTGCATGACAGGCAATCGGCCACGACATTGAGTTTACTGGCAGCGTGTTGAATGTCGATAGTAAACTCCAAGATTGCGGCCAAATGCCGTTGCTGCCGGGCCAACCACGGTTCTGAGGTCTTGGACATTACGTGTATCAGTGGCTTATGGTCCACGAACGTGGTGAACTCACGCCCCTCCAGCCAGAACTGGAAATGGCACGTCGCCATGTGGAGAGCCAGCAATTCTCTATCGAATGTGCTGTACTTGCGTTCGCTGTCTCGCAAAGTCCGGCTAAAAAATGCGTGCGGCTGCCACAAACCTGAGATGCACTGCTCCACCACTGCCCCTATGGCAACATCAGACACATCCGTCGTGAGCGCTATCCGTGCAGACGGATCCGGGTGGGCTAACAATGCGGCATCCGCAAGCGCTGTTCTGGCATGAGTAAAAGCCTGGACTCGTTTGGGAGTCCAGTCGATGGCGTCCGGGGGCTTCTTCCTTTTGCGCGGCATAACGAATAACAATGGCTGCATTAGCTGGGCTGCTCGGGGAAGGAAACGGTTGTAAAAATTAACCATTCCCAAAAACTCCTGTAGTGTGCTTTGGACGCAGAAAATCCAAAACCGCGCTCACCTTGTCCGGTAACAGGATCACGCCCTCCAGTGAAATGCAGTGGCCCAAAAAGTCAATCACTGGCACACCAAACTGGCACTTCGCCGAGTTAACTATCAACCCATGTGCTTCCAACCTCTGGAAAACTGTCTTGAGATGGGCGATGTGCTCCTCCTCCGATGCGCTGGCTACCAGAATGTCATCTAAGTACACAAACATGAAGGGCAAGTCACGAAGGACTGCATCCATCCTCCTCTGGAAGGTCTGCGCCACCCCTTTTAATCCGAACGGCATGCGTAAAAACTCGAAAAGGCCAAAAGGAGTTATTACCACTGTTTTTGGAACGTCTTCCGCGCGCACTGGGACCTGGTGGTAACCGCGGACCAGATCCACTTTGGAAAAAACACGCGCTCCATCCAGGTGCACGGAAAAATACTGGATGTTTGGAATAGGATAGCGATTGTGTTCCGTAGCGTTGTTCAAGTGCCAGAAATCGCCGCATGGTCGCCACAACCTATTGGCTTTAGGCATCATGTGTAGCGGGGATGCCCATGGGCTGTTGGATCACCTGATGATGCCCAGCTGCTCTAAATTGGCAAACTCCTCTCACGCGCTAGCCAGTTTAGCTGCATCTAAACGCAGAGGACATGCGAACACCGGCAGATCTTTTGTCGTTTTAAAGTGCTCGACCCCGTGTTTCATTACCTTAGCCAAAAAAGTTGGGACCGTGAGTGCTGGGAACTGTGCGAGCAAATGTTGGTACTTACCCCCTGGAGCTATAACATTAGCCAGTGTTGTCGACCCAGCTCCCCGAGCTGTGCAGGGCAATGAGGTAAAACAGACAGCATCCACTAATCTCCTATTAGAAACATTGACTAACAACCCATAAGCACATAAAAAATCTGCACTTAAAATGGGTCTGAACATGCAGCTATCACAAAGTCCCACTGAAAGTTGCGTCCATGTAGGTATATCATCAGTGTCCGTGCACCAAATGTCCTGATGGCAGATCCGTTGGCGGCTGTGAGCTCAGGACCGCTGCTTCCTGCCACCCTGTCTGCATTGACCGGCAGGATGAGGCTCTTCTGGGAGCCGGAGTCCACCAAAAACCGTCTCCCTGAACGTGTGTGCGTGACAGAAAGCAGTCTGTTCCTGTCGCCATCGGTTGCAGCTGCCACCGAATTCCAAATGTGCCGTCTTCCTAGCTTCTTGAATTGGCATAGCGACAGGCAGCGTTGGGCATTCGAGCTGAAACGGCAATGATAAAAACAGATTGCCCCATTCCTTTGTCTTCTGGTGTCCGTCCCGACTACCACAAACAGCTCCTCGACCTCGCTGGAGTCCCTCATGGATGCCGGTGCCACTGCCTGCACGCTGGGAGCTCTGGTCGGCAAGATGATGCAGTCCGCTTCCTGCGCCAGGACACGGTAGTCCTTAGCAACCAGCCGTGGTGAGTTGGCCAGGATCACCCTCGCTGTAGCCGGTAGGTTCCTGAGGAACAAGTGGGCGAACAGGAAAGATTCATCGTCCTTCCCCCTCAGTGCCAACATGCTCTCCATGAGCTCCACTGCAGACTTGTCCCCTAACTCCAAATGCGTTAGGAGCCTTTCTGCCCTCTCACTGTCAGAAAAGGTATACCGCTGGAGAAGCATCCTCTTGAGCACTCCATATTTTCCTTGGGCCGGCGGCTCTTGGAGCAGGCTCGTCACCTGTTGCGTGGCGCGTGCATCCAGTGCAGTGACCACTTAATATCTGGTATCGTCCGTTGTTATCCTGCGGAGTACGAACTGGGCTTCTATGTGCAAGAACCACGCGGTCAGGTTGTGAAGCCAGAAGTCTGGGAGCTCGACTGAGACCACGCATGCGGCACTGGTGCTCTCTCTCCAGGCAGTCTCTGGGGCGGTGCTCGGCTCGCTTTCCATGGCACGTCATCGGGTCACCAATGTGGAGAAAGGAGGCAGGCAAGGCAACGAGCTAGACGACACAGAACTTTATTCCTTCTCCAACATAATTTACAGCGAACAAGAATCCCGGGTCTCTGTGCACTCCTCTTTTATAATCTTTATTCTCATGCATCGAGACCTGGAACTTCTGACCATAACACATTGTTATTTGCACAAAGAACTGTGTGGCACATTAACATGACATAACGCCAGCGCCACACTCACACCTTTATTCTCCCAGCGGTTCCGGCATTTACTCCTCTCCCCCGGGGGGGGGGGGGGGGCACATAGTCCTTACTGTCCCGCCTGATACCCCCCGGTGATACCGCCTCTTTCAGTCCCTTGTTCCCTGGGTGGAGAAGTCCAACTCCATGCCCCCACAATATCACAATTCTGAGGAGGAAAGGAGAACTTCATCTGGAATAGTTAAAGCCTTCCACTTCCCTAAATTATTATCATCAATAAATATTTTGAAAACACAGATGTTAGTCCCTGGTGTCAGAACTGACTTGAGCAAAAAGTCATCTAAATGTGCTGCCACCATCACGGAATGACCTGAAACAGACAGAGATGATGACCCTGGGAGAATTTAAATCATTTGTTTATTTGTTTTTAAACAGGGAAGACAGTACTTTTGGAAAATGGAAAATTTGTTTTTAAATCCCTTTTACTCCTTTGCTTTTAAAAACCCATTAAACTTGCAGTTTTATTGCCTTTTTACTGAATACCATTTTTTTATTGGTCATCCCTGCACCAGTCATATTTTTGTATGCTTCTCTGCTTGTATTTTGTAGTACATTTTGTTATATTTCGCTTGGCCAAGTCACTCTTGAAAAAGACATTTTACTGAATATTGCATAATAATGAAGCTTCATATTTCCACAAAAATACTAAAATTGGATTCAATGATCCATTTTTATTAGGTGATGCTTACAATTTAATGTATTTGCTGACTGAAACCAGGCCTGTATTCATTTTCGATGCTTTTATGGTGTCACTCCAGCAGATGGCACTGGTCTAAAGGCTTGAAGGGCGCGTGAGTGTAGTAGTGCTCTGCAGAAGCGCAAAGAGGCCTGAACTGTTGCCTGAAATATAGGATACATCCCTTTTCTTGACATGGATTTTAACCTGTAGTTTATTAGATGAGTGCTATATATAACATAAACTTATATTAATATGTATCACACGCCAAAGAACACAACACAAAAAAATTCAAATTGAGAAATTTATGAATACATGTACATTATTTTTTTTTATTTATATAGCACCAGCTCAAATCAGTCATACCAGGATGTTTTAACTCGGATGCCACTGATTAGATGTTTTCCTATGAGCAGGCACCTGACAAGACAGAGGAAGAAGAAGAAGTCTATTTTAACAGGAAGAGATCTTCAAAACAACAACAGTGGAACAGTGTTGGACAAGTTACTGAAAATAGTAGCTAATTACAGATATTAGTTACTTCTTTTCAAAAGTAATTGAGTTACTTTACCAATTACTGCATGATTAAAGTAACTAGTTACTTGATAAAGTAACTTTCACGTTACTTTTAATTTACGGGCTTATTAATGTCAGGTTGAAAACAGACTGTTTCAGACAGAGCTTTTAGAACATGTTCAGTCTGCTTTATCCCGCCTTGAGAGCTCTTATTGTGGGAAAACTCTGAATCTGTTACACCTCGCTCTCGCCAGTCATCAGCACACCTGCGCCTCATCAGCATCGGCCCATATAAACCCCTCTGCCTTCTGCTTCGGCCTGGAGTCGTCTGCTTGACAACGCTCCCAAATCTGCAGCGCCCGTCCGGTTCATTACCGACCAGCGCATCGCTCTCCAAACACGAAAGCTGCTCTATTCATCGTACCTTCTCTCCAGCTTCTCCCCTGTGCACAGGTGGATCTCCAGGGAGGCGGAATTCCTCCTCCTCGCCTCTCCTCAGCCACTTTCTCATCAGCTCGTCAAGAGCGCGCAGCCGCGCTGTCCTCCAGGCTACAGCTGCATCGCCAACGCCAGCCACCTTCTCACCTGCACGTAAGCAGTACATTGTGGTTATTTTCCCACGGGACGTGTGACTATAGCTAACTCCCTGTTCTGCTCTGTCCTCAGGGTTACCTGGCTGCACGGCGAGCTGTTCCGCCCTTGACGCACGCTGTTCACCCACACCACATCCACACCTCCATTCACGCATTCAAACACCACCTGTTGTTGGTAATAAAAGCCTTAAATCTTCCCGAGCCTGTGTGTGTGTGTTCCCTGAGCCCATTATTATGTCAGAATCAACATGATATCGCCAGTAATTTCCTCATTTTGGAGTGAACGTTGACAACACTGCATAAAGCTATCCATGTTTAGCTTACCTTTATGATATGGATTTAATCCGATGTGCAGTGATCCAAAGAAAATTATTATGTTCTTAAAGCTCTTTCTGAAACAGTCTGTTTTCAGCCTGACATTAATAAGCCCATAATGTAGGTTTATAAGTTATAAAAGGGACAGTGCAAATTAATGAACATAAGACATGTAAATCTGCAGCATACATGATTGTAGCTAAAGCTAATTTCCATCGTGTCCCCTGGCCAGCCAATGCCAGCCACATAGAGCAGATAACACAATACAATAACAATAAACAATACAACAATGATAAAACAAATGACACAATATAACAATAATAACAATAGCAGTAGGACAGCAATCCATTAATCCATTTAATGACATCCATTAATTAAATTATCTTGCTATGTGTGCAAGATGACTTAAGTGTGCATTTAAAAGTAATGTGAAAGTTACTTTTCCAGGTAACTAGTTACTTTAATCATGCAATAATTAGTAAAGTAACTCAATTACTTGAAAAGAAGTAACTAGTAACTGTAATTTAGTTACTATTTTTTAGTAACTTGCCAGCACTGGTCATTACAAACTGAAGACGTGATAGCAGTGACTTTCCATCAGACAGCTGAGACTGTGATCCACTGAAGTTAAAACACATTTACTTGCTACCTGGATAAAGATTATTCAAAAATGGATTTTGATCACCAAAAGGAATTTGATGGACTGGATTATATCTCTGTCACAGCAGATGTTTGGACTGTGGATAATGGACAGTCTGCTTTATCCTGCCTTGAGAGTGCTTATTGTGGGAAAAATCTGAAGGAAATCAACATGATGTTGCCACAAATTGCCTCATTTTGGAGGGAGAGTTGGCAACACTGCATAAAGCTATCCATGTTTATCTTACTTTTATGATATGGATTTAATCTGCTGTGCAGTGATCCAAAGAAAATGTAATGTACTTTATTTATATAGCCCTTTAAACCAATCCGTAGGTGACCAAAGTGCTTTACAGAAAATTAAACAGCACTAAAAACACACACAACATTAAAACAAATTACATAACCAAAGCAATAAGCATAAATACCTAAAAATAAAAACAAATGTCAAAATAGATGTCCCCGCTACTTGGTATTAAAAGCCATCCTAAACAAATATGTTTTAAGTTCTGATTTAAAAAGGGCCAGGTCAGAGATAGCACGCAGGTCAGGGGGGAGATTATTCCAGAGCCTGGGTGCGACAACGGAAAAGGCTCGGTCACCCCAGTGTTTATACCTCAACCTGGGCACATCCAGCAAAAGCTGATTGGATGACCTCAAAGCCCTGCTTTGGTCACGGACAGTTAAAATCTCAGACAAATAAACCGGAGCAAGCCATTAAGAGCTTTAAAAACAAAAAGTAAAAGTTTAAAATTAATTCTAAAATGGACTGGATGCCAATTAAGTGAAAAAAGAATCGATGTAATATGCTCTCGCCTAGTTGTGTTGGTTAAAAGACGGGCCGCTGCATTTTGCACAAGCTGAAGGCGGCCGAGAGAAGACTGAGAGATGCCAACATAAAGTGCATTGCAGTAATCAAGTCAAGAAGTGATTAAAGCATGGATGGCTATCTCAAGGTCATGACAGCTCAGGAAAGGTTTGGCTTTGGATGGCAGACGTAACTGATAGAAGCTCAGCTTGACTATATTGTCAATCTGTTTGTCAAATTTTAAATGGCTGTCAAAAATCACCCCCAAATTTCTGACAGTTGAAGTGAGCCTTAAAGAGAGGGTACCAAAGCCAGCTGTTACACTATCCCCAAACATAATACATTCTGTTTTTTCTTCATTTAAGTGGAGAAAATTTTGGCTTAACCACAACTTAATGTCAGTGATGCAGTCCAATAGAACACTTTGTGAGTTCATTTGTTCTGGGTTCAAAGGTAAATAAAGCTGCAACTCATCTGCATAACAGTGGAAAGACATGTTGTGCCTGGTTAATATTGACCCGAGTGGCAGCATAAACAATGAAAACAGAATAGGGCCAAGGATAGAGCCCTGTGGGACCCCACAGGAGAGAGAGGCACTGGATGAGGACATGTCACCAACCATTACAGAAAAAGTTCTGTTAGATAGGTAGGATTCAAACCACTTAAATGCAGTGCCATGGATGCCATGGTGATTCAGGCGTGACAAAGGATAGTATGGTCCACAGTGTCAAAGGCTGCTGTAAGATCTAGCAGCACTAAGACCACGGGGCACTTGGCATCAACAGACATAATATCATTGTGCACCTTTAGCAGGGCAGACTCAGTGCTGTGACGAGATCTAAACCCAGATTGAAACGTCTCAAAAATAGAATTGTTTTCCAAAAAAGATTGCAACTATATAAAAACAGCTTTTTCTAAAACCTTAGATAAAAAGGGCAAACGAGAAATGGGTCTAAAATTAGATAAAACTGAAGAATCAAGGTGAGGTTTTTTAAGAAGGGGCCTAACCACAGCATGTTTAAAAGCAGGTGGGACAAATCCTGAACTAAGGCAGGAATTAATGAAAACCAAAAGACCAGGCCCTACAGTATTAAAAACCCTTTTCTGTATTCCAGCGGAAACAACATCCAGTCAGCAATTTGTTGGCTTCAGAGACTTCACTATATCAGTAAGTGATGATAAAGAGACCAACTCAAACTGTTCAAACACAGCAGAGTAACCCGGGACAACAGACAAGCTCCCATTAAAACTGTTATTAATAACTCGTCTGACAGAGTCCACTTTATCAGCAAAAAAGTGAAGAAAAGTCTCATGTTGTAAACGAATCATCTGTTATAGTCAGAGTGTGTTGGTTTAAAAAAGAATTAATTGTGTTAAATAGCACTCTAGGACAGTGACTGTTGCTAGAAATAATATCAGAGAGATACTGAAATTTTGCCTTTTGCACGGTCCTCCGGTAATCGGCAAGACAGTCCTAAAAATTCCCAGAGACACATGTAAATTGTCCTTTATCCATCTCCGTTCAGCCTGCCTGACCTGTTGCCTAATGGCACGGGCAGTGTCGTTTAGCCAGGGATCTGTTTTCGGTTTAACCGATTTAAGCCGAAATGGGGCAATAGAGTCAAGATCCCAGAGTAGGTGGTATGAAAGGAGGAAAGAATATTATCTGGATGGGAAGGGGAAACAAGTCCATTCAAGGCAAAAAAACTGTGAATCCCTAAAAGCAGCAGAAAACTCCTCTGGTGTTGAAGAAGTGATGATGCAACGCCAGCATGATGGAGCCACAGGCTTGCTGGGTGATGAAGGGGTCAACAATTCAAAAATAATGTGGAAATGACCTGAGATGACAGACTCAGAAATTTCTTTGAGAGAGACTGAGAGCCCAAAAGAGATAATAAAGTCCAGAATGTGACCAAGACGGTGTGTTGGTTGGTCCGCTAAAATATTTAAATTAAATGTCGCCAACAGTCTTTTAAAATCAGATGCCAGCTGATCAGATGGACAGCAGACATGAATATTAAAGTCCCCCCAAATCAATAGTTTATCATATTTTGGCATAACATCTGCCAAGAATTCAGAGAACACAGTAATGAAGTCCTTATTATATTTAAAACGATGTTAAAAGGAAGACGATATACAACAGCAAATAACACAGGACTTGTGAGATCCACCACAAATAGTTGCAGCTCAAAACAGGAATAAGTATTCGTCCATTATCCACAGTCCAAATGTCTGCTGTGACAGAGACATGATCCACTCCCTCAAATTCCTTTTGGAGATCAAAATCATTTTCTGAATAATCTTTATCCAGGTAGCAAGTAAATGTGTTCTAACTTCAGAGGATCACAGTCTCAGCTGTCTGATGGAAAGTGATTATTATCACATCTTCAGTCTGTAACAACATACCTGACAGTCAGGTTTAATTCTTGCTGGGTCACAAACTGTCCAGATGCATGCTTGTGCTTGAAATCCAGCCGTGGCTGTTGAGACAAGAGAATTTCCACTTTACATCTAGCCGTGGCTGTTCAGATAGTGTAGATCCACTAACACGGTGTTGTTAGCATGGCTAGCCGTTACTCAGCACTAGCTTTGTCGGTGCTTTGTTGCTGTTTTCAAGCACTTCTCAAGATTGCACTAGGTCTCAACCGGCACTTTAGCTTGCAACCCACTGATATGCTTTTGTCCTTAACTGTGACAAAGGAAAAATAATTTGTCTATTTCCACAAAAACAAAGTAGCTACATCTCTTCCTCCACTGAGTAGTGAAGACCCAGCTCTCTACAACAGGTCACGCTGACTGACGGCTGCATCAGCTACGGTGGGGTCAGTTTGTATATTCATTTATTTGCTGTCATGGTGCTGAGTGCAGTGTGTCCACTGTGCTCATGCTCTCAGTTTATTTCTGATTATTTCCTGTATTTTCTCTGTCCTGTGCTATTATTTGACTGTACGGTTAGTTCTAGGTGCATTATATGTTTTAAGTGTTACAGTTGTAAGTTTCTGTTCTTTACCGCGTTATTATCTGCCTGTTGACACCAGCCCTCACCCTCTCCTTTAGTTACTGTTTGCCACTTTCAGGCTGGGCTCTTATTTTTTTTTTTTTTGTTACTTATTTGTACCCGTAGGTAGACTTGGTTTGCAGTCTGGTGACAAGCCACCGGCTGCTGGTCGCTGCGTGCGCGAGCGCCCTAAACCTACATGTTTTTGGTGTGCGGGAGGAAACCGGAGAAATCCCGGAGTAAACCCGCGCAACACGGGGAGAACATGCAAACTCCACACAGCTCACTGTTGGTCGGGGGCTGGGATCGAACCCCCGATCTCATGATCCCCGCGATCCCCCGGCCGAGGGTAAAACTGTGCTGCCACAGTGCTAAACCACTGCACCACCGTGCAGCCCACACTTATTTTGACAAGTGTGCTTTGTTGACGTCCTGCTTTAGCTTGGTTTGTGGTCTTGCACACCTGTCATCAGTTTTCTATTATTCCTCGCTCATGTGATCCGCACCTGCAATCACTTACCTGTTTCATGACCTATTTAAAGACTGCTGCTCCATCCACTCCTTGCTGCAGTCTAAAACCTGTTCTGATGTATATCCCACATCCATCCTGCCTGTTATCCTGTTTTGCCTCATTTGTAAGTTTTGTTCGTGCACTGTTTGTACTTTGTGTTTTTGAATTAAACTTCACAAACTCACAGTTCATGGAAATAACTGATTGGGGCATGTTTAAAGGAGCCACGCATGATCTGGATGAATACACGGACACTGTGAACTCTTATATCCACTTTTGTGAGGAGAACATTCTTCCATCGCGCACCAGGGTGAGGTACTCTAATGATAAGCCCTGGTTCACTGCTAAGCTCAGACAGATCAGGAAGGAGAAGGAAGCAGCGCTGAAAAGTGGAGACAGGGGCTGCTACAGGGAGGTTAAATATCGGTTTAACAGAGAGCTGAGGAGAGCTAAATCTGTGTATTCTGAGAGACTCCAGCAGCAGTTCACTGCTAATGACTCGGCTTCTGTGTGGAGAGGACTGAGGCAAATCACCAATTATCGGCCTCAGGCTCCTAAAGGTCAGGATGACAAAGCCCTTTGCCAAAGACTGTCCCAACACTATGCCCATTTTGACACCTCGTCATCTGTGTCCAACTCCCCCCCTCCCTCCAGCTCCACAGCCTCCACGATCCCTACTTCATCAAAGGCGCCCCCCCCTCCCCCCCTGCCCTTGTCATCAGTGAGCAGGATGTGCACAGACAATTCTCCAGACTGAACCTGCGCAAGGCCCCCGGGCCGGACGGTGTGTCTCCCTCCACCCTGAGACACTGTGCGAAAGAGCTGGCTCCTGTCTTCACAGACATTTTTAACACCTCCCTTAAGCTATGCCATGTGCCGGCCTGCCTCAAATCCTTCACCATCATCCCTGTCCCCAAGAAGCCACGGATCACTGGACTTAACGACTACAGACCTGTAGCGCTCACCTCTGTAGTCATGAAGTCCTTTGAGCACCTGGTCCTGCCCCACTTCAAGTCCATCACCACCCCCTTCCTGGACCCGCTGCAGTTTGCCTACCGAGCCAACAGGTCTGTAGACGACGCAGTCAACCTGGCCCTCCACTCCATCCTGCAACACCTGGACTCCCCGGGAACCTACGCCAGGATCCTGTTTGTGGACTTCAGCTCCGCATTCAACACCATCCGCCCCGCTCTGCTCCAGGACAAGCTGTCCCTGCTCGGCGTGCCTGACTCCCTCTGCAGGTGGATCACCGACTTCCTGACGGACCGGAGGCAGCATGTGCAGCTGGGAAAGACTGTCTCAGACTCTGCTAGCATCAGCACCGGATCACCCCAGGGCTGTGTACTTTCCCCCCTACTCTTCTCCCTTTATACCAACTCCTGCACCTCCAGCCGCCAGTCTGTCAAGTTGATCAAGTTTGTGGACGACACCACCCTCATCGGGCTCATCTCCAACGGCGACGAGTCCGCCTACAATAGAGAGGTGGCCCAGCTGGCGTCCTGGTGCAACAACAACAACCTGCAGCTGAACGCTCTGAAGACAGTGGAGATGATTGTGGACTTCAGGAAAGTCACAACCCCTCTGCCCCCCCCCCTCACCCTCACAGGCTCTCCCATCACCACTGCTGATTCCTTCCGCTTCCTAGGCACCACCATCACCAGGGACCTCAAGTGGGAGCCGACCATCAGCTCCCTCATCAAAAAGGCCCAGCAGAGGATGTTCTTCCTGCGGCAGCTGAGGAAGCTCAAGCTACCCACCAAGATGTTAGTGCAGTTCTACACAGCCATCATCGAGTCCATCCTCACCTCCTCCATAACCGTGTGGTACGCAGGAGCCACTGCCAGGGACAGACTAAGGCTGCAGCGCGTCGTGCGCACTGCTGAGAAGGTGATCGGCTGCAAGCTCCCATCTCTCCAGGATCTGTACATCTCCAGGACCCGGAGGCATGCTGGCCGGATCATAGCCGATCCCTCACACCCTGGTCACGTACTGTTTGCCCCCCTCCCCTCAGGTAGAAGACTTCGGTCCATCCAGACTAAAACCTCCCGTCACATGAACAGCTTCTTCCCCTCTGCCATCAGACTGCTGAACACTAAGTGACTTATTGACTCTCGTGCACTATGTACAGCAGCTCAACCAGACTCATGTCAATCATCACTGTTTTCTTCCTGCATTACCGACTGCACTATATGGTTCTCCGCATTATCTGCTGCTCGCTAATATATTTTAACTGCTGACTAGTATTACTCACTCTTATTCTACACTTTATTGCATGTATAGTTTATTTCTTTTATTTTATCATGTTTAATGTTGCAGCATTGCACCGAGACAAATTCCTAGTTTGTGTACTACATGAACAATGGCAATAAACCTGATTCTGATTCTGATTCTGATTCTGATTCTGAGTTCAGTGCCTGGGTCTTCATTCCTGCCCCTAGGGGCAATTAATGACAATTTGCACTAAAAATATCTATCCATATTAATAAAATGAGTAACGAGTAATACATCTGATCAAATTTCAGAAACTGTAATGCATTACTTAATTTTTAAACAGCAATTTTGTTAAACAGTACAAAAGGTCGAAGATCTTCATCGAGGAGGAGGAGAGGGGGAAGGCATGTTAGGAGGGAGAGCGAGAAAAGGAAAGGTAGAAGTGTGGAGGTGAGAGTAGGAATGTTAAATGTAGGGACTATGACTGGTAAAGGCAGAGAGTTGGCTGATATGATGGAGAGAAGAAAGGTAGATATACTGTGTGTTCAAGAAACCAGATGGAAGGGAAGCAAAGCTAGGAGCATTGGAGGTGGATTTAAACTGTTCTACCATGGTGCAGATAGGAAGAGAAATGGAGTAGGAGTAATCTTGAAGGATGAGTATGTGAGAGTTCAGGAGGTAAAGAGGGAGTCAGACAGAATCATGAGTTTGAAGCTATAAGTCAAAGGTGTGATGTTGAATGTTGTCAGTGTGTATTTTTTATTTTAACCTTTATTTAACCAGGAAAATCCCATTGAGATTAAAAACCTCTTTTTCAAGGGAGTCCTGGCCAAGAGGCAGCAAAAAAATCACAATTACACTTACAATGACATACAAATCATATAAAACAGTTACAAATTAGTGAGGCCGTCTCAAGTGTTCTCAATCTGGATTTAAAGTCGTTCAATGAAACAAGTACCGTTAGTTTCCAGTCTTTTTGCAACATGTTCCATGTAGAGGGAGCTGAGAACATGAAAGCTCTTTTTCCCAGCTCAGTACGGGCAAATGGAACAGAAAGCAACAAGTTGCTGTCCTACAAGTTGGATGTCAGGTAGAAGAGAATGAGGAATTCTGGAGTAAGTTGGCTGAAGTGGTAGAGAGTGTTCCCAGGGGGAAGAGAGTGGTGATTGGAATGGACTTTAATGGACATGTAGGTGAAGGGAAAAGAGGTGATGAGGAGGCCCTGGGTACAGTGCATCCAGAAAGTATTCACAGTGATTCACTTTTTCCACATTTTGTTATGTTACAGCCTTATTCCAAAAGGGATTAAATTCATTTTTTCCTCAAAATTTGACACACAATACCCCATAATGACAACGTCAAAAAAAAATTTTTGAGAATTTTCCAAATTTATTAAAAATAAAAAACTAAGAAATCACATGTACAAAAGTATTTACAGCCTTTGCTCAAAACTTTGTTGATGCACCTTTTGCAGCAATTACAGCATAAAGACTTTTTGAATATAATGTCACAAGCTTGGCACACCTATCTTTGGGCAGTTTCTGACATGGTTATCTGACCCAGAGAGCAGACTCGGACTCAAAAGTAGACACAATTATCTTTATTGTGATAAGTGTATGTGTGTGAGTGTGTGTGTGTGTGTGTGTGTGTGTGTGTGTGTGTGTGTGTGTGTGTGTGTGTGTGTGTGTGTGTGTGTGTGTGTGTGTGTGTGTGATCGTGTAGCAGCTGAGGACGAGCAGAGCACCATGCAACCTGGCAACCCTAAGGACAAACAGAGACAGGGAGAGTTAGTGGCAGGCCCCGGAGGGGATGTACAGAATTGTCCAGTGCTTACTGTTCGTAGTGATGAGGTTATGCTCAGGTTCAGCTCGGCAGCTACGGCCAGGAAGACAGTGCCCGATGTCCCAGTTGCAGCTGGAGGTGATTGGTGAGCCTGGGGAAGTGTGGGGCAGCTCAGTCCGCCACCAGGAGGGAGAAGAGGTCCGCCGCCATGGATCTCCGCCTGTGCACAGGGGAACGAATGAAAATTAAGGTAAATTGAGCGAGGGCTTACTTTGAGCTGTGGCGTAGATCCTTCCTGACGCCGTCTGGCAGGAGGCTGGATTCAAAGATGAAGGTAGACTGAGGCAAGGAAACTCAGGTACAAAGATGAAGGTGAGTGCAGGTCTCATAAGAATGGAGACAGATGACTCCGCGCTGATCCGAGGGCAGCACGGTCTAAATAGCCCTGACCGTGATGGGGAGCAGGTGTGCACGCAGCTGAGGATGATAGGCAGCCAGAGCGAACCATCACAGTACTCCCCCCCCATGAGACACCTCTCGGCAGTCGATCCAGCCTACCTGGGTGCGGCTGGTGGAAGTCCCTGATGAGTTGATTGTCCAACATGAAGGAGGGGCGCACCCAGGACCTCCATTCTGGGCCGTAATCCTCCCAGTCCACCAGGTACTGCAGGCCGCAACCCCAGCAGCGGACGTCCAGGATGGCATTGACCCTCCACGCCGGGTCGCCGTCGACCACCACTGGCAGAAATGGAGACCTGGGAGGGGGACACAGAGGGCTGGAACAAAAGGGCTTGACCTGCAAGACATGGAAGGTTGGACAGATGTGGAGGGAGGGGAAAGCGCTAGGCACACAGACACAGGGTTAATAATGCGGGTTATGGCGAAAGGCCCAGTGAACCGCTGAGACATCTTTCTTGTCTCTGCCTTCAAGTTAATATGCTTGGTAGATAGCCATACCCTGGAGACACTGCTCCTTGCTCACCTCCGCCCCCTGGTGGGACCAGCGATGGATCCACTCCAGTTCGCCTACCAGCATGGCATTGGGATGGAGGATGCAGTGATCTTCCTCCTTCACCGTTCTCTGTCCCACCTGGATAAGCCCGGGAAGGCAGTGAGGATCATGTTCTTTGACTTCTCCAGTGCTTTCAACACCATCCAACCGATGATCCTGAAGGACAAGCTGCTGTGCGCAGGGGTGGACCAGCACCTGTCATCATGGATCCTGGACTACCTCACAAACCAGCCACAGTTTGTGAGAACCCGGGACTGTGTGTCCAACACGATCATCGGTAGCACGGGGGCCCCCCAGGGAACGGTTTTGGCTCCCTTCCTGTTCACCCTCTATACTGCGGACTTCTCACACAACACAACACACTGCCATCTACAGAAGTTCTTTGACGACTCTGCGATCGTTGGCCTCATCTCCAACGGAGTTGAAGCTGAGTACAGAGGGCTTATCCAGGACTTTGTGGACTGGTGCCATCGGAACTGCCTCCAGATCAACGTGAGGAAAACTAAGGAGCTGGTGGTGGACTGCCGCAGGCAAGGAAAACCCCTCACAGCACCAGTAAATATACAGGGAACTGACATAGAGATGGTAACATCCTACAAGTACCTGGGTGTTCATCTGAACAATAAACTAGACTGGTCACACAATACTGACGCACTCTACAAGAAGGGACAGCGCAGGCAGTTCCTACTGAGGAGACTCAGGTCTTTTGGTGTACAAGGGGCACTGCTGAAGTCATTCTACGACACGGTGGTGGCATCAGCCATCACTTTTGGAGTGGTCTGCTGGGGCAGTGGCGTTACAGCAGCCGATAGCAAGAGACTGAACAAACTGATCAAGAAAGCTAGCTCCGTCCTGGGGCAACGCCTTGACCCAGTGGAGGAGATGGGAGAGAGAAGGATGGTGGCTAAACTGTCATCCCTGCTGGAGTCCGACTTCCACCCTATGCAGGACACACTGAATGCACTGAGGAGCTCATTTAGCAGCAGACTACATCATCCTAGGTGCACAACCGAGAGGTTTCGCAGGTCCTTCCTACCTACGGCTGTCAGACTGTACAACCTAAGCAGGGCTGCTCGCAGAGATAGCAAAAAGACGTGACAACCTAATAGTATTGAATGCAAAAGACGCAATAGACTTACACAATGGTCCCCTCCAGTATACAACTAGGAAAATACCGGTCGCTACGGAGGGCGACAATATGTATGGGTACATAATCATACCATGTAGGATAACTAAGTAGACGGTTATGCTGTTTCAGAATCAGAATCAGAATCAGAATCAGCTTTATTGGCCAAGTATGCACAACACATACAAGGAATTTGACTTTGGCTAAAAACTTGCTCTCGTTGTTCAGGTGAAGGATTTAAATAAGGATTCAATGACAACCAGAGTATGTACAGTAAATTACAGTCTGTCCACGTTTCTATAAAAGGATGCAAATGTATACAGGAATATATGCAGTTATTTACTCGGACTAACCACACTTTGCAGAAATATATGAAAAAATATACAGTCACACAGTATTTCAATGTGGACTCAGATTCAGTGATATAATGTGAATGAAGTAAAAAGCAGTGTGAGAGTTATGTGCAATGTAATAATGGATGAAAAGTCATGAGTACAGCAAACAGGTAGGACTAGGTGAATGTTAGGAGTTCATCAGAGTGATGGCTTGAGGAAAGAAACTGTTCCTGTGACGGGTGGTTTTGACCTTCAGTGATCTGTAACGACGACCAGAAGATAGAAGTTCAAACAGTTTGTGGCCGGGGTGTGATGGGTCAGCACAGATGTTTCCCGCCCGTTTCCTGGTTATGGACCGATATAAGTTCTCAATGGAGGGTAGGTCGGTACCAATGATCCTCTCCGCAGACTTAATGATCCGCTGCAGTCTGGTCTTGTCCTGTTTAGTGGCAGATCCAAACCAGACAGTGATGGAAAAGCAGAGGACAGATTGGATGATGGCGGTGTAGAAGACAACCAGCAGCTCCTGAGGCAAATCAAACTTCTTGAGCTGACGCAGAAAAAACAACCTCTGCTGGGCCTTTTTCCGGACAGTGTCAATATGGGAGGACCACTTCAGGTTCCGGGAGATTGTGGTACCCAGAAACTTGAAGGAGTCCACAGTGGACACTGTGCTGTTGAGGATGGTGAGTGGGGGGAATGAAGGGGGGTGTCGCCTGAAATCCACAGTCATCTCCACCGTTTTGGCTGGGTTAAGTTCAAGATGGTTCTGGCTGCACCAGAGGATCAGCTGCTCCACCTCCCGCCTGTATGCAGACTCATCATCATCCCGGATCAAACCGATGACTGTGGTGTCATCCGCAAACTTCAGGAGCTTCACCGAAGGGTCCTCTGAGGTGCAGTCGTTGGAGTAGAGGGAGAAGAGCAGTGGGGAAAGGACACATCCTTGGGGGGCGCCAGTACTAATTTTTCGGGAGCTGGATGTAAATCTCCCTAGCTTCACCTGTTGCCACCTGTCAGTCAGAAAGCTGGAGATCCACTGGCAGGTGGAGGGGGGCACCTTGAGCTGGAGGAGTTTCTGATGAAGAATGCCTGGGATGATGGTGTTGAACGCTGAGCTGAAGTCGACAAACAGGATCCTGACGTACGTCCCTGGGGAGTCAAGGTGTTGCAGGATGTAATGTAGTCCCATATTCACTGCATCATCCACTGACCTGTTTGACCGGTAGGCAAACTGCAGTGGGTCCATCAGGGGGCCTGTGATGACCTTCAGGTGGTTCAGCACCAATCTCTCCAAGGATTTCATGACCACAGAGGTCAGGGCAACAGGTCTGTAGTCGTTTAATCCTGTAATAGAGGGTTTCTTGGGAACTGGAATGATGATGGAGCGTTTGAAGCAGGAAGGCACTTCACGCAGCTCCAGTGATCTGTTAAAGATCCGGGTGAAGATGGGGGCCAACTCGTTGGAGCAGACTCTCAGGCAGGACGGAGACACACCATCAGGTCCTGCAGCCTTCTTGATCTTTTGTCTCTGAAAGACCCGGCGCACCTCCTCTTCACAGATCATTAGTGCTGGTGGGAGGTCAGAGTGGAGGAGGGATGGAGTTCCTGGGGCTGCAGATAATCCTTTTGTGTGGGTGGGAGGTGAGAACTGTAGGTTCTTTTCAAACCTGCAGTAAAAGCTGTTTAGGTCATTAGCCAGCTGGAGGTTTTCCGCAGGGTGGGGGGATGGTCTCCTGTAGTTGGTGATATTCCGTAGGCCTCTCCAGACAGAAGCAGAGTTGTTAGCTGAGAAGTTTTTTTGTAACTTCACACTGTAGCTCCTCTTAGCAAGCCTGGTCTCCTTCGTCAGCATGTTTCTGGCCCGCTTGTACAGAGTCCAGTCACCAGTCCTGTAGGCCTCCTCCTTGGTCTGACGTAGCTGCTTCAGTTTAGGAATGAACCAGGGTTTATTGTTGTTGTATATGCAGAAGGTCTTGGTCTGCACACACATGTCCTCGCAGAAACAGGTGTATGACGTCACAGTGTCAGTGAGTTCATTTAGGTTAATGGCTGCAGCTTCAAAAACACTCCAATCTGTACAGTCAAAGCAGGCTTGTAACTTCAGCTTTGATTCCTCAGTCCATTTCTTCACAGTCCTTACAACAGGCTTGGAAGTTTTTAGTTTCTGTCTGTATGTTGGAATAAGATGGAGCAGGCAGTGGTCAGAAAAACCCAGAGCTGCACGGGGGACGGCATGATAGGCATTTCTTAAAACTGTGTAACAGTGGTCAAGTGTATTTGTGTCCCTGGTGGGACATTTAATATGCTGTCTGTATTTAGGAAGCTCATTTGTGAGATTAGCTCTATTGAAATCACCCAGAATGATAAGCAGAGAGTCTGGATGTTTTTCCTCCACCTCTGCTATCTGGTCAGCGAGGTGTTGCAGTGCCTCCGTTGTACAAGCAGCAGGCGAGATATAAATTCCGACCAGAATAAATGAGGAGAACTCTCGCGGTGAATAAAAGGGTTTACAGTTTATGAACAGTGACTCTAGGTTAGGGCTACAAAACTTCTTCAACACTGTGACATCAGTACACCAACCTTCGTTTATGTAGAAGCAGATTCCACCACCCTTAGTCTTTCCAGAAAATTCTCGGCTGCGATCAGCGCGAAACAGTTGAAATCCGTCCAGACGCACCGCGCTGTCCGGGATGTGTTCACTCAGCCAGGACTCCGTGAAACAAAGGGCGCCAGATCTGCTAAAATCCCGGTTTTTGTGAGTCAGGAGCAGCAGTTCATCCATTTTGTTCGCCAAACTGCGGATATTTGCCAGATGGATCAATGGGAGCGGCGTGCGAAATCCTCGTTTCTTCAGCCTGACTAACGCACCGGCACGTTTACCACGCCGCCTTTGTTTCCGGCCAGCGCCAATAGCCGCTGCTCCCACAGCTAAGATGGACTGAAAAAACTTCAGATCAGCAGCAGTAACTGGCGGAGAAGTTGCATTGGGAGGTAGTCTGAGTGAAAGTAGTTCCTCCCTTGAATAGGTGATTCGGACAGAAGAGCAGGAGTCCAAAAAAACACACAAAATTATTAAAAACATCAGAGAGCAGAAGCCAGTGGCTGCCATCCGCGGCGCCATCTTGGATCTGTGTGTGTTTATATATTTATATATTTATTCCATCTAGCTACAATGCTCCGCACTGTGTATTTATATATTTACAGTGATCCCTCACTTATCGCGGTTAATGGGTTCCAGAACCGACCGCGAAAAGTGAAAAACCGCGAAGTAGCGTCACCCCAATGACGTCATCCATAAATAATACGTACGTTTATTCTCTCACTCTCTCTCTCTCATATGATACGTGTGTGTGTGTGTACGTGTACATACATACGTAGATGTAAACAAAGTGTACATAAATATGTTTTTAGAACTCTTTTATTCTTATAACAAGATACGTAACTCAAGATGAAAATGATTTACTGCACAGGTTAATGAGAGCTTTACTGCTCCTCAGGAGACGCCTCATCGTGAGGTGCTGGAGGCGCAGGATCATCGAGGGCAGCTTCCGATAGAGCTGAAGCTGCAGGAGGCGGCTTAGTGGCTCGACGGGAAGACTATTTCGCACAAAATGGCACAAGAGAACAGCAAAAAGTTCCACGCGGCGAGACTAAGTAACACGAGCGATAAAAAGCAATGAATGCGGTCTTCCTTCCCTTCATGAGTGCTCGGCAGGGAGAGGAGGTGGGTGAAACGTCTCGGCCAATCAGCTTGCGGGGTGAAACGTCTCGGCCAATCAGCTTGCGAGATTTCCGAGCCGAGCCAACACGAGAATAGCGAACAGAGAGTTGTGCGGCTCTCCGTGTTGACACCTGATTGTCTAATGTAGTCTCCCTGCCTTCTGCTAGCGCCCGCCCATTATTTCTCAATTTTGAATTTTTGATGAATATTTTTGAAAAATCCGCGATGCACTGAGGGCGCGAAAGGTGAAGCGCGAAGTAGCGAGGGATCGCTGTATATATTTATTCCATCTAGCTACAATGCTCCGCACTGTGTGTCTATATATTTATATATTTATATGTACATATGTATACTCGCTGCTCTTGTTTTTTTTCTTGTCTTCTGATTGTTGCTCTGAGTGTTGCTATCCCTGTGCTGTTGCAATCCTGGAATTTCCCCATTGTGAGACTAATAAAGGCTTATCTTATCTTATACCTGTTGACCCACCCGGTAGGGAGGGGCCAGTGTCCTGCGACGATTAGCGGTCGTGGAGTTGCGCTCTGCCGTGCATCGTAGTGCGGTCCGGGTCGCTCTCCACAGCCAGCGGCAGCGCCTCAGGTGAGCTTGGATGGAGGGAACGGCGATGTCCTTCTCCTCCTTGAGGAACAATGGGGGGTTGTAGCCCAGCGAGGCCTCAAATGGGGACATGCCGATCGCTGGAGAGACGGTGGTATTATGAGCATATTCGATCCATGGAAGATGGATGCTCCATGATGCTGCGTTGGCGTCATGGAGATGTCTTGGAGGTGTGAAACTCACACTTCTCGGCCTTCACAAAGGGCTTTTTCTCCAGGAGTCGCTGCAATACTCACCTCACGTGCACCCGATGCTCATCCAAGGACTGTGAAAAAATCAGGATATCATTCAGATAGACAAACACGAATGCACCCAAAAAGTACCTCAGCATATCATTAATAAGGTGCAGGAATACAGCAGGGGCGTTGGTCAGTCCGAACGGCATTACCAGATACTCAAAATGCCCGCTAGGGGTCCGGAAGCCCATCATCCATTCGTCGCCCTCCCGGATCCGCACCAGATGCTAAGCATTGCGGAGGTCCAGCTTGGTGAACCAAGAGGCCCCCCAGAGGGAATCAAACACCGTATTAATTAAGGGAAGGGTGTACTTGTCCTTGATGGTGATATTATTTAATTCTCTAAAGTCAATACACGGCCTCAGCGAGCTGTCTTTCTTGCACACACACAAAAAAAAAACCCTGCCCCCACCGCCGAGGATAAAGGCCGGATTATGCCCGAGTTCAATGATTCCTTAATATAGGCCTCCATAGCCTCCCGCTCCGGTGCTGACAGACTGTAGAGTCGACTCGACAGCAGTGGGGCTCCAGCCCGGAGATTGTTTGCACAGTCGTATGGGCGGTGAGGGAGGAGGGAAAGGGTCTGGGTCTTGCTGAAGGCGGCCCCCAAGTCGTGATATTCCGGAGGGACCTTAGACAAGTCAGGAGGGGGGGTGACAGGGGCACCCAGGAGCATGGATGGCGAGAAAGCAGCAGACTGCAGGCAGGCACTGAGGCAGAATGAGGTCCATGAAACCACGCTCCCGGAGTGCCAGTCAATAGAGGGGTTATGAAGTCGGAGCCAGGGATAGCCGAGGATTACCGGGGAAGAGGAAACCAGCAGCATGAATAACCTCAGCTCTTCCCAATGATTACCAGACACTATGACGGACACTGGGGCGGTCTGTTGGGATACTACGGCAAGGGGGGCTTTAGACAAGGCAATGAGTTTGAGTGGGATCTTTAACGATTGACAGGAGAGCCCCAGCCGAGTTGCCAGTTCCCCCGAGATGAAGCTCTGCTCAGCCCCTGAATCAATCAATGCTCGTGTGGCTATTTTAGTGTGATTATGAATGAAGTGGATAGGAAAGAGAAATCTAGAGAAGAGATTGGATTGGGGTGAGTCCGTGAGACCCCCTACTGCAACACACGGACTCCCCCTTTTGGCCGTATGGGGCATGACGCTACCTCATGCTCCTCGCTACCACAGTAGAGGCACTACCCCAGCTCTCGGTGGTGCTGTTTCTCTGCTTACGGCAGCTTTGACTGTCCTACTACCATTGGCTCTGGGGCATCCGGGGCATCTGGGAAATCAGAGGGAGGTAGGGCCAATAATGGGGGCTGTAGGGAGCGGCAATATTGGGGGTATCCGAGCGACCGGAAGTTTTACGCTCGGCTACCCACTCCCTTAGCCTGTTATCAAGGCTAATGGCTAGGGAAATCAATTCAGTTAGCCTACTTGGTTTTTCTAAGCGGGCTAGCTCATCCCGCAGGCTAGGGCTAAGGCTTCTGATGAAAATGCTACAGAACGAGGCGTCCTTCCACCCCACCTTCATGGCCACCACCCGGAAATCGACAGCATAGTCCGCTACAGACTTGGTTCCCTGTCTCAGGTTTAACAGCCGGGAGATAAGCACACTGTCTTGGTTGGAGTGGTCGAACACCTCATTGAACTCACTGACGAACTGGTTATAAGTCAAACTAGCATAGTTCACCCTAGCCATTACAGCATATGCCCAAGCTAGCGCTCGCCCTTCCAAAAGATTTACTACGTAGCCGATCCGGCTATGGTCTGTGGGAAAGTCCCCGGGTACCCGCTGGAACACTATCTCGCACTGGAGAATGAACCCCCTAGCCTCCCCTACCTTACCACTAAAGCGGGTGGGAGTGGGTATTGGCCGGGATGTGGGGCCCTGCATGGGTTGGCTGGATTGGGAGCTAACTGGAGCAGAGGTGCTACTTGGGGCAGGAGGGAAGGCCTGCAGATCTGCCAGGCGATCCAACCAATCAGTTATATGGGTCAGTTGGGTAAGAATGATCTGCTGTTAGTAAGCTAATTGGTCTACTCAAGCCTCAAGGTTGTTAACTTTGCGCGCTAGCCCGCTGTCTGCTGGGTTGCTTTGGCGGAGTTGTACTGACATGGTTATCTGACCCAGAGAGCAGACTTGGACTCAAAAGTAGACACAATTATCTTTATTGTGATAAGTGTATGTGTGTGGGTGTGTGTGTGTGATCATGTAGCAGCTGGGGGTGAGCAAAGCACTGTGCAACCTGGCAACCCTAAGGACAAACAGAGACAGGGAGAGTTAGTGGCAGACCCCGGAGGGGATGTACAGAATTGTCCAGTGCTTACTGTTCGTAGTGATGGGGTTAAGCTCAGGTTCAGCTCAGCGGCTACGGCCAGGAAGACAGTGCCCGCTGTCCCGGTTGCAGCTGGAGGTGATTGGTGAGCCTGGGGAAGCATGGTGCAGCTCGGTCCGCCGCCAGGAGGGAGAGAGGTCCGCCGCCATGGATCTCCGCCTGTGCACAGGGAAGCGAGTGAAAATTAAGGTGAATTGAGTGAGGGCTTACTTTGAGCTGTGGAGTAGATCCTTCCTGGCGTTGGCTGGCAGGAGGCTGGATTCAAAGATGAAAGTAGACTGAGGCAAGGAAACACAGGTACAAAGATGAAGGCGAGTGCAGGCCTCATAAGAATGGAGACAGACGACTCCGCGTTGATCTGAGGGCAGCGTGGTCTAAATAGCCCTGGCTGTGATGGGGAGCAGGTGTGTGCGCAGCTGAGGATGATAGGCAGCCAGAGCGAACCATCACAGTTTTGCCCATTCCTCTTTGCAGCACCTCTCAAGCTCCATCAGGTTGGATGGGAAGCGTCGGAGCATTTTCCGATCTCTCCGGAGAAGTTCAATTGGATTCAAGCCTGGGCTCTGGCTGGGCCACTCAAGGACATTCACAGAGTTGTCCTGAAGCTGCTCCTTTGACCTCTTGGCTGTGTGCTTAGGGTTGTTGTCCTGCTGAACAATGAACCGTCACCCCAGTCTGAGGTCAAGAGTGCTCTGGAGCAGGTTTTCATCCAGGATGTCTCTGTACATTGCTGTATTCATCGTTCCCTCTATCCTGACTAGTCTCCCAGTTCCTGCTGCTGAAAAACATCCCCACAGCATGATGCTTCCACCACCATTGGCATGGTATGAGCAGTGTCTGGTTTCTTCCAAACATGACACCTGACATTCATGCCAAAGAGTTCAATCTTTGTTTCATCAGACCAGGCAATCTTGTTTCTCATGGTCTAAGAGTCCTTCAGGTGCCTTTTGGCAAACTCCAGGCAGGCTGCCATGTACCTTTTACTAAGGAGTGGCTTACATCTGGCCACTCTACCATACAGGCCTGATTGGTGGATTGCTGCAGAGATGGTTGTCCTTCTGGAAGGTTCTCCTCTCTCCACAGAGGAACACTGGAGCTCTAACAGAGTGACCATTGAGTTCTTGGTCACCTCCCTGACTAAGGCCCTTCTTCCCTGATCGCTCAGTTTAGACTGCCGGCCAGCTCTAGGAAGAGTCCTGGTGACTCCAAACTTCTTCCATTTACGGATGATGGAGGCCACTGTACTCATTGGGACCTTCAAAGCAGCAGAAAATTTTCTGTGCCCTTCCCCTGATTTGTGCCTCAAGACAATTCTGTCTCAGAGGTCTACAGACAATTACTTTGACTTCATGCTTGATTTGTGCTCTGACTTGTACTTGGACTTGTACTGTGATCTGTGGGACCTTATATAGACAGGTGTGTGCCTTTCCAAATCATGTCCAATCAACTGAATTTACCACAGGTGGACTCCAATTAAGCTGTAGAAACATCTCAAGGATTATCGCTGGAAAAAGGATGCACCTGAGCTCAATTTTGAGCTTCATGGCAAAGGCTGTGAATACTTATGTACATGTGATTTCTTAGTTTTTTATTTTTAATAAATTTGCAAAAATCAAAAAAAAAACAAAAAACATTTTTTTTTTACATTGACATGGGGTATTGTTTGTAGAATTTTGAGGAAAAAATGAATTTAATGTATTTTGGAATAAGGCTTTAACATAACAAAATGTGAAAAAAGTGAAGTGCTGTAAATACTTTCCAGATGCATGTGTAGGTATGGTCATAAGGAGAGAAATGTGAAATGACAAATGGTTGTGGATTTTGCTAAAAGGATGGAAATGACTGGTGAACACATACATCAAGAAGAGAGAGGAACATAGGGTGACTTACAAGAGTGGAGGAAGGTGCACACAGATGGACTACATCTTATGCAGAAGGAGAAATCTGAAAGAGATAGGAGACTGCAAGGTGGTGGCAGGGGAGAATGTAGCTAGACAGCATCGGATGGTCGTATATAGGATGACTATGCAAAGCAAGATGAAAACAGTGAAAGCAGAGCCAAAGATTAAGTGGAGGAAGTTACAGAAGGAAGGAGGTTACACAGAGTTCAGGAAGCAGTTGATACAGGCTCTGGGTGGTAGGGAAGAATTACCAGATGACTGGGAAAGTACAGCAAAAGTATTGAGGGAAACGGGTAGAAAGGTATGTGGTGTATCCAGTGGACAGAGGAAGGAAGACAAGGAGACTTGGTGGTGGAATGAGGAGGTACAGGAAAATATCCAAAGGAAGAAGTTAGCAAAGAAAAAGTGGGATAGTCAAGGAGATGAAGAAAGTAGACAGGAGTATTTGGAATCTAAGCGCATGGCAAAGAGAGAGGTGGCAAAGGCAAATGATAAGGCATATAGTGAGTTTCATGAGAGGATGGACACTAAGGGAGGAGAAAAATAGTTGTATCGACTGGTTAGACAGAGAGCTTGAGCTGGAAAGGATGTACAGCAGGTTAGATTGATTCAGGACAGAAATGGTAATGTACTAACAAATGACGAGAGTGTGTTGAGAAGATGTAAGGAGTTCATTGAAGAGCTGATGAATAAAGAAAATGAGAGACAGAGGAGGATGGATGGATGGATGAAGGAAAGAGAGTGAACAAGGAAGTCCCGAGGATTAGCAAGGCGGAGGTGAGGGCAGCTTTGAAGAGGATGAAGAATGGAAAGGCAGTTGGTCCAGGTGACATACCTGTGGAGGTAGGATGATGTTTAGGAGAGATGGCAGTGGACTTTTTAACCAGATTGTTTAACACAATCTTGGAGAGTGAGAGAATGCCTGAGGAGTGGAGAAGAAGTGTAAAAAGAGAAATGAAAGAGGAATGAAAGTCAGCAGAAGCAAGACAGAATACATGAGTGTGAATGAGAGGGAGGCAGATGTAATGGTGAAGATGGAAAGAGTAGTGGTAGTGAAAGTAGATGAGTTTAAATACCTGGGGTCAACCATCTAAAGCAATGGAAAATGCACAAGAGAGGTGAAGAAGAGAGTGCAGGCAGGGTGGAGTAAGTGGAGATGAGTGTCAGGGGTAATTTGTGACAGAAAGGTAGCAGCAAGAGTGAAACGGAAGATTTACAAGATTGTAGTGAGACCTGCTATAATGTATGGTTTGGAGATGGTGGCGCCTAAAAAAGGACAGGAGGTGGAGCTGGAGGTGGCAGAGTTCAAGATGCTAAGATTTTCATTAGGAGTGACTAGGAGGGACAAGATTAGAAAGAGTATATCAGAGGGACAGCTCAGGTTGTGCAGTCTGGAGACAAAGTAAGAGAGGCAAGGCTGAGATGGTTTGGACATCTGCAGAGGAGGGATAGTGGATATATTGGACAGAGGATGTTGAAGATGGAACTGCCAGGCAGGAGGAAAAGAGGAAGACCACAGAAGAAATTCATAGATGTAGTGAAGGAGGACATGGAGACGGTTTGTGTTACAGAGGAAGATGCAAGAGATCAGGTGAGATGGAGACAGATGATCTGCTGTGGCGACCCCTAAAGGGAGCAGCCAGAAGAAGAAGAATTTTGTTACACAGCACGTTACTGCAAAAGTAGTGCCGTTACAAAGTAATGCATTACCTTGTAACCTGACCTTGTAATGTTATTAAGGTCAGTGTTCATGACTGCACCATAAGAAAGAGACTGGGCAAAAATTGTCTGCATGGTGTTACTCCCAACACTGGTGTGGAATAAATGCTCTTGCAGCATTGTTTTTGATCAACTGAAGAGCTTTTAGGGAGGTTTTGGAGCAACTTGGCTGCAAGAAGTTACAAATCTAACCAAGAATTAAAAAGCTGTTTTCATCATCAGAATAAGACATCTTTAATATGTTTATAATTAAAGGTGTAGTATTTTCATTAAAACAAATCTTTATCTTTCAGTTGCTCCCTTTCAGGGTTGCCACAGCATATCATCACCTGATATGGCAATGATTCCCATGTCAATTTGGCAAGGATTTTTTTTTTTTATGCCAGATGCCCTTCCTGATGCAATCTTGCCCATTTATCTAAGCTTCAGACCACCACAGGAAGTAACCCTGTGGCTGGGTAACCAACTTTCCTTCCTTCATTCTATTATGCTGAGCACCAAGCTAGAAGGCAGGAAGTAGCATTTTTATGTGGTCTTTGGTATGATCTGCCCAGGATTTGAACCCACAAACACTCTACCAATTAGGCCACCACTCCAGTCTATTTTCATGAAAAAAAAAATATTTGAAAAGAATCATACATCAACAGAGTGTTCAGAAAGATGTAGAATTAAATCCTTTAATACAGTGGTGTGAAAAAGTGTTTGCCCTCTTCCTGATTTCTCTTTTTTTTTTTGTATGTTTGTGATGGAAAAATTCTATGTTACAATGAGTTATTTGAATTTTTGTGAATATGAATATGAATTTTTCCTTATAAAGCTTAATGTGTAAACCTAGGAAATCCTGTCACCATATTTGGAGTTGTTGAGTAGTGGAAAAAAAAAAACAAATTGAAGGATGCTGATGTAAGTGTGAATGTTCAGTTCTATCACTGACTGTTCATCTGATCACTATTGTTTTCTGCATGAACTCAGCAAATACAATCTTAGTTATGAATGAAATATCAAGAGGCTCAGCAAACCTTATTACACTGAGTCATGAATGAACCCATCAAGAAGAGACCCCACCCTAACGGTCCCTTGAATATATATCAGCCAGAAACACTGTTCGTTAAGCCAATGCACTGTAGCAGTCCGTGAAAGCTGTACTCTGTATTGTCTTCCGCTGATCAGTGCATATTAAGTTTGCTGAAACTTTGATCCTGCCTGATTTTTAATAAGGAATTTTTCGAACATACTTGGCACCCAAGCACAGGGACTCTAGATATCCCTCTCCTCCTGTTTTTCATGAGCGGGGGATTTGGATTTCCTTTTTCCAGGCCCCGCTTCATAATGTGGCTGCTCTTCCTTTATTATTTTCTTTGTCTGTTTATTAGTTTGTGTCTTTATTTGTTGTCAGGCACGCTCTGGGCTCCAATGGGGATGCCCTACTCTCTGACAGCTGACTGCCACGCCTCTTCCTCCTGTCATTGAACAGCTGCTTGTCATTTGTATTTTCACTCTGTGCACTCACTCACTTACACACCTGCATTCATTTAGTTCATCTACATTTTCTCATGCACGCACACACACATTTACATGCATCTTTCAGCACACGCACTCATCTGTCTTCACTCTCCTCACACCGGTAATCACTTTAGTTCATTATGCTGGGGGTATTTATATCCTGTTATAGTCCATGGGCCCAGACCAGATTTTTGGGTTATTGGTACCACTCAAAGGGACAAATTCTAGTGATGCATTTTGGAATGGCCTATATCTGTGGATGATATTTTGCCATGATAGCAATTCCAAAGTAGTAGCTTAGTCATAGCTATCAGGCATTGAATATGATGCCCCATAAATCACAAAATCTGAGGCTGCGAATTTTTGGAATGATAATACCAACACATATTTACCCTATTAATGAGCAGTTACTTGTTATTACAGCATATCTGAGATACAAATAAAGCACAAAAAACAATTTTGATAGTTGGTATTGTAATACTGTGGCATTGCAAAGCACTTCCAATAGAGTACTATAGTGGCTAGTATTAGTCTGTGTCCGAATCATCTACTGCTGCTTCTTCATAATTGCAGAAGTGAATGTTATTAGAGGATATCTGAGATACAAATGAAGCACAGTAAACTAACTAACTAACTAACCTGCACTTATATAGCACTTTTCTAGTCACAAAGACCACTCAAAGCGCTTTCATTAATACTAACCCTCTATTCTAAGGGCCTATAGGAAACAGATATCTAGGGACAATTTAGAACAGCCAATTAACCTAACATGCATGTTTTTGGCATATGGGAGGAAACCGGAGAAATCCCGGAGTTAACCCACGCAACACGGGGAGAACATGCAAACTCCACACAGATCACTGTTGGTCGGGGGCTGGGATCGAACCCACGATCCCACAATCCCCACAATCCCCCGGCCAAGGGTAAACTGTGCTGCCGCAGTGCTAACCACTGTGCCAACAGTTTTAACAGTAGATTAATGCATAATTATTGTAGGATTACAAAGTAGTCTCCTAGCAAAAGAGTAGTATTCCATTACAGTACTGTAACAGGTAACTAGTAGATCTATTCGTCTGTGTCCGAATCATCTGCTACTTAATAAGCTTCACCATCTTCATCTTCTTCCCTCTGGTTGCTGCAGGTCTGCAGTTTGCACATGTATGTGCATTTCAGCTGGTTCACCAGGCTCCACGTTTCCAGTAAGTGACTTGACAGCAAAGGGCAGAGTGATGTGCTTCATTGGCTTCACCTTACCATTGGTAATGGCATATACCAAGTCCTGGCCAAATGAGCTGCAGAGACGCTGGATTCTGTCAGATGGGTTTGAGCGGTCTGTTGAGCCTGTCAGCAGTGTGTTCAGGAACCTGGTCACTGAAGAAGGAATGACCGCATCCTCCGACATCTGAGGTGGCCATGACTGTCTGTAGTCTTGCTTCTTGATGTCACCTCTCATCTGCAGTGCTGCCTTGTCGATGATGTCCTCACTCCTGTCTGATTCCATGAGTTGCACCTTTCTCTGGAGTATTTGGTATGCCTTAACAAGCTCTGGCATAGAAAGGCTGTTGGGATACACAAGTAGTTTCCCATTGTCATCTTGAGTGATTTGCAGGGCTTCTCCAAACTCAGCTACCAGTTTGCGTCGGATGTGTTTCTTGGTCGAGGCCTTCACTGTTTCCACTCCAAGAGTTACCATGCCCTCGACCAGTCTGGCTGTGAGGTTGGTCATTGGCACCACATCAGGGTTGACAAACAGTTCTTCTCTTATGTAAGAGAAAAGGTCATTGTATGACTGTTGCTCTGCAACTTCATACTCAGCATCAGTATCAGTTGGAGCAGCACTGGCACCTTTTCCACTGTCCTGTGTGGTGGTGCTTGAATCCCGTGTGTACTCACGGTAGCAAGTCCAGTGGTAATGACCTTCCGCTGCCACGAGGTCTCTGCTGACGATGGCAAGCATTCTGTTGTCCAGTTTACTGACAGCAGCCTTTCGGACTTTCTCATCGGCACGCAGTTCAGTGCACTGGACCAGAGGATCTCTAGTCCTATCTCCTTTCAAGTACTTGCTGGTCTTCTCACAGAAGATGTACTCTGCCTCATAAACCCTTGACTGAGATGGTGCTGGCCTCTGTGACTTTTTTCTTTCCGTTGAGCTTTTGTTTTCTTCTGTGCGCCTCTGCTTGGAAATTATAGCATCGAGGTCCCTTTTCATGGTGAAACTGCTTCAGCATTTCCGGTGGTAAGCCACAGCTGGTATGGCATCATCTGGCAATCCTTTTGCTAGGTCCAGGATCGGAGCATGCTGTCTTATTTCAGCGGCTCTCAGCAGGGTTTTCCAGGAGTTGATGTCCTTTGGAGATACTAGTTCTTCATCTGAAGATGAGCAATGGATTATGCAATCAAGGCGTGCGCGCTTGGGTGCCGTGCCACTCCCTGCTTCTTGGGTGGAATCCATTTTCAGTTAGGTACATTCATCCAGACCTGCAGTGACACCAGGTATTGGTAAATTATCTCATGTAATTAATTGCATCAATTGAAATTGGCATTGAAATTACTCATTCTTGTCTATAAAGTCGTACACTATTATTCTGGTTTCGTTTTTAATAAAATGTTGCGATCCTCCAGAATTCCAGTTTCTTTTGGCACACTATAAAAGATAACATTTAATTAATTTTCTTAACTAAGTGATAACCAAAATAAGTCTTAAATAAACATTTATATTGACTTGCCTCGCGGCGCTCCACTAGAATGCGAAAATGTGCTGAAATCAAAAATAAATTGTACCTTCTCCCTCAAAAAAACCCTGAAAAGTAGAAACTGAATAAAAATTAATATTGGAAACTATCCAAGGTCAATTTCTATTAGCATTTTGTACAGTAAAAGGGAGAATAATTCAGAAATACCAGCATGTGATATTAGGCGTCATGATAATTTTACTTAAAAAAAGGAGGTGCCGTGTATCATGACTAAGCTACTCATCTACAAGGTGAGAGTGAATGAAGGGAAGGAATGAATGTGTTTGTTTATAGTGAGTGACGAAGGGAGGGAGGCCTGAAATAGGCAAATGTAAGTCAGGTTGTTATATTTGTGTATTTATAATATTTATAATATTTATAGTACTTATAATTGTGTGTGAGTCAGGTTGTTATATTTGTGTATTTATAATATTTATAATACTTATAATTGTGTATTTATAGTATTTATAATATTTATAATTGTATATTTATAATCTTTTTGCATTGATGTATGTGGTTATTGTGTATTTTCTTTATTTCTTTTCTTTTTTTTACTTGATTCTCTTTTCTAAAGCCCATCCAGGGACAAGAGTTGTAAATTAGCTAATAGCTATACACTCCATGTGCAACACATCAGACTGATTGTCATTGATTAATTGTCTATGTTTATTGCACTGTCCCTGTCAAATAAACTAATCTATCTATCATTTGGAAATGCTATCATGCCTTAATACACATATATAGGTCCTACAAACAAAATGGCACCATAGAGGTTTTGTCCCTTTTAGTGGTACCAATATCTGACTCGGCCCATGGACTATTAGTGCTCCTGTTACCCGCTGGTTCATTGGATGTCATCCCCAATCCTGAGTAGGCCACTCAGTAGAGTCACCATTTGTAAGTACTCTGCCCACCATTCTGCCGGGGGCATTTCCTCATCTGTATTTGCCCCTTTTCTCCCCTACCCAGTCCTGACCTGGGAGCGCGTGGGGCCAGCCTTCCTTCCTCCATTGTATCCAATGAACCGGAGGGTGCAGTTGAGTAGTCCTGTGTTGTTCTCTGTGTGTTCATTGGACCCTTATGTCATTTTTGTTTTCATGTGCAAATAAATTACACTCAGCACTTTCCTGCATTGGATTTTCATCTTCTTTTCTACATGCGTTGCGTTTTAGGTACGCATATGACAGAATGAACTGGCCCAAGTAAGAAGATCCGCGGGAGTGTTGAGTGTTGTCTCGTTTTCATTATATTATCTGTGCTTTCTCTTCCATCAGAACTTGTCATGGACTACTGGAGTGACGCGGAGCAGCGCGCACTGAGCTGTTTGGAGGACGCTTTCTTCAGGACGCAGGGACAGTGTTCACCCAGGGAGGTTCGTGCAACCCGGGACACCACTGTGGAGGTATTGGAGTCGTATCCCGACCGCCTGTTTTTCCCAGAGTCGGCCGACATCCTACAGTCCATCTTGGCTCTGCCACATGAGGAGCCTGGGAGGGATTCCCCGACGCTGAAGCCGCCACCGACACATAGGAAGTGCTTGCAGCGGAGGAGGTTCTCCTCCCCCCGCAGCTCTCCCGCTCCAGCCCCGCCTCCGTCTCCTGGCTCTGGGTCCGTTCTACTCACAGAGGGACGCAGAATGGCTATATTGGCTGATATCGATCGCCATATGGAAGAGGAACGAGAAAGCCAATCCAAAGACGGACCCGCTTCCTCTGCAGGAGCCTGGGAGGAACAGAGACTGGTATTATTGGCTGATATCAATTGCCTTAAGGAAGAGAAACGAGAAAACCAATCCAAAGATGGACCCGCTTCCTCTGCGGGAGCCTGGGAGGAACATAGACTGGCGTGGCTGGCGGAGATTGATCACCGTTTGGAGCAAGTAGAGCTAGTGGAGCCATCTTTTCCTTCTGCCGCCTCGCCAGCTGTCACCTCACCCTCTATTTTTACAGCTGCCAAGGTGGAGAGTGTAGGTTTCTTCCCAACTTCACCTGCCTCCGTGCCCAATGGGGAGCCGTTTCTGCAGCCAACTGAGGGGCCCAGGACTGCTATGGACACAGAGTGGGATAAGAGTGATTTTGACGTCCCTGGAGACAACATGGACCAGATGAACAGGCACGTTCCCTCTCATATTATCTTTACAAATAATGAACAGTCTTGCCTGAACCCTGGTCTAGAGATGCAGGTCTTGCATTTTCCTGAGCTCTCTCCACCAGTGGCGTGTGACAACCCCTCACCCATTCCCTTCGTGTCTTCTCTGTGTGTCTCTCTGAGCTCACTGGTTCCTAAACCAAGTTGCCTGAGGGAGGAGGAGCCTGCAGAGGGTCCTACCCCAGGGTCGGGGGTGAGGCAGCTCCCAGCCGCCACGCCAGAGGAGTCGCTGGTGCAGGATATATCACCCAGGGGTTTGAAGACTACTTCCATCATGCCTGCTGCGAAGGCTGCTGCAGCGGAGTGGGAGGCTGAGCCCAGAATCTCCATCTTTGCCCGAATCGTCGGAGTCCTGGACTGCGGCGGAGCTTGAGCTCAGGCAAGTGCTCTATGTTGTGTTTCTCTTTTCTGTATTAGAGCAATCTTGCCTGACTCTTGGTGAGGAGAGCCAGGTGCAGCCACCTGCGGCATCTGAGTTTGCCCCACCAGCCTCCCCCGCTTGCTGCCAGTGACCCTGATCCCTTTTCTCTCCCTATTTCTGACCACGTTTCCAGGGTCACCGGAGACGTTCCAGATGAGCCAGAGGTTTCCATGAGTTCGGGCTCCCAACCTAAGGCAGCCAGGGGTCCAGCCTTCGCGGAGGAGATGGTGGGTGCTGCTCGCCTCCTGCCTGAGGCCGTCATCTGGGTTCCTCCTCAGCCCAAGCCTCCGTGGGTGCTGTGTCCCAGCCAGGGACCATTGTGGGTGCTGCGATCCAGCATCAGTCCCACTTGGGTGCTCCGCTCCAGGCTTGGTCCGCCATGGGCACTGTGCCTCAGCCTGAGGTCCACTGAGGGTGCGGCGTTGGCTCAGCCGGGTCTCATTGAGGGGGCAGCTGTGACCCAGCTGGGTCCCACCGTGGGTACAGCAGGGGCCCAGCTGGGTTCCATCGAGGGTGCAACCATGGCTCAGTCGGGGTCCACTGCAGGTGCAGCAGGGGTCCAGCTGGACTCCACCGTGGGTGCAACCATGGCTCAGTCGGGGTCCACCGTGGGTGCAACACAGGCCCAGTCGGAGCTCACCGCGGGAGCAATGAGGCCCCGGGAAGGGGTCACCGCTGGTGCAACGTTGTCCCAGACCGGGACCGCCACGGGTGCAGCCTTGTCCCGAACCGGGACCATCGCGGGTGCTGCTGCCCTCCAGTTCCCTACCACTGGGAGCATAATGTTTCTTCCCTCATCAGCCATCGGCCTCCCTGTGGGGAGGCTACAGCCCAGTCCGCTTCTCTTGAACTGGTGGCTGAAGTATCCTGGCTGGCTGCCTGATGTTCTGTGCCATTGGGTTAGGTGGCCAAATTTTCCTGGCAGGCCACCTGACCCATTTCTCCAGATGGTTCGGCCGGTCAGGGATGCTGGTAGGTAGATTCATTGTGTTATGTGTTAGTGTATGTTTGTTGTTTCCCTCCTGGCCTGGTCCTCCACCGCCCACCCTGGGAGGTTTGGTAGTGCCTCCGCGAAGGGGGGGGGGGTGTCCTTTTTTTTTTTGTTGTACTGTGGTGTCTCCTCAGGTGTCTAGAATCCACCCGTTAAGGGGGGGCTCTGTCATGAGTGGGGGGTTTGGATTTCCTTTTTCCAGGCCCCACTTCATGACGTGGCTGTCTTTCCTTTATTATTTTCTTTGTCTGTTTATTAGTTTGTGCCTTTATTTGTTGTCAGGCACGCTCTGGGTTCTTCTGGGGTTGCCCTACTCTCTGACAGCTGACTGCCATGCCTCTTTTTCCTGTCAGTGAACAGCTGCTTGTCATTTGTTTTTCACTCTGTGCACTCACTCACTTATACACCTGCATTCATTTAGTTCATCTACATTTTCTCATGCACGCACACACACATTTACGTGCATCTTTCAGCACATGCACTTGTCTGTCCTCACTCTCCTCACACCAGTAATCACTTTAGTTCATTATGTTGGAAGTATTTATATCCTGTTGGTTCTCCTGTTACCCACCGGTTCATTAGATGTCATCCCCACTCCTGAGTAGGCCACTCAGTAGAGTCATCATTTGTAAGTACTCTGCCCACCATTCTGCCGGGGGCATTTCCTCATCTGTATTTGTCCTTTTTCTCCGTTACCCAGTCCTGACCTGGGAGCACGTGGGGCCAACCTTCCTTCCTCCATTGTATCCAGTAAACTGGAGGGTGCAGTTGAGTAGTCCTGTGTGTTCATTGGACCTTTTGTCACATGTGGCGAGCGCTCACCCCCTCCTTCCTGCTCACTGGCTCCCTCATCAGATGCACCTGCTGATTCCTGCCTGCCAGCGTTTATAAGGAAGCAGTTTTCAGTGATTCAACGCTGGCTCGTTTGGGTATACTGCTCAACCGATGGCTCTATTGTAAGCAGTTACTTGTCTTATGACATTACCTAACGATCTCCTCTCTTCCACCTTTTCCAGGTTGCTGCCAATGGAGTGGTGCGTCTGTGGAAATTTGGTGCGCTCGCTAGCCCGTTGCTCCTCCTCGAAGCAGCCTTCCTTCTCTGCCCGGTCAGACCTATCCACCCAACCCATCCCGCAGTTCCGCCTGCTGGTTCCTCTCCTTCGCTGGGTTCTGTGCGGGTCTCCTCCTATCTCCCACGTGAGTGGCATTATCTGTCTCCCATTAAATCTCCATTCCTCCCTAATCAGCCTCGTCTGTCCTCTGCAGGGCTCCTGCTTATATGGCCAGTGATTGGCATTTTCTTTTCAAGATTGCTGTGTTTGAACATTCTAATAAAGGATCAAACGTTTTTTGTGTGCTCACTTGGTGATTGCACATTGCACTCAGGTGGCTTGCCCAGCCAATATGACAGAACGAGCCAGCCAGGGTCACCACCTGGCAGGTGCATCATTATCAACTGAGCACTCCGCGCTCCCCCGCCTCAACGCTGCAGGGAGGCAGGTGGCTGAGCACACTCAATTGCTGCAGGCAATTGCGCAACAGCTGAGTGTCCTTACTGATTGATTGGACCATGCTGGTGCCCTGGCTGCTCCACCTTGACCTGCTCCTCCTTCTTCTATTGTCCGCCGAACCCTTGCTATTTTCACTCCTGCCCCGTACGCGGGGGAGGTGGGGAAATGCAAGGACTTCTTATGTCAGATTTGGCTTTATTTTGGGCAGGTGCAGGGGGAGTTCCTCGATGACATCTCCAAGATTCATTAGTTTGTTCTTCTGCTTCGGGGCCGCGCTCTTAGTTGGGCGCGGGCTGTTATCGACAGTCAGAGAACTTTGCCACCAATGTTTGATCAATTTATGGCCTAGTTTACTCGCACCTTCGACCGTTCCGAGAGTGAGGGGAACATCATGAGTTGCCTAATGTCACTCCGTCAGGGCAGTCGGTCGGTGGCCGACTACTCGATGGAGTTCTGGGTTGAGGCAGTGGATTTGGGATGGAACGAGGTTGCGTTACGCAGTGCATTCCTCCACGGTCTGAATCCTCATCTCCGGGATGACGTTCCTGCCACCTTGGACGGCCTGATAGATCAGGCGGTCAGGTTCGATAATTGATACTGGGAGCGCGCTCGGGAGCGCGGTGCCCCCTCTCACCCGCTCGTCACTCATTCCTTCCCGGCGTCTACTGACTGAGGCGAGCCCAAGCCCACCCCCGAGCCAGTGGAGCTCAGCTCTGCTCGTCTTCCGCGAGCAGAGGTTGAGCGGCGATGGCGGATGGGGGCGTGTGCCTACTGCGGTTCTTTGAACCATAAGTTGGACACATGCCGCATAAGTTGGACACATGCGTAGGCAACACATGCCGCCTACGGCCAAGAAGAATCGGCCCGTCAGTAGTCGCAAGGGGTCTGGCGGGCGGGACTCAATCCGATCCCCCCGGTAATTTCTCCATTTTGGCCCTCATCCAGCTACCGGGGGTTGAGAGGAGGGTCTCCGCCCTGATTGATTCCTGGGCAGATGGGAATTTTGTCTCATGATGGGGATTCCAACAGTTAAACTGCTGGTTCCCCGCTCTGTGCGTACTCTTTCTGGCCAGACGGTGGCGTCCGTTACTCATTGCATGGCGCAGTTATCCTTTTGTCTGGTAACCACCATGAGAAGCAGGCTTTTTACATGTTTCCACGAGCTTCTCATGCAGTGGTAATGGGTTATCCGTGGCTCCGGAGGCATAATCCTATTGTTAATTGGGCACAAAATTCTGTCACCTTCTGGAGTGCTAACTGCTTGGCTACGTGTCTAAATTCAGCCGAGTGTTCCCCGTCCCTTCCCGTCTCCTCGCCTCAGGTTGAGCCGCCGGACCTCAGCCTTGTACCCAAGGTCTATCACAACCTCGGGGAGGTATTTAGCAAGTCGCAAGCGTTAGCACTTCCCCCGCATCGCTCGTACAACTGCGCCATTGACCTCCTTCCAGGTGCGAGGTTGCCGTCCAGCAAACTCTATAGCATTTCTGGTCCTGAGAGGCAATGGAAAGGTACATTAAGGATTCGCTAAACACTGGCTTCATTCAGCAATCCTCGGCTCCCCTAGGGGCGGGGTTTTTCTTTGTTGGCAAAAAGGAATGGTCTTTGCGTCCATGCATTGACTATTGGGAGCTTAATGCCATCACTGTCAAAGACAAATACCCTCTGCCCCTGATGAACTCCGCTTACGAGTTCCTGCAGCGTTCACGTGTATTCTCTAAGCTCGACCTACGCAATGCCTACCATCTAGTTAGAATACGCGAGGGGGACGAGTGGAAAACAGCGTTCAAGACTCATCTGGGGCATTCTGAATATTTAGTTATGCCTTTTGGGCTAACTAATGCCCCCGCTGTTTTCCAGTGTTTAATCAATGACGTCCTCCGTGATATGCTTAATCGGTTTGTTTTTGTCTATTTAGAGGACATCCTGATTTTTTCTCACACACCAGAGGAGCACGAGACCCATGTGAGAGCCATGTTACAGCGGCTCTTACAGAACCAACTATGCGTCAAGGCAGAGAAGTGTGAATTTTATACATCTTCCACTTCTTTCCTTGGATTCATTATAGCAGAGGGAGAACTGAGGGCTGACCCAGCCAAGGTGAAGGCTGTGCTTGATTGGCCAACCCCCGACTCCCACAAGGAGCTGCAACACTTCTTGGGATTTGCAAACTTTGATCACAGGTTTATTCGAAACTATAGTGGGATAGCACAGCCTTTAACTAAGCTGAGCTCTGCTAAGGTGCCATTTGTATGGACCGAGGCAGCTGGGCAGGCCTTCAACAAATTAAAGGTCCTGTTCACTGGCGATCAAGTCTTGGCTCAGGTCGACCCTCAGCTCCAGTTCACCCTGGAGGTGGATGCTTCAGAGACGGGGGTGGGCGCAGTGTTATCTCAGTGTTCTTCCCCGGACTTGAAGCTCCGCCCGTGTGTGTATTTCTCTCGGCGGCTCACCCTGCCCAAGAGGAATTACGACGTTAGGGATTGTGAGCTGCTGGCCATTAAATTGGCATTTGAGGAATGGAGACACTCACTTTAGGGAGCTGCTCACCCGGTAGTCATGTGGACCGACCACAAGAACTTAGAGTATCTGCGGTCGGCCCGCCGGCTTAAACCTAGGCAGGCTCGCTGGGCCTTATTTTTCTAGCACTTTAACTTTACTGTCACTTACAGGCCCGGCTCCCGTAACGGGAAGCCTGATGCTCTCTCCAGACAGTTCAGTCAGGACATGGCTGACCCCCCTTCCCACCCCCAATCCATTCTCCCGCCTTTGTGCGTCCTGAGAGCCCTCACCTGGGAGATTGTGAAGTGAGTCCGCCAGGCCCAGTCTTCTGACCCTGAACCAGCGGGCTGCCCCCCCCCAACCGCCTGTACGTCCCTGCTGCTCTCCATAGCAAAGTCATCCAGTGGGGGCACACTGAACGTTTCACCTGTCACCCGGGGGTGGTGTGGACTACTGACATCATCAGGCGAGCATTTTGGTGGCCAACGCTACGGCGGGATGCGCAGGAGTATGTTAAAGCCTGTCAGACGTGTGCCCGGAATAAATCCACCCCCCCCCCCCCCGCTGGTCTTCTTCACCCCCTCCCCATTCCCAGTCGGCCTTGGTCCCATATTGACATGGATTTTGTTACTGGTCTCCCCCCTTCCCATGGCAACACAGTGATTCTGACCATCGTGGACAGGTTCTCCAAGGCCGTACACCTGGTTCCCCTTCCCAAGCTGCCATCCGCCGCCAAGACAGCGGAGCTCGTTTCCTACCACGTCGTCAGGCTACACGGCATCCCTACGGACATTGTGTCTGACTGGGGCCCACAGTTCACTTCATGAGTCTGGAAGTCCTTCTGCCACTGCCTTGGTACCACCGTCAGCCTCACCTCCGGCTATCATCCCCAAAGCAATGGGCAGGCTGAGCATGCCAACCAGTCCCTGGAGGCCGCCCTTCATTGTGTGGCAGCGGAAGACCCCGCTTCAAGGAGCTCCCATCTCACTTGAGTTGAATACTCATTAAATTCCACGGTCTCCTCAGCTACAGGCCGGTCACCATTTGAGGCGTCCGTAGGCTACAACCCCTCCCCCCACACACACTTTCTATGGCTGAGAGAGAGGTTGCGGTGCCGTCCGTGGGGGCTCACTTTCATCGCTGCCGCTGGGCCTGGAGATCCACCAGAGTGGCGCTTCAGCGTGCCACCAAGCGCAATCAGCGCTGCACTGACCGCAAGAGGGTTCCGGCGCCGAGCTACAAAAAGGGACAGCATGTTTGGGTAAACGCGGACCAGGTTCCGCTGAAGACGGAGGGTCGCAAACTCGCCCCCCGGTTTGTGCTTTTTGTGTGCTCGCTTGGTGATTGCACGTTGCAGTCAGGTGGCTTGCCCAGCCAATATGACACCCCTATGTCATTTTTGTTTTTGTGTGCAAATAAATTACACTCAACACTTTCTTGCATTGGATTTTCATCTTCTTTTCTACATGTGTTGCGTTTTATGCACGTATATGACACTGTTTCCGGCGTTTTTGGACTGAGACAGCTAGTGCACGGCTGCGAAAGAAGACTTCCCCCACCAACCGCAGAGGGTCGGCTTTGCGGAAGTGAGGCACGGTCCGGAGATGCTGGGAGCGGACCGGAGGGTGACGGAGCTAAACTACAGGTGGATTGAAGTGAGTAAATTTAATTATTAATGATTTAAAAACTTTTCATCCCGGTTAGAGTCCGCGGTCGGTCTTAAAATACACATAAAGAGTTAAGAGTTAAGTGTTAGTTACCGTAGGTCCAGGTCCGTTCGGTAAAGCTTAACTGTGCCCCGGTTAGAGTCCGTCAGTAAAATGCATTTCTGCCGAGCAAACGGGTACAAACAGCACGCAGGGGGATATCACGGCAGGATACCCCGGAAAAATAAGCGACAGGTAACCGTGGAGTGATAAAAATGGCAGAGGGACAGAGCGAAAGAGAGAGAGAGAGAGAGAGAGAGAGAGAGAGAGAGAGAGAACAAAAATAAAAGACAAAAAATAGAGAAGATAAAGGTTATAATAAGAAATAACCTTAAAATAGAGAGAGAGACAGAGAGAAAAAAATAAAAGACAAAAAATAGAGAAGACAAAGGTTATAATAAGAAATAACCTTTGGACTACAGCTCCTGACCAGATAGAGTGATGACATAGAGTGAAGTATGTGGCAGTAATGCACCTGTGGGCAGGTTGCCAACTGCCAATCAAATCTAAAAGAAGAAGAAGAAGAACCTTAAAAGAGAGAGAGAGAGAGATTTTGATTTTTTAACACACCTTTATTGTCACAAGTTCAACAGAAAAACACTTCAACTAAAAGAAACAATGACAAGTAAATTAATTCACTGACAAGAAATCAAAGACACAAGCAACTAAACCAAGAAAACTAAAACAAAAACTTGCTTGTTACATCAGAACCACACCATAGGTAATTTCCCCCTCCTTAACACAACATAGGATGTGCTTAAAGCACCAGATAGCCTCAGAAGTTCCAACATTTTGCATCAGATGATAATAATTGTAATCAATCATTATTCGAGTCTTGATAAGATAAGATAAGATAAGCCTTTATTAGTCCCACAACGGGGAAATTCCAGGATTGCAACAGCACAGGGATAGCAACACTCAGAGCAACAATCAGAAGGCAAGAAAAAAAAAAAAAAAAAAAAAAAAAAAAAAACAAGCAAGCAAGAGCAGCTAATATACATATGTACATATTACTATAAAATATATATATACACACACACACACACAGACACACAGTGCAGAGCATTGTAGCTGGATGGAATAAATATATGAATATATGAACACACAGTGCAGAGCATTGTAGCTAGATGGAATAAATATGTAAATATATAAACACCCACAGTATGGAGCATTGCAGCTAGGTGGAATAAATATGCAAGTATATAATATGCACGGTGGCCCCGCCACCGTGCGGGGCTGCACGGTGGCGCAGTGGTTAGCACTGCGGCAGCACAGTTTACCCTTGGCCGGGGGATTGTGGGGATCGTGGGATCGTGGGTTCGATCCCAGCCCCCGACCAACAGTGATCTGTGTGGAGTTTGCATGTTCTCCCCGTGTTGCGTGGGTTTACTCCGGGATTTCTCCGGTTTCCTCCCACATGCCAAAAACATGCATGTTAGGTTAATTGGATGTTCTAAATTGTCCCTAGATATCTGTTTCCTATAGGCCCTTAGAATAGAGGGTTAGTATTAATGAAAGTGCTTTGAGTGGTCTTTGTGACTAGAAAAGCGCTATATAAGTGCAGGTTAGTTAGTTAGTTAGTAGTAAACACACACAGTGCGGAGCAATGTAGCTAGATGGAATAATATGTAGATATATAAAAACACAGTGCGGAGCATTGTAGCTAGATGGAATAAATATATAGATATATAAATATAAACACACCCAGTGCAGAGCATTGTAGCTAGATGGAATAAATATGTAAATATATAAACACACACAGTGCAGAGCATTGTTGCTAGGTGGGATGAAACAGCATAACCGTCTATTTAGTTATCCTACATGGTATGATTATGTGCCCATACATATTGTCACCCTCCATAGCGACCGGTATGTTCCTAGTTGTATGCCGGAGGGGACCATTGTGTAAGTCTATTGCATCTTTTGCATTCAAAAAAAAAAAAAAAAAAAAACTATTAGTTTGTTACGTCTTTTTGCTATCTCTGCGAGCAGCCCTGTTTAGGTTGTACAGTCTGACAGCCGTTGGTAGGAAGGACCTACGAAACCTCTCGGTTGTGCACCTGGGATGATGTAGTCTGCTGCTAAATGAGCTCCTCAGTGCATCCAGTATGTCCTGCATAGGGTGGAACTCGGACTCCAGCAGAGATGACAGTTTAGCCACCGTCCTTCTCTCTCCTATCTCCTCCATCGGATCAAGGCGTTGCCCCAGGACAGAGCTAGCTTTCTTAATCAGTTTGTTCAGTCTCTTCCTATCGGCTGCAGTAATGCCACTGCCCCAGCAGACCACTCCAAAAGTGATGGCTGATGCCACCACCGTGTCATAGAATGACTTCAGCAGCGCCCCTTGTACACCAAAAGACCTGAGTCTCCTCAACAGGAACAGCCTGCGCTGTCCCTTCTTGTAGAGTGCGTCAGTATTGTGTGACCAGTCTAGTTTATTGTTCAGATGAATACCCAGGTACTTGTAGGATGTCACCATCTCGATGTCTGTTCCCTGTATATTTACTGGTGCTGTGAGGGGCTGCCCATGCCTGCGGCAGTCCACCACCAGCTCCTTAGTTTTCCTCGCGTTGATCTGGAGGCAGTTCCGATGGCACCAGTCCACAAAGTCCTGGATAAGCCCTCTGTACTCAGCTTCATCTCCGCTGGAGATGAGACCAACGATCGCAGAGTCATCAGAGAACTTCTGTAGATGGCAATGTGTTGTGTTGTGTGAGAAGTCCGCAGTATAAAGAGTGAACAAGAAGGGAGCCAGCACCGTTCCCTGGGGGGCCCCCGTGCTACTGATGATCGTGTCGGAAACACAGTCCCGGGTTCTCACAAACTGAGGCCGGTTCGTGAGGTAGTCCAGGATCCATGATGACAGGTGCTGGTCCACCCCTGCGCGCAGCAGCTTGTCCTTCAGGATCATCGGTTGGATGGTGTTGAAAGCACTGGAGAAGTCAAAGAACATGATCCTCACCATATTCCCGGGCTTCTCCAGGTGGGACAGAGAACGGTGAAGGAGGAAGATCACCGCATCCTCCACCCCAATGCCATGCTGGTAGGCGAACTGGAGTGGATCCATCGCTGGTTCCACCAGGGGGCGGAGATGAGCAAGGAGCAGTCTCTCCAGGGTCTTCATCAAGTGGGACGTCAAGGCCACCGGTCTGAAGCTGTTCAGGTCTTTGGGGTGGGAAGTTTTTGGTACAGGTACCACACAAGATGTTTTCCACAGCTGTGGTACCCTCCCCAGTTTCAGGCTCATGTTGAAGATATACGTCACAATCCCACACAGCTGGTCTGCACAGGACTTGAGGAGCTTTGCGCTGATGCCGTCCGGTCCCGACGCCTTCCTCGCCTTGATCATGCTTACCAGCATGTCTTTTACATTACAATCCAGCAATTGTTCAATTTTTCTTTTCCTACTAACATAAATAGCCATTTTGGCCTGACCCAGGATGAAATTTAAAAGTTCACTTTTTTTCTTGCTTCTCTGCCTATATGGAAAACCCAAGATAAAAATCTGCAGGGAAAAGATTTCTCCAAACCGATAAAACAGCTTCCCCAAAAAAACAAACAACAATTGCAGTCTGTTACAGTCCAGAAAACAATGGAACACAGTCTCTTTCTGAGGACAAAATGGACAAACCTCAACAACATTTGGATTTAAAATAGAGATAAAAGCATTTACAGCCACAGCACCATGTAAAACTCGCCATTGCAAGTCTCCAACCTTCTTAGTTAATGGTGGTTTATAGAGTGCTCTCCAGGCAGGCCTCACCTCTGAACCCAAACCCAAGTGTTTCCTCCATGGTGTATCAGCTCGACCTTTTAATTTATTCACATTTAGAACTTTCACCAAGAGTCCATATAGTTTTTTACCAGAAGAGTCACAAATGTTAATGTGTTCAGAGTTTAAAAACACACCAGTGCCATCTTTAAAATCAGGAGATAAAACATTAAAAGGAAAAGGCTCATCAGCAGTTCGCACAGAATTTTTGCAGTGTAAAACAATAGCAGAGTGTTCTTCTGCGGAGAGGCAGTCTCTCCAACCTTTCAGCAAGTTTATTATAACTCTGACTGAAGAAACACCAAGAGCCAAGCGCAGGGCAACAGCATTGTCCAGGTTAGGACCACATAAGTTCACCAAGTGTCCCAGCATTGTAACCTTTGCAGAAAGGAACTTTTTTTTTTAAAACAGAAGGTCCTAAAACATTGCCCACATCAAAATGGGTCCCAAACACAAGTGGTTCCTTTAAAAGTCAAAAAGGTGACAAGGAAGCGTGGGGAGAGTTCTTTTTAAAAAGTCCCCAGATTTTAAAAGCACTTTGATAAAACTGAGGAAGTTCTGGGAGTTTTTGGTTCTTTAAGTCCATTAAAAACAATGACTCCTCTAGTCCCAGCCCCCCACAGCGAGCCAGGACAGCTCTGGCAACAGGTCTCCACACAAGGTTGAGAGGGCCACTCACCAGTCGCTGAATGAACTGCAGGCGAAAGACGGCCCCCCTGCTGGCCAGATGGATGAGTCCTTGACCACCTTCTTCCCTAGATAAAAACAGGATGCTCTGTGGAACCCAGTGAAGACGGTCCCAGAAAAAGTCCACAATTATAGATTGTATTCTGGCCAGGAAATTGGTTGGAGGGTCCAAACAAGACAGTCGATGCCACAGCATTGAAGCAATCAAGTTGTTAATTATTAAAGCACGACCTTTGAAGGAAAAGTTTGGCAAAATCCATTTCCATTTCTTTAATCTTCCTTCAGCTTTTTCCAAAAAACACTCCCAATTTTTCCCAGTAAAAGTCTGATTTCCTAAAAACACACCAAGATATTTAAAACCACCTTGTGTCCATGAAAGGCCACCAGGTAGGGCAATTTTTTGTAGTCTACCCCCCATCATTACAGCTTTACTCATACCCCAATTCACTCTCGCTGAAGAGCACTCACCAAAAAAATTAACAGTTCTTAAAAGGTAGTCTACATCATTTTGACTCCTTGTAAAAACAACAACATCATCAGCATATGCAGACACTTTAAAAACAGAGTCAGAGTTGGGGACTTTAAAACCAGTGAGGCCTTGTCTTAGTTTACAAAGGAGGGGCTTGATGGCAAGAGAGTATAGCATACCTGAGAGGGGGCAGCCCTGTCAGACACCCCTCTCAACTTTGAAAGGAGCACTCAAACCACCATTAATCTTAAGAATACTCTCAATGTCTCTATACAAGGCCTGGAGCTTGGCGATGAACCCTGAGCTGAAACCAAAGGCTTCTAGTGTCTGCCAAAGGTATGGATGTTCAGCTCGGTCAAACGCCTTTTCTTGGTCTATTGAAATGAGACCAAGTTCCTTGACCAATGAGCTGGAGAGGTCCAAAACATCACAAATTAAAAAAATGTTGTCTGTAACCAACCTACCAGGTACACAGTAGGTCTGACCTACATGTATGACCTGCTCCATCACCTTCTTCAGTCTGTTAGCCAACACTTTGGAGATAATTTTGTAGTCAGTACAGAAGAGGGCCACTGGACGCCAGTTTTTAATGTCTTTCAACTCACCTTTCTTGGGAAGGAGGGTGAGGACTGCTCTCCTACAACTTAGGGGCAGGTGACCCTTCTGCAGACTGTCGAACAGTACTTCTAGCAAGTCCTCACAGATCTCAGACCAAAACGTCTTGCAGAACTCCGATGGTAGACTGTCTATCCCTGGGGCTTTTCCACACTGAAGAGATTGGACAGCCACTGCTAGTTCTTGCAGAGTGATCTCGCTCTCCAGCTCTGCATTCATACTAGCCATCACCTTCGGCAAGTCTGTCAAAAAATGACTCAGCACATGACGGTTTCTCAACAAACTCTTTCTTAAAGAGATTTTTATAGAAAGCAGCTGCAAAGCGACGGATCTCTGCAGACTCATGGATCAGCCGCCCGTCTTCGGAGCTGAGAGAGTGGATCATCCTCCTCTGACCATTCTTCTTCTTCAAACCAAAGAAAAAAATGAGATGGCGCATCCATTAGTGCTATGTTCTGGAACCTACTGCGTACCACAGTGCCCTTAGCAGCCACGCCCAGTAAGTCAGTTAAAACAGACTTTTTGCCATTGAGGGCCTCAAAATGTCCTCTTTCTCCTGTGGAGCCCGCCAAAGACTGCAGCTCCACTACTTCTCTGTCCAGGTCCCTGACAGACCTGGCCAAGTCTCCAGAGACATTGAGAGTATACTGTAGGCACAGATTCTTTATTTGACTCTTCCTTACATCCCACCACTGCTGCAAAGAACTAAAATTTGATTTTGTTAATTGAAAATTACTCCAAAAAAACATAAAAGCAGTTTTAAAACTATTATCTGATAAAAGTGATGTGTTAAAATACCAGTATGCACTACTGCACTTTATATTCTTGATAAAAACACAACACTGAACCAGAGAGTGATCTGTAAAGCCAACAGGGACTATAAAAGCACTTTTAAAAATGCTAAAATGGTGCTTAAAACTGTAAACCCTATCTAGTCTAGCTAAGGACAGAATATTGTCCTTGCTATGGCTCCACGTGTACTGTCTAGCCTTACCATGAAAATTTCTCCACACATCACACAGATCATGAACTTCTATAAGACCCTTTAGACTTCCCTTGGATGCAGCATGTGGCTCTGGGTGATTCCTGTCCATGAAAGGATTTTCTGTACAATTAAAATCACCTCCCACAAAAAAAGTCATCATTACTGCAATTTTTGATCGTGTCATTTAAAATATTTAAAAAAGCCAATCTTTCTGTGTCTACGGTTGGAGCATACACATTTATAAAAACAACTTTTACATTCTCAAAAACAGCTTGAACTTTTAAAATGTGGCCTGCAATTATCTCATCAATGTCATAAGAAAGTGAAATAAAATCTTGAGAAAATAAAATACCCACTCCACCACTGCTGCTATTTTTGTGACTGAGGATAATTTCCCCTTGAAATTCCCTCCTCCAGTCAGCAGCATTGTCCTGTCCTCAGAACTATGAGTTTCCTGAACAAACAGAACATTAATTTTCTTACATTCTGCAAGAGTAAAAACACATGCTCGCTTGGACATTTCTCTTGCTCCATTGATATTGAGTGTGCCAAAATTAAAACTACATGTGTATAAGAGGGCAACACCAATACAACAGAAAAGAAAGAATGAGCAATAAAAAAACTAATCATCCTGGGCAATTTGGTTCTTAACTTTTAGTTGCTTTCACCATCACTCTCTGACAACCCTTTTTACTTTACTCCTCTGCTGTGTGTTTTCCAAATTCTTCTGTTTGACTGAAACTTTGGATAACTCATCATCTATCTCAATATCATCCTCATCCTCCAACACTGACTCAGCCACCCTGGTAGCTGTCTCTTCTTGTTTTCTACTCACCCTGTGCTGTGGTTTTATATTCATATTTATGGTCCCACCGTCTACTTGTGTCTCATTTGGCTCATCTGTCTGATCCTGAGCGTGATCCCTCTTGGTAATCTCACCCTTGTCCACAATGTTGGTCTGTGCATTAGCCCTGCAATGTACTTAAACTTTTGTTGTTGTTCCATGTATGACTGACGGCCCCGCGGCCTCCCCCAGGTGATCACCCTCCACTCCTTGAGGGCATGATTGAATCAAATGCCCCTCCATTCCGCAGCCAAAACACTTCATATTATCAGACATGGATGGTATAATCAAAGCCGTTAATCCGGTACTTAAATATGAGGCTGAGGCTTTCCTTGCTGTTCTTTAAAATCATGAGCACCTGTCGTCTAAAAGACATGACATGCTTTAAATGCGGAGACTTACAACCAAGAGGGATGTGTTTAATGGGGGACAAAAGCTGCCCGTATCGCGACAGTTCCTTCTCCAACAGCTCATTCTTTAAAAACGGAGGAACATTTGATATTGTGATTCTTTTTGCGGGATTTACCAGAGACAGAACAGGAACCAATGTGTCTTTAATTATGACTCCGCTCTCTACCACCTGATTAACTTTTTCAACACTGTCCAGGAAAATTACCATGGCATTATTCATTCTAGAAGCAGACTTGATGCTTTCATAGCCGACCAACTCGCCCACAGCCAGACTACATTCTTCCACTGAGCAGCTGACAGCCGGAGCCAATTTGACAGCATGCCGGCGTGTCAGCTTCTTGAACCCGGAGCCTCGCTCCAAAACCATGCTGACCAGCAAAGATGGCAGCAGAAACCCCCCTCCCAGAACACCTACCCCACCCCAGCTACAGAAAACAATGAAACTTACGATTATTTAACAACAAAACTCCTTAAACACAAAAAGATAGAGAAAAGTTTGAGACAACTCGCTCACGCTGTCACACGACTCCCAGCTCACTCTCATGACCACGCCCACTCAGAGAGAGAGAGAGAGAGAGAGAGAAATTTTAAAAAGGCAAATGGAGAAAATAAGGTTATAGTAAGAAATAACATTAAAATGAAGAGAAATAGCTTTAATATGATAAGGATTGACATTAACATGATAACAACAACAATCAAAATACCTTAAGGTATAATTCAAAATAAGTTTAAAGGTGCAATATAAAGGATTCTGATCTCCTGGCCAGTAGGTGCCGCATGCACTGTTGACTCACTATAATCTTGTACTGGTTGCCAGGTAGAGATAAACAGAACTTCCTGGAGGCTAACATTAATATCCTGCAGACTGCTAACATCTCAGATCTTTGGTTATTATGAACCAGACAGCGTGTCAAGCGAAGACTCTTGTGGTATAGAATCGTTTATTTAACATAATCCTCTCTGATGCGCATCTCTGGTAAACATTTTTTAAATAACTATATGGTATAGTGTTATTGACAGTAATGTGGCGGTATGAAATAATAAGCAGCGAACTGAGGGTTTTTGAGGGAGTTTATTAATTATACCGCCATCACAACACCCACTCCAGCGCCGTGCAGGTGCGCCGGAGCGGGCCTGGAGGCTCTCATCAGGAGACACGGAATGCGTGTGTCAGAAGCAGTGGTCAGAGAGAGAGAGAGTGTTACAGAGCGATGCAGTTTAAATACCCCACTACAGACAATGCATTCACAGCAGTAGGCGTGGACATTTGCCTTTGAGAGTCACCCACATCAATAGGAGGATTACTGACAGGAAGACATTTGCATTTGAGAGTCACCCATAACAATAGGAAGATTACTGGCAGGAAAAAGCTAGACAAAGGGAGGCTGCCTATTGATATCAATACACACATCTCATTGTTCTGCCAATTGCTCCAGCTGAGCGCTCTGCTTGTCCCAGTCTGTTGTGGGGGTCACCCACAGTACTCCTCCCCAGAGGGCTCAGCGGGGAGCTGAGGCCTCGATAGTCCGGCTTTGGAAGCGAGCTGCGGGGAAGGCTCTGTGCCGAGGAGGTGGAGGGAGGGGGGTGGGGGTAGCAAGTGCCGGCCCAGGACGGCGAAATTGTTTGGGCCGCGCAAAAATTGCCTGTGGATCCGCGATGTTGAGGGGCTGTCCCGTTGAACGTGGCGGAGGTCCACAGCGGCTGTGCGAAGAAAAATTTGTCTCTGACTCCTCTCGCGGCTATGAAGAAAAAACAGGAGCTGCAAGGCTGCGTAGCGGCTGTGAGAAAAAAGGAGCTGCAGCTGTGTGAGGGACTTGGCGTGTTGGCCTTAGGTGCGCGCGCGCAGCCCTAAAGCCCTCAGGGACAGCTGACGGCTGAATTCCCTTTGTGCGCCGTGGCTGAGACCCGTACAAAATCCTGTGAGCGAGCTGCGTGCGTGCTTCAGGTGTGTGAGCAGCCCTGAAGGTTCTGTGTGCAGCGGTGAAGGACGATGGCGGTCTGTGGAGCCGTTATTGTCCCGTGCGTGGTGCGCCGTCCTCGTAACCCCCCGGTGTGCGTGCGGGGTTCGGTGCTTGGCAGGTCCGCTGTAGAGGCGAGTCAGGGTCAGGGAGCTTGATGGAGATCAGCGTAGTCGGCGCCGATGGTCATCCCTGTTCAGGTTGTTGCTGTAGTTCGGTCATGGTGCGTTCAGGTCCACGTGCTGCGTTCTCCGTCGGCCCTGGAGGTCGCCGTCGTGGAGAGAGGATGAGGTGCGTGCGCTCTCATGTGGAGGAGCTCTGAGAGTGGCCGGTCCCAGCGTGGATGTGCAGATCTCAGGCGTGCAGATCTCACCATGAAGCTTTCTGCCGCTTTCCCGGTCGTGGGTGATCTCCGGAGAGTTCGCCTGGTGGTGGCTCTGCGTCGAGGTCTCCCTGTAGCAGAAGGGAGGGCAGTCCATTTGCGTCAGGCTGCTGCGTTCGCTTGTCGTCGGAGAATCACCGCCGGGCGCTGCGTTCGTTGTCAGCGTGTTTTTTTCTACGTCGGGTCACCAGTGTGGCGACATGAAATAATAAGCAGCGAACTGAGGGTTTTTGAGGGAGTTTATTAATCATACCGCCATCACAACACCCACTCCAGTGCCGTGCAGGTGCGCCGGAGCGGGCCTGGAGGCTCTCATCAGGAGACACGGAATGCGTGTGTCAGAAGCAGTGGTCAGAGAGAGAAAGAGTGTTACAGAGCGATGCAGTTTAAATACCCCACTACAGACAATGCATTCACAGCAGTAGGCATGGACATTTGCCTTTGAGAGTCACCCACATCAATAGGAGGATTACTGACAGGAAGACATTTGCATTTGAGAGTCACCCATAACAATAGGAAGATTACTGGCAGGAAAAAGCTAGCTGCCTATTGATATCAATACACACATCTCATTGTTCTGCCAATTGCTCCAGCTGAGTGCTCTGCTTGTCCCAGTCTGTTGTGGGGGTCACCCACAGTAATGCTAATGTAGCACAGCTGTGATCAAATGGGATAGCTCTCTAGTTTTGACAACATAATTATGACAACACTTTTGGTCGGATTGTAAGGACTTTGACTGCTGTTAGTTGTTCTGTGGTTTTTGTAAATATGTTGAATCACACTTTTATGGTCTGTTTAAGTTCATACGTTTTAGCTATGCATGCTTAAAAAACAAACAAACAAAAAAAACAGCTGTTGTTATTAAACTCCAGCAGTTATTTATGTCAGTTCCAGTTAATTTTAGGTTGTAAATGTGTTTTGTTTTTATTGTTTTAAAATGTATAAATAAATGTTGTGAAGCGTTGGATGCCTGAATTCATTTGTGCCCTTTCTGTTACTGTAGAAGATGAAATCTATTGTTTATTCAGTGTGACAGATTCACAAAGTAATGGTTTACCTCACCTCTGCAAAACTAAAGTATTTTCAACCTTTTTATAACGTAGTGATAAACAAGAACCTAAAATACACTATACGTATTAGATATATACATAACATTGTAATCAGTAATCCTTAGTGAAGTTGGAAATAATTTATGGTGGAATAATAACCTTTTTTGCAAATAATATTGTGTAAAAACAGAACTGCATCTCCAAAAATGAGCACACCACCATTCAGATCTATATCAAATAGCTCAGACATATTCATCTAAATTTCGAACAAAACAAAAAAATCTTAAAATGACTTAATGTATTTGGGATTATTGTAAAATATGAAAGTTCTACTTTTTAGATTTGAGTTATTTCTAAAAAATAAATTCACCACAATATTCAACTTTTGGAGGTGCATGAGTAGAATGTAAAAGAAAATCAACCTCAATTCAAGTGAGTCAACATATAACAAACAGGAATTTATTTGGGGGAAATATTTATTAAAAAATAAACAGTCGAGATGCAGGGTCCATGGAGCAGACCTGGGAGACCAATAGAGAAATTAATTAAACCAGGATTAGGACACTCTGGAAAGCTTTTGTTGTCCCCATAGTCAGTGATGACCTTTGTTACTATAGTCAGGTACAATTTGTTAATGTAAAAAAGGACATTTTCTAATAAAGTGTCATCACAGACTAACAGCATTAAAACCTGACAGTTTGTGAACTACTAGACAGTTTTAGGACTACAGCAGTGCTGCAATGAGTTTGCATGGTCTACATAATGTGAATTACAATATACTGTAGGTGAAGGAAAGACCAGGTACAGAAATGTAATTACTTTTTACATGTGTGTTGTGGGAGGAGGGAGGAGACCCCAGAGCAGATCCAGGACACGTTAGAGAGACTATGTCTCCCAGCTGGTCTGAGAATGTCTTGGTGTGCTCTCTGAAGACCTGGAGGAGGTGGCTGGGGAGAGGGAAATCTAGGCTTCTCTGATTAGACTGCTCCCTCAACAACCTGGACCCCCAGAAAAGCTGTAGAAGATGGATGGATAGCTGTGTTGTATATTCATTCCTGCTGCAGGACTGGACCTGATTAAAGAAGAGGAACATTTTTTTCTAATTCCACATTCTTGGAACACCAAGTGCACAGGCAGGTTGTGGTTTTAATAAAAATGAAAAGTCCAAGACATCTTAGCTGCCAAATTTTGGCTTGTGGAGAATGTGGAAATGACGAGGCTGAGTTTATCTCACGAGTCAGGTTTATTCACATTCTCCAACATCATCAAAAACAGAAAGAGAAAGAAACCCCCAGACATTCGTCCTTTTATACCCCAGGACATCAAAGCACACAGTCACATTATATTTAATCCCAAGTCACAATGCATCTTCTTCCAGGTCTTATCACCTCCACCTAAAGTCACTGGCGGCCAGGAAATCCCCCAAAGCCATCTCTTTGCATACCAAAGACCACATTTCACATCCTCCTGTTATCTCCTAGGAGGCTCAGTCCTTTTGTTCATCTGAGACGTGAAGCATACAGTAAGCATACAGTGATATACATATGAAGCATCTGAAACCCACATATGTGTCCCACATGACCCCCCCCCCCAAACGCCTAAGATGGAACAACGTAATAACAGTCTGCATGTCATGATAAAATCACACACATCAGTCCACATGCTGCTTGGGCCTCAGTCTTCTCCCGTATCTGCTGTAAGCGGGCTTTACCACCTCCACGGCGCCCTCCTGCTGGGGAGCTGCTGTCTGAGGATGAGAACTGTTAGTCAATCCCTGTGGGTGCTCTGGGGAATGCTCCCTAGGGGGTCTGCCGCGCCGAGGAGCCCTGGCCAACTGCACACCTTCGTCAGCCACCACAAAAGTGGGTTTGAGCCTGTTTATGCCAATCATTTCTTTTCTGCCCCCCAAATCTAGCAAAAAATGCTTATTTCCTGTTTCCAGCACTCTAAATGGTCCATCATAAGGTGGTCGCAACGGTGGGCGATGGGCATCGTGTCTGACAAAAACAAACTCCGCATTTTTTAAAGCCTTAGGCACAAAAACGCCCGGAAAACTGTGGTGAACGGGGCAAGGCAGCGTGCTCGATTCCATGCTACTCTGCAACCGCTGAGCTGGGGAGCACTCTGGCGCAGGATTATCTGGGAGAAATTCCCCGGGCAGCCGAACTGGCTGTGCGAAAACTAGCTCAGCCGGGGAGGCTTCTAAATTCTCTTTAGGTGCAGAACGCAACCCCAATAAAACCCATGGTAGCCTGTCCACCCAATTTGCATCTGTAAGCGACGCTCTGAGGGCCGCCTTCAATGACCTGTGAAAACGTTTGCATAACCCGTTAGCCTGCGGATTGTACGCGGTCGTGCGGTGGATCGCTGCCCCCAGGCTGCGGGCCATCGCTGACCAAAGTTTGGAAACAAATTGAGGGCCTCCGTCGGACGTAATGTCCGACGGGACTCCAAAACGTGCTACCCATGCAGTTAAAAACGCGCGCGCCACCTCTTCGGCTGTGGTTGACGACAGTGGGACCACTTCCGGCCAGCGCGTGGTGCGGTCAACCATTGTCAGAAGATGTGTGCACCCCTGTGAGGGCGGGAGGGGTCCTACGAGGTCCACGTGAACATGATCAAACCTCTTAGCCGGGATGTGAAATGGCTCCAAGGGAGCTCTCGTGTCTGTACACCTTGGCTCGTTGACAAGCCATGCAGGCTGCTGCCCACTCTCTAACTTGTTTGCGCAGGCTCGGCCATACAAATTTCTCTCCCACCATTTTGACCGACGCGCGCACTCCCGGGTGCGCCAGAGAATGGATCGAGTCAAAAATGCGGCGGCACCACGCGGCCGGTACCACAGGACGCGGTCGCCCAGTGGAGACATCACAGATTGGGGGGGGATACAGTCTTGCAGCACCCTGTTCTCCAGCCTTAACCCTGTTGGTCCAGACTGGAGCGCGCGCACGTCCGCGTCGCTAATCTGATCCGCGGCCATGGCTGCATAATCTATCCCTACGCGGACTGGGGCCGCGCGCACTTCTGCGTCGCTAACCCGATCCGCGACCATGGCTGCAAAATCTACCCCTACGCGGGCTGGAGCCGCCACAGCGCGCGAGAGGCAGTCTGCCACTACATTAAGTTTACCCGCCACATGCTGGATATCAGTAGTAAACTCTGAGATCGCGGCCAGCTGTCTCTGCTGCCGGCCCACCACGGTTCTGAAACCTTGGCCATCGCGAAAGTCAGTGGCTTGTGGTCAACGAACGCGGTGAAACGGCGTCCCTCCAGCCAGAACTGGAAGTGGCGAATGGCCAAGTGGAGAGCTAACAACTCCCTGTCGAATGCGCTGTATTTTCGTTCACTATCGCGCAAGGTCCTGCTGAAAAAGGCGAGCGGTTGCCAAGCTCCGGCAACATACTGCTCCACGACCACCCCTATGGCCACATCTGACGCGTCAGTAGTGAGCGCTATGCGGGCCGTTGGGACTGGATGTGCTAACAACGCAGCGTTTGCCAGGGCTGTTTTGACTTCCGAGAATGCGGGCTCTCGCTCCGGAGACCATTCGATTTTATTTGTGGGTTTTTGTTTTTTTAGTGCAGAATACAATGGTTGCATGAGCTGCGCTGCGCGGGGGAGGAAACGGTTATAAAAATTTGCCATTCCCAAAAACTCCTGTAACGCTTTGACCGTTTGTGGCTGGGGAAAATTTGTTACTGCGCGCACTTTGTCAGGCAGAGGAACCGCTCCTTCTGGAGAGACGCAATGCCCCAAAAAATCAATCTGCGTCACCCCGAACTGACACTTCGCTGGGTTGATTATTAACCCGTGCTCTTCCAACCTCCGGAAAACTGCCGTGAGGTGGTTTTCGTGTTCGTCTTCGGACGCGCTGGCTACCAATATGTCGTCCAGGTAGACGAACACGAAAGGGAGATCGCGCAACACCGTGTCCATCATGCGTTGGAACGTCTGCGCCGCGCCTTTAAGCTCAAATGGCATGCGCAAAAACTCGAATAGCCCGAACGGAGTTATTACCGCTGTTTTGGGTATGTCCTCAGCGCGCACTGGGACCTGGTGGTAACCGCGTACCAAGTCTATCTTAGAAAAAACGCACGCCCCCGCCAAATGAACTGAAAAATCTTGGATATGCAGGATTGGGTAGCGGTCGTGCGCTGTAGCGTTGTTCAACCTGCGGAAATCTCTGCAAGGTTGCCACGAGCCATCAGCTTTCGGGACCATGTGAAGCGGTGAAGCCCATGGGCTTTTCGAACGCCTGATGATGCCCAACTTTTCCAGGTTGGCGAACTCCTCGCGCGCTATGGTCAGTTTAGCTGAATCCAAGCGCCGGGCTTTTGCAAAAACGGGCGGTCCGGTGGTAGTAATAAAATGTTCCACCCCGTGTTTAGCCACGGCCGCCGAAAATGTTGGGACCGTGAGTGCTGGAAACTGAGTGAGCAGTGTGTGGAACTTACCACTTGCAGCTGTGACGTTGGCTTGTGCTGTTGGCGGGGCCACTCGAGTTGTACAGGGAATAGAATAAAAAGAGAGTGCATTAACCAGGCGCCTGTTAGCAAGATCAACCAACAAACCATGTGAGCACAGAAAATCAGCCCCTAACATATTGAAATTCACTGCAGCTATGACAAAAGTCCACTCAAATGTACGGCCGTGTAGGGACAGAAGCAGAGTCCTCTCACCAAAGGTCTTAATCGCCGAGCCGTTCGCTGCTGACACCACGGGACCACTGAAAGGCGCCAGCCGGTCAACGGAGGAAGGTGCGATGAAACTCAACTGGGAGCCTGTGTCCACGAGGAAATGCCTCCCCGAGCGCGCATCCTTCAAGTAGAGCAGCTTGTTCTCCTCCCCGAGGGCCGCAGCTGCTACCGACCCCCGGTCTTGGCGTTTCCCGAGTGCTTGAAATGGCACGGTGGTATACATTTGCGTGCCCTCTCTGCGAAGCGGCGATGATAGAAACAAAGGACGTCGTCTGTTCCGTGTTTCTTGGCCCCTGCCACCGCCGTCGTCGGTGAGTCTGGTACTGCTGCCTCCGGCCCCCTGCCAGCTCCGGACGTAGCGCTGAGCTCCGCTGCCACAGCCGTGGCCGCGCGCCATTTGGTGGTGTTGACGATTCGTTGCGCCTCCTGGCCCAGCTCACGGTAGTCTCGTTGGGCCAACAGTGGCGAACTGGCCAGGGTCGCTCTCATCGCTGACGGTAGGGTCCTGAGGAAGAGGTGGATGAAGATGAAGTGATCATCGTCAGAGTCTTTCAACCTCAACAGCTTCTCCATCAGGTCTGCGGGTCTGTCGCTTTCAAATTCAGTCAGCGCCAGGAGCCCCCCTGCTCGCTCCTCCGCCGAGGGGGTGAAGTACCGGATGGGTGCAGCCTTCAACGCGCCGTACTTGTCGCTGTCTGGCGGCTGGTTGATCAGGCTCTCCACATGCTGGGCTGTGTGGTTGTCCAGTTGCAAAACTGGACAACCACACAGAACTTTTTGGTAGAACTTTGTGGCGTCTACTGAAATCCTCCAGAGGTTGAACTGTGCTTCAACCGCGTTAAACCAGGAGCGCGGATTGTTCTGCCAGAAGTCCGGTAGCGGGGCTGTGGCTGCATTCGCTTGGCTGGCTCCTGACGAGTCTGGCTCGGAGGAATTTCTTTCACTCATGATACGTCTTAGGGTCACCAGTGTGGAGAATGTGGAAATGACGAGGTTGAGTTTATCTCACGAGTCAGGTTTATTCACATTCTCCAACATCATCAAAAACAGAAAGAGAAAGAAACCCCCAGACATTCGTCCTTTTATACCCCAGGACATCAAAGCATACAGTCACATTGTATTTAATCCCAAGTCACAATGCGTCTTCTTCCAGGTCTTATCACCTCCACCTAAAGTCACTGGCGGCCAGGAAATCCCCCAAGGCCATCTCTTTGCATACCAAAGACCACATTTCACATCCTCCTGTTATCTCCTAGGAGGCTCAGTCCTTTTGTTCATCTGAGACGTGAAGCATACAGTAAGCATACAGTGATATACATATGAAGCATCTGAAACCCACATATGTGTCCCACAGGCTACTGTTTTGAGAAGTTATTCAAAAAAGAAAGAAGCAAATATCTGTTGCATCTACTTACTTAACTAGAGCATCCGCCACACCCCCGGGAGGCCTGGGTTCAAATCCCGGCCGGGTCATGCCGAAGACTATATAAAACTGGAACTTCCTGCTGTCCAGCTTGGTGCTCAGCAATAATGGAACGGAGGAGGGAAATGTGGTGGTGCCTTGCATGGCAGCAACCCCTCTAATTCTATATAGGGCCTTTTCCACTAGCACGCTTTAGCGCGACACGGGACGGCTCAGCACGCTTTGTACGCTTTTCCACAAGCCCCAACACGGTTTAACAGCCGCGATTCTCAGCCCCGCTGAAGGGCAGGGTACAGCAGTGCTGAGCTGTGCCGTGTTGTGACGTTAACAGACTGGTCACCGCTGATTGGTCAGGTCGTAACCGGCGCTGATTGGTCAGGTTGTAACCGCCCCTCTCCTCCTCCTCATCTACCAAATCTTCACGACCTTCTCAATAAAGTTTTTGAAAAAAAAAAAAAAAGAATCTTCACGACCGCCTTTACTCAGCACGCAACCACTGTTGGCGGTTCCTTTTCAGTGTATTGCTGTGCTATTTTCATTTATTCTCTATCAAAAATGGCTTCGTGTAATAAGGGTGTTCCATGGACCAATAAGGAGCTGCAGTGTCTGTTCACTGCATTGTCAGACGAACGTATCCAGCGCGAGTTAGACGGAGCCGCCCGGAATGAAAAAATATACCGGGAGGTCTCGACATCGGAGTCCTTTAACGGTGAGTTTTAATTTTTTTTTATTGTGCGTTTTTTCGCAAATATATTCGGTAAGACGCTCAGTTTATTTATGCAATAAAAAAGCTGTTCATTTGTGGATGGATCGCTGCTTTATTTCAGCACAATGCGGACTAAAGCTTTTATTTTAATTATTCATGTGAACAATACGCTGAAATAAGCTTATGTATTCTTGTTAAAAACTATTGTCTTTTCTGTATATCTTGCACTTACGTGCTGTATTTTATTGTGTGCATTTTCCTTGTAGAATCATCCCACGCGTCCGCCGCGACAGCCCGTCCGGATTATTCAACTGAGCCATCCTGACCCACAGCTGGCAGAGACGCCTTCATTCATCCGAGTCGTGACCCAGTTTGGGAAGCTGGTGTAGACACTCAGTGGTCGGCGTGTATAAAATGTCGATTAACCTTCATGTTGTGTTGCAAAGTTTTTTTTTTCTTTTAATATTTTGTATATAATAAAATGGAATTGTTTTGGAAAGTGTGGTTTGTCTGTTATAACACTGAATTATAAAACAGTATAATTACATAGAAATTCCATTGCCTAGTCTGATCAAAATGATAATGATCATCCTGTCAGGGTCAACCATTGTAAAGGTAATGTAATTTTTAACTAGACCAAAAAAGAAATCTTTTTGTAAGCTTTCTGTTCTTTTTATTGAAATATCATAAAAAATTAGCCCCACATGATCCAGTTCTAAACTTTGGGTACATTTTTTATGTTAACTTATAAGAAGTTGCACAGTTGGACTTTAAAATGCAGCAGGAGAGACTGATCAAGCTTACAAGTCTAAGTATGTAAAAAGTAAGTATATGTAAATTGAATGTTCTATCAGCATTCCAAATTCAGAGATTTACAATACTTTAGAAGGAGTGTAGCATCATCTAAATGGAAAATAATAATACTGTTGTTCCAAACGTTGACCTGAAGGTGAAAAACATGAATTTTTTTAATTCAGTACATCCAAAATGCCCTAGGATGTAAAAAATAATAATTTGGTGTAGGCCAGTGTGCCACAGTCTCATTATTTAATACGAATAAAAACAAGTTTCAGCTCATTATTTCTAGGTCATTTGGCAGTTAATTCAAAACAAAAGTGACTTGTGTTGTTGCAGCTTAATTATGAGATAAAATTAATTGTGAGATAAATCCACAGAGCGAGCAAGGCAATAATCCTTGGATCCTTTTTTGTCTCGTGTAAATAAGGACTCAGTCCGGTGCGTAACGTCACGGGAGTGTGGCCCCGCCTCGCTGAGAATCTGCTGCTGCCCCGCTTCTAAAACCTCCTAAAAAAAAAACACACAGCACAAGCACAACACCGTGCTAATGGAGACAGAAGCATTCCGAGCCGTACTGAAGTGAATCGAGCCGTACCGAGGTGTGCTGGGCTAGTGGAAAACAGGCTTATATGTGCTTAACATTGTAGATAGAAGAAACGTAATTTTGTTCTACTGTACATGATTGGCTGTATGGACTCAATGACAAGAAAGTTGCTTTATCCTTATCCAAGTCACGTTTCGTTACCTTGTATTCATACATGTGTAATGACAATAAAGTTGAATCTCAATCTCTCTCTCTCGCTCTTACTTTTGGCAAAATAATCCACAAAATGATTGGTTTGACCAGGTTATATATATATATATATATATATATATATATATATATATATATATATATATATATACGTATATATATAATACATAAGTAAATTAGTTTCATAGGACATCATGTGAGAATGTGTTTGTATGAAAATGTGTGAGAACGTGTTTACAAGAAGTTATAAAAGTGAAAACAAAAAGCCTATTTGCTAATTGTATAGTTGATATTTATTTTGTCAACAGTATCTGGTTTGAATCAATTAGAGGTGTGGGCTATTAAATGCTCTTATGACCCCAAGCATTAGAACAAAGTCAAAAGGATTTGAGGAGAAAAAAAAAACCCTGAAACTAGGGCCCTATGGATGTATCTTTCTTTAAACAAATGTGTTTCCTTCTTTTGAATTTTTGTATTTTTCTCTCCTTGATATACCTTTTTGCCGGTTTTGAATTTTTTAGTAATAATTCTGTGGCTCACATTTTACACTTTATTTCCACTTTTTTGTTGAACTTGTGACTTTATTTAAAGTCCAAGGATGCAGAAATTCATATGGCCCTATGAATCTAAGCAGAAAACATGTTTTATTTTATTTTATTTTATTTTATTTTGGTCTATTTTGTTTTATTTTAGGTTCAGTTTAGTTCATTGTGGTTCATAAAGCAAACATAATAATATCATTTATCAACATATATATTACAACCTGATTTACCCTTTTCATTGTACTGAATAATCTTATAATTCTACACATTTTTTTTCAAGGAATCATATATTTTAATTGTATTAAAACAATAACGTCACAGACTGACCCCCACAACAAAGAAACAGTGGCATTTTATTTAACTCCTAATTTTAATTTCCATGTGGATGATATATGAACAAGAATATACGTCTCAGGAATCTTTTTCTCCTTTGTTTTTTTTTTTTTTTTAGGGGCGAACTGAACCATGGCAGACCAGTGGTATCTTTATTGTTTCATTGCTTCCCTCACCCCCAGCATCATCACCCAGCATCATCACCCAGTGTCAGCACCGACGTCATCACCAAATTCATCCATCAACCACCTCCAGCATGCACACTTCCTGAATGAGCAGCTCTCTGGCACAACGGACTAAGAACTCTCTTGCTAGTCACCGGCTGGTGGCTGAAGACAACAACAGGCCAGTATTGCTTTGCTTATGGCAATTGCCTGTAACCAAGAACTGCTGAGTAACAAAACCTCACCTCTGTAAGTGGGTCATGAACATTCTCTGCTCTATGTGTGTGTGTGTGTGTGTGTGTGTGTGTGTGTGTGTGTGTGTGTGTGTGTGTGTGTGTGTGTGTGTGTGTGTGTGTGTGTGTGTGCCAAAGATATGATAACAGCTGAGAGCCAAAGAGTGGACAAGGACAACGATAAGATGGACATTCTCTGGGTGCCGAAGAGAGGTACGAATGGACACTGTTTGCCATGGTTTATTAGCCCAACAGATAGGATAAAAAAAGAAAAAAAAACTGTGGTAAAACGCACCTACACAACAATTTTTTTGTTTTTTTTGTTTTGTTGTTTGTTTTTCCTGTCAACATGATATATTTTTATACGTAAGACAATAGTCAGACAAGGTACATACACATTTGAGATATAGTTTACAGTTATGAGTACATGGTAATAAGTATTTCTTAAGTAATCACACCTTTACTAGTACAAAATAATAATAATGATGCCCTCACGCTTAATTGATTACACACCAGACTGATTACAGACCAGAACTGGAGTAGACAGATGAGTGAATGTGTGAATGAGTGAAAGAATGCTTGATGAGCTACAAACCAGAGAGAGAAAAGTTTATAAACCACCGGTGTTGATAAATTTTAATCAAAAATTATGTGCAGCATTATTTAAAATAGCAGCTAACGAGTTTGAGATAATAGTTAACCTTTTAACATCTAAATATACTTCTGAAGTGTAAAAGTATATGCTTATATTTGAATTTCAAAATGATAATTACTAAAAGATTTATCTAAACCATGCATGGAATAAATATATTTTGAGATCAAAATGACAAAAACAGAAACTGAAGAGCTCGTCCATTGCTTGAAAATAAAGAATTTTACTCATACCATTCTCAAATTTCTGCCTTCAAGGATGACTTCAAAATAAATTTAGAAAAATGACTCATTACAGGACAAACTTGAGCATGGATTATAGAGAAAATCTTGAAAAATTGGCATCCACAGGAGGCAGTCCTGTGAACTATATGATTAATTGATTTCATAAAATGTTGATCAACAAAATAGAAACTATAAAGTCTAACAAGTAATTAGAGTATTTTGGCTACATGTCCATAAATTGAAATAAGTAAATTATAATTTGGTTTGTAAAGCACTTGAGGTGTTTCAGGCACGTCCCACTGGGAGGAGACCCCGGGGCAGACCCAGGACTCGGTGGAGAGACTATGTCTCCCAGCTGGTCTGGGAATGCCTTGGTATCCCCTCTGAAGAGCTGGAGCAGGTGGCTGGGGAGAGGGAAGTCTGGGCTTCTTTGCTTGAACTGCTGCCTCCGCGACCCGGACCTCCGGAAAAGCGGTAGAAGATGGATGGATGGATGGATGGTTTGTAAAGCAAAGACTAATCTGAACTATATGATCACATATGTACAAAATTTAAAAGAAAACGATTATTAAGTGACTGTATTTCAAATCTTTAAGACAGATAAAATTATGTCACAATAACAACAAGTATGACACTTGGATACAATAATGTTTTTCTTTTTTCTTTTTGAGACACTGAGACCTTAGTCTTATTAGAATTCACATCCTAAGTGACAGTGATATTCAGTGTTTCACAAGATGTTTAACACCATGGTTAAGTAAAGATAATATTGACGAAGGATCCTTTCTATCAGCACGCTTAATCAAAATGCAAGCACCCCTGATGACACACTGTCAGTGGGAGAAGGCCTCAAGACAGTCTGAATGAAATGTGGTTTGATTCTAAAGTAAATTTACGATTGACGTTTTAAAGTTTGACATTTAGAGACTGGACTTAAATGGCTTGATTATTATCTCCTACGTTTAGAATGACTTCAGATGACACAGACAACACAACATAACAAAAATAATTTTTTTGTAAGTTGTTTGTCAACTGATTTAAGACAATTTTGCGCCGCTGAATCCAAAAATGGCATCCGTTTCTCTCGATCAGGTCAGGTTTTTATGTTGTTATAAGCAGTTGTACAGTTGTACTGTAAATTGAATAGTAGACATTGATAAAGGTAAGTACATGTAAATTGAATGTCACATCATTGTTCAAAATTCAGAGAATTTCCAGAAATAAAAAAGAATTTTGCATCATATAAAGCGAAAATACCCGTACATGTAAACAAAAGCGTAAGAAAACATGTGGCCATAGTTCAAAAAGTTAACCTGATTGAGCAAAACCAATATGATTTTTGGATTCAGCACATCAAAATTGTCCTAAATCAGCTAAAAAAAAACTTAGAGAATAAATTTGGTGTTGACCGGTGTAATCTACCTTCTTCTACCTTTTCTGTTTTTCTTCTCTCTTCTGTTGTTTAATGTTTGTTTGTTTGTTTGTTTTGTCCAGAATTATTTATTTGGTCTATGTTTGTCTACCTGCCCTTGGGGTGATATAAAAAGAAAAAAAAAAGGGGGGGCAATATTTGGAATATTGTTTATGAACACTCTCCTTATTTGTTGGCTTTTTTTTATTTTTCCCTATATATTCACTTTGAGACAATATTATTAGTTTGGCAAATCTTATTAATTTTAAAACTGATTAAATTTTGGTTGGTTTAAGATACATTGAGGAATAAAACAAATTAAATTATAGCTAATTTAACTTGTATAGCTCTCTCTTTCTATATCTATCTATCTATCTATCTATCTATCTATCTATCTATATCTATAGCTATATCTATCTATCTATATATCTATCTATCTATCTATATATATCTATATATATATATATATATATATATATATATATATATATATATATAGATGGAGGAGATAGGAGAGAGAAGGATGGTGGCTAAACTGTCATCTCTGCTGGAGTCCGAGTTCCACCCTATGCAGGACATACTGAATGCACTGAGGAGCTCATTTAGCAGCAGACTACATCATCCCAGGTGCACAACCGAGAGGTTTCGTAGGTCCTTCCTACCAACGGCTGTCAGACTGTACAACCTAAGCAGGGCTGCTCGCAGAGATAGCAAAAGACGTAACAAACTAATAGTTTTTTGAATGCAAAAGATGCAATAGACTTACACAATGGTCCCCTCCGGCATACAACTAGGAACTTACCGGTCGCTATGGAGGGTGAGAATATGTATGGGCACATAATCATACCATGTAGGATAACTAAGTAGACGGTTATGCTGTTTCATTCCATCTAGCAACAATGCTCTGCACTGTGTGTGTTTATATATTTACATATTTATTCCATCTAGCTACAATGCTCAGCACTGGGTGTGTTTATATATTTATATATCTACATATTATTCCATCTAGCTACATTGCTCCGCACTGTGTGTGTTTATATACTTGCATATTTATTCCACCTAGCTGCAATGCTCCGTACTGTGGGTGTTTATATATTTACATATTTATTCCATCTAGCTACAATGCTCTGCACTGTGTGTTCATATATTCATATATTTATTCCATCCAGCTACAATGCTCTGCACTGTGTGTCTGTGTGTGTGTGTATATATATATATTTTATAGTAATACGTACATATGTATATTAGCTGCTCTTGCTTGCTTGTTTTTTTGTTTTTTTTTGTTTTTTTTTTCTTGCCTTCTGATTGTTGCTCTGAGTGTTGCTATCCCTGTGCTGTTGCAATCCTGGAATTTCCCCGTTGTGGGACTAATAAAGGCTTATCTTATCTTATCTTATCTTATCTTATATATATATATATATATATATATATATATATAAGAGAAGCCTTTATTAGTCCCAAAATGGGGAAATTCCAGGATTGCAACAGCACAGGGATAGCAACACTCAGAGCAACAATCAGAAGGCAAGAAAAAAAAAACAAGAGCAGCGAGTATACATATGTACATATATATATATATATATACAGACACAGTGTAGAGCATTGTAGCTAGATGGGATAGGTAAATAAATATATAAACACAGTGCGGAGCATTGTAGCTGGATGGAATAAATATATGAGTATATAAACACACAGTGCGGAGTACTGTAGCTAGATGGAATGAATATGTGAATATATAAGCACACAGTGCGGAGCATTGTAGCTAGATGGAATAAATATGTAGATATATAAACACACAGTGCGGAGCATTGTATTTAGATGGAATAATAACACACAGTGCGGAGCATTGTAGCTAGATGGAATAAATATATGAATATATAAACACAGTGCGGAGCATTGTAGTTAGATGGAAAAAATATGTAAATATATAAACACAAACAGTGTGGAGCATTGTTGCTAGATGGAATAAATATGTAAATATATAAACACACACAGTGTGGAGCATTGTTGCTAGATGGAATAAATATATAAATATATAAACACACACAGTGCGGAGCATTGTAGCTAGATGGAATGAAACAGCACAACCGTCTACTTAGTTATCCTACATGGTATGATTATGTACCCATACATATTCTCACCCTCCATAGCGACCGGTATTTTCCTAGTTGAATACCGGAGGGGACCATTGTGTAAGTCTATTGCATCTTTTGCATTCAATACTATTAGGTTGTCACGTCTTTTTGCTATCTCTGCGAGCAGCCCTGCTTAGGTTGTACAGTCTGACAGCCGTAGGTAGGAAGGACCTGCGAAACCTCTCGGTTGTGCACCTAGGATGATGTAGTCTGCTGCTAAATGAGCTCCTCAGTGCATTCAGTGTGTCCTGCATAGGGTGGAACTCGGACTCCAGCAGGGATGACAATTTAGCCACCATCCTTCTCTCTCCCATCTCCTCCACTGGGCCAAGGCGCTGCCCCAGGACAGAGCTAGCTTTCTTGATCAGTTTGTTCAGTCTCTTCCTATCGGCTGCTGTAATGCCACTGCCCCAGCAGACCACTCCAAAAGTGATGGCTGATGCCACCACCGTGTCATAGAATGTCTTCAGCAGCGCCCCTTGTACACCAAAAGCACCTGAGTCTCCTCAGTAGGAACAGCCTGCGCTGTCCCTTCTTGTAGAGTGTGTCAGTATTGTGTGACCAGTCTAGTTTATTGTTCAGATGAACACCCAGGTACTTATAGGATGTCACCATCTCGATGTCTGTTCCCTGTATATTTACTGGTGCTGTGAGGGGTTGTCCTTGCCTGCGGCAGTCCACCACCAGCTCCTTAGTTTTCCTTGCGTTGATCTGGAGGCAGTTCAGTGGCACCAGTTCTGGCACCAGTCCACAAAGTCCTGATAAGCCCTTTGTACTCAGCTTCATCTCCATTGGAGATGAGGCCAACGATCGCAGAGTCGTCAGAGAACTTCTGTAGATGGCAGTGTGTTGTGTTGTGTGCATATATATATATATATATATATATATATATATATATATATATATATATATATATACACGGTGGGGCAAAAAAAGTATTTAGTCAGCCACCAATTGTGCAAGTTCTCCCACTTAAAAAATGAGAGAGGTCTCCAGTTTTCATCATAGGTATACCTCAACTATGACAGACAAAATGAGAAAAAAAAAATCCAGAAAATCACTTTGAAGGATTTTTAATGAATTAATTGGTAAATTCCTCAGTAAAATAAGTATTTGGTCGCCTACAAACAAGCAAGATTTCTGGCTCTCACAGACCTGTAACTTCTTCTTTAAGAGGCTCCTCTGTTCTCCACTCATTGCCTTTATTAATGGCACCTGTTTGAACTCGTTATCAATATAAAAGACACCTGTCCACAACCTCAAACAGTCAGACTCCAAACTCCACTATGGCCAAGACCAAAGAGCTGTCAAAGGACACCAGAAACAAAATTGTAGACCTGCACCAGGCTGGGAAGACTGAATCTGCAATAGGTAAGCAGCTTGGTGTGAAGAAATCAACTGTGGGAACAATTATTAGAAAATGGAAGACATACAAGACCACTGATAATCTCCCTCGATCTGGGGCTCCACGCAAGATCTCACCCCGTGGGGTCAAAATGATCACGAGAACGGTGAGCAAAAATTCCAGAACCACATGGGGGACCTAGTGAATGACCTGCAGAGAGCTGGGACCAAAGTAACAAAGGCTACATCAGAAACACACTACGCCACTAGGGACTCAAATCCTGCAGTGCCAGACGTGTCCCCCTGCTTAAGCCAGTACATGTCCAGGCCCGTCTGAAGTTTACTAGAGAGCATTTGGATGATCCAGAAGAGGATTGGGAGAATGTCATATGGTCAGATGAAACCAAAATACAACTTTTTGGTAAAAACTCAACTTGTCGTGTTTGGAGGAGAAAGAACACCATACCTACTGTGAAGCATGGGGTGGAAACATCATGCTTTGGGGCTGTTTTTCTGCAAAGGGACCAGGACGACTGATCCGTGTAAAGGAAAGAATGAATGGGGCCATGTATCGTGAGATTTTGAGTGAAAACCTCCTTTCACCAGCAAGGGCATTGAAGATGAAACGTGGCTGGGTCTTTCAGCATGACAATAATCCCAAACACACGGCCCGGGCAACGAAGGAGTGGCTTCGTAAGAAGCATTTCAAGGTCCTGGAGTGGCCTAGCCAGTCTCCAGATCTCAACCCCATAGAAAATCTTTGGAGGGAGTTGAAAGTCTGTGTTGCCCAGCAACAGCCCCAAAACATCACTGCTCTAGAGGAGATCTGCATGGAGGAATGGGCCAAAATACCAGCAACAGTGTGTGAAAACCTTGTGAAAACTTACAGAAAAAGTTTGACCTCTGTCATTGCCAACAAAGGGTATATAACAAAGTATTGAAATGAACTTTTGTTATTGACCAAATACTTATTTTACAGAGGAATTTACCAATTAATTCATTAAAAATCCTTCAATATGATTTTCTGGATTTTTTTTTTCTTATTTTGTCTCTCATAGTTGAGTTATACCTATGATGAAAATTGGAGACCTCACTCATCTTTTAAGTGGGAGAACTTGCACAATTGGTGGCTGACTAAATACTTTTTTACCCCACTGCGTATATATATATGCAATTTTGTATACCTGATAAGAATGGGACTTTCTAAATTAATAAATTAGTAAGTTAAAAGGGTATTTTACTGAATCCATTGATAACTTGGTAGGATGAATGAGGTACTTTGTTGAATTTAAAACAAAGCTGATGAATTTAATGACCTTTTAACAGCTTGGTAAACACAGGGAAAACAAAGCTGAAGAAAGTTAAATACTGACATAAAAGGTGAGTATATTATGGGTAAATGAAATCTGGAAAAGTACTGGTTTAAACATTCATTATATGCCTGAGGAAATGCAGACCATGGGACCATCAAGCAGGTAATTAAGTGTCTTTTTTCTTTGAGGTAAACTCTTACTGGTTGCATGAACGCTGACTGAAATCCTGAGCTTAATCTGCCACCTTTAATCCATCCCGTCATAGGCATAGCTAATAATGATGAAAAACCTATAAGCTTGCCTTGATATGTCTACCGTCGAAACATAACATTGTTTGCACAGTAACACATTTCAAATGAATTGGGTTTAGATTGTGTACAGGTAAGTGGTATTTGGAGATATGGTTGTTTTTGTTTTGCTTTCTCCATAGGTAAAAGCAGTAAACAAAATAAAACTGAGAAGATGCTTCTTCTATTGGTGAGTTAAATTTTAATTTCTACAAGATTAAAGTGAGCGCAGACAGAAAATGAAAGAAATATGATTTAACAACATTAATTGCTCTTGTCTTAATCCTATTGATCCGCTATTTATTATTCACTCTGAGTTACAGTTTTTGTATGAAAAGAGCTATACAAATATATCATCTCATCTCTGTCATCTCTGCTGGAGTCCGAGTTCCACCCTATGCAGGACATACTGAATGCACTGAGGAGCTCATTTAGCAGCAGACTACATCATCCCAGGTGCTCAACCGAGAGGTTTCGCAGGTCCTTCCTACCAACGGCTGTCAGACTGTACAACCTAAGCAGGGCTGCTCGCAGAGATAGCAAAAAGACGTAACAAACTAATAGTTTTTTGAATGCAAAAGATGCAATAGACTTACACAATGGTCCCCTCCGGCATACAACTAGGAAAATACCGGTCGCTATGGAGGGTGAGAATATGTATGGGCACATAATCATACCATGTAGGATAACTAAGTAGACGGTTGTGCTGTTTCATCCCATCTAGCAACAATGCTCTGCACTGTGTGTGTTTATATATTTACATATTTATTCCATCTAGCTACAATGCTCCGCACTGGGTGTGTTTATATTTATATATCTATATATTTATTCCATCTAGCTACAATGCTCCGCACTGTGTGTTTATATATCTACATATTATTCCATCTAGCTACAATGCTCCGCACTGTGTGTGTTTATATATTTACATATGTATTCCACCTAGCCAGTTTAGAAAGCTTGGGATCAGTCCGCCAAGGTCTCCGCCTTTGACCGCCACCTGATCCACATAGCACCGGACCCCCATGATCCCTCCTGCAGGTGGTGAGCCCACTGGAGGGCGGACCCATGTAACTCCTTCGGGCTGAGCCTGGCCGGGTCCCATGGGTGGAAACCCGGCCACCAGACGCTAGCCTTCGAGCCCCTCCCCCAGGCCTGGCTCCAGGGTGGGGCCCCGGTAACCCCATACCGGGCGGGGTACACTGAATCCTTGATATACAATTCATGAGAGTCTGTTGGATCGTTCTTAGTCTGGCCCTTCACCCAGGACCAGTTTGTCTTGGGAGACCCTATCAGAGGCAAATTGCCCCGGACAACATAGCTCCTGGGATCACTGGGGCACGCAAACCCCCCCACCACGATAAGGTGACGATCCATGAGGATCCATCCTCAGCCTCCCTGGGAAGGTCTATGCCAAGGTACTGGAGAGGAGAGTCCGGCCGTTGGTCGAAGCTCGGATTCAGGAGGAGCAATGTGGTTTTCGTCCTGGCCGTGGCACATCAGACTAGCTCTTTACCCTCTCGAGAATTCTCGAGGGTTCGTGGGAGTTTGCCCAACCAGTTTACATGTGTTTTGTGGACTTGGAGAAGGCATTTGACCGCGTCCCTCGTGGATTTTTGTGGGGGGTGCTTTGGGAGTATGGGGTATCGGGTTTGTTGTTACGAGCTATTCGGTCTCTGTACGACCATTGTGAGAGTTTGGTTCGTATTGCCAACACTCGGTCGGAGTCATTCCCAGTGAGAGTTGGACTCCGCCAGGGCTGCCCTTTGTCACCGATACTGTTCATAATTTTTATGGACAGGATTTCTAGGCACAGCCAGGGAATGGAGGGTGTCATGCTTGGTGACCACAGAATCTCATCTCTGTTGTTTGCAGATGATGTTGTCCTGTTGGCTTCATCCAGCAATGACCTACAGCTCTTGCTGGGACGGTTTGCCGCTGAGTGTGAAGCGGCTGGGATGAGAATCAGCACCTCCAAGTCCGAGTCCATGGCCCTCAGCCGGAAAAAGGTGGATTGTCCTCTCTGGGTTGGGGACAGGCTCCTGCCCCAAGTAGAGGAGTTTAAGTATCTTGGGGTCTTGTTCACGAGTGAGGGGAGAATGGAGCGAGAGATCGACAGACGGATTGGAGCAGCATCTGCAGTGATGCGGACGTTGTACCGGTCTGTTGTGGTGAAGAGGGAGCTTAGTTCTAAGGCAAAGCTGTCGATTTATCAGTCAATCTACGTTCCTACTCTCACCTATGGTCACGAGCTTTGGGTAATGACTGAAAGAACGAGATCGCGGATACAAGCGGCTGAAATGAGCTTTCTCCGTAGGATTGCTGGACTCACCCTCAGAGATAGGGTGAGGAGCTCAGTCATTCGGGAGAGGCTCAGAGTAGAACCGCTGCTCCTCCACATTGAAAGGAGTCAGTTGAGGTGGTATGGGCATCTGATTAGGATGCCTCCTGGACGCCTCCCACTTGAGGTGTTTCAGGCACATCCCACTGGGAGGAGACCCCGGGGCAGACCCAGGACTCGGTGGAGAGACTATGTCTCCCAGCTGGTCTGGGAACGCCTTGGTATCCTCTCTGAAGAGCTGGAGCAGGTGGCTGGGGAGAGGGAAGTCTGGGCTTCTCTGCTTGAACTGCTGCCTCCGTGACCCGGACCTCCGGAAAAGCGGTAGAAGATGGATGGATGGATGGATTCCACCTAGCTGCAATGCTCCATACTGTGGGTGTTTATATATCTACATATTTATTCCATCTAGCTACAATGCTCTGCACTGTGTGTTTATATATTCATATATTTATTCCATCCAGCTACAATGCTCTGCACTGTGTGTCTGTGTGTGTGTGTATATATATATTTTATAGTAATATGTACATATGTATATTAGCTGCTCTTGCTTGCTTGCTTTTTTTTTCTTGCCTTCTGATTGTTGCTCTGAGTGTTGCTATCCCTGTGCTGTTGCAATCCTGGAATTTCCCCGCTGTGGGACTAATAAAGGCTTATCTTATCTTATACTTCTAATTGATTGATTAACCAATATGATCTGCTAATACATTTGCAAATCTGGTCAAGTTTGGAGTAAAGCCTGATTATCGGCTGAATGAGTGTATGTGTCAAGAGGAGTGACCTTAGCACACTACACGGTTTGAAGGTCGACAAGGCCAGGAGACTCATTGGGGAAACTGAATAACTAACCAATGTACAGATCAATTTGCTATATATTGCATTGATGCACCATTTATTTAAAACTAAGAGAATAAAAGCAGTTCTGTCTGCTACTGCTTTAATCAATTTGAAATATTATGATTGTAAGAAAAATAAAAACAAAACCCCATTGGATTTTGCAAGCAAGACATTTTCTTTTTTCCTCCCTCTCAGGCAGAGTGTGGAAGGAGACTGAGGTGGATAAGGAGGGGCCCAGATTGCCATTGTGGGGACATTGTGAAGACACAGTAAACTGGATTGGGTTGCCATTGAAGCTGAAATGTGCTCTCCATTTACTCCTATAGATAGTTTTTCCCAGTCTCAACATAGACCCCTGAACCCTATCTTATCTCATTCAAAAGGGGTCTGGATCAGAATACATAGGATGCTAAAGATTCCACAGCTTAGCCAATTCTACTCATCTTTATGGCATAATCCAGCAATTATTATTGGGAAAACACCATTATACTGGAAAAAGTGGCACCTCGGTGGCATACGCCAGGTGAATGACCTATACCAAGATGGTGTGCTCATGTCTTATACAGATTTGCTCAAGAGATACACCCTTTCAGGGAAAGGCCACTTTTGGAAGTATCTCCAAATTAGGACCTGTCTGATATCAATGAATCAGTATAAGGACTGTAACCCCATCATAGACTTTTTTTTAAATTACCATTGCAGTGTTTTCATGCATCTGTTTTCTACAGACTAATTAATGGACTACTTAGTAACGGATGTGACAGCTTGAGAGGAATGTGGCAGAAAGACCTGGAATGTACAATGAGTGAAGAAGAGTGGTTAAACATCTTGTCAGATAGTGGGAAATATGTAAGGGAAGCCAAACGTAAATTCACACAGTATAAAATAATGCACAGGTACTATTGGACACCAACCAGACTGCATAGGATGGGTCTGTTAAATCAGCTGTCCCCAACCCTGTTCCATGGAGGCCCAAGATCCTGTAGGTTTTCTGTTCCTCCAGCTTCTTCAGCAGGTGTTTCCACTGATCAGCAATCAGTGGGAAGAAACTCAGTGAAACCACCTATTGAAGACTCTGGTTGGAGGTAAAACCTGCAGGGTCTTGGGCCTCCATGGCACATGGTTGGGGACCACTGTGTTAAATAATAATCTATGTTGGAAATGTAGGAAAGAAAAGGGAACTTTTTTACATTGTGTTTGGGATTGCCCACTTGTTCAGCCTTTTTGGACTAAAACTCTCAGACATATGGGTGAGTGGTTGGGCAAGATGCGCCCAATGTCGCCGAGAATGTATCTTCTTGGAGACAAATCCCAAGTACCTAATTTATCGAAAGAAGAATTCTCAGTGGTCATGACTGGACTAACTACAGCAGCCAGAACGATACTTTGTCACTGAAAATCAGTCAAACCCCCAAGAATGGAAGAGTGGGTTAACTGCATGATAAAGACTGCTTCATATGAGTCCATGTTAAATAGGAGGACTGATGGAAAACACACTAAAGGACCAATATGGGGAGACTTTTGGAATTATATCTCTTTGCCTAACAACTCAATCCCTGAATGAAGGCCTGTCTTTGTTTCTTTCACTGATTGTTCTCTCTGGTTTATTACCTTCCCTCACTGGTATGATTATCCTTGCTCTGTAATCAGCCATATTTTTTCTTTAATTAATTTTTTTTTTTTTAACTTACCCTTGAGACTGATGCGACACCTGGAAGATCAGAATGTGTTGTACCAGCCTGTATAAAGTCAATAAAAACTTAAATAACAAAAAAAAAAACAAAAAAAACAACAACATGGTTTTCGACATAACAACTTGTAACCACTTTTCCTTTATGATGCCTTTTTTGAGCATCAAGGGGGGGGGATGATGGAAAAATTCAATGTTACACTGAGTTATATGAATTTTAATGAATATGAATATTAATTTTTCCTTATAAAGCTTAATGTGTATACCTAGGAAATCCTGTTACCTTATTTGGAGTTGTTGAGTAGCGGGAAAAAAACGAGATTGAAGGATGCTGATGTAAGTGTGAATGTTCAGTTCTATCACTGACTGTTCAGCTGATCTCTAGATTCTTCTGCATGACCTCAGCAAATACGTACAATCCTAGTCATGAATGAAATATCAAGAGGTTCAGCAAACCTTATCACACTGAGTCATGAATGAACTCATCAAGAAGAGACCCCACCCTGATGGTCCCTTGGATATGTACAGGTGTATCTCAATAAATTAGAATGTCATCAAAAAGTTAATTCAATTCAGTAATTCAATTCAGAAAATGAAACTCCTATATTATACAGATTCATTACACACAGAGTGGTGTAGTTCAAGTGTTTATTTCTTTTAATTTTGATAGTTATGGCTTACAGCTCATGAAAACCCCAAATTCACTTTCTCAAAAAATTAGAATATTTCATAAAATTAATTTTTAAAAATGTTTTTTTAATAGAAATGTTGGCCGACTGAAAAGTATGTCCATGTACACACTCAATACTTGGTCAGGACTCCTTTTGGATGAATTACTGCATCAATGCAGCGTAGCATGGAGGTGATCAGCCTGTGGTACTGCCGAGGTGTTATGGAGGCCCAGGTTGCTTTGATCGTAACCTTCAGCTCGTCTGCATTGCTGGGTTTGGTGTCTCTCATCTTCCTCTTGACAATACTCCATAAATTCTCTATGGAGTTGAAGTCAGGCTAGTTTTCTGGTCAATCAAGCACAGTGATACCATGGTCATTTAACCAGGTTTATTAGCCAGAAACACTCTAGTTAAGCCAATGCACTGCAGCAGTCTGTGAAAGCTGTAGTCTGATCAGTGCATATTAAATTTGCTGAAACTGTGATCCTGCCTGATTTTTAATAAGGAATTTTTCCAACAGTTTGTCACACTTAAATGTTTCACATCATCAAACAAATTTAAATATTAGACAAAGACAACACAAGTAAACACAAAATACAATTTTTAAATGAAGGTGTTTATTATTAAGGGTAAAAAAAAAATCCAAACCTACATGGCCCTGTGTGAAAAAGTGATTCCCCCCCCCCCCCCGTTAAAACATAAGTTAACTGTGGTTTGTTTATCACATCTTTGGAAAGCTGAGTTCAATTTCTCTAGCCACACCCAGGCCTGATTACTGCCACACCTGTTCTCAATCATGAAATCACTTAAATAGGACGTGCCTGACAAGGTGAAGTAGACCAAAAGATCCTCAAAAGCTAAACATCATGCTGCGAACCAAAGAAATTCAGGTACAAATGAGAAACAAAGTAATTGAGATCTACCAGTCTGGAAAAGGTTACAAAGCCATTTCTAAAGCTTTGGGACTCCAGTGAACCACAGTGAGAGCCATTATCCACAAATGGCAAAAATATGGAACAGCGGTGAACCTTCCCAGAGAGGCCAAAATTACCCCAAGAGCACAACAACGACTCATCCAAGAGGTCAGAAAAGACCCCACAACAACATTCATAGAACTGCAGGCCTCACTTGCTTCAGTTAAAATCAGTGTTCATGACTCCAACATAAGAAAGAAACTGGGCAAAAATGGCCTGCAAGGCAGAGTTCAAAGATGAAAACCACTGCCGAGCAAAAAGAACATAAAGACTCATCTCAGTTTTGCCAGAAAACATCTTGATGATCCCCAAGACTTTTGGGAAAATACTCTGTGGACTGACGAGAAAAAAGTTGAACTTTTTGGAGGGTGTGTGTCCCATTACATCCGGCATAAAAGTAACACAGCATTTCAGAAAAGGAACATGATACCAACAGTAAAATATGGTGGTGGTAGTGTGATGATCTGGGACCTGGAAGACTTGCTGTGGTAAATGGAACCATGAATTCTGCTGTCTATCAAAAATCCTGAAGGAGAATGTCCAGCCATCTGTTTGTAACCTCAAGCTGAAGCGCACTTGGGTTCTGGAGCAGGACAATGATCCAAAACACACCAGCAAGTCCACCTTTAAATGGCTTAAGAAAAACAAAATGAAGACTTTGGAGTGGCCTAGTCCAAGTCCTGACCTGAATCTGATTGAGATGCTGTGGCACGACTTTAAAAAGGCGGTTCATGCTCGAAAACCCTCCAATGTGGTTGAATTACAACAATTCTGCAAAGATGAGTGGGCCAAAATTCCTCTACTGTGCTGTAAAAGACTCATTGAAAGTCATCGCAAATGCTTGATTGCAGTTGTTGCTGCTAAAGGTGGCCCAACTAGTTATTAGGTTTAGGGGGCAATCATTTTTTCACACAGGGCCATGCAGGTTTGGATTTTTTTTCCCTTAATAACAAACACCTTCATTTGAAAACTGCATTTTGTGTTTACTTGTGTTATCTTTGTCTAATATTAAATTTGTTTGATGATCTGAAACATTTAAGTGTGACAAACATACAAAAAAAATGAGAAATCAGGAAGGAAAAAAAATCCAAACCTACATGGCCCTGTGTGAAAAAGTGATTCCCCCCCCCCCCCCCCCCGTTAAAACACAAGTTAACTGTGGTTTGTTTATCACATCTTTGGAAAGCTGAGTTCAATTTCTCTAGCCACACCCAGGCCTGATTACTGCCACACCTGTTCTCAATCATGAAATCACTTAAATAGGACGTGCCTGACAAGGTGAAGTAGACCAAAAGATCCTCAAAAGCTAAACATCATGCTGCGAACCAAAGAAATTCAGGTACAAATGAGAAACAAAGTAATTGAGATCTACCAGTCTGGAAAAGGTTACAAAGCCATTTCTAAAGCTTTGGGACTCCAGTGAACCACAGTGAGAGCCATTATCCACAAATGGCAAAAATATGGAACAGCGGTGAACCTTCCCAGAGAGGCCAAAATTACCCCAAGAGCACAACAACGACTCATCCAAGAGGTCAGAAAAGACCCCACAACAACATTCATAGAACTGCAGGCCTCACTTGCTTCAGTTAAAATCAGTGTTCATGACTCCAACATAAGAAAGAAACTGGGCAAAAATGGCCTGCAAGGCAGAGTTCAAAGATGAAAACCACTGCCGAGCAAAAAGAACATAAAGACTCATCTCAGTTTTGCCAGAAAACATCTTGATGATCCCCAAGACTTTTGGGAAAATACTCTGTGGACTGACGAGAAAAAAGTTGAACTTTTTGGAGGGTGTGTGTCCCATTACATCCGGCATAAAAGTAACACAGCATTTCAGAAAAGGAACATGATACCTTGTTTAACTTTATGTTTGTTGTTTCTGTAAAAATTTCACAAGCTCACAGTCCAGCATGTGGGTCTCAATTCTCTGCCTTGAAGGGCAAGTTGGGACAGAATTCAGCAGCCAGTAGAGACCCAGCTGCTGTGAGTTTGTTGATTTTTTTGGTTCCTTCACTCCCAGCGGCAAAGCTCGTTAGTTTTCCCATTTTTTCCCCGCTTGTTTTTTCCTTCTGACACCAAGAGTACCATGTCTGTTACCCCGGAGGTGTCCGTCTTGGAACTGGACCAAGTGGAGTGGTGGTCAGTGTGCGTCCTGGAGGGTATTTTGTCACAGATGGAGGCCTCCTGTACTCCCGAGGCTGTCCAAGAGTGTCTGGATGGCACAGCGCAGGTGCTGGAGGCATGCCTCAGCCTGTGGAATCACCTGAAGCTAACAAACCTACTCCTCTCCATATTTTCCCCTCAGTTCACAAGTGACGAGCAAGGGGAAGTAGCTCTGACGCCTGCGCCGACACCAACGAAGAGCAAGTGCTCGCACAAAAGAAAGCCTCCAGCATCTCTCCGCTCTCCGGCAGCAGCTCCGCCTCCTCCTCATCAGCTTTGGCCCGCTCCACCGGCCAAGGAGCTGGAGGAGCGCAGACAGGTATTATTGGCAGAGATTGACCTCCTCCTGGAGGTTAAGCCATGGCTATTCCCGGATTTAGTTCATGAATTAGAGGAGTTTTCACCGAGGGAGCCGGAGTTTGAACCGATGATTTAACGTCCCCTGACTCCGGAGCCTCTTCCTCTCCATGGTGAGCCTACGCCTATGCCTACGCCCCCACCTCCCGCTCATCACCTCCAATCTCAAAAATCCCAGTGGAAGAACACCATCACCTCTCAGCTAGCAGCCCCTCTTATGCCCAGCCAGAAGCCTCCCTCAGCAGTGCACATTCAGAGTTCTTCATCTCCGGCTGAATCATCAGCACCTCCCTTCTCCACAGCTGCTGTCCTCTGCTTCTCCTCGGTGCTCTCGCTAGCTGCCAAGAGGTTGATTGTTTTTCCTCCGACTCCGCCCGCCTCCATGTCCACTGGGGCTGCTCCTCCACAATCCCCTGAGGGGCCAACATCCACTATAGTCACGGAGAGGGATGACACCACGCCAGCTGCAGCAGAAAACACCACGCCCCGGGAAAACAGGCAAGTGTTTTTTCTATTCTCAATCACTTAAACATGAATTACCTTGTCTGATTCACTGTGGTGAGGTTCAGCTCATCCAGTCCTCTGAGCTCTCACCGCCTGCTGTAGCTGTAAGCCTTTCACCTACTCTGTCCATGTCTCTTCCCAATTTTTCCGAGTGCCCACCGAGCCACCGGACGATGGAGGACCCTACAGCCCTGTACGACCTAGCCCCAGCCCCGCAGCCACAGTCTGGGTGGAGCGGGGAGTGCTGTGACCGAGCTGATGCCAGTGCCAACGATGGAGCATCCCCGGACCTCAGCTACACCAGATCCAGGGCCTGTAGGAAGTGAACCCCCAGCTGTCACACTGGATGAGTGACCGGCATGAGTCACTTTGCCTGGGAGTCTAGAGACTGAATCAACCACCAAGCTTGCTGCAGGGGCCACAGTGGCAGACATGGAGCTGGACCTCCGAAGGACCGGACCCAAGAAATCGTCACCTGGATCGATGGAGTACTGGATGGCGGTGGAGTTTGAGTTCAGGAAAGTGCTCTCTTCTGTTTCTGTTGTTTCTGTATTGCAGAGGTCTTGTCTGGCTCTTGGTGAGGAGAGCCAAGTGCAGCCGTCAGCTGCACCTGAGCTCACCTTGCCGGACTCCACTGCTGCTGGTGACCCTGACCATGTTCCTCCATCCATTTTGTCTGAGCTCTTCCCCAGGGTTGCCAAGGTTAATCCAGATCTGCCAGATGTCTCTGTGGGTCCAGGACCATCTCCAAAGGTCATCGTGGGTCCAGCTCCTCCTGCTGAGGCTGTCACGGATGCTCCCTCCCAGCCCAGGGCCTCCGAGGGTGCAGCATTGGCCCAGACAGAGCACACTGAGGGTGCAGTTGTGGCCCAGTCCAGGTCCACCGAGGGTGCAGCCATGGCCCAGTCCGGATCCACCAAGGGTGCGGCCGTGGCCCAGTCCGGAGCCACCAAGGGTCCTGCATTGCTCCAGCCAGAGCCACCGAGGGTGCTGCATTGCTCCAGCCCGGAGCCACCACAATTGCTGCATTGCTCCAGCCCGGAGCCACAGCAGGTGCTGCATTGCTCCAGCTCTGAGCCACCAAGGGTGCAGCTCCATTCCAGCCTGGATCCACTGAGGGTACAGCGCCGCTCCAGCTCAGAGCCACCACGGGTGCTGCATTGCTTCAGCTCAGAGCCACTGCAGGTGCAGCTCCGCTCCAGCCTGGAGCCACCGAGGGCACAGCTCCGCTCCGCTCCAGCCTGGATCCGCCACTGAGGGTGCAGCTCCGCTCGAGCCCGGGACCACCAAGGGTGCTGCTGGCCAGTCCAAGGATGTCGTGGTCCCCTGTCCTTTGCCGGAAACTGTCATAGTTCCCTCTCCTTTACCAGAAACCATCGCGGTCCCCTCCCTACTGCTAGACACCATCATGGTTCCTCCTTTTCTGCCAAATGCTGTCGTGGTTCCTCCTCCTCTGCCAGACACCGTTGTGGTTCCTCCTCCTCTGCCAGATGCCATCGTGGTTCCTCTTCCTCTGCCAGTGGCCGTCATGGTTCCTCCTCCACTGCCAGACACCGTCATGGTCTCCCCTCCTCAGCTCTCCTTCCTTTTGTTGGGCCTCCCCGTGGGGGAGCTGCCTCCTGGACTGCCTCTCTTGTTCAGGTGGTTAAAAAACTCAGGCAGACCACCCTACAGGATGTGCCACAGAGTTGGGTGGCCCACATTCTCTGGGAGACCACCCAACTCGATCCATCGTGCCATTTGGCAGGCCTAGGACTCTGGTCGCCCGCCTGAACTGCACAGCCCCTCGGTCCAGGGGGCTTAGGGGAGTTGTTTTTTTTTTTCTCTGGTGTGGGTCCTGAGTGGGGTTAGTTTTGTTCCCTCCTGGCCTGTTCCCCCCACCACCCTCCCGGGGTGAGCTGTTGTTGTGCTCCTATTTGGGGGGGAGGGATCTTTCTTTTCTTTTTGATGTTGCCCTGGGGTTTCTGGGATCCCACCCCTTGAGAGGGTGGCTCTGTCATGAGCCGAGAGCTGGAGGTCTCCGACAGACTCAGTCTCATGGCTTTCTCCATTTTATTTCCTTATTTGTTGCATTTTATGCCTTTTGGGTTTTATGTATTCATGTTCTGCTTGTCATTTTCCTGCTTGTGTTACACTGTAGGAGGGGGTTATGCAGCATCTTAGACAGAGACAAGGAATAAACATGGGAGAACAATGCCCAGAAAGTTCCTGGAGATATAGCAGGAAGGAGTCAGAGGCATAGGGGGTTGAATGCTGTGTGACAGCATTCAACCCCCTATGACAGGGGGGTTGAATGACAGGGGGGTTATTATTTACATAATAAATGACAGGTGTAGGTACCTACACCTGTCATTTATTATGTAAATGGGTTTTGAATCCTATTTAAGGGCTTCACTTTCGTTCCTTCATTGCCGCTGAATTGATTATTTTCCCTCATCTCCGCCAGAGCCCTGCCTTGCTCTGGTGTGTATTGCTAAAGTAAGTTTTTCTCCCTCATTTGTACTTTGTGTTTTGAACACCTTGTTTAACTTTATGTTTGTTGTTTCTGTAAAAATTTCACAAGCTCACAGTCCAGCATGTGGGTCTCAATTCTCTGCCTTGAAGGGCAAGTTGGGACAGAATTCAGCAGCCAGTAGAGACCCAGCTGCTGTGAGTTTGTTGATTTTTTTGGTTCCTTCACTCCCAGCGGCAAAGCTCGTTAGTTTTCCCATTTTTTCCCCGCTTGTTTTTTCCTTCTGACACCAAGAGTACCATGTCTGTTACCCCGGAGGTGTCCGTCTTGGAACTGGACCAAGTGGAGTGGTGGTCAGTGTGCGTCCTGGAGGGTATTTTGTCACAGATGGAGGCCTCCTGTACTCCCGAGGCTGTCCAAGAGTGTCTGGATGGCACAGCGCAGGTGCTGGAGGCATGCCTCAGCCTGTGGAATCACCTGAAGCTAACAAACCTACTCCTCTCCATATTTTCCCCTCAGTTCACAAGTGACGAGCAAGGGGAAGTAGCTCTGACGCCTGTGCCGACACCAACGAAGAGCAAGTGCTCGCACAAAAGAAAGCCTCCAGCATCTCTCCGCTCTCCGGCAGCAGCTCCGCCTCCTCCTCATCAGCTTTGGCCCGCTCCACCGGCCAAGGAGCTGGAGGAGCGCAGACAGGTATTATTGGCAGAGATTGACCTCCTCCTGGAGGTTAAGCCATGGCTATTCCCGGATTTAGTTCATGAATTAGAGGAGTTTTCACCGAGGGAGCCGGAGTTTGAACCGATGATTTAACGTCCCCTGACTCCGGAGCCTCTTCCTCTCCATGGTGAGCCTACGCCTATGCCTACGCCCCCACCTCCCGCTCATCACCTCCAATCTCAAAAATCCCAGTGGAAGAACACCATCACCTCTCAGCTAGCAGCCCCTCTTATGCCCAGCCAGAAGCCTCCCTCAGCAGTGCACATTCAGAGTTCTTCATCTCCGGCTGAATCATCAGCACCTCCCTTCTCCACAGCTGCTGTCCTCTGCTTCTCCTCGGTGCTCTCGCTAGCTGCCAAGAGGTTGATTGTTTTTCCTCCGACTCCGCCCGCCTCCATGTCCACTGGGGCTGCTCCTCCACAATCCCCTGAGGGGCCAACATCCACTATAGTCACGGAGAGGGATGACACCACGCCAGCTGCAGCAGAAAACACCACGCCCCGGGAAAACAGGCAAGTGTTTTTTCTATTCTCAATCACTTAAACATGAATTACCTTGTCTGATTCACTGTGGTGAGGTTCAGCTCATCCAGTCCTCTGAGCTCTCACCGCCTGCTGTAGCTGTAAGCCTTTCACCTACTCTGTCCATGTCTCTTCCCAATTTTTCCGAGTGCCCACCGAGCCACCGGACGATGGAGGACCCTACAGCCCTGTACGACCTAGCCCCAGCCCCGCAGCCACAGTCTGGGTGGAGCGGGGAGTGCTGTGACCGAGCTGATGCCAGTGCCAACGATGGAGCATCCCCGGACCTCAGCTACACCAGATCCAGGGCCTGTAGGAAGTGAACCCCCAGCTGTCACACTGGATGAGTGACCGGCATGAGTCACTTTGCCTGGGAGTCTAGAGACTGAATCAACCACCAAGCTTGCTGCAGGGGCCACAGTGGCAGACATGGAGCTGGACCTCCGAAGGACCGGACCCAAGAAATCGTCACCTGGATCAATGGAGTACTGGATGGCGGTGGAGTTTGAGTTCAGGAAAGTGCTCTCTTCTGTTTCTGTTGTTTCTGTATTGCAGAGGTCTTGTCTGGCTCTTGGTGAGGAGAGCCAAGTGCAGCCGTCAGCTGCACCTGAGCTCACCTTGCCGGACTCCACTGCTGCTGGTGACCCTGACCATGTTCCTCCATCCATTTTGTCTGAGCTCTTCCCCAGGGTTGCCAAGGTTAATCCAGATCTGCCAGATGTCTCTGTGGGTCCAGGACCATCTCCAAAGGTCATCGTGGGTCCAGCTCCTCCTGCTGAGGCTGTCACGGATGCTCCCTCCCAGCCCAGGGCCTCCGAGGGTGCAGCATTGGCCCAGACAGAGCACACTGAGGGTGCAGTTGTGGCCCAGTCCAGGTCCACCGAGGGTGCAGCCATGGCCCAGTCCGGATCCACCAAGGGTGCGGCCGTGGCCCAGTCCGGAGCCACCAAGGGTCCTGCATTGCTCCAGCCAGAGCCACCGAGGGTGCTGCATTGCTCCAGCCCGGAGCCACCACAGTTGCTGCATTGCTCCAGCCCGGAGCCACAGCAGGTGCTGCATTGCTCCAGCTCTGAGCCACCAAGGGTGCAGCTCCATTCCAGCCTGGATCCACTGAGGGTACAGCGCCGCTCCAGCTCAGAGCCACCACGGGTGCTGCATTGCTTCAGCTCAGAGCCACTGCAGGTGCAGCTCCGCTCCAGCCTGGAGCCACCGAGGGCACAGCTCCGCTCCGCTCCAGCCTGGATCCGCCACTGAGGGTGCAGCTCCGCTCGAGCCCGGGACCACCAAGGGTGCTGCTGGCCAGTCCAAGGATGTCGTGGTCCCCTGTCCTTTGCCGGAAACTGTCATAGTTCCCTCTCCTTTACCAGAAACCATCGCGGTCCCCTCCCTACTGCTAGACACCATCATGGTTCCTCCTTTTCTGCCAAATGCTGTCGTGGTTCCTCCTCCTCTGCCAGACACCGTTGTGGTTCCTCCTCCTCTGCCAGATGCCATCGTGGTTCCTCTTCCTCTGCCAGTGGCCGTCATGGTTCCTCCTCCACTGCCAGACACCGTCATGGTCTCCCCTCCTCAGCTCTCCTTCCTTTTGTTGGGCCTCCCCGTGGGGGAGCTGCCTCCTGGACTGCCTCTCTTGTTCAGGTGGTTAAAAAACTCAGGCAGACCACCCTACAAGATGTGCCACAGAGTTGGGTGGCCCACATTCTCTGGGAGACCACCCAACTCGATCCATCGTGCCATTTGGCAGGCCTAGGACTCTGGTCGCCCGCCTGAACTGCACAGCCCCTCGGTCCAGGGGGCTTAGGGGAGTTGTTTTTTTTTTTCTCTGGTGTGGGTCCTGAGTGGGGTTAGTTTTGTTCCCTCCTGGCCTGTTCCCCCCACCACCCTCCCGGGGTGAGCTGTTGTTGTGCTCCTATTTGGGGGGGAGGGATCTTTCTTTTCTTTTTGATGTTGCCCTGGGGTTTCTGGGATCCCACCCCTTGAGAGGGTGGCTCTGTCATGAGCCGAGAGCTGGAGGTCTCCGACAGACTCAGTCTCATGGCTTTCTCCATTTTATTTCCTTATTTGTTGCATTTTATGCCTTTTGGGTTTTATGTATTCATGTTCTGCTTGTCATTTTCCTGCTTGTGTTACACTGTAGGAGGGGGTTATGCAGCATCTTAGACAGAGACAAGGAATAAACATGGGAGAACAATGCCCAGAAAGTTCCTGGAGATATAGCAGGAAGGAGTCAGAGGCATAGGGGGTTGAATGCTGTGTGATGTAGATGTCATGCTGTGTGAGGGAAAAACTCCATGAAACGTGTGAAGAGGATTTGAGAGGAGAGAGGAGAGCTTGTTGAATTCAGTCATTCTGTTCTGTGCTTGTGAGATGTGAAGTGTGTAATAAACCGTCTGTCCCATGGATCTGCCTCTTATTTGACACACTCCACAACACTTTTATTTTTGTATATACACTACCGTTCAAAAGTTTGGGGTCACTTAGAAATTTCCTTATTTTTGAAAGAAAAGCACTTTTTTTCAATGAAGATAACTTTAAACTAATCAGAAATACACTCTATACATTGCTAATGTGGTAAATGACTATTCTAGCTGCAAATGTCTGGTTTTTGGTGCAATATCTATATAGGTGTATAGAGGCCCATTTCCAGCAACTATCACTCCAGTGTTCTAATGGTACAATGTGTTTGCTCATTGCGTCAGAAGGCTAATGGATGATTAGAAAACCCTTGTGCAATCATGTTAGGTCTGCAATGCTGTAATTGCTGCAAATGGAGGATTCTTTGACGAAAGCAAAGTTTGAAGGAAAAAATTATTATTTCAAATACCAATCATTATTTCTAACCTTGTCAGTGTCTTGACTATATTTTCTATTCATTTTACAACTCATGATGGTAAATAAGTGTGACTTTTGATGGAAAACACAAAATAATTGTCTGGGTGACCCCAAACTTTTGAACGGTAGTGTATTTATATTTTCATTTTTGCTATATGTGGGTTGTTATTTTATTCTTTATATCTTTAGTATTATTCTTTTACTGGTTGACAGCTGTCAGGGGTGTGAAGCTTCATGTGGGCATTGCCCTGTCAGCAGTCAGTCTTGGTTCGCCTCTCTCTCACTACTAAGGCTGATGCGCATTTGTGTATCATTGCCTTCTCCTGCCCGTTCAGGTACCCACACCTGTCATTTATTATGTAAATGGGTTTTGAATCCTATTTAAGGGCTTTATTTTCATTCCTTCATTGCCGCTGAATTGAAGATTCTTCCTCATCTCTGCCAGAGCCTTGCCTCGCTCTGGTGCATATTCCTAAATTAAGTTTTTCTCCCTCATTTGTACTTTGTGTTTTGAGCATCTTGTTTAACTTTATGTTTGTTGTTTCTGTAATAAATTTCACAAGCTCACAGTCCAGCGAGTGGGTCTCAATTCTCTGTCTTGAAAGGCAAGTTGTGACAAAAATCACTCCTGAGCAATCCCTGTGCCTAGTTTCTCCATACAGGAGCTGTATAGAAGCTGTTTTTACCAAAAAAGGCTTTTCTACTAAATGTTAAATGAATTTCACCAAGCGTGTTCAATATTTTTTCCCCTGTGTCATTCCACTTTGTCAAATACAACTTGTTTTGTGAACACAGTTGCCTTGATTTCTCTGTATGTATGGATTACTTGGGTTGCTACTGATATCTGGTGAAAATCTCAGGTCAATGGCTCCATCAGAAATATGTTTAATAAGAAAAATATTGACGTGTTCAATACTTATTTTCCCTGCTGTATATATATATATATATATATATATATATATATATAGTGGGGGCATGGTGTGGGACTTCTCCACCCAGAGAAGGTAGCTGGGGAAGGGGGGAACAATGGACTGAAGAGGAGGTGTCACCGGGGGTGTCAGACAGGACAATAACGACTATGCACACCCCCCGGGGAGTGGAGTAACTGCCGGAGACGCGGGAAGAAGAAAGGGGGTGAGTGCAGTGCCGGCGTTGTCATGTTAATGTGCCACACAGGTCTCTGTTCTAAACAACAATGTATTATGGTCGGACGTTCCGGGTCTCAATGCATGGTATTAAAGATATAAAAGAGGAATGCACAGAGACTTGGTAGTGCTTTTGTTGTACTGTATGTTGGAGACAGAATAAAGTCCTTGTGTTGTCCAGCTCGTTGTCTCGCCTGTGTCCTTTCTCCACATTGGTGACCCCAAGATGTGCCATGGAGAGCGAGACGAGCACTGCCCTGGAGACTACCTGGAGGGAGAGCACTAGCGCCGCATGCGCTGTTTCGGTCAAGCTCCCAGACTTCTGGCTTCACGACTCAACCGCGTGGTTTCTGCACATAGAAGCCCAGTTTGCACTCTGAGGGACAACAACGAATGACACAAAGTACTGCTACGTGGTCGCTGTGCTGTACGCGCGTGCCACGCAACAGGTGATGAGCCTGCTCCAGGAGCCCTGGCCCAGGGGAAATACAAGGTGCTCAAGAGGATCCTTCTTCAGTGCCACACCCTTTCTGACAGTGAGAGAGCAGAGAGACTCCTAACACGTTCGGAGTTGGGGGACAGATCAGCCATGGAGCTCATGGAGAGCATGCTGGCGCTGATGGGTTGGAACAACGAGTCTTTCCTGTTCGCCCACCTGTTCCTCAGGAACCTACCGGCAGCGGCGAGGGTGATTCTGGCCAACTCACCGTTGCTGGTGACCAAAGACTACTGTGCATTGGCATAGGAAGCGGATCACATCATTTTAGTGACCAGAACTCTCAACGTAAATGCAATGGCACCAGCGTCAAGGAAGGACTCCGGTGAGGTACAAGAGCCACTGGTGGTAACTGGAGCAGACGCCAGGAGACGCAGGAACGGGGTGATCTGTTTCTATCATCGCCACTTCGGTTTGAACGCCCAGCAATGCCTGCCGCCATGCCAATTCAACAAGGAAATGGCACGACCAGCAATCAGTAGCAGCTGCGACCGCTGGTGACAGAAACAAGCTGCTTTATGTCACGGACACACGTTCGAGGAGACAGTTTCTGGTGGACTCTGGCTCTCAGAAGAGCCTCATCCTGCCTGTCAATGCAGACAAGGTGGCAGAAGGCAGCGGTCCCGAGCTCAGGGCCACCAACGGATCCACCATCAGGACATTTGGTGAGTGGACACTGACGATATGCTTACACAGACGCAACTTTCAGTGGAACTTTGTGGTAGCTGCATGTTCCGCCCCCATTTTAGGCACAGATTTTTTATGTGCTTATGGGTTGTTAGTTGATGTTGCTAATAGGAGATTAGTGGATGCAATCTCTTTCTCCTCACTGCCCTGTACAGCTCGGGGAACTGGGTTGACAGCACTGGCAAACGTTATAGCTCCAGGGGGTAAGTACCAACAGTTACTCACACAGTTCCCAGCACTCACGGTCCCGACTTTTTCGGCTACGAGAACGAAACACGAGGTTGAACATTTTATAACTACAAAAGGGCCACCGGTATTCACGTGACCTCGGCGCCTGGACACAGCTAAACTGGCCAGCGCGCACGAGGAGTTCGCCAACTTAGAGCAGTTGGGCATCGTCAGGTGCTCCAATAGCCCGTGGGCATCCCCGTTACACATGGTGCCTAAATCACATGGCGACCGTGCGGCAATTTCAAGTGCTTGAACAACGCCACGGACCACAATCGCTATCCTATTCCGCACATCCAGGATTTTTCCGTGCACATGGCCGGGGCGCGTGTTTTTTCCAAAGTGGATCTGGTACCACCAGGATACAGTGCGCACGGAAGATGTTCTGAAAACAGCGGTAATAACTCCTTTCGGCCTTTGTGAGTTTTTCTGCATGTTGTTCGGATTAAAGGGCACGGCGCAGACTTTCCAGAAAATGATGGACGTAGTGCTTCGTGACTTGTCCTTCATTTCTGTCTACAGAGACAACATTTTGGTAGCTAGCACGTCCGAGAAGGAGCATATTGCCCATCTCAAAACAGTTTTCCAGAGTTTGGAAGCACACGGGCTGAGAATTAACCCGGCGAAGTGCCAGTTCGGTGTGCCAGTGATTGATTTTTTGGGCCACTGCATTTCGCCGGAGGGCGCGATTCTGTTACCGGATAAGGTGCACACTGTGTCAGACTTTCTGCGTCCACAGACCGTGAAAGCACTACAGGAGTTTTTGGGAATGGTTAATTTTTTATAACCATTTCCTTCCCCAAGCAGCCCAGCTGATGCAGCCGTTGAACGCCGTGCTTAAAAAAACAGAAGCCCGTGAAAACCATCGACTGGACTCCCGAGCGAGTCCAGGCTTTTACGAACACCAAAACAGCGCTGGCGGATGCCGCGTTGCTAGTCCACCAGGATCCATCTGCACGGATAGCGCTCACGGACATGTCTGATGTTGCCATAGGAGCAGTGGTGGAGCAGTACGTCTCAGGTTTGTGGCAGCCGCTCGCATTTTTCAGCCGAACCTTGCGCGACAATGAACGCAAATACAGCACACTCGATAGAGAATTACTGGCTCTCCACTGGGTGACGTGCCATTTCCAGTTTTGGCAAGAGGGGCGTGAGTTCACCGCATTCGTGGACCATAAGCCGCTGACGTACGCAATGTCCAAGGTCTCAGAACAGTGGTCAGCACGGCAACAACGGCATTTGGCCGCGATTTCGGAGTTTACTACCGGCATTCAACATGTCGCCGGTAAGCTCAATGTCGTGGCCGACTATCTGTCATGCGCGTTAGTCTCCCTGGTCTATATGGGAATTGATTTCCCTGCGATGGCCGCAAAGCAAGCCGGGGACACGGATATTTGTGGACTCCAGTCTGCGCCTACTGGGTTAAGACTGGACAGCAGGGTGGTGCAAGAAGGGTGCCCTCCCTTGCTCTGCAACGTCTCCACCGGCCGCCCATGCCCGGTGGTTCTGAGCTCTTGGCGCCATCGCGTTTGTGAATTGATCCACTCCCTTTCACATCTGGGAGTGCGTGCTTTGGTGAAGCTAGTGGGGGCAAAATTCGTCTGGCCGTGCTTGCACAAGGACGTGAAAGAGTGGACTGCAGCTTGTGTCATGTGCCAGCGGGCCAAAGTGCACAAGCACACCAGAGCCCCCTTCGAGCCGTTCCAAATCCCGGCCAGGAGGTTCGACCACGTCCATGTGGATTTGGTGGGACCACTCCCGCCATCGCATGGTTTCACGCACCTTTTAACAATCGTGGACTGTACCATGCGCTGGCCTGAAATGGTCCCGCTGGCTTCTACCATATCCATAGAAGTGGCTCGTGCTTTTTTGTCAGCTTGGGTTGCAAGGTTCAGATCCCTGTCAGACATCACTTCCGACAGGGGTCCACAATTCGTTTCGGAACTCTGGTCCGCGATGGCCCAGAGCCGGGGGGTCAAAATTCACCGCACTACTGCGTACAACCCCCAAGCTAACGGTTTATGCAAGCGTTTTCATAGATTGCTTAAAGCAGCGCTCAGAGCTTCGCTCACAGACACAAATTAGGTGGACCGCCTGCCCTGGGTTCTTTTAGAGTTGCGCTCCGCACCTAAGGAGGATTTGGCAGCCTCCCCGACAGAACTCATTTTTTTTCAGCCTCTGCAGATCCCCAGAGAGTTTTTACCGGAAAACCCTGCACTCGAGGCTGATCCGCCCGCGCAATTTTTGCACATTACGGAGGCTTTTAAAGTACCAGGCCTGGCCCACCATTGTTTTCCCCGCACCTTCGTCCCAAAAAGCTAGCAGAACGCCAGTTTTGTTTTTGTCAGGCATGATGCTGCTACCCGCTGCTCCCACTGTACAATGGATCATTCAGGGTGTTGGAACCTGGGGCAAAGCATTTTGTGTTAGACTTGGGGGGAACGTAGGGAGACCATCTGCACTGACAGGCTGAAGCCCATTTTTGTGTTGGCAAACCAGCAGGTTGTGTTGGCCCAAGGTCCCCAGTGTGGACGCCCACCGTTGGTGGCTCCGCAAGTTGGTGATCCCTCGGCAGGGACCTGCGCTCGCAAAGCTAATGTGTTTTCTCCCCCTCCCTTTTTCCCTTCACAGACTGACATGCCCTCCTGTACACCTCACCAGCAGGGTGGTTCGACTGGATTGGCAACCCCCTGCTACAGCCGCTATGGGCGCCGGCTGAAGCCTAAAGGACGGGGGGGTTAGTGCCCTTTCTGGCTGTTGGGGGGGGCTGTGTCGGGGCATGGTGTTGGACTTCTCCACCCAGAGAAGGCAGCTGGGAAAGAGGGGAACACTGGACCAAAGAGGAGGTGTCACCGGGGGGTATCAGACGGGACAGTAAGAACTATGCACCCCCCCCCCCCCGGGGAGTGGAGTAACTGCCGGAGTCGTGGGAAGAAGAAAGGGTGTGAGAACGGCGCCGGCATTATGTCATGTTAATGTGCCACACAGGTCTCTGATCTGAACAAGAATGTATTATGGTCGGAACTTCCGGGTTTCAATGCATGGTATTAAAGATATAAAAGAGGAATGCACAGAGATCCGGGAGCGCTTTTGCTGTACTGTATGTTGGAGAAAGAATAAAGTCCTTGTGTTGTCCAGTTTATTGCCTCGCCTGTGTCTTTTCTCCAGTACATATATATATATATATATATATATATATGTGTGTGTGTGTGTGTGTGTGTGTGTGTGTGTGTGTGTGTGTGTGTGTACATATATATTTGAGCAATATTACACAAGAGAGAAGCGACTTTGTGTCGGGCCTATGATTAATCACCACAGTTACGATATTCATGATACTGCACGACCTCGAATGTAATATTGCTTTCATACAACAGTTATGCAAGCACAATTTATTAAATATCAGCAGTGGTGGACCCTCAGGTCCAGCAAAGCTTTCTCTACTGGTCTAAACACTATAAGAAATACATTTACAGTGAATATAAAAAGTCGACACACCCCTGTCCAAATGCCAGGTTTTTGTGATGTCAAAAAATGAGACCAAGGTAAATCATTTCAAAACTTTTTTCCACCATTAATGTGACCTATAACCTGTACAAACCAATAAAAAAAAAACTGAAATCTTTTAAGGGAAAAAATTAAAAGCTTACAATAACCTGGTTACATAAATATGCACACCCTGTTATAACTGGAGATTTGGCTGTGTTCAGAATTAACCAGTCACCTTCAAACTCATGTTAAATGGGAGTCAGCACACACCTGCCACCATTTAAACTGCCTCTGATTAACCCCAAACAAAGTTCAGCTGTTCTAGTAGGCTTTTCCTGACATTTTTGTCATCACATCTTACAGCACAAGCCATGGTCCGCAGAGAGCTTCCAAAGCATCAGAGGGATCTCATTGTTCAAAGATATTAGTCAGGACAAGGGTACAAAAGAATTTCCAAGGCATTAAATATACCATGGAACACAGTGAAGACAGTCACCATCAAGTGGAGAAAATATGGCACAACAGTGACATTACCAAGAACTACACATCCCTCCAAAATTGATCAAAAAACAAGAAGAAAACTAGTCAGGGAGGCTGCCAAGAGGCCAACAGCAACATTGAAGGAGCTGCAGGAACTTCTGGCAAGTACTGGCTGTTTAGTACATATGACAACAATCTAACAAAGCGCCCGGTCCCCCAGCAACAAGGTCATGAAGTAGACCTTAGCCGAATCATCCCTATACTCCCCTTCCACCTGCTGGAAATAAAGCCGGCAGTGGAGCAAGAACCCTTTGCATCCCCCCACCTCCCCCCCCCCCATAGGGGGCAGGCAAAGAAACAGAAATGTTCCTGCGGATGGCAGAAACTGCAGGTGCAGGAGGAGACGCTGCACCAGGAGGCCGACACAAGTGCTTGGTGATGGTGGCCAGTTGCTGGGTGACGGTTTCGAACTGATCAAAAAGAAACATGACCCGACGTTCTGCGGCCTCCAGGTGCCAGAGTACCGACTGTTCGCCCAGCAAGGCACTTGCTCGTTCTGTTCTGTCATGATTCAGGACAAGAGAGGCTCAAACAAAGAGCTGCCACAGCGAACAAACACTCAGACTCAGATGTAAAAAGTTCACCAGTTTATTGTGAAAACAAAATCTAACACACAAATCTAAATAAAAGTGCACAACTAAGGAAAAGAACAAAAACAAAAACACACATTTAAATTTATCCACAAAACCGGTGCCCACTGGAGCACACGCAGCCTACGGGAAAACAGCAGAAAGTGATAATTAGGGACAGACACTCCACAAGAGTAGAATCAGACTGGAAGAACACTCTTACGCTGAGAGCAGAGGAGCCTGGCAGGGAAATCCTGTGTGGACCAGGGTAACAGGGGAAGGACGGTGATCTGGGTGGATGTTCTGGTGTCTTCTGGGTCAGGCAAGCATGATCAGCCCCGGAGTACACACCACTAAGGTGGCAGCAAACCTGAAGAGAGAGGAAGACACGGGGAGTGAAACACAGATAAAACCGTGGAAAACAATACAGCATGACTCAGACTACAGATAGCAAACCTAACAATCCAGCGGTGAGCTCTTCACACGCTGGCTCTTAAATATGCTGGACAATCAGGCAGCAGCAGGTGTGTCAATCACGCAAATGTAGGTAATAATCCGGAGCCAGGAAGACAGGAGCAGGAGGGGAGGGGGGAGCACGCTCATCTGATCATCACATACATTGAAGCATGGTGGTGGCAGCATCATGCTTTGGTGCTGTTTTTCTTCAGCTGGATCTGGGGCCTTTGTCAAGGTGGAGGGAATTAAGAACAATTCCAAATATCAGTCAGTGTTGGCACGACAACCTTCTTTCTGCTAGAAAGCTGAAGATGAAAAGGAACTTCATCTTTCAGTATGACAGTGACCCAAAGCACACATCAAAATCAACAAAAGAATGGCTTCACCAGAAGATTAAGGTTTTGGAATGGCCCAGCCAGAGTCTAGACCAGAATCCAATCGAACATCTGTGGGATGATCTGAAGAGGGCTGTGCACAGGAGATGCCCTCGCAATCTGACAGATTAGGAGCGTTTTTCAATGAAGAGTGGGCAAATATTGCCATATCAAGATGTGCTATGCTGATAGACTCCTACCCAAAAAGACTGAGTGCTGTAATAAAAGCCAAAGGTGCTGCACCAAAGAATTAGTTTAAGGGTGTGCATATTTATGCAGGTTATTTTAAGTTTTTTTATTTTTCCTCTTAAAAGATTTCAGCTTGTTTTTCAATTGGGTTGTGCAAGTGGTGGGTCACATTAATGGTGGAAAAAGTTTTGAAATGATTTATCTTGGTCTCATTTTTTTACATCACAAAACCCTGGCATTTGAACAGGGGTGTGTAAACTTTTTATATCCACTGTTCAACCTACATTCTTATATTTGTTCCATGAGGATGTATTAAATTATAGTCTATTCTCTTCCTTTTGTAGCTTTTCTCTTGGTTGCACTCCTTCCAGTAGTGAAATGCATGTTAGAGTTTTTTTGTCCAATCATATTTCAGCCATCTGTGTTGCCAGGGTCAAGCAAATCTACCTTGGACCTTCAGGAATTAACATTGCGCTCTGTCGGTTAGATTAACTGTTAAACTTATTCTGTTGCTTTAACCAACCAGATGCCTTCTGTACATACAGGGGTACGCATAGAAGGCATCCAAGAATGTCGGCATTTTCACATCTTTTGATTGGATGGTTAGACTCCTCCAACCACAATGCAGAGGATTCTAGCTAGCAAAACGCCGGTGCAAGGACTTGCTTAAGTAGCTACAATATACTGTATCTGTTTAAATATAATAGCTGTTTTTCAATCCACAATGGCTGACAGGGGAGAGGAAAATGATTTGGTCACTGATAGTATTTTTAAAAATCAATTTTCCAGACAGACTTTTCAAGAAAAGCTGGTCATTGTGTAAAGTCGGCCAATCCCGAAGCTAGCAAGCTCGTCTCAGCCGGGGAAAGGATTTGTCTGTCACTTCCATCTTAGCAACGAGCAGTATCCTTCGATTACAGGCTCCGACGAGTGCTGCAAATTATCTTGCTGGGAATGTCTGTTGTTTGCAACTGATCAAGTAGATACTTGGAGCCAGACAGGGTTTGCAAACTTGATCTGTCTACTGTCACACCATGACGATTTAGGCAGCATTCGCCAAACATATAAAAATTTGATCTAAAATGCTGGAATACGCCAAAATTTACAATCTTGGCCATATGCATCGCGTATCCATAACGACTTGGATATATACACAACGTGTTAGTAACTTATATAGAGTATTTCTATAACTTATAAGTAACTCAATCCAATTAATGCTTAGCGTGTTGCTGACATTCATAACTTATGCGCACCAATAGTCTAACTTCTGCATAGCACAATCATGCCAAACTGCTGTTGCCTCCTGATCCATGAATCCTAGGTGTGCGCGAGATCATCTCTGTTCAACCGAAATGATTCTCCCCTCCAAAGACCACGGCAGGGAGCGTGACCAACCTGGCAGAGCTGTTAAATCTGTCAGGTTAGTTACACCTAACAACAGCTGATGTGACACGTCAGGAACGTCAAATGACAGTTGTCACAACCTGGCTCAAAGGCATGCTAACTGATGACAATGAAAAAGTTTATTTTCAATAAAGTGAGAAAAAAAACAAGAATGCATGGAGTTTGCTTTTGCTGGGAGGCGCAGCCAACAGGAAAGTGTGATTTATCATGGAAAACAGCTGCACTCTGCACTTTAGGCGATCAGCTGATTGGACCCACTTCCTCCGGTGTTCTGACATTTTGGCATATTTATGAGAACAACACTGGACAGCTGATGGTACACACTTAAGTCAAATGTAAAAAACCCCGACAGGTCCCGTTATACAAACAAGTACATGTGTTAGCACTCTCTTTCTGTGCATGTGTGTGTGTGTGTGTGTGTGTGTGTTGAAGGCAGACTTCTGTATGGTTCTTTCCTGTGAACTAATGCTGCAAAGATGCCATTTGCTCCGCAAATGCGGGACATATCAGCCATACACTGGCTGGATACGTTGGAAAATTTTCAGCATGCTGAAAATTAATTTTCAAAGGAGCTCGGCGAACAATGCCGTATACCAGCATGCTTCAACATGCCCTTAACTTAGACAAAACTTAGCCATAACTGATTCGATGTACTCCAGCATATTCTCCAAATTTTTCATACGTTTTGCAAACGCTGCCTAAATTGTCTAGGTGTGACAGGGCCTTGACCAAAGCAGCAGCGAGACACCAAAGCACAGCCGCCAGCCGGACAATTACAAGCAACAGTACTTTTAAACCTTTGGGGAAACGAGTGGATCTGCAGCTCAATGAACAAGTGCACAGGGAAATGGAGCTCTACAATGAAATGGTAAGATTTTTAAAACTATTATTTATAGTTAAAGTTATCTTTAACATGCTTTATGTGGACGGCCCTATAGGCTATTTTTATGGTGCTTGGTATGAATGGCACTTAAATCAGGTAGATCACCACTGAAGGCTTAGTTGTAAAATACATGGTCCGCCACTGAATATCAACAATAGAGGACAAAATATTATGATTTGTTTGTTTAACCAGTTATTTTGTTCCATCAAGAAAAATAGTCCCTTCTAAATGTGTCTGGTTAACTGTTGCTAAACATCTCCATTAGCATTGTGTAGGAATGAATACATCTACTGTCATTTCACATACACAGAATAGAACAGAACAGATTAAATAGAATGCAATAGAATAGAATAGGCTTTTTATCATTGTACAATTGTAAACTCCAATGAAATTGTACAACATGGAAACATATTAAATATTGTCTAGTCATTGTTTATAATACATACTGGTCACCTGTTGACTAGATTTGTGGTCCCCATGAGATTGCGCTGGTGGCTAGGTGGCATGGTAGCAATCTGGCTTTGGCACACTGCTCACTTTTTCGTGGCATTTTCAGATGAAATAAAGAGTCCATCGCCACAAAGATACTGTGGTTTGTTAATCAAAATAATATACCCAGGTGTGAAACAGCTTGCAGATGTTCACAAGAGTATGACTGTAAACTAAAGTTTAAAAAAAAATGTAGGACTTCCAGGTCACAGAGATGATTTCTTTTCAAGCAGCACCTTACTTTGGAAATTAAGATATCCAACACAGTATTACAATTCTCACCTTAAAGATTGGACAGAGCTGATAAAACTTGACAGTAAACTACTGTAAGTAATTAACTGAATGAATGAATGAATGAATTTATTTCGGATAGTAGAGTACAGGTTAAAAGAAACTGTATAATATAACAACAAGGTCAAATTAGACAAAGACTCCTCCTACTATACAATTCCACGTGAGTTATCCGAAATGGGTGATGGCTGAAGCCGCAGCTTATATTGCCCACCCATATTCCATCCAAGAATTCAAAAGAGAAAAAAGAGAAAACAAGACAAGAGCGATTACAATTTAAAACAAAGCTAAGACAAAATGTGACTGAGAGAAAAAAAGAAAACTAAGCTAGGCTAAGTTAAGCGGTTACTATTCAAAAACAAATCTAAGACAAAATGTCACAGAGAAAAAAAAAACAAAAAAAAACAAAAAAAAACTAAGCTACAACACAACACAGGCTGGATATGTCAATCCTTATGTGAGTTTACATGTCGTCTTGTAAATATGTTTGGAGTATTTCTTCCTTTAGTTTTTGTTTAAATTGTCCAAGCGTTGTACATGATTTTAATTCAGGTCCAAAATCGTTCCATAATCTGACTCCTTGCACTGAAATACAGTGTTGCTTGGTGGTTGTTCTCACTGTAGGCTTTTGAAATATACATGTTCCTCTGAAGTGATATCGTTTCTCCCTTGTTTGGAACAACTTTTGGATATTTGCGGGCAGTGATAAATTCTTCACTTTGAACATTATTATTGCGGTTTTAAAGTCAACCAGATCTTTCAACTTGAGAGTTTTTTGTTTAAGAAAAAGTGGGTTTGTTGGTTCCCTGTAAGCTGCTTTGTTTATTATTCTAATAGCTCTCTTTTGAAGCATAAAGAGTAGATATATGTTTGTTTTATATGTATTTCCCATGTTCCAAGGTTGTCATTGCCAGGAGCGGCACTGGGGTTAAGCTCCCAGTGCTCATAAAATGCTCCTTATGGCGTGCGTCTCGAAAAGCCTCTGACAACTAAGTCCAACTCCTAGCCTGCCCGTGTGGTTTAGTCTCTAAGCCTGGCGAAACTGCTTTTACTAATAGGAGAAGGGGCGAGGGCGGATCTCTGGCGCCTTAAAACCAGATGCTTCGGGTAGATGGTGGCTCGTCAACCTGGGAAGGTAGCCCATCTAGGGGAAGGTAAACCCTGATTTCAAACCGCCGCTGCCTTGCGGCATACCCGGTCACGGGAAAGGCTTCGGGAGTCAACCCTGAGGAAAAATCCGGAGTCGGAGCCCCTAAGGCAGTTCTATGTTGTGCTCAACATCGTTCTGGCAGCTCCTGCAACGGCGCTGGTGCCAAACTGTAGCAGCCCTGCTGTTCCTTTGGATTCATCAGTGACGTGGAGAGGGGGGACATGCTGCATGGCAACATCTTATCCTCCATATCTTCCTGCCCAGGCTTGAATCCTACCAACGCCCAACGCTGGAAGGTAGAACACCGGATCACTGGAGAGGACACTCCAGCTTCGCCTTTGGCGTAGACAAAACACGGAGAATGACAGTTACCGGTTATAAGCCACCGCTCAATTGGCGTAGAGCTCGGCGCCAGGGGTTATTCCCGACGGTGGGAGGGATCATCGGATCTCACTGGACAGCTACCGCCCGCCTCAAGCTGGGCAGCCCCCAGCCAATAAGGTGATGTCCCGCCACAGCTTGCTTTCCTCATTGGGTGCATGGGGATGAGGAGAAGTCCGAACAGCAGGCTGAGAACTTTCGCACCAGGCAAGACAATAAAACAAAAGAGACCAACTCTAAAACTGGGAACTTGGAACGTCCGCACTATGATGACAGGACTCGCTACTAACCTCAAGGACATCAACGACACCAGGAAGACTGCCATCATCAATAATGAGCTGAAGAGACTGGGAATGGATATTGCCACTCTCCAGGAAACACGGTTGGCTGACGCAGGCACACTGAGAGAGAAGGACTACACGTTCTACTGGCAGGGAAAGGGCAGTGACGAACACAGGGAACACAGAGTGGGCTTTGCAGTGAAGAACACCTTGCTGAAGATGGTGGAACCGAGCAGCACTGGCTCTGCACGACTCCTCACCCTCCGCCTGAACACCACTCAAGGCCCAGTCACCCTCGTCAGTGTGTATGCCCCAACACTGACAGCCACACCAGAGGCAAAAGACGAGTTCTACGAGAATCTCGCAACAACTGTCAGGATCGTCCCCAACTCTGAACAACTCATTCTCCTTGGAGACTTCAATGCCAGATTGGGTGCTGACCACGACTCCTGGCCCTCCTGTCTTGGACCTTTTGGCGTGGGCAGAATGAATGACAACGGACAGCGGCTGCTCGAGTTCTGCACATATCACGATCTGTGCATCACAAACTCGTTCTTCAAGACCAAGCCCCAACACAAGGTTTCCTGGCAACATCCACGCTCAAAGCACTGGCACCAGCTGGACTTGATCCTGACCAGGCGCACCTCACGCCTGGTCAGTGCTAATCACGTGCTAATCACGTGCTAATCACCCGTTCGTTCCAGAGTGCAGATTGCGACACAGACCATTCATTGGTGTGTCGCAAGGTCAAGCTGCAGCTGAAGAAATTCCATCGTGCTAGACAACCTGGAAAGGCACGGATTGACACCAGCAAGATGGCTCAACCAGAACTTGTTGAGCAGTTTGCCTCCACCTTTGAGAAGGAACTTGGTGTACCACAAGAAGGAGAATCTGCAAAGCAGAAGTGGGAAGAGCTGCGAAACACCATCCACCGCACAGCCTTGGCTACCTTTGGGAGGAAGACCTCGAAGTCACAGGACTGGTTTGATGCCAAGTTGACCGAGATGACCCCCGTCATTGAAGCCAAGCGCTCAGCACTTGCTGAGTACAAGAAGTACCCAAATGAGAAGAATCTCCAGATTCTCAGGGCTGCGAGAAGCAAAGTTCAGCAGACTGCTCGGCGCTGTGCCAACGAGTACTGGACTCAGCTCAGCCAAGACATTCAAACCGCTGCCATAACAGGGAACATCCGTGGTATGTACGATGGCATCAAGAAAGCACTTGGTCCGGCTCAGAGCAAGACGGCCCCCCTCAAATCCTCCACTGGGGAGATGATCACAGAAAAGAACAAGCAGATGGAGAGATGGGTGGAACACTACTCCGACCTCTACTCCAGACAGAACACCGTGACACCGTCAGCCCTTGATGCCATCGACTGCCTGCCATCCATGGACGAACTTGACGCCGAGCCAACCATCGACGAACTCAGCAAGGCCATTGATAGCTTGGCCGCTGGCAAGGCACCCGGCAACGACGGCATACCCCCCGACCTGATCAAGCACTGCAAGACCGCCCTACTGCTGCCATTGCATGACGTCCTCTGCCAGTGTTGGAAGGAAGGTGCCATACCACAGGACATGAGGGACGCCAAGATCATCACCCTCTACAAAAACAAAGGGGAGAGAAGCGACTGCAACAACTACAGGGGCATCTCCCTCCTCAGCGTTGTTGGCAAAGTCTACGCACGAGTTGTTCTCGTTCGTCTACAGAAGCTTGCCGAACGTGTCTACCCCGAGTCTCAGTGTGGCTTCCGCGCTGAGCGATCGACAGTAGACATGATATTCTCCATCCGCCAACTCCAGGAGAAATGCAGAGAACAGAACATGCCCCTGTACGTCGCCTTCATCGACCTCACCAAAGCGTTCGATCTGGTCAGCAGAGAGGGCCTTTTCAAGATCCTGCCAAAGATAGGATGCCCACCAAAGTTGCAAAGCCTCATTGAATCGTTTCACACCAACATGCAGGGGATAGTGCAGCACGATGGCAACGTCTCAGAGCCTTTCAACATACGCAGCGGAGTGAAACAGGGCTGTGTACTTGCGCCAACCCTCTTTGGGATTTTCTTTGCTATGCTCCTGAGGCATGCCTTCAGCACAGCAACAGAGGGAATCTACCTGCACACAAGATCTGACGGCAGACTTTTCAACCTCGCCCGCCTGAAAGCCAGAACCAAAGTACGCGAGGCTCTAATCAGAGACATGCTGTTCGCAGACGACGCTGCAGTCGCAACCCACACACAGCAGGAGCTTCAGACCCTTATGGACCGCTTCTCCCAGGCATGCAAGGACTTCGGGCTTACCATCAGCCTGAAGAAGACTAACGTCTTGGCGCAAGGCACGGAAGCACCACCAACCATCACCATTGACGACTACAAGCTGGAGGTCGTGAATCAGTTCACGTACCTGGGGTCCACAATCAGCAACAACCTCTCCCTTGATACAGAGATCAACAAGAGGATTGGAAAATCAGCCTTCACACTCGCTCGCCTCACCACACGAGTGTGGGAGAATCCCAAACTCTCTGTCAAGACGAAGATGGCAGTGTACAACGCCTGCGTCATCAGCACACTGCTCTATGGGAGTGAGACGTGGACAACAAACGCCCGGCAGGAAAAGAGACTGAACTCCTTCCACTTGCGCTGCATTTGCCACATCCTGGACATATCCTGGCGGGACAAAGTGCCCAACACAGAAGTTCTGTCCCGCGCCGGCCTTCCCTCCATGTTCACTCTACTCAGACAGCGCAGGCTCCGCTGGCTAGGCCACGTTCACCGTATGGAGGATGGCAGAATCCCCAAAGACGTCCTCTATGGAGAACTGGCAACTGGCAAGAGAGACGTTGGCCGCCCACAGCTGCGTTTTAGAGACGTCTGCAAGAGAGACATGAAGGCCCTGGAGATCAACACAGAGCGCTGGGAGGACCTTGCAACGGACCGCTCCAAATGGAGAGGCACCCTGACCAGACAGCTCAAGGCGGGTGAAGAGAGACTGACTGCTGCTGCAGATGAAAAAAGGACCCGCAGGAAGAACCGCCACAGACCCAGCAGCACGGAGACCACCCACAAGTGCGACCTGTGTGACAGGGACTGCCATTCGCGCATCGGCCTGTTCAGCCACAGGCGGTGCTGTTCCAGCAGAGTAGATGTTTAGGATTCTCTTCCATGGTCATCATAGACCGACGGAGGCCGACGACGATGTATTTCCCCATACTTCATTACAATATGTCATGTATGGGAGTATTAATGAATGATACAAGGTGTATAGTGTGGGTTGATTCAGCAAATATTTCACTCTGTGTAATATTGCAATTGATTTGGATACTTTACCTTTAATATAATTAATATGTGATTTCCAACACAGTTTGTTATCAATTATTACTCCAAGGAATTTAGTTTCAGATACCCTTTCAATCTCTACACCATTTACACTGAGTTTGGGTACTGGGTTGTTGTGATGGTTGTTAAAGACTATAAATTTTGTCTTACTTAAATTGAGCGTTAATTTGTTTGAATCAAACCACAGTTTAAGCTTTCCTAATTCCTTTCCGAGTGTATCCAGAAGTTGTTCCAAATTGTTTCCACTGCATAGCAGATTAGTGTCATCGGCAAACAATATTAAGTCCATTTTTTCTGAAACTTTACATATATCGTTTATATACATATTGAATAATAATGGTCCCAAAACTGAACCCTGTGGGACTCCACAGGTGACCTTCAGTAACTCTGAGTTTTTGTTGCTAACACATACATACTGATATCTATTCTTTAAATAACTACTTAACCAGGACAGTGCTACCCCTCTAATACCACAATTTTGTAGTTTCTTTATTAATAAATTGTGATCTACTGTATCAAATGCTTTTTTAAGATCTAGGAATACTCCAACTGAATACTCTTTATTTTCAATGGCTGTTGATATTTTTTCTGTAAATTCCATTAGGGCATATGCAGTTGTCCTCTTGTGTCTGAACCCATATTGCTGCTCACACAATAAATCATTCTTCAGTACGAAGTTGTCAATTCTCTCATAGAATATTTTTTCAAGTATCTTGGAAAATTGCGGTAATAGTGAAATTGGTCTATAGTTTGAGAGTTCCCCTCTGTCGCCCGTCTTGTATATCGGAATTACTTTAGCTATTTTCATTGCATTGGGAAATATACCTGATTGGAGAGACAGGTTACAGATATACGTCAGTGGTTTTACTATACATTCGATAACAGTTTTGACTAGTAGCATGTCAATACCATCACAGTCCGTAGATGTTTTACTTTTGAACGATTTAACAATTTCAATGACCTCTCTTTCGTCTGTGTTCTTTATGAAGATGGAGTCTTTTACAGCAGTGTTATTGCATATTGTATCACCTGTAGGCACCGTAGTGGGTATTTCTCGGGCCAGTTTAGGTCCAATGTTAACAAAAAAATTATTAAATTCATCTGCAGGTGAAGCTATATTCACACTCTGAGTCGTTTTATTATTTTTTGGAATATTAGTTTGGTAGCTTGTATTTCTGCTTTTATTTCCAAGGATACTGTTGAGTATTGTCCATGTATTTTTAATATTGTCTTTGTTTTTCTCCAGTTCTTTACTGTAATAGTCTCTTTCACTACATCTTATTATATATGTTAACTTATTTTTGTATGTTTTATACCGCTGCTCTGCTTCTTTTGTCCTTTTCTTTAGGAAAGCTTTATTATAATAAATTTTTCTTTTTACACTGTTACTGTTACTGTTACTAGAACACCTTTGAAGTGGAGTGATACTTATTCAGTGTTGGAGTATGATTATCCAGGAATATAGTAACTCCTGTAAAGTCATTAATTTATGGGGAAAAGTTGCAAATTTGTAAGAAAAAAGTTACACATTAACAAGTCATGAAAGAAAATGTTATACCCTAATATGCTATATACTATATTGTTATAACTGGTTGTATTACCAAAGGTTGTTTAAACCTTGATTTTAATTCTCAAATATATTTTTTTTCTGTTTTATGCAGATAGTGTTTGGTCAAAAAAATTGCTCAAAATGTCTGTATCAATAGTAGATGTTGCCAACTCCTGATCTAGACTCAGATAATCCTAATATATATAGCCCTTTGTGTCAATCTTGCTTGTTTTAAGGCAATGATTTCATTTTATCATCATGAATATTCAAAACCCAAGGAGAGGGATTTTAAGGAGTGTGTCCATGGGTGTACTGAAGCTAAATTTCTCATTTTGGTTACCCGGGATATCCCCAATTATTTTTACATGCCAGCAAAATGCCAAGCCCAAATGAAGCTGCCTCCTGTGTAATGAGCTCCAGTGAAACTAATAATTAAAAGAATCATAAGAGAGGTACAGAGGCAATGGCTGAGAAATGCAATAACAGTTCATTTAAATCACCCCAGATGGGACAGCCTGGTTGGATTCAGGGGAGACCTTTTCTTCAGTCCTCCAGACTCAGGCCAAAAATGTGACGGAGGTCAGCTGAGCGCAGCATCTCACTCAGTGAGTCAGTGGGAGTACAAGTGTCCTGAGTGTGAACCTCTCATTTTTTTCCCAGCTGAAGAGTCATAAAAGTCTTGTTCCTATTGTGTGGGAATTCATCTTGGACATTGTCCCTGTGGCTTTGCCCACCAGTAGCCAATAAGTGAAACATGGGCTCCTATTGAGCAGCAGTCTAGCATTCCTGGCATTTCCAGTCGGCTGTCTGGCATAAGGTCGGAAGAGACACCATCAAGCCGAGACACCGTGTTTTGGTGCTTTTTCCTGCTTTGGTCGTCTCCACACTGGAATGCTATTGTCTTCAGCTTATTTACCAGCTTAAAAAAAACATACTGATTTTCATCAGATGCAGAGACTGATCGACTCACAAAGCTAACATCTGGATTATAATAAATAAGTGTAAAGAGACTGCTGCCAATGTTTCAATGACACAATGTACTGTAAGCTGAAACTGCTAACAGTGACAATTAACAAATATCTTCTTCACATTTATAATATAAGTATGGCAGCACCAAACTGTAATGTGCAACTGGCATCGCTGTAAAAGTACGAAGGAATGGTTGTCTGCCATTATCCCTGTTAATGAGTGGCATCTTGTTCTTCCAGGTCTTCTTTCATAATGTTTCCATCTAAATCATGATAGTAAGTTATTTATACCATTATGTAAATATTTTATCACATAAAGTGCTGTTTTGAGAAAAGACTTTTAGGTGGAATCTATGGGCGATCTGTAGGAACCTGTCATGGTTTCTGCCCCTTTGGGGCAGAAGAAACAAAACAACCCACACGCAGGATGATGTTGTGTGTTTATTAACATAAAAGGTAATAACAGTAGCTCCAACAAAGACTATCCAAAATGGGGCTTTCAGAGCAGGCATCTGGGTGGTTCTCGAACAATCTCAGTGACAGAACCTAAAGTGTTAATTTTGATGACGTTTCCTCAGATGTTTAGCCAGTCACAAGGGGCATGCCACAAGGTTCTATTCTCAGAACCCTCTTATCTACTATTTCCATCAACATTAGTCTCCACATGGTAGATGTCCACTTTCATTTTTATGCAGATGATATAGTTATTTATTCTTTTGCCCCACCACTCACTGAAGCCATTACTAATTTACAACATGCTTTTGACAGTGTCCAAGATCGAGGGAGATTATCAGTGGTCTTGTATGTCTTCCATTTTCTAATAATTGCTCCCACAGTTGATTTCTTCACACCAAGCTGCTTACCTATTGCAGATTCAGTCTTCCCAGCCTGGTGCAGGTCTACAATTTTGTTTCTGGTGTCCTCTGACAGCTCTTTGGTCTTGGCCATAGTGGAGTTTGGAGTCTGACTGTTTGAGGTTGTGGACAGGTGTCTTTTATACTGATAATGAGTTCAAACAGGTGCCATTAATACAGGGAACGAGTGGAGGACAGAGGAGCCTCTTAAAGAAGAAGTTACAGGTCTGTGAGAGCCAGAAATCTTGCTTGTTTGTAGGTGACCAAATACTTATTTTACCAAGGAATTTACCAATTAATTCATTAAAAATCCTTCAATGTGACTTTCTGGATTTTTTTTTTTCTTATTTTGTCTCTCATAGTTGAGGTATACCTATGATGAAAATTGGAGACCTCTCTCATCTTTTAAGTGGGAGAACTTGCACAATTGGTGGCTGACTAAATACTTTTTTGCCCCACTGTATATACACACACACACACACACACACACATACACATATACACACATATATAATTATGTGACTGACACATTTCTCAAAATATCTTTCAGTCTTACCTTATTTTGGGTTTGATTTTTTTTTTTTGTGCCAACAGGAACATTCAATGCAGTTTTTTGTTGCTGCAAACCCTGAGCTTTACAGGTTCATTTGCATGTCATAGATAAAAGTGTTTCCTTTCACTGGCAGACAATGTCATGAATATGCAGTCTGTGCTTATGTTTGCATTTTTTTTTTTAATATTTATTGACTAGGATTGTCCTTGCATTTCCTGAGATCTACAATATAGTGTGTTAAGTATATGTGATCACAGTCTATATAAAGATCAATATAAAACATTCCAAAAAAATTTTATAAAAATGACTCCTTTGCCAAGATAATTTCCCTGTGAAACAATGCACATTTTCGATGTGATTAGGCAATGACAATACATCTAAAGCTACACAATTAAATGCTTGTATAGATTTTTCTCTTGTGGTCATATGGCACATAAAAGTATCTTTTAAGATGCAATGTGGATTCTTGGTAAACTTTATACATCATATTTTATCCGTGCAATCTCTACCCATCATCAACAAATCTTCCTTGTAGCTCGTAGAAGTGGAGAAAGTTGATGAGGAACATAAACTCTTACTTGCAGTCATAAAATAAGGTGGGTAAAGGCAAAACGGCAACCACTGTGTGTCTGTGGGCCCCGGGGCCCAGTGTTTTACTGCTCTGGATTTAAAGTCTCGTTACTGGGAGATTATTAGACTTAATCTGGTAAAGGGGAGCGTGACGTTCCGATCACCCTGAAGGCTTATGGTCACCCTTTGAAACAGTAGGGGAATTCATCCATGCCAGCCATATGCTGCCTCTCTCATGCGGTCCCTCTGAATGGGGGAGAGGTGTGGCTAATTCTGAAGTGAAGTCCATTCAAACATCACCTGAGGCTCTTAGCTGGCAGGTAGCGGTCAAAGCAACTTCATGCTTGGTTGTGATTAAGGTAAGACACTGCTGATGGAGCACCGGGTCACCCATGGTGCGAGGAGTAGGGTGAGCTTTGCCCCGGGGCAGGTGGTGACTGGATTGCAGTGGGGTAGTGAGGTGCAGAGGGTGATCATCATCATGGGAGCCCTTTGAACTACGGGCTGCAGGTGGAATGTGCTTAGTCAGCAGGTCACTTTTTTCATCCCGCTTAGAGTGTGATCCTGGAGAGTCAAGCTGATGCTAATTGTCCTTGATGTGGTGGCCCGTGACAAAGATTTACCAGTCATCATGGCCAATCCATTGTTCGTCTTCATCACCAGTGACCCAGACTCTTCCTCTTTGATCTGGCAGACCAGAAACTCCCTAAAACACTACAACCCAGGTCTGAAAGTTTTCTATTCATTAAAATATACTGAAGATGAGAAGAAAGTATCGTAAAGGTATGAGTAGGAATTTGATTAATGTGTACATCCCAGTAATGAGAACATGTGGGTCATAGCTGATTTTTTTAACAAGCTGAAAAATACATTGACATTATATTCTGCAGTGTTATGTTCAACTCAGATTTCTAAATATGAATTCAATTACAGAGCAAATGCTTAGAGAAACAAAAGCATTTTACTTATCTAAAATGTGTGTATATTCTCGGAAATGTGCTCGGCATTTCCTTACAACTTTAGATATTCTGGGACAAACTGGATCTTTTGAACATTTTCATTTGATTTGTGTTATGGTTGTAGTACTCTAGTATCATATAAGGGCCAACATGAAAAAAATATATATAAATATTAGGGGAAAAGATTTTGTCTTTTTTGATAATTAACCAATGTTCATGTTTTTAATACACCATCTAGGGCCCAATGAAAGGGGACATATGATAAAAGTGTTGCTTTTTCACTGCTTTTGGGCATCTATTTTGGTATCTGGAATGGCTACCACTTGAAAACACACAACCCTGTCTCTGTGTTAGCGTCAGCCTTTGTCCCATTCTTCCTAAATGAGTGGTTTTAAATTTACTCCAGTTGTAACATGAGAACAGGAGCTCACTGGAATGATGCCACCCTCCCAACTTCATCTCCACCCATTTTAATGATGGTGGGAGGATCCCAGCCAACACTGGCAATGTTACAGAGTGGCGGTGACCATGGTTTATACTATTTTCTTTAGACTCTAGTCACTCTTCTAGACATCTAGACCAGGGGTAAATGATATTCACTTATATAGCGCTTTTCTTCTCATCTAGGATGACCAAAGCGCTTTACAGATCCTGCAATCCACCCATTCACACACTGATGGCAGCAGAGCTGCCATAAACACAGGCGCTAACCAGGCCACCAGGAGCAACTGGGGGTTCAGTGTCTTGCTCAAGGACACTTCGACAAGCGGACAGCAGACAAAGCGGGAATCGAACCCATGACCCTCCAATCAATAGTTGGTCACACTACACTTGCGCCACCGCCACCCCAGGGGACGGGAGGGGTTCCCAATCATGCGCCGTGGAGGGCCAAGACCCAGCAGGCTTTACCTCCAACCAATGTCTTCAGCAGCAGATTTCACTGAATTTCTTCCCACTGATTGCTGATAAGTGAAAACACCGGCTGAAGAGACTGGGTAGAAGAGAAAACCTACACGGTCTTGGCCCTCCATGACACATGATTGGACACCTCTGATCTAGACATTCCATCATTCTGGTTAATTGTTATATTTTGTGGTGCTAAAGTAATTACAGGCTGGGGTAGGGCTTAGCAATAAAACAATAATGATAATTATAGCAAAATAACTTTTTCTCGATACAGACATAAGACTTGGTCGATAGAACGTTGACAGAACTCATTAAATCTGTGTTTTGACAGACAACACGAAAAGCCAAAGATAATGAGAATACACCGCACCACATCTCCAGAGCCTCCTGTCTCAGAAGGACCAAGGCCATCACAGGAGACCCCTCACACCCCGCCCACCACCTGTTCAACCTGCTTCCCTCTGGTTGATGGTTCAGACTGATCAGGTCCCACACCTCCAGACTGACAGTTTCTTCCCCTGGGCCATCCGAACTGCAAACAGTCAGAGGCCCCACCTTCCCTCCGAACGCTTACATGCACAGAACTGAGGACCTTTTAATTATCACAGTAACACACCTGTCTTGGCACTCCTCACTTTCATGTATATTGACCCATCCGTGAAATCACTGCTGTACATATTTTCCATAATCCTTGGGCCATTATACTCTATTATGTGTTCTGCACTCCACACTCTTATGTACATAGTTCCACCCGTGAAGCCACTACCGTACCTGTGTATATACCAATGGGCTATTTATTATTTTTACTTTTATTTTTACTTCAGTCAGATGGTTAACTGTGTCTCCTGTAACTGTTTTATTTTCAAATTCTTCTCACTTACTTTATTGCGCAGTAGCCTTGTGGAGCACCCACAATTTTGTTGTGCTGTACAACTGTACAATGACAATAAAGTCTGTTCTATTCTATTCTATTCTATTCTATCCCTTGCATCTTCCTCTGTTACACCGACCCTCTCCATGTCCTCCTTCACTACATCCATGAATCTTCTCTGTGGTCTTCCTCTTTTCCCCCTGCCTGGCAGCTCAATCTTCAACATCCTTTGTTCAATATTAAATTCATTAATGTGTATAACTGTACATAAATACAGCATAGGGAAATCCCCTCCCCTCCCAACATCATCACCAGATCTGTGTCTTGGGCAAATAAGGTGACCACAGTCTGTTCTAAATGTGCCACATCTCAACCGTCAGTAGGCCTGATCCAGTGACCCAAAACCCAGGCCAGTCCAGCAACCGTTAATGGCCCAGATCTGGCTGGATTTTGGCGAGCCATTGCCAGAGCACACCCGGAGGTGCTGAAACTTAACCAGAATTGACCCAATTCTGTTGGTTACCTGGGTTGGTAAGCTGAAATCACATGTCCCATTAGCATAAATGAATGCAACCTTGGATGTTTTTTTCCACATTGCTAGCAGATCAGGGTCTGATCCCCTACAGATAACAATGTGCAATTTCTGGCTCCTAATTGTTTCTGCAACATGAGAGCAGTCTCAAACATACACCAAAGTCAAAACTCTTTTGAACTGGGAGTCCTGCAACAGATAGGTACTACTTCAAAGAATTCTGAAGTCAACTTGGTCACATTGGTGTGTGTACCACAAAGAGCCTGAGTACAGTTTGGTACCTTTAAAAAAAAATGATGCAAGGAAGAAGTACGTCTGGTGTTACTTTTTAAAGGGTGGTTCATTTATTTTAGCATCTAAAAAGTTGCATCTTCATTGTACGATGCTGTGCTGTCACCAGTTATTTGAATTTCTGGATGTAGTCTGTGCGTCTGGAGCCACATGACTCAGGACACTTGCTGTTCAGGATGCGGCATCCCTTTGTGTCTCTCTAGACCCGGGACAAATGACTGCAGGGGCTCCAGACCAGCATAGTATTACACACAGAGACACACAGCATACCTCAGCATCACCCCCTCATACCAGCCAACTTGCATGTGAAATGCTCAGAGCAAACATCTCCTCCCAAATGATGGTGAGGTTTGCAATTCAGAGTGAAGAGGGAGAGGCAGCACCCAGTGAATTGTGCGATACTGAATTTGCATAAGGTGGCTCAACTTCAAAGAACACATGCACAAAAGATCTTCACGTGTTACATGCTCTTTTTTTTAGGCAATGTCATCCTTGCAAATAGCTATAAATTTTCTGACAGAAGGATATGGTGAAAAGGAAGCTTCTAGTGGGATAATGGAGGTCCTTTACTGAGGGAACAATTAAAGAGATTAAGCCTGATCAGTTCAGCTCCAGTTGATTCGATGCTTCCCTGTGCTGTGTGCCGTGCTGCTGCAGTTCCCCCCGCCCTGTGTGTGCCACAATGCTGCTCACAGCCAACAGATCAAGGCCCTGGCCCCCTTGCTCCCCTGTTAGCCCCCATCCAGCCTCCAGGTGGGCCCTGCTAATGAGACCCACTTCTTTCTCCGGCGTGGGCCCCTTCTTCTCATGGTTGGAGGGGGCCGTAGAGGGGGCCTGCTGGCTGGGTCAGCACCAGGCAGGGGGCTGGGGATGGGACAAGGGCGAAGAACACAGTGGTGAGAGCTGAAAATCACACTTTTCAGACCTTATTAATGGTAAGTTTGAATATGAGTGTGGGAAGATCGGGAGTGAGGGCCTAGCAGTGGAAAGGGTTGTGCCACAGGGTGCCTTATGAAACAGAAGTCCATTTTGTGCTCTTTGATCTGTGTTTATTGTAATTAACCACAGAGTGATCCACTTGTTTGCATGTTAGTTGAATGGGCCAAGCGGTAGGTTCTCTCTGCCTTTACAGTAAGAGATGTTCCAGAGCAAACAGGCCTCCTTCATCTGTGTGATACAAGCGAGTGCAGTGACTAATGAGCGTGTTTGTCTGGTATCCCAGCCTCCACTTTTGTTTCCTCTGCTTTTGATGTGATTGATACGTTTGTTTTCAAAGAATCAAATCATCTCGTCTGCAGCGTTTGTACCAAAATAAAAGTTAAAGGGAGGGTACGTGTTGTGTGTGCCTCCACATCACAGGGAAAAGAGAAGAGTGGTGGTGTTAGGAGCTTAGAGGGGGCTTTGATGATGGGATGATGTTTGTGGTGACCACAGACAGTGAGGTATCACGAGCCCTTTACCCGTGGTAGAGCAATTGTGAATGCTGGTCAATGTCACAGTCGGCTGACTTTATCAATGACCAACTGTCAGAGTACAAACATACAATAGTTGTCTTTATTATTTGAGTACCAACAAAAGTTTACAGCTTAGCACCGGAGTGGTGGCCTAGAAGTAGAGCACCTGCCCCGCAACTGGGAGCAGCTGGGTTCAAGCCCTGGCTGGGTCATACCAAAAACCATATAAAAATGGTACTCCCCACCTTCTAGAATGGGGGAAGGAAAGTTGGTTGCGCAAAAGTTTGTCCCAAACCCAAAAGGGCAGGGTTATGTCAGGCAGGACATCTAATGTAAAACACCCTTGCTGAATCATTGCAATATCACATCATCATCATCATCATCATCATAGCAGTCTGTCGGGGGCAACAATGACTGTTTCATTTAGGTCTGATCAGATTCCTCCACACAGCTCTGTCCTTCGCCCTCCGCTGCCAGGAACTCCCGACCTTGTTAACCCAGGTGACATCCGAGCCAGTATGAGTTGCTTCCTGACTGACCATTTCATGAAACTGCTTGCAAAGTATTTGAGTACCGCTAGCTTTTGCTGGACTAGCGGCACATTCACACAAAGAGCAGAGATAAACAAACATATCATCGCAATATATAAGATGATGATACACTATGGTGACGCCAAAAGACAAAAACGTTTACAGCTTAGCATAAATTTTGACATGTTTACAACAGTCATTGATGTACACATATACTGTAGTACGTGTTATGTCCAGAAATCTGGTGATGAATGAGGCTGATGGAGAGGTTGCACTGAACACTGCTTTATTTTATATGAAGAACATACAGCATATGATACACCATGGCGGATTCATCCAGGGCAAAGAGACAGCCCTAATGGCGGACGCCCTGTATGTAGGGCGGTGTGATGACGCAACGGGAAGGCAGCGTCATCACACCACACTTCAGCATAAAGCCCCACATAACATCATCTCCCCCCTTTACAAGGTCCAAAACCACTTACTCGAATCAAACCCACCCTAATTTGGAACCCCAATCACACACTAAACTAACATAAACTAATATAGTCAAAGGCTAGCACATTCACACAAAACCAACTTAAAAAACAGGGCCGGTGGGTGGACGACCACGCAGCCCGCACGCACAGTAGATTATTCTGCCACTGGATTAACTAAAAAGTCTTTATTCAAACTAAAAAATCTGGCATGCTCCTAGACAAAACACAGAACATTAAATAAAACTATAAACATATTAAGCTGTCACAGCATAGTCACTTGGGGAAAAAGGTGGGACAGTCAGGGGAAAACAAGTCAGTCAGAGGAGCTTTGAGGCCCCGTGGCGGCCTCTTCCCTGGAGCCCTGAAGCAGGCCCACAGCGCCCCCCCTCCCCGGAGTTTTGAAACGGGGTCTTGGTGGCCTCCTCCTAGGAACTTTCAGACCCCCAGAGCCAATCTTACTGACGCAGGGACCTGGGTCTCACACTGTGGCAGCTGACCTCCGTGGAGCCCCTCCATCCGGAGCTGCCGCCCAGACACACCGCAGTTTGTTCACGTGCCACACTGAATCGTCCGTCATCCGAACATACACTGTTTCCAGCTTCACCACAATCCTCAGTGGCGACCGTTGTTTGACTGGCTGCAGTCCAATATTTTTGAAATATACATGTTCCTCTGAAATGATATTGTTTCTCCCTTATTTGGAACAACTTTTGGATATTTGCGGGCAGTGATAGATTCTTCACTTTAAACATTATTACTGCAGTTTTAAAGTCAACCAGATCTTTCAACTTGAGAGCTTTTAATTTAAGAAAAAGTGGGTTTGTTGGTTCCCTGTAAGCAGCTTTGTTTATTATTCTAATAGCTCTCTTCTGAAGCATAAAAACTGGATATATGTTTGTTTTATATGTATTTCCCCATACTTCAGTACAATATGTCATGTATGGGAGTATTAATGAATGATACAAAGTATATAATGTGGGTTGATTCAGCAAATATTTCACTCTGTGTAGTATTGCGATTGATTTGGATATTTTACCTTTAACATAATTAATATGTGACTTCCAACACAGTTTATTATCAATTATTACTCCAAGAAATTTAATTTCAGTTACCCTTTCAATCTCTACACCATTTACACTGAGTTTAGATACTGAGTTGTTGTGATGGTTGTTAAAAATTATAAATTTTGTCTTACTTAAATTGAGCGTTAATTTGTTTGAATCAAACCACAGTTTAAGCTTTCCTAATTCCTTTCCGAGTGTATCCAAAAGTTGTTCCAAATTGCTTCCACTGCATAATAAATTAGTGTCATCGGCAAACAATATTAAATCCATTTTTTCCGAAACGTTACATATATCATTTATATACATATTGAATAACAATGGCCCCAAAACTGAACCCTGTGGGACTCCACAAGTAACCTTCAGTAACTGTGAGTTTTTGCTACCAACACATACATACTGATATCTGTTCTTTAAGTAACTACATAACCAGGTCAGTGCTACCCTCCTAATACCATAATTTTGTAATTTCTTTAACAATAATTTATGATCCACTCTATCAAATGCTTTTTTAAGATCCAGGAATACCTCAACTGAATACTCTTTATTTTCTACAGCAGTTGATATTTTTTCTATAAATTCCATTAGAGCAAATGCAGTTGTCCTCTTGTGTCTGAACCCATACTGCTGCTCACACAATAAATTATTCTTCATTATGAAGTTGTCAATTCTCTCACAGAATATTTTTTGAATTGCACTGATAAATAGTTCACCAGATACCCAGATGGCTAAGTATGATGTTTACATAAAAAATGCAATTTTTACCAAAACATGTGAAAGTACATTATTTATTTGTATGCACACACATAAAGTAATTAAATAGAAATAGAATGATTGTGATAGCCCCCTATCACATGGGCTGAGGTCGCCAAGGTGGTTAAAATTCTCTTTGGTGGCCGGGCCCCGGGGGTGGACGAGATTCGCCCTGAGTACTTCAAGGCCCTGGATGTTGTTGGGCTGTCATGGTTGACACGCCTCTGCAACATTGCGTGGAGGTCGGGGGCAGTGGCTTTGGCATGGCAAACTGGGGTGGTGGTTCCTCTCTTCAAAAAACGGGACCAGAGGGTGTGCTCCAACTTGACAGGGATTGCACTCCTCAGCCTCCCTGGGAAGGTCTATGCCAAGGTACGGGAGAGGAGAGTCCGTCCGTTGGTCGAATCTCAGATTCAGGGGGAGCAATGTGGTTTTTGTCCTGGTCGTGGCACATCAGACCAGCTCTTTACCCTCTCGAGAATTCTCGAGGGTTCATGGGAGTTTGCCGAACCAGTTTGCATGTGTTTTGTGGACTTGGAGAAGGCATCTGACCGCGTCCCTCGTGTTTATTTGTGGGGGGTGCTTCGGGAGTATGGGGTATCGGGCCTGTTGCTACAAGCTATTCGGTCTCTGTACGACCGTTGTGAGAGTTTGGTTCTTACTGCCAACACTCGATTGGACTCACTCCCACTGAGAGTTGGACTCCACCAGGGCTGCCCTTTGTCACCCATCTTGTTCATAATTTTAATGGACAGGATTTCTAGGCGCAGCCAGGGAACGGAGGGTGTCATGCTTGGTGACCACAGGATCTCATCTCTGTTGTTTGCAGATGATGTTGTGCTGTTGGCTTCATCCAGAAATGACCTACAGTTCTTGCTGGGACGGTTTGCCGCTGAGTATGAAGCGGCTGGGATGACAATCAGCACCTCCAAGTCTCAGTCCATGGTCCTCAGCCGGAAAAAGGTGGACTGTCCTCTCCGGGTTGGGGACAAGCTCCTGCCCCAAGTGGAGGCTCCTGCCCCTCACCCCCCAGCCAGTCGCAGCAGATGACTGCCCCTCCCTGAGCCTGGTTCTGCTGGAGGTTTCTTCCTGTTAAAAGGGAGTTTTTCCTCTCCACCGTCGCCAAGTGCTTGCTCACAGGGGATCGCCTGATTGCTGGGGTCTTTCTGCAACTGTGGGTGTTCCCCCTACAGTTGATAGTGCCATGAGATGACTGTTGTTGTGAAATGGCGCTGTACAAATAAAGTTGAATTGAATTGAATTGAATTGAATTGAATTGAGGAGTTTAAGTATCTTGGGGTCTTATTCACGAGTGAGGGGAGAATGGAGCGCGAGATCGACAGACGGATCGGAGCAGCATCTGCAGTGATGCGGACGTTGTACCGGTCTGTTGTGGTAAAGAGGGAGCTGAGTTCTAAGGCAAAGCTGTCGATTTACCAGTCAGTCTATGTTCCTACCCTCACCTATGGTCATGAGCTTTGGGTAATGACAGAAAGAACGAGATCGCGGATACAAGCGGCTGAAATGAGCTTTCTTCGTAGGATTGCTGGACTCACCCTCAGAGATAGGGTGAGGAGCTCAGTCATCCGAGAGAGGCTCAGAGTAGAACCGCTGCTCCTCCACATTGAAAGGAGTCAGTTGAGGTGGTTTGGGCATCTGATTAGGATGCCTCCTGGACGCCTCCCACTTGAGGTGTTTCGGGCACGTCCCACTGGGAGGAGACCCCGGGGCAGACCCAAGAGAGACTATGTCTCCCAGCTGGTCTGGGAACACTTTGGTATCCTCTCTGAAGAGCTGGAGCAGGTGGCTGGGGAGAGGGAAGTCTGGGCTTCTCTGCTTGAACTGCTGCCTCCGGAAAAGCGGTAGAAGATGGATGGATGGATGGATAGAATGATTGATACAAATACTTCACACACAACTTCAATGTTGAAATATTTATGTTGTGGCTTCGTAGTACAAGAGTGCAGGTACTAGACTGGCCTGCCTGCAGTCCAGATCTGTCTCCCATTGAAAATGTGTGGTGCATTATGAAGTGCAAAGCACAACAACGGAGACCCCAGACTGTTGAGCAACTGAAATTGTACATCAAGCAAGAATGGGAAAGAATTTCCCTTACAAAGCATCAACAATTAGTTCCTAAGATAGTGCCCTCAGTTCCTAAATGCTTATTGAGTATTGTTAAAAGGAAAGGAGATGTAACACAGTGGTAAACATGACCCTGTCCCAGCTTTTTTGTGCTGCAGGCACCAAATGACCTCAGGCAGGCACCAAATATTCACTCCAAATGAGTGAATATTTGAAAAATGAATAAAATAAAGTTTATCAGTTTGAACATTAAGGGCCAGATTTACTAACAGCGCAAAACCTTCTTTTGACGTTAAAAAACTACTGTTGAGATTTACTAAAAGTTAGCACTGGAAAGGTGTGGACTATGTTAATTTTGTGCCTCAGTGCAAATGTATTTGTTGGAGTTGTCATGTCAAAGTGCAAATTTTAGGGAGGAGAGTATTTGAATGACTGGCACAAGGTGATTTACTAAGGTTTGTGGTTGTCAATCTCCTGCTAAATGTGCCAGGATTTAAAGCCCCAAGAAGGTACAGACGTGGACAAAATTGTTGGTACCCCTCTGTTAATGAAAGAAAAACCCACAATGGTCACAGAAATAACTTGAATCTGACAAAAGTGGTAATAAATAAAAATTCTATGAAAATTAACCAGTGAAAATCAGACAATGCTTTTGAATTGTGCTTCAACAGAATTATTTTAAAAAAACAAACTCATGAAACAGGCCTGGACAAAAATGATGGTACCCCTAGAGAAGACTGAAAATAATGTGACCATAGGGACATGTTCAACCAAGATGTGTCCTCTAATTAACATCACAGGTGTCTACAAACTTGTAATCAGTCAGTCGGCCTATTTAAAGGGTGAAAAGTAGTCACTATACTATTTGGTGACATGGTGTGTACCACACTGAACATGGACCAGAGGAAGCAAAGGAGAGAGTTGTCTCAGGAGATTAGAAAGAAAATTAGACAAGTATGTTAAAGGTAAAGACTATAAGACTGTCTCCAAGCAGCCTGATGTTCCTGTGACTACAGTTGCACATATTATTCAGAAATTTAAGATCCATGGGACTGTAGCCAACCTCCCTGGACGTGGCCACAGCAGGAGACGGATAATATGAATGGTAACAAAAGAGCCCAGAACAACCTCTAAACACATTCAAGGTGAACTCCAAGGTCAAGGTACATCAGTATCAGATCGCACCATCCGTTGTTGTTCAAAGTCAAAGTGCCTTTATTGTCATTCCACTGCTAATAAACAATGCAACAAAATTGTTTGAGCCAAAGCGGACTTCATGGGAGACGACCAAGGAGGACACCACTGTTTAAAACAAATCATAAAAAAGCCAGACTGCAATTTGCCAAACTGCATGTTGACAAGCCACAAAGCTTCTGGGAGAATGTCCTATGGACAGACAAGACAAAACTGGAACTTTTTGGCAAGGCACATCAGCGCTATGTTCACAGACGCAAAAATGAAGCATACCAAGAAAAGAACACTGTCCCTACTGTGAAACATGGAGGAGGTTCTGCTATGTTCTGGGGCTGCTTTGCTGCATCTGGCACAGGGTGTCTTGAATCTGTGCAGGGTACAATGAAATCTCAAAACTATCAAGGTATTCTAGAGAGAAATGTGCTGCCCAGTGTCAGACAGCTTGGTCTCAGTCGCAGGTCATGGGTCTTGCGACAGGATAATGACCCAAAACACACAGCTAAAAACACCCAAGAATGGCTAAGAGCCAAAACATTGGACTATTCTAAAGTGGACTTCTATGAGCCCTGATCTAAATCCTATTGAACATCTGTGGAAGGAGCTGAAACATGCCGTCTGGAGAAGGCACCCTTCAAACCTGAGACAACTGGAGCAGTTTGCTCATGAGGAGTGGGCCAAAATACCTGCTGAGAGGTGCAGAAGTCTCATTGACAGTTACAGAAATCGTTTGATTGCAGTGATTACCTCAAAAGGTTGTGCAACAAAATATTAAGTTAAGGGTACCATCATTTTTGTCCAGGCCTGTTTCATGAGTTTGTTTTTTAAAATAATTCTGTTGAACCACAATCCAAAAGCATTGTCTGATTTTCATTGGTTAATTTTCATAGAATTTTTATTTATTACCACTTTTGTCAGATTCAAGTTATTTCTGTGACCATTGTGGGTTTTTCTTTCATTAACAGAGGGGTACCACCAATTTTGTAGTAGTAGTAGATTAGTTTATTTGACAGGGACAGTGCAATAAACATAGACAATTAATCAAAGACAATCAATCTGATGTGTTGCACATAGAGTGTATAGCTATTAGCTAATTTGCAACTCTTGTCCCTGGATGGGCTTTAGAAAAGAGAATCAAGTAAAGATGAAAAAAAAAAAATACACAATAACCACATACATCAATGCAGAAAGATTATAAATACACAATTATAAATATTATAAATATTATAAATACACAAATATAACAGCCTGACTCACATTTAACATAAATATTATAAATATTATAAATACACAAATATAACAGCCTGACTCACATTTAACACATATAACATAACTCACGTTTGCCTATTTCAGGCCTCCCTCCCTTCGTCACTCACTATAAACACACACATTTATTCCTTCCCTTCATTCACTCTCACTTTGCAGACAATTAATTCATACATGAGTACATTCTTGTTTATTTTTCAGCCAGTTTTTAACCTTTTTAGTGAATGTTTTAAAGTCCGTTATTATTTTAATTACATTTGGCATTGTGTTCCAGATGTGACTGCCCTTTATAGAGAAAGCTGTTTGTCCAAATGTGGTTCTGCGGTGGAATATTTTACAGTTATTGTTAACAGAACTCCTGGTGGCTCTGCTGCTGTCCTGTCTTTGGACGAAACCAGCAAGTGGCTCGGGTGCTGATTTATGGAAACATTTGAACGTTAATTTCAGAAAACAGAGGTCAATGAAGCTCTCAAAACTCAATAGGTTGTATTTTTTTAAAACATTACAGTGATGCCACCTAATGGGCTTTTTGTCCAAGATTTTTAGGGTTTGATTATATAATGAACCTATATGTCTTATTGTGGAAGGGGCTGCTTGAGCCCAGACTGCCAAACAGTATGATATATAAGAAAAAACCATAGAATGCATATACAGTGCAGCTGCTTCGTAAGGTATGTAATATCTAATTAATTTAAAGCAGTTCAGATTTTTTTTTACTGTTTTTGAAATTTTCTTTATATGAAGATTAAATTTGAGTTGAGGATCTAGTACAATGCCAAGGTATTTGAATTCTGTAGCTAAACTGATGTCATGATCATGTATATTAACTTTAAAATGTTGCAGGTTACATTTTTTGATTGAAAAGCACATTGAGACTGTTTTCTGAAGGTTCAGCAATAGATGGTTCTTGTCCACGTCTGTATGTCTTTACTCATGTGTGCCTGACATCTCAGCAATAGTTGATGCCAGGAGGAGACACTGGCAAGAACAGATGGTGCCTGGAAGAAGAGAGAGGATTTTCTTTCTGTGCGTTACTTTAGTTGGCATGACAGAAGAACAGATTATACGAATATAAACGGTCTCACAGAGATCAGTGTTGTGTTGAACTAGACCTCAGCCGGCAGAGGTGTTTTTTTTTATTTCATTTGTTTATATATACCCTACTAAATGAATTTGTATCCATAAAATAGCCCTAATGTCTGTGCAGCTCTTCCTACCTGGAGTGGACATACAGATGTGTCAGCAGACAGTGTGTTATGTATGGAAATACCTGGGTGAAGGATGAGACAGGATGATGGTTAGCGAACACAGCTTTATTGAGAACTATATACAGCACAGCACACGATATGCACCAGCAGAGGCATCCGGTCAAGCGAGCGTAAGATGGACGTCCTCTGGTATTTATAGGGCGGTGCAGTGACGTGCATATCACCACACCGCACTTCACAGTAATGCGCCAGAACATGACACCACACAGTGACTGTTTTTTTTTTTCTTTTCTGGGGAGCTGCTCGGAGTCCTGAGCTCTTCTCTCCTCTCCTCTCCTCTCGTGTCTTTGAGTGTCCATGGAAAGCGCTATATAAATCTGATGCATTATTATCATTATTATTAAAAAAGACCTATAATATGCTCCTTTGAATTGGCTGCACCTGTGTTGACGACCTGCTTCCTCATCAGGTATGCCTGTGTGCCTTAGTAGATTACTTGCAAAAATTGGCCACTCCCTTAGGCGCTCTGTCTAAACTGCTCACTGCTAATTTGCACTGCCTCAGTAAATCTGACCCTTAATATCTTGTCCTTGTAATAATCAATTGTCAGCTGAATATAGGTTGAAAAGGATTTACAAATCATTGTTTTCTGTTTTTATTTGTTTTTTATAACATCTACAACTTCATTTGTATCTAGTGCCTTGAAATTACTTTTTGTTGTTAGCGCTACATTAATAAAGTTGAATTGAAATGTCCTGAACTCAGCATTGGTAAGAAAACTCTCTTCTTATTTCATACTAAACTTTGCAAGGAAAACAGTTTGACTAAATCAATTTATCCAAATAACTTGTTCCAGCTTATGCATTTAACAATGTTTTCATTTTATTGGCACGATACAGCTCTGAAAAAATTAAGAAACCAAAGAGACCACAGCAAAATTATCACTTTATTTGGTTTTATTATTTACATATACATATGTGTTTGAGTAAAACGAACAATTTAGTCCAAATATTGTCATTCAGAGCATTTATTTGCAAAAAATGACAACTGGCCAAAACAAGAAATATATTGTTTTTAGATGTGCTTTTGGATCCAGTAATTCTAAGAAAACATGTTCATGTTCATTCTTAAACACTACAATACTTAAGTGAAAAACTCAGAAATCTGAATTTGTGGAATAACTCAGTTTTTATTCACAGTTTTCATGTGCCTTATGAAGATTAGATGATCACCTAATCAGCTCCTCCTTAAGCAGGCTGAAGTGTCCTTGTGTGGGAATTCAACAGATATTCAAACCGAATGGCCATACATGCAGAGATGCTAATTTAGGATCTTTTTTTTTTTTTTTTTTTTTTGCAGTGGTCTGTTTTTGTCTTGTTTTTTTGCAGAGCTGTGTACTTCACTGATACAGCAAACACTCAGTGGTGGACTCGAATGTTTGAAGGACAGGGGCAAAGAAGTCTACAGGGCACCGGTTGACAGGACACTGTTTGCTTGTTCTTCTGATTGTTGTGTTATGATGAGCTGCTCTGTACAAAAGCCACAGAGAGATAATAAAGTCGTACTGAAAATAAATAGGGTGCATATGGAACATATTTACAAATTTCAGTTAAGCCAACTGCAACGTTAGAAAATATTTTTTGTTTTCAACATGGTTATTTCATGGCTGAACATATGTAGATGATATTGTTCCTGGATTACAATAATTCAGACCCAAAATGCAGAAAAAATCCACACGATTAAACAACCCGTGTATTCCTGAAATATTTCTTTGTTGCTCTAAAGCAAATAATGAAATTGTAGGTGTCACTCAGTCTGCCACACAGCTGCTGTCCTTCAGGATGTGTGCTCAAGAACAAGCAAAGATTATGGCCTTTTTGTGTGTAAAAAAAGAGTTGGTTTTACTGGGGCACCATTTCTGCACATGCTGGATCTCCTGTGGTGCTGGTCAGTCAGAGTGGAATATGCCCGTTTCATGGGTTCACACCGAGGCCATAAAGGAGCCTTTGTCGCCCATGATCAGGGTCATCTCTCTTTCCCCCCGGCCAATAAATGTCCACATTCCCCACCTTTCTTATGATTTTGTTGCGCTCATGGGCCTAAACAAAAGTGCAAAGACTTGAACTATTCACAGGGAAATGGATAAAGGATTAATTTGCATTGATTTGGATCCTCCGTTTTAAAAAAAAAAAGGGGGAACTAGAGAAGAGCGAAGCATTTGTTTAACTGACAAAACCAAACAAAAAGATCAATGGCAGCTTTTAATATGGGCAGAGAGATCTCAAAATTGGGCCTTTGTGTTATATTAGTCTGACAGATTTTCCACTTGGTCTATAGGAACAGAGCAACTGACTTTTGCATGAAAATCAGACTTTAGGTCACAAATTGAGAAAACATCAGTCTAAATTTGAATAATTTGGCTGTGAAGGATTCGAATGGTTCTTAATGGTTCAAATGGTTCTTAATAAATCAAAACAGACAGAGGAGTCAGCAACAAATGCTCCTTTTTCCACTTTGGTTTATTCAGCGGCATTCAGCACAGCCTGTGAAAGATCCTGTCGTCCTTTGGCAAGTGTTTGGTTTGTCAGGAATGGATTGGACACAAGCTCTTTTTTTAAGCAGAGAGAAAAATAGGATGATTTTCTGCCTGATTTTTTCCATGAGTGTGTTTGGTTGTTTGGAAAATTGTCGTAAAAGCACATGACACTCTCACTAAAAGCCTTTACTTGTAGTTTGTCAGCTCTACAAGATAAACCATTAAAAAAGATTACTTAAGCAACAGAAAGAAAGCAGGACAAAGCTCCAGTATCATTATATAACACAAATTTATATCCTGTTAATGCCTAAATGCTTTGTGGATAATGACGTTTTGAAATTAATCTATGCTACATATATAATGAAGGCATATTTGCACATTTTCATTTACATGATGCCTGAACAAAACAAGAAAAAATAACATGTATTTACTCTACAGTTGTACAAAAATTAACATGTATGTTTAGAACTGAGTAGGTTTTCTAGATTTGTGACGGCAACGTAAGCAAACTTTGAGACAAAAAAAAAAAGAAGACATTTTCCATTTACTTCAGGCATAATTAACTGGAAAATAATACTTTCTGCCCAGGAACAAGAAAAAGAAAAACATGACACAGTGTAATGTTTTTGACCAACAACAATTTGAGCTTTGTGAACTTCATTGAAGTAATGAATTAGGTTGGTAAAATCATCCTTGAAAATAGTTTTTCCCAATGAACTGCAAAAAGTTTTGCATGTTTTGTGAAATACAACAGTATAAAAAATATCAGACAGGAAAAATCAAGGCTTACATGAATATCTTTGTTGCATTAAAGTGGACACTTAAGTCAATTTCTACATTTTTCTTTGCCCTCCCTGTTTGATCCTTTGTCTTCCAGCACCCACCCTCCGTTTCAAATCCTGGATCTTGTATGCATGAGGGGGCTGACGGTCCCGTGGAGAGCAGCTTTACTGGAGAGAGCCCAGAAGGGTCATATCTGTCACTGCCGATTCCTCTGTGGGACGGTGACTGGAGTGCTGCTGGTGTGTCTGAGCTGGGAGCGTGGAGCTCAAAGGCCTGCTGAAGCTGAAACGCTGTAATGTAATTATGTGGACAGTCTCTCAGATCCATTAGCCTGAAATGGCTCGAACCCCCCCTATTCCGTCAGCATGCTGCTGTGTCTTTTCGGGGTGGGGTGTAGGTGTTGAAGTCATCTGAAAAGACCTCCTACGTGGTCATTGTCTTATCAGCCTGTTATGAGTGGAGGAATCAAGCTACAGCCCTCCACTGATGACAACCTGTTAGATTTGTAGTTTCAGAGTACAATATTTAACTTGGTGCAAGTGTTGGGAAATAATTTCAAGTGGTGGGACAGAGGGGAAAAAAATTAATATTTACCAATTTCATCAAATTACTTAATCAGTTTAAAAGCTGAGGTATCAATAATGAGACAATTATAAAAGTAATACTGTGGCGGATGGTAATAAAAGGAACCCAAGTGTGGATGTGCAGAATAAGTGCAGGCACGGCGAACTGAAGTTTAAAAAGGTGTTTTATTCATCCACCATCACAGGACTCACTCCAGCGCTGTGTAAAGCGTGCTGGAGCGAGCCCTCAGCAAACAGGCAATGCGTGTGATCAAAACAGCAGTAGTAAGAGAGATAGAGAGCAAGCGATATGGTTGGCTTATATACCCAGCTAGACAATGCATGCATGGCACATTAACATCACAGTAAACTGCAGGGAGGCATGGACATTTACATGAGAGTCACGCATATCAATAGCAGGATTACTGGCAGGAAGGAGAGGCTGCCTATTGATATCAGTACATACATCTCACTGTTATGCTAATTGCTCCAGCTGAGCGCTCTGCTTGACCCGAAGGATGTGGGGGTCACCCACAATACATATTTATGTCACAGCTTTTTTTTTTTTTAATAAAACTGAGTTATATTCTTGCCCATATGCCTGAGTTAACAAGTATACTTATCACCAGGTAGTGGATATTTGGATGGCAAATAAACTGCTTTTTTATTAGATTGTTTTTTACTTATGGGTAACTGTTGTTTAGTAGTTGTGAATAAATGTAGGAATTGTTGAATTACTATGAATTAAAGGGGTCATTGATTGCACTTTTTCCATATTTTAACAGCTCACATGTCTTTATGAAATGTTTGTGATTTATTTTGTTCAAATTTTCTTTAATCATTTAATTACTGCTGCAATTTTTTTTCCCAGCCTGAACAGCTGGTTTCAGTGCTCTGTCACTTTAAATCTCTGAGGCCTTTACTCCGCCCACCCTCTCATGGCACCGTTGCTAACAATAGTTGTCCATAGCTGCCTAGCAAGCACTGAAACATATTTGAATGAGTGGCTAAACTTCTAATCTCAGCTAGTCACCTTGGGTTACGGTTTGAGAAAAGAAAACCTTAACTAGAATGAAATCCAGTGTTGTTAGATGAACAAAGATTCCAGTGGGGGTGAATAAAATTGAGAGAAAATAGCAATCAAAACTGGCCAGATCCAGGTGGTGTGCCCATCACCTTCTCCCTGCCGAGGTGAGGTGTGTACAAGTATAATGGTTGACTTGGACCGGCTAGCACGCTAGTGCTAACAGTTCAATGTAAAATCATGCTGAAAATATAACAAAAAAAGCCAGAATGACACGAGATACAGTGGGGAAAATAAGTATTGAACGCGTCAACATTTTTCTCATTACCTCCGCCAGGAGGTTATGTTTTTGCCGGGGTTTGTCTGTTTGTCTGTCTGTCTGTTGGTTAGCAAGATAACTCAAAAAGTTTTGGACGGATTTTGATGAAACTTCCAGGTGTTGTTGGAAATGGTACAAGGAAGAACTGATTAAATTTTGTGGATGATCCGGATCACCGTCCACAAGAAAACCGCCATTACGGAAAATGCCATTTTCGTGAATAACTACTGAACCACTAATCCTATCATTGTCAATCCAATTGCTAGTCATATCTTTTCGTGGTCAAGGAATCTGAAAACATACACTCAAACACTGTATGGGCGGAACTGTGGCCGCCATTACGGAAAATGTCATTTTCGTGAATAACTACTGAACCACTAATCCTATCATTGTCAATCCAATTGCTAGTCATATGTTTTCGTGGTCAAGGAATCTGAAAACGTACACACAAACACTGTATGGGGGGAACTGTGGTGCTTGGCGGAGGTCTGCGCTCTCCGAGTGCTTTTCTAGTTACCTCCGCCAAAGGGGGAGGTTATGTGATCATCGGCGTTGGTTTGTCTGTTTGTTTGTTTGTTTGTTTGTTTGTTTGTCTGTTTGTCTGTTTGTCTGTTTGTTTGTCTGTTACCAAGATAACTCAAAAAGTTATGGATGGATTTACATGAAATTTTCACAGATTGTCAGAAATGGGGTATCCTACAGATGATTAGATTTTGGTGGTGAGCCGGATCACCGTCCACAAGAAAACCGCCATTACGCAAAATGCCATTGTCCTCAATAACTACTGAACCACTAATCCTATCACTGTCAATCCAATTGCTAGTCATATGTTTACATGGTCAAGGAATCTGAAAACGTACACACAAACACTGTATGGGGGGAACTGCGGCCGCCATTACGGAAAATGCCATTTTCGTGAATAACTACTGAACCACTAATCCTATCATTGTCAATTCAATTGCTACTCATATGTTTTCATGGTCAAGGAATCTGAAAACGGACACACAAACACTGTATGGGAGGAACTCTGGCCGCCATTATGGAAAATGCCATTTTCCAGAGTAACTACTGAACCACTAATCCTATCATTGTCAATCCAATTGCTACTCATATGGCTGTGTTGTGAGACATGTATATGTTGGACACTGCATATGTGATTTAACCACGATGAAGGAGAGCCAGCCCCCTGCGGTGCGGAGCCACAGAGCCTGGACCCCCTGTGGAGGACAGGGGACAGAAGACTTCCTGACCACTGAGGCTCGAGAAGAGAGAAGGGGGAGTTATGTAAATAAAAGGCTAATGAATGTGAATAAAGAGATTTTGAGAGAGATGTGTGATTTCCCCCGCGAGGGAAATGGTTTGATGTCAGAATGTTTAAATGAGAGAACTTTGGTGTGTTCACTCTCTTTGTTCGCTGCTCAGGAATGAGAGCAGACAGTGGAATGATTACTTGAATAAACTGGAATGAAAGACAATTCGGTTTCGTTATTCAAGTCTCCCCACATTGGTGACTGACGACGTTGAGAATGAACGAAGAAATTCTCAGGGTCCCGGACTCACAGCGCTCAGAGCTGGCGAGCGCAGTGGCCGTTAAGCTGCCTGATTTCTGGCAGGATAACCCACGGTCGTGGTTTCTGCAAGCAGAGTCGCAGTTCACGCTCGCAGGAGTAACGGTGGATGACACTAAGTTCCACCATGTCATCGCTAAACTGGACAACAGCACAGCTCGGTGCGTGCAAAGCTTGGTGGAGCAGCCACCCGCGACCGACAGGTACGGCAAGCTGAAATCCACCCTCATCAAGTTTTTCACCCCCTCGGCTGAAGTGAGGGCGAGGAGGATCCTGTCTTTGCTAGACCAAGGTGGACACAGGCCGAGCGCCCTGATGGAGGAGATGATACAGCTGAGAGGGTTGGACAACGATGATTTCATTTTTCAGTTCATCTTCCTCTCCAACCTCCCGGCGCATACGAGAAGCACGCTGGCCGGCAAAAAGTGTCACACCCTGGAGGAGTTCCGGGAGCTGGCCCAGGAGGCAGATGGGATCCTGGACGCCTGCGGCGGGCAAGCAACCACAGCAGCGACCCAAGACAGCGGGGAGCCAGAGGCGGCAGAACCAGACTGGCCGACGACGGCGGCAACACGGCCGCGACGAGGGGGAGTCAATAGCCCGGCGGCAGAGGCACGGGCACGACACAGCGGAGGAGAAGATCTCTGCTTTTACCATCGGAGGTTCGCAGAGAAGGCACGCAGGTGTGTGCCGCCCTGCATCTTCAGGAGTTCGGGAAACGGCAAGACCGGGGGTCGCTAGCAGCTTCGACCCTCGGAGAACGCAACAAGCTGCTCTACATCACGGATGCGCGCTCCGGACGAGAGTTCCTCATGGACACCGGAGCACAAGTGAGCTTCATCACCCCAACATACGCGGACCGGGTGGCTGGACCCCACGGTAGCGGAGCTACAGCGGCAAATGGCTCGAACATCAACACCTATGGGAGAAGGACCTTGCCTTTATGCTTACATGGCCGCACATATGAATGGACTTTTGTGAGAGCGGCGGTGAGTTTCAACATGTTGGGCGCGGATTTTTTGTGTTCACACAATCTGTTAGTTGATCTTGCTAATAGACGGCTGGTAAATGCACTCTCTTTTTACTCTCTCCCCTGTTCAGCTCGAGTGTCCCCGCCACCAGTACAGACCCACGTCGCTACAGCAGGTGGTAAGTTTCACACACTCCTCACCCAATTTCCAGCGCTCACTGTGCCCACTTTTTCAGCGACGGTCGCGAAGCACGGGGTGAAACACTTTATCCCCACTTCTGGTCCTCCCGTGTTTGCAAAAGCTCGGCGCTTGGATGCAGTTAAGCTCGCCATTGCGCGCGAGGAGTTCGCCAGCCTGGAGAGGCTGGGCATCGTTCGTAGGTCGAAGAGCCCGTGGGCTTTGCCGCTGCACATGGTACCGAAAGCCGATGGCTCCTGGAGACCGTGCGGGGATTACCGCAGGCTAAACAACGCTACGGCGCACGATCGTTATCCCATCCCGCACATTCAGGATTTTTCGGTGCACCTGGCGGGGGCGCGCATTTTTTCAAAGATTGATCTAGTTCGCGGCTATCACCAAGTCCCGGTCCAACCAGAGGACATTCCTAAAACAGCGGTAATAACCCCGTTCGGACTTTTCGAATTTTTACGCATGCCGTTTGGTCTCAAAGGGGCGGCGCAAACATTTCAGCGGATGATGGATGCCGTGTTACGCGATCTCCCTTTCGTGTTTGTGTACCTCGACGACATTTTGGTCGCGAGTACTTCAGAGGACGAACACGAAACGCACCTCACAGCAGTTTTTAGGAGGCTGGGAGAGCACGGCTTAATAGTTAACCCAGCCAAGTGCCAGTTCGGTGTCGAGCGGATCGATTTTTTGGGTCACCGCGTCTCCCCGGAGGGAGCGGTTCCGTTACCAGAGAAAGTACGCGCGGTAGCGGATTTTCCCCGTCCACAAACGGTCAAATCACTACAGGAATTCTTGGGGATGGTGAATTTTTATAACCGATTCCGGCCCCACGCAGCTCAAATCATGCAACCGTTATATGCCGCGCTCAAAAAACAAAAACCGACCCAGGCGGTCGAATGGTCCCCAGAGCGAGAGCGCGCGTTCACAGAGGTTAAAAAAGCCTTGGCTGACGCTGCGCTCCTGGCCCACCCAGACCCTGCAGCACGTATCGCGCTGACGACAGACGCTTCAGATTTAGCCATAGGGGCCGTTATTGAGCAACAGGTAGCCGGAGTTTGGCAGCCTTTGGCTTTCTTTAGCAAATCTTTAAGCGCGGCTGAACGAAAATACAGCGCGTTTGACAGAGAACTGTTGGCGCTGCATTTGGTTATTCGTCATTTCCAGTTCTGGCTGGAAGGACGGTGCTTCACCGCTTATGTGGACCACAAGCCGCTCACATACGCCATGGCCAAAATTTCAGACCCGTGGTCCGGCAGGCAGCAGAGGCAGCTGGCCGCAATCTCGGAATTTACCACTGACATTAGGCACGTCGCGGGCAAATTCAATGTAGTAGCGGATTGTCTCTCACGCGCGTTCACGACCCCAACACGCGCAGAGGCAGAACGGGCCACCGTGACCGCGCCGCAGGAGAGCGGCACGGTGGCGCGCGCAGCCCCGGTGCATGTGGGTATAGATTACGCAGCCATGGCAGCGGACCAGGGGGCGGACGCAGACGTGCACGCGCTCCAGTCTGGACCAACAGGGTTGAGGCTGGAGAGCAAGTGTTTACAAACCGGTATGCCCCCCCTGATCTGCGACATGTCGACGGGGCGCCCGCGTCCGGTGGTTTCGGCCACGTGGCGCCGCCGTGTTTTTGACTCAGTCCACTCACTGGCGCACCCGGGGGTGCGCGCGTCGGTGAAACTAGTGGCGGAAAAGTTTGTTTGGCCGTGCCTGCGCAAGCACGTGAAGGAATGGGCAAAAACCTGCATTTCCTGTCAACGGGCCAAAATTCACAGGCACACAAGAGCCCCGTTAGAACCGTTCCGCATTCCGGCCAGAAGGTTCGACCATGTGCACGTCGACCTTGTGGGCCCCCTACCGGCATCACAGGGGTTCACGTATCTTTTGACAATGGTGGACCGCACCACACGTTGGCCGGAAGTGGTCCCACTTGCGACGACCACGGCCGCGGAGGTGGCTCGCGTTTTTTTAACAGCTTGGGTGGCGCGCTTCGGGGTTCCGTCGGACATTACGTCCGATAGAGGACCGCAATTCATCTCTGAGCTGTGGTCAGCGATGGCCAACGGCTTAGGAGCCAAAATTCACCGCACTACGACTTACCACCCTCAGGCCAATGGTTTATGCGAGCGTTTTCATAGGTCTTTGAAGGCAGCACTCAGAGCGTCGCTCACGGATGCAGATTGGGTGAATAAACTTCCATGGGTTTTATTAGGGTTGCGTTCTGCGCCTAAAGAGGACTTAGACGCCTCCCCAGCGGAGCTGGTATTCGCACAAACTCTGAGGCTGCCGGGCGAGTTTTTACCAGAGCACCCAGAGCCCCCACCTCTCTCGGCTCTGGGACCATTAGTCGGCACGGGGGCAGACACGCTCCCGGGTCCGGTTCATCACGCTTTTCCACGAGTTTTCGTCCCCAAGGCTTTGAAAAATGCCGATTTCGTTTTTGTCAGGCGCGAAGCCCTAAAAGCAACGCTCAAACCACCTTACGAAGGGCCATTTCGAGTGCTGGAGGCAGGTGATAAGCAATTTGTGCTAGATTTTGGAGACAGAAAAGAGACAGTATTGACAGACTAAAACCTGCTTTTGTCATGAAGGACGTGTCTGTACCGGTCGCAGTGGCGCCTCGACGAGGCAGGCCCCCGCAGGGGGCAATTAATCACTCTCTCCCTCAGTCAACAGACCCGAAGCGGAAACGCACCGCAGGCAAGGCGGGGCCAACGCACAGCAGATTCGGCAGACGGCTGAAGCCCAAGCGGCGCACAGACTGAATGTTGGTGTTGATTATTCAGTAGTGAGTAAGGTGCTATTTAATTTTAGGAATTAGTCTGTTCTTCATCGTTTGGGGGGGGTTATATGGCTGTGTTGTGAGACATGTATATGTTGGACACTGCATATGTGATTTAACCACGATGAAGGAGAGCCAGCCCCCTGCGGTGCGGAGCCACAGAGCCTGGACCCCCTGTGGAGGACAGGGGACAGAAGACTTCCTGACCACTGAGGCTCGAGAAGAGAGAAGGGGGAGTTATGTAAATAAAAGGCTAATGAATGTGAATAAAGAGATTTTGAGAGAGATGTGTGATTTCCCCCGCGAGGGAAATGGTTTGATGTCAGAATGTTTAAATGAGAGAACTTTGGTGTGTTCACTCTCTTTGTTCGCTGCTCAGGAATGAGAGCAGACAGTGGAATGATTACTTGAATAAACTGGAATGAAAGACAATTCGGTTTCGTTATTCAAGTCTCCCCACAACTCATATGTTTTCATGGTCAAGGAATCTGAAAACGTACACACAAACACTGTATGGGGGGAACTGCGGCCGCCATTACTGAAAATGCCATTTTCGTGAATAACTACTGAACCACTAATCCTATCATTGTCAATCCAATTGCTACTCATATGTTTTCATGGTCAAGGAATCTGAAAACGTACACACAAACACTGTATGGGAGAAACTCTGGCCGCCATTACGGAAAATGCCATTTTCGTCAATAACTACTGAACCACTGCTTGTCATATGTTTTCATGATCAAGGAATCTGAAGACTGTATGGGGGGAACTGCGGCGCTTGGCGGAGGTCTGCGCTCTCCGAGTGCTTTTCTAGTTAAACATATTTCTGATGGATACATTGACCTGAGATTTGACCAGGTCAAATCTCAAATCAAGGCAACTGTTTTCACAAAACAAGTTATATTTAATAAAGCGGAATGACACAGGGAATAAGTATTGAACACGCTTGGTGAAATTCATTTAATATTTAGTAGAAAACCCTTTGTTGGTAATAACAGCTTCCCTGTATGGAGAAACTAGGTGCAATCATTGCTCAGGAGTGAATTTAGCCCATTCTTCTACAAAAACTGTCTTCAGATCTTGAAGGTTCCATGGTGTCTTCTATGAACTCTGATCTTTACTTTGTTCAAAGATTTTCAATTGGATTCAGGTCAGGTGACTGAGTGGGCCATTCTAGCAGCCTTACTTTCCTCCTCTGGAGCCAATTGAGAGTTTCCTTGGCTGTGTGTTTGGGATCATTGTCTTGCTGAAATGTCAACCCTCGTTTCATCTTCAGCATCTTGGCAGATGGCCAGTTATATGAAGTCTGACTGCACCATGTGCTGAAAAACACCCCCACACCCTGATGCTCCCACCTCCAAACCTCTCTGTTGGTATGGTGTTTTTGGGCTGATGTGCAGTGCGATTTCTCCTCCAAACATGTTGTGTGTTTTTGCATCCAAAAAGTTCAATTTTGGTTTCATCTGACCAGACTATGTATATTCTCCCAGTATTTTAGTGGCTTACCCAAATGTTGTGCAGCAAACTTTAAACAAGCTTCAACATGCTTTTTCTTCAGCAATGGAGTCTTGTGGGGTGAGCAGATATAGAGCCAATATGGGCTAAGTGCATTGTTTATTGTTACCTCTGCCAAGGAGGTTATGTAATCAGGGTGGTTTGTCTGTCTGTTTGCCCATCTGTCTGTTTGTTTGTCTGATGTTAGCAGGATTACGCAAAAACTACTGGATGGATTTTGATGAAATTTTTACCAGAGGTAGCCCTTGGGCCAAGGATGAACCCATTACATTTTGGTGATGATCTGAGAGTGCATACCTCCACCAAGGACCTTGTTTGTATTTGTGCAGCAGGATTACACAAAAACTACTGCATGGATTTGGATGAAATTTTCACCAGAGGTGAGCCTTGGGCTAGAGAGGAACCCATAACATTTTGGTGATGATCCGAGAACACATACCTTCACCAAGGCTCTTATCTTCTCACAGTGTGTTAGCAAGAATACTCCAAAACTACTGGATGGATTTGGATGAAATTTTTACAGAGGTGGTCCTTGGGCTACAGAGGAACCCATAACATTTTGGTGATGATCTGAGAATGCATACTTCCACCAAGGCTCTTCTCACACTGTGATAGCAAAAATCCTCCCAAACAAACCCATTATATTTTGGAGGTGATCCATGAGGGACGGAAGGAGCCTTGGTGGAGGTATGTGCTCTCTGAGTGCTTTTCTCATTTTCTTTGAAACAGCAGTACCTGCTAACTCTAGGTCTTTCTGGAGCTCTCTGTGAGTGGTCTTTGGCTCTTGGATAACTCTTCTGATAATTCTTTTTATTCTTCTGTCAGAAATCTTGGGAGGAGCTCCTGGTCGTGGCCAGTTTATGGTGAAATGATGTTCCTTCCACTTCCAAATGATGGCTTCAACAGTGCTCACTGGAACAGTCAGCCATTTAGAAATGCACCTGTGACCAATGCCATCATTTTGTTTTGCAACAAATAAGGTTGCGAAGGTCTAGAGAGAATTCTTTGCTTCTACCCATCATGAGTTCTTTGTGATGTGACAATCTGATATTCACAGACATTTTTAAAGGCTATCAGTCAGGACTTAACCAGCTGAAATTAATTTGCACTGATGGGGAATGGGATGGCTTCCTAAATTCTGATGGATTTCAGCTGGTTTCTTGGCTTTCTATGCCTTTTTGCACCTATTTTTCTTCATGTGTTCAATACTTATTCCCTGTGTTCAATACTTATTCCACCTTGGATTAGTGAACCAGGTGGAAACAGCGATGTCTATTAGGGTGACTGAAATCTAAAGAACATAACAATATAAACCACACTTGATGCTAGCGGAGGTGCCACCCAGCCAGACGGCGGCGAGCGGCGGTGATCGGCGGCGGTGATCGGTGGAGTTCGGCTGCGCCGGCGGTGTGCGGCATAACCGGCCAGGCAGACGGCGGCGATTGACGGCGGTGATCTGCGGAGCTGTGCAGCGTTACTTGGCAGAGGAGCTGCGCAGGAGCTCGGTTGCGGCGTGTCCAGCAGCGGCCGGGCTAGTTGAGGCCTAGCCAGATTCTCTGTTTATTTCTATCCACAGGTCAGTAAAATGCCACAAAAAAAAGAGGAAATGGAAGAAATAAAAAAAATCTCTGAACTTTATGTCAGAAGAATTGGCCAAATTGACTAGCCAGCAGGCCAAAATAATAGACCTAATAGAAGCGGTACAAGCCCCACAGTTAATAATAAAAGAAAAAGACAAAAAAATTATGGACCTGGAGCAACACGGGCATCTTTTGGAGCAACGCGTCGAGGATCTTGAACAAGGATCTCGCATTGATGACCTAGTTATAAGTGGACTAGACATCAGATATCAGTCATACGCCCATGCCACAACAGGACTGAATGGTGAAGATGCTCCCATGAGTGAATCAGTGTCCTTAGAAAATCAAGTGCTTCAGTTCCTTAATAATAGAGACATTAAGGTAGAAGCCAATGCAATCTCAGCCTGTTATGCTCTACCGAAGAAAGATAACAAAACAAAGAAATCAATTGTGATGCGCTTTGTGAACAGAAGGGTAAAGAATGACATACTGAGACAGGCCAAAAAGCTAAAGGATACTCAAGTTTACCTAAATGAACACCTGACAAAAAAAAAAACGCTGAATTAGCACGGCAGGCAGGGATGCTAAAAAAACAAAATAAGATACAGGCAACCTGGACAAGAAATTGTAGAATTTGGATTAAACTAAATGGATCACCTGAGCAAGCAAAGAGTATAATGATCAGAGACGCTACTGACTTAGATAAATACAGATGAACACTGATTAAGAAAATTATGAGTCAATGATAATCCATATTAGATGAACACTGATTAAGAAAATTATGAGTCAATGATAATCCATATTCATACACACGATAAGAATAGTTCTTTTGATACACCATGCCAAAGTACTTTAAAAAAATAAGCAAAATAAACAAAAACTTATGATCGACTCAAGTAGACATCAATCATCCCCAGTTGGAGGAAGTCATTTGACACAGAGTGAGGAAACTCAAACTCTGAAAATATGCCATTATGCTGAACATAAACCACAAGATATGGAGAATGATATTGATCCTGATAACCACTTTTTCAATAATATTCATAACCACTGTGAATATTACACTGAAAAGCAATTCAAAAGTCAAGTGCAATTAGATGGTAAACTGTCAATAATACACTTCAATAGCAGAAGTCTTAACAAAAACTTTCCACAGATTCAGGACTATTTAAAACAGCTAGACAGAAAATTCACAGCTATTGCAATCTCCGAAACCTGGCTTAATGAAGAACAGGCTCCCCTGATGGCAACAGAGGAATATCAGATGTTTTATATAAACAGATCTCAAAAAAAGGGTGGTGGTATTGCACTGTATATTGATGACCTGTATAGGTGTAAGCTTGTAAATGAAATGTCCTCAGCACTACCAGGGATTTTGGAATGTGTTACTGTTGAGATTGACCTAGACAAAACAAAAAATCTAATCATAAGCTGCATATATAGAACACCGGGAACTTGCATTGAGACATTCAGAGATAAATTAGTCGAGCTGTACAATAATATTACTAGTAAGAAAATGGTAGCAATTTGTGGAGATTTCAATATTGATTTACTGAATCCACATCAACAAAATGTAATTACAGAGTTCATGAACTCTATGTACAGCATGAGTCTATATCCCACAATAAGACATCCCAGTAGAATCACAGTTCACTCTGCTACACTTATCGACAACCTGTTTGTCAATGTTTTCGATAAGAAAATAGAAAGTGGATTATTGATAAATGATATAAGTGACCACTTGCCAACCTTTGCACTTATCCATGGCCACACGGGGCCCAACGCAGAAAAAACTTCAAAATCATTCAGACACAAATCACCAAATGCAATCAGTTCTCTTAAAGAGGACTTGCTGAAGCAAGACTGGACAGAAGTCTATGTATCAGATGTAAATGAAACCTATGACACATTTATAAACATTGTAACCACTCTTTATGAAAAAAACTGCCCATTAGTAAAAAAAAAAAGCTTAAACACAAATGTGCTGATAAGCCATGGTTAACCAAAGGACTACAAAAGGCGTGTAAAAAGAAAAATTTATTATATAAAGCTTTCCTAAAGAAAAGGACAAAAGAAGCAGAGCAGCGGTATAAAACATACAAAAATAAGTTAACATATATAATAAGATGTAGTAAAAGAGACTATTACAGTAAAGAACTGGTGAAAAACAAAGACAATATTAAAAATACATGGACAATACTCAACAGTATCCTCGGAAATAAAAGCAGAAATACAAGCTACCAAACTAATATTCCAAAAAATAATAAAACGACTCAGAGTGTGAATATAGCTTCACCTGCAGATGAATTTAATAATTTTTTTGTTAACATTGGACCTAAACTGGCCCGAGAAATACCCACTACGGTACCTACAGGTGATACAATATGCAATAACACTGCTGTAAAAGACTCCATCTTCATAAAGAACACAGACGAAAGAGAGGTCATTGAAATTGTTAAATCGTTCAAAAGTAAAACATCTATTGACTGTGATGGTATTGACATGCTACTTGTCAAAACTGTAATCGAATGCATAGTAAAACCACTGACGTATATCTGTAATCTGTCTCTCCAATCAGGTATATTTCCCAATGCAATGAAAATAGCTAAAGTAATTCCGATATACAAGACGGGCGACAGAGGGAAACTCTCAAACTATAGACCAATTTCACTATTACCACAATTTTCCAAGATACTTGAAAAAATATTCTATGAGAGAATTGACAACTTCATACTGAAGAATGATTTACTGTGTGAGCAGCAATATGGGTTCAGACACAAGAGGACAACTGCACATGCCCTAATGGAATTTACAGAAAAAATATCAACAGCCATTGAAAATAAAGAGTATTCAGTTGCAGTATTCCTAGATCTTAAAAAAGCATTTGATACAGTAGATCATAATTTATTATTAAAGAAACTACAAAATTGTGGTATTAGAGGGGTAGCACAGTCCAGGTTAAGTAGTTACTTAAAGAATAGATATCAGTATGTATGTGTTAGCAACAAAAACTCAGAGTTACTGAAGGTCACCTGTGGAGTCCCACAGGGTTCAGTATTGGGACCATTATTATTCAATATGTATATAAACGATATATGTAAAGTTTCAGAAAAAATGGACTTAATATTGTTTGCCGATGACACTAATCTGCTATGCAGTGGAAACAATTTGGAACAACTTCTGGATACACTCGGAAAGGAATTAGGAAAGCTTAAACTGTGGTTTGATTCAAACAAATTAACGCTCAATTTAAGTAAGACAAAATTTATAGTCTTTAACAACCATCACAACAACCCAGTACCCAAACTCAGTGTAAATGGTGTAGAGATTGAAAGGGTATCTGAAACTAAATTCCTTTGAGTAATAATTGATAACAAACTGTGTTGGAAGTCACATATTAATTATATTAAAGGTAAAGTATCCAAATCAATTGCAATATTACACAGAGTGAAATATTTGCTGAATCAATCCACACTATACACCTTGTATCATTCATTAATACTCCCATACATGACATATTGTAATGAAGTATGGGGAAATACATATAAAACAAACATATATCCACTCTTTATGCTTCAAAAGAGAGCTATTAGAATAATAAACAAAGCAGCTTACAGGGAGCCAACAAACCCACTTTTTCTTAAACAAAAAACTCTCATGTTGAAAGATCTGGTTGACTTTAAAACCGCAATAATAATGTTCAAAGTGAAGAATTTATCACTGCCCGCAAATATCCAAAAGTTGTTCCAAACAAGGGACAAACGATATCACTTCAGAGGAACATGTATATTTCAAAAGCCTGCAGTGAGAACAACCACCAAGCAACACTGTGTTTCAGTGCAAGGAGTCAGATTATGGAACGATTTTGGACCTGAATTAAAATCATGTACAACGCTTGGACAATTTAAACAAAAACTAAAGGAAGAAATACTCCAAACATATTTACAAGACGACATGTAAACTCACATAAGGATTGACGTATCCAGCCTGTGTTGTGTTGTAGCTTAGTTTTTTTTTTGTTTTTTTTCTCTGTGACATCTTGTCTTAGATTTGTTTTTGAATAGTAACCGCTTAACTTAGCCTAGCTTAGTTTCTTTTTTCTCTCTCTGTCATATTTTGTCTTAGCTTTGTTTTAAATTGTAATCGCTCTTGTCTTGTTTTCTCTTTTTCTCTTTTGAATTCTTGGATGGAATATGGGTGGGCAATATAAGCTGCGGCTTCAGCCATCACCCATTTCGGATAACTCAAGTGGAATTGTATAGTAGAAGGAGTCTTTGTCTAATTTGACCTTGTTGTTATATTATACAGTTTCTTTTAACCTGTACTGTACTATCCGAAATAAAAATAAATTCATTCATTCATTCATTCAAAGCTTCCTAGTAGCCTACCACTGTTAGCTCAGAAGCTAACACCTCTGACCCCCGTTCATCTACATGACAGATATGCTGGCCAATAATAGCACAGCAGGCTGGTATCAAGGATGGCGCTGGGCTGGGTTTACCATTTTATGATATCCCTAAGCAAATCTGAAACAGTCAAAATGGCTTCCTGGAGAGAAAATGATATAAAGGCTATGTTTTTTTTTTTTTTTTTTTTAAGATAAGTGAGTGCTATATTTTTTCAATAATCATGTGACCAAGAGACTCATGTAATAAGGTTAAAACCTAAAAACACACCATTTTTCAGTCAAAGACCCATTTCAATAAGTAAAGGGAAATTAGGGTAGGTATTTTCAAGCTTTACCTCAACCTATACTTTTTGAACTGCTATGTTCATTTATATGTTTTAAATTTTCATCTCAAATTAATTAATTCATTAAGAAATTCATCTAGAAATTTAGAAATAAAATGTGATAAAATAAAACATACATTCTTCTGATTTTGCATCTATTTTTTAAATATAATCATGGCGTTATGATCTGGTGAGCACACTTCCCCTCCCGTCCTGTGGGAGGGTCCCCGGCTCCGCAGGTAATCAATACACCTGCGTGAGTGGACGCACCTGCTGTCTCCTCACTGCCAGCGCTTAAAAGGACCAGTCTGTGAACACTTCAGTGCTGGCTCATTGGATATGCTGCCATAAAAGAATTAAGTAAGTAAAGTATTAATTGTCTTGGAACCCAGAGAATAATCCATCTCTCTCTTCCTCCTTCTCAGGTTGTCTCTGCAGTGTGTCCCCGGGGGTTCGTTATGTGCTCACCTGCTCCTTCATCATCGTCTTCACTCCAGATCACCTACTCCACCCGGTCAGACATCTCACCAGCCCTACTCATCCGTAGCTTCCGTTCCAATTCATCCTTGCCTTCCTGGGCTCCTCGTCGGGCTCTCTGCTCTCACTCGTAAGAGTTTTTCCTATGATTCATTATTACCTGCCTCCCTCCTCGTTCTAATCTGCTCTCGTCTCCCTCATTACAGGCTGGGCGCTCCTCTGGCGAGTGAGGTGTTTTTTTTCCGCTAACTTTGCAACAACTCTTTTCAATAAAATTGTGTTTAAAACTTTGCCTCTCTGCGTTGTGTGCATTCTCTGGTGTAGCATCTTGCACGTGGGCTGATATTTCTAGTAATCATGACAGAATGAGCCAGCCACGAATTAGGCTCAGCAGGTGCTACATGAGCGGAGCACTCCGCCCTTTACCGCCTCAGCGTTGCAGAGAGGCAGGTGGCCGTGCTGACTGAACAGCTGCTGACCATTACGCAGCGGCTATGCACGGTCACTGAACACCTTAGTCGCATGTCTCGTTTGGGGCCTCTCCCTCCGCCTGCCATTCCAGTTTCTTCTACCATCCGCCGAACCACCTCTGTTCCCTCACCTGCCCCATATGTGCGGAAGGTGGGAAAATGTAAGGAGTTTTTGTGTCAGGTTCAGCTGTATCTGCAGCAGGTGGGCGGGAAGTACCCAGACGACACATCAAAAATTCATTTTATGACCCTCCTGCTACGAGACCGAGCCCTCAGCTGGGCTCAGTCTATTTTAGATAGTGTGGAAGGTCAGCATTACACTTTTGATAGATTTATTAGCGAGTTTTCCTGGGCTTTCGATCACTTGGAGAGTGAGGGCAACATCATTAGTTGTGTGTTGTCACTCCGCCAGGGTAGTCAGTCAGCAGCCAATTACTCTGTGGAGTTTCAGGTCATCGCAGCAGATTCTGGTTGGAATGATGTTTCTTTAAGAAGCGCCTTCCTCCAGGGTCTCAATACCAACCTTCGCGATGACCTGGCGATTCATGCTGCTCCTTCCTCCCTGGATGAGCTTATCGATCAAGCCGTTAGTTTGGATAATCGCTACCGTGAGCACGCGAAGGGGTGGAAATCCTCCTCCGGCCCGCCCGTCTCGCGTATGTTCTCCCCAACTACTGGCATAGGTGAGACCGACTCCTCCTTCGAGGCTAGGGTGCTTGGCTGAGCCTGACTGACTCCGGAGGAGCACCAGCGACGGAGGAGAGCCAGTACTTGCATGTATTGGGACTCACTTGAACACAAAATATTTAATTACCATCTTAAGCCCAAAAGACACGGCACGCTAGTAGCTGTGGGGGGTCTGATGGGTGGGAACTCTATTCATCCCCCCGGTAACGTTTCCATTCTGGCCCTCATTCAGTTGCCAGGGGTCGAGAGGGGGGTTTCGGCATTAATTGATTCAGGGGCAGAGCAAAATTTCATCTCTTTGAGGCTCGTGCAGGAAATTGGCATTCCCACATCTAAACTGCCGGCTTCACGAAACATTGCGGCACTATCTGTATCTGTATTGTGTGGCATCTATTACTGAGCGCACAGCACCGATTCCTGTCCTTCTGTCTGGGAACCACCAGGAGACCATTTCGTTCTTTATTTTCCCTAGTTTGTCTTCCCCAGTGGTTCTGGGGTATCCCTGGCTCTGGAAGCATAACGCTATCATCATTTGGGCACAAAATTTCATTTCTTCCTGGAGCCCTTTCTGTTTAGCATCCTGCCTCTGCTCAGCCGAGTGTTCACCATCCCTTTCCGTCTCCTCTCCTCCAGTGGAGCCGCCGGATCTCAGCCTCGTACCCGAGGTCTACCATGACCTCAGGGAGGTCTTTAGCAAGTCAAGAGCCCTTTCTTTGTCTCCTCACCACCCTTATGACTGTGCTATCGATCTCCTCCCGGGTGCGCGGTTGCCATCCAGCTGGCTCTACAGCCTTTCTTCTTGGGGCAGGGTTTTTCTTTGCCAGAAAGAAGGATGGATCTCTGCAGCCATGCATAGATTTTCGTGAGTTAAATGCCATTACCGTCAAAGATAAATACCCTTTGCCCCTGAGCAACTCTGTGTTCGAGCTCCTTCAGCATGCACGGGTGTTTACTAAATTGGATTTGCATAATGCGTATCATTTAGTCCGCATTCGCGAGGGGGACAAATGGAAGACGGCATTTAAAACTCACCTGGGGCAGTTTGAATATCTTCTGATTCCCTTTGGGCTCACCAACGCCTTCCAGCGAATGATTAACGACGTCCTGCGTGATATGGTTAATCAATTCGTTTTTGTCTACCTTGATGATATTTTGATTTTTTCGCACACGCCAGAGGAGCACTCAGTCCATGTTAGGGTCGTGTTACAACGGCTCCTGGAAAATCAGCTCTTTGTGAAGGCCGAAAAGTGTGAGTTTTCCACCAGCTCCACTTCCTTCCTGGGCTTTATTGTTGCTGAGGGAGAGCTGAGGGCCGATCCGGCCAAGGCGAAGGCTGTGCTTGATTGGTCAACACCCCAGTCCCGTAAGGAGCTTCAACGCTTCCTAGGATTTGCTCATTTCTTCCGTCGCTTCATTAGAAATTACAGTGGTGATGCACAGCCTCTTACACAGCTGACCTCGGTCAAGGTGCCTTTCATCTGGTCCGAGGCAGCTGAACGGGCCTTCTTTAAACTGAAGAGCCTTTTTTCCAACACTTCCATCTTGGCCTAGGTCGACCCTCAGCTCCAATTCATTGTAGAGGTGAACACTTCTGATTCTGGGGTGGGCGCTGTCCTCTCGCAGCATTCAACCTCCGATCAGAAGCTCCACCTATGCGTGTATTTCTCTCGGTGGCTCACGCCGGCCGAGGGGAACTACAATATAAGGGATCGAGAGCTCTTGGCCATTAAATTGGCTCTGGAGGAGTGGAGGCACTGGCTGGAAGAAGCAGTTCATCCTATCGTTGTGTGGACCAACCATAAAAATTTCAAATACCTTCGGTCAGCCCGCCAATTAAATGCCCGGCAGGTCCGTTGGGCCTTATTCTTTATTAGATTTAATCTTATCATCACCTATAGGCTGGGCTCTCGCAATATCAAGCCTGACGCTCTCTCCCGCCGGTTTACCTCTGACCACTCAGCCCCCTCCTCCCTCCCCCAACTCATTGTGCCCCCCTCATGATCTTAGGTGCTCTTGCCTGGGATATCAAGCAGAGGGTCCGACAGGCCCAGGTCACTGAGCCCAAACCCGAGAGAGGGCCTGAGGATCAACTGTTTGTCCCGGCCAGCCTCTGCAGCGAAGTTATCAGGTGGGGTCACACTAGTCATTTTGCCTGTCACCCAGGGGTTTCCCGGACCATCAACCTCATTCAGCGGATGTTCTGGTGGCCCATGCTGTGGACAGACGTCCGGGATTATGTTAAAGCATGCCAAGTATGCACCAGAAATAAATCTGACTCCTCTCCCCCCGCCGGTCTGCTTCATCCCCTCCCAATTCCCAGCCACCCCTGGTCTCATGGTCCCAGTGACGAAGTCCTGGACTTCGTCACTTCGTCACTGGACTTCCTCTCTCTAATGGTAACACTGTCATCCTCACCATTGTTGACCGATTTTCTAAGGCCATTCATTTGGTACCCCTCCCCAAACTGCCATCCCCCTCAGAGACTGCCAGCCTTTTCACCAACCACGTCATCTGCTTTCACAGCATTCCCCTAGACATTGTGTCTGACCAGGGGCCACAATTCACAACTCATGTGAAAGTCTTTTTGCCTTTCCTTGGGCACCTCGGTCAGCCTGTCATCTGGATACCACCCTCAGAGCAACAGGCAGGCTGAGCGCACCAACCAATCCCTGGAGGCCGCCCTCAGATGTGTGGCATCCTGCAATCCATCTACATGGAGCACTCATCTGATCTGGGTGTAGTATGCCCACAACTCTGCAGTTTCATCGGCTATGAGATTAACATCCTTTGAGGCATTGATGGGGTACATGCCTCCCTGTTGCCCATGGCGGAGAGGGAGGTCGCCGTGCCATCTGTGGAGGCCCACGCCCGCCATTGTCATCGCCTGTGGAGGGCCTCCTGCACTGCACTCCTCCGTTCCACCAAACAGAACCGACAGTACACGGACCGCAGGTGGGTTCCAGTGCCCAGATACATGATTGGGCAGAAGGTGTGGCTGTCGGTGGACCAGGTGCCACTAAAAATGGAATCTCGTAAGCTGTGACCTCGGTTCCTGGGGCCATTTTCCATATCCCGAATCATCAATGATGTGACAGTCCGCCTGGAGCTTCTGTCGGCTCTCCGTATCCATCCGACCTTCCACGTATCCAAGATCAAGCCCCTGTCCGCCAGTCCTCTCTGTCCCTCCCAAAGCCTCCCCCTCCCCCTCAGATCGTCGACGGTCAGACCACCTACATCATTCAGAGAATTCTGGACGTTTGCCGTCGGGGCCAAGGGCTACAATACTTGGTCCACTGGAAGGGCTACGGACCTGAAGAAAGGTCATGGATTCCCCAGTCATACTTCCATGACAAGGGGATGATCCAGGCCTTTCACTGAGCCCATCCCAACAAGCCCGGTGGGCCGCCAGGAGGCGTCCCTTGAGGGGAGGGGGGCACTGTTATGATCTGGTGAGCGCACTCCCCCTCTCGTCCTGTGGGAGGGTCCCCGGCTCCGCAGGTAATCAATACATCTGTGTGAGTGGATGCACCTGCTGTCTCCTCGCTGCCAGCACTTAAAAGGACCAGTCTGAGAACACTTCAGCGCTGGCTCATTGGGTATACTGCCATAAAAGAATTAAGTAAGTAAAGTATTAATTGTCTTGGAACCCAGAGAATAATCCATCTCTCTCTTCCTCCTTCTCAGGTTGCTGCCATCTCTGCAGTGTGTCCCCGGGGGTTTGTTGTGTGCTCACCCGCTCCTTCATCATCGTCTTCACTCTAGATTGCCTACTCCACCCGGTCAGACATCCCACCAGTCCTACTCATCCGCAGCTTCTGTTTCAATTCATCCTTGCCTTCCTGGGCTCCTCGTCGGGCTCTCTGCTCTCAATCGTAAGAGTTTTTCCTATGATTCATTATTACCTGCCTCCCTCCTCGTTCTAATCTGCTCTCGTCTCCCTCAATACAGGCTGGACACTCCTCTGGCGAGTGAGGTGTTTTTTTCCACTAACTTTGCAACAACTCTTTTCAATAAAATTGTGTTTAAAACTTTGCCTCTCTGCGTTGTGTGCATTCTCTGGTGCAGCATCTTGCACATGGGCTGATATTTCTAGTAATTATGACACATGGGTCTTTAATTACAACACCGTCTATCTAACTACATTTTTGTTAGGAGAAGCAACAGATCGTATATCACAATTCAATTGTTGTTAATATCCACTGAGTATAACAATCACATTTGGGGCAATGCAAACAATAAAATCTTATTTATTTCACTTAAATACTCTTTAACAAGTTAGCCATGAAGACACTAATCTCAGGGAAAAAAGTGTAGATTGTATTAGCCTTGTAGTTTACCAAACATCCCTCAAACATTTATTCAGGAATCAAATTAAAGGTTCCAGCTATTCTCCAAAATTTGATTTAACGCTTTGTGTTTACCTAATCTCTGGCATTCACTTAGACACCAGTGGAAATGTCCAAATGCGTCACTGCACAACTTTAAAGGCCTTTCCCATGTATTGCAGCCTGGTGACCCAACCTAAATGACCTATATCATTGGGGAACTGCTGTTTATAAAAGAGTCCATTGGACGCTCTGTTGAAAGGGTTTTTTGAGGTGGAAGCCTGATGAAAAGTGCAAAGAGGAGGATAAAGAAGAAGTATAGAAGATGTCAGGACGCCTTTGGAAGGAAAACAAACTGCGGAGACCAATGCGAGTTGACTTAATCTGATTAGGCTAACCTCATCAACAGCCTACTTAAAAGGGAGAAGAAAGCCTTGAATTGGGGCGAGAAGCAAGAGAAAAGGGTCTCTCTCTCTCTGTTCAGAAAGCCACAGAGGTTCAGTGAATGCATCACATTGTACTGGACATGCTGGTCTGCAGATGGCAAAATGACAACAAGCCGGTTGAAAATGAGGCAAATATAATTGATCTCAGGGGTTTTTTCCCCCTGCAGGTATGAAAACAGCCAAGGGAGTAATGAGATTAAGGAAGAATAAAAAGAGAAGTTCATGAAAAATTCCACTTTCCCTCACGTTTGTGGTACAAACATGCAGCTTTAAAGCCTTTGACTAAATGCACCCTCCCTTATATGAAGCCATGAGAAATATTCCCAAATTCATATTAATCTATTGAAATTTTGACTTCTTATAAAGCACCCTGCAGTCTTGGTCATACATCAGACACAGAATAATTGGACAGGAAAATAACCGGTATAATTCCAGAACAATTGATGGGTGTAATATACAAAAATAAGTACAATACTGTTGGCGACTCCCAGATTTAAAGAAATCCCAGCAACAGTGCACCTCATCTTGGCATAAGCGTAGTTTGGCAGAGAGCGGGATCATATTTTCACAGAGGCATTTGTTAACCTTATTACTTCAATATTTAATTTAATCGCATAATGAATGTTTTTGGTGTTATGCAAATCCCTCAGTTCAAAGTGAGAGGCGAATGAAGCAGCCACAGGTGCCTTTTCAGTCCAAGACTTGGATTTGCTTTGGTCAGGATTCTGGCTTTGCTTGTTTGAGGAATCTCAAAGCGCTAACTGGTAATAACAGAACACTTAAGTCCTGCTGTCATGTCTGATTTGGAAACACGACATCAAATGATTGTGTCCTCATAGATCACCTGGCTTCAACTTAAGTGAAGGTATTCAGAGCCTTCACTTCATAGGTTTCATACCACAAAAACACAGGATTAGAAGTTTAAACTGACTTGACCGTGCATTTGCCTCACATAATGTGACGTTGTAAGGGTTCACACAAGAAGGAGAGATGACTTTGACAAAAGAGGCTTTACTTATACACTCTCACAACACAAAACGGAGGGGAGGTCATTTACACAGACCCCCATCTCACTTATGGTGACACAAACACATGATCGATCACATACAGGGAAACAACGCTAAGTGGTCTTATAACACTGCTGTGCCATTATAACTGTGTTATAATGACACAGCAATAACACTTAGAACACATGAATAATAACATTCTTTGAATCCTCCGCAGCGTAAGCATGCCGGGAGAATCCCCGCCCCCTTATCACAGCCCCGACGTTACACTGTTCCCCCCTGGACTGGTTTCTGTCCCCAGAATAATAAAATCCAGCTCAAAAGTACAACACAAATCCGTCCAGGTGTCGGGGCGGCCGCCATTGTCGGCAACCAGCACGTACAGACCTGTTATTGTACATTTGTGCCTCGGCCGGAGTATCTGGTCGGAAGCCTCTGGCTTGACTACCCGCAGGGCAGATGGCTGGTACGGGGCGAGATGGTCATGGTGGAGCACCACGACCTGGTTCCTTTTCTGCAGCCTCACTCTGTACACTACATCTGACAGTCTCTGTAGGACCACACACGGTCCCGACCAATGGCTCGCCAATTTTGGCAACAGTCCCCTTTTACGCTCGGGGCAGAAAACCCAGACTCGATCCCCTGGTGCAAAGTCCCTCCCCTGGCAGCAGGAGTCATATGCCCGCTTCTGCCGACTCCCCGCCACCGCCAGGGCTTCCCGAGCCAGTCTGTGCACCGTGTGGAGACGTTCTTTCAAGCAAAACAAATAATCCAAACCCGGTTTGCCCTCCACCTCCGGCTCTGGGGGGGAGGGAGACACCTAATCCACTGGTGTGCCCAGCTCGCGTCCAAACATCAGCGCTGCAGGAGTGCACCAGGTAGATTCCTGTGCTGCCGTCTGGTACGCCCACAGAACAAAGGGCAGATGCAGGTCTTAGTCTCGCTGTCGCTGGTCCACTAGGACAGCGAGCTGGGTGGTAAGGGTTCGATTGAAATGTTTGACCGTCGCTCTGCAAGTGCAGCGGGGTGGTCCGGGTCTTCCGCATGCCCAGCCGCCTGCAGACCTCCCTGAAGACCTCTGCCTCAAAGTTCCGTCCCTGATCGCTGTGCAGCTCCTCCGGGGCACCGAACCGACAAAACATCTCGTCCACCAGCTTTGATGCTGTGGTAGCGGCGCTCTGATCAAGGACCGCGTACACCTCTGGCCATTTGGTGAAGTAATCCATTGTGACCAGCACGTAGCGGTTCCCCCGGTCCGTGGTTAGGAAAGGGCCCAGAATGTCCACTCCTACCTGCTCCATCGGCGCTCCCACCCGGTACTGCTGCAAGGGGGCGTGGGATTGTTGAGTCGGCCCTTTCTGAGCAGGTGTCACAGCAGTGGACGTGGAGCTCTATGTCCTGGTGGCATCCGGGCCAGCAGAACCGGGTCTGAAGACGCTGCAGAGTCTCCGTCACCCCAACGTGGCCTGCCCCCACCGCCCCGTGGACCAACTGGAGTACGTTGGGGCGGAGCCGCCGGGGAACTAGCAGCTGCCAGACATGATGCTGCCCAGCTTGAGCCTGCCACTGCCAATACACAACATCCTCAGTGGAGATTGGCCCACTGGGAATGTAGGGCCTTGGTCTCTGGGTCCAGTGTGGACACGGCCTCCCAGGTGGGCCGCTGGCCCACACCCAGCCACTGCCGAACCCAGGAGATGACCAGATCTCTGTCCTGCTCACTCTGCAGCTGCTGCACGTCGAGGGCCTCCGTGACATCATCGCTGGGGAGAGCTGCCTGATTATCTGAGGAGGAGCTGTGCGTCGCTATGTTATTCCTGCTCACAGTGGTCCGGAGAGCAGCAGCCCGTGGGACGGCTTGGTCTCAGTCCTCTGCCCGCTGGCAGTGTTGACAGTCCTCTGCAGCACAGGGACGCCGAGACAGCGTGTCAGTGTTGGCATGGAGGTGGCCTGCCCGATGCACAATCTGAAAATCATAATCCTGCAGTGCCTCCAGCCATCTCGCCAACTGTCCATCAGGCTCTTTAAAGTTCAGTAGCCAGGTCAGTGAAGCATGATCCATCCTGAGCTGGACCCCCCCACCCCCACCCCGTACACATACGGACAAAAATGACGAAGCCCCTGGATGACAGCTAACAGCTCTCGGCGAGTAACACAGTAATTCCTTTCGGCTCTGTTGACAGTGCGGCTGAAAAACGCAACTGCCTGCTCTCCGTCTTCTCCCTCCTGGGATAACACCACCCTGATGCCCTGGTTGCTGGCGTCCATGTCCATGATGAAAGGGCGGTTTGGGTCGGGATACTACAGGATGGGGGCTCTGATGAGCGCCGAGCGAAGCTGGGAAAAAGCAGCAGCACAGTTCTCACTCCACTCAAACGTGCAGCCCTTCTGTGTCAGCTGATGCAGCGGGCTGGCGATGGTAGCGAAGTCCTTCACAAATCTCCTATAATAGGAGGCCAGTCTGAGAAAACTCTGTAGCTCTCCCACATCCCGCAGCACCAGCCAGTTTTTCACCACTGCCACTTTCTCTGGATCGGTGGTCACTCCCGCTGCTCTGACGACGTGGTCCAGGAAGGTGGTCTCTCGCCAAAATAAGCGGAATTTCCACGGGTGCAGCTGCAGCCCGGCCTGTCAGATGGCATCTAATACTTCCCGGAGATTGGACAGGGTGCCATCAAAGTCAGCTGCGTGAACCAGCAGGTCATCCAGGTTAACAATGCAGCGGCTCCGAGAAACGTGAGCCAACACTCGCTCCATCAGATGTTCAAAGGTGGCTGGGGCGTTGCAAAGTCCACACGGCATCACCTTGAACTGCCACAGTCCCTGCCTGATGGAGAAGGCTGTTTTCTGGCAGGCCTCCGGTGAGAGCTCTACCCGCCAATAGCCACTGCGGAGGTCCAGCAAGCCGAACCAGCTGGAACCGGTGATGCAATCCAGTGCGTCCTCAATGCGAGGCAAAGGGTAGGAATCCTTGCGGGTGACGTCATTCAGGCACCAGTAATCCACACAGAACCGCCACGAACTGTCCTTCTTCTTAACCAGAACCACTGGCACTGCCCAGGGGCTGCTGGAGAGCTCAATAACATCTGCCTCCAGTATTTCCTGTTTTTTTGTTCTGAGGGTAGAGCCAGATCGGCCTGGTCCCACCAGTGTCGATCCTGTGCTGCACCAAGCCAGTTCGGGTGCATTCCTCATCCTTGGCAGCGAAGACATCAATGTAGCAGTCCAACAGTTCCCGCAGCTGGCATCTCTGTCCCGATTCTAGTCCGCTGCAGCTCTGCTGGAACAATTCCTCGACCGCCTGCTGTGTTTCTGCTGACACCTTGACCCGCTCCTCTGTCGCCCTCCCCCTTGCTGTCTCTATCGGCAATTGCGCTCCCTCTGCTTGTGCTGGTGGCGCCGCTGTGTTCAGTTCTGCCGGCAACCCGCCCGGTTCAGTCCGTTCTACTGGCCCCTCAATCACGCAGGCCCCCGGGTTCCTCCTCTGGGTCCCGCTGCAGAGGGTGATGGTCCGAGTCCCCAGCAGGAGGGACGATCTGGCGGTGTCAATTGTTGCAACCCATGCTGCAAGCAGAATGAGTCCAATAATGCAGGGGTCTTGGATGTTAGCCAGCCAGAACAGGTGGTTTGTGTTCTGGCCGGCCACCCTCTCCCGGTTTGTCACAGGGTGGTTACCGGGCAGTACCACACGATATGTCCTGGCTCCCCGCAGCGGAAGCACCCTTCTTCGCGCCGCCATTGCCGTCTTCTCCCTGGCCGCGCCGCTGTGGTCCAGCGTAGTTCCTCCTCCTCGCTCTCAGCTGTGGCCTGGAAGGCTCTCTGCCTCAGTGCTGACGCATCAGCTGCATTATCCATTAGTGGTCCCACCCTTTCCGCTTCTGCCACAGCCATCTCCCAGCTGCTTGCGACGTGAATCCGGATGTGGTTCTGGAGCTGGGCCGGGCAAAGCCCCCAAATGAAGTGCTGGAGGGTGAGCTTCTCCACTGCCCCAGGCTTGAAATCCGGGTAGCCACACTGTGTCAGCAGCCGTATGTCCGCTGCGTAGGCTCCCAGGCTCTCTCGGCTACCTCACCGGCTGTTGGCCAGCTGTTCCTGGGCGTGCTCAGTGTTGGCTGCGCTCCCAAACCGCCTCCGGAGTGCTGGCCAGCTGCAAAGTTCCTCAGGCTGGAGATCGGACAGCGTGCGGAGAGCCCTTCCCTCCAGGGCCAGTGCGACCTGCACAGCGGTCTCTTCAGGTGTCCAGCCGTTCAGCACAGCAGCCAGCTCGACCTGGACCAGATAGTTGTCCAGCAGGGTTTCGCCGTTAAAGCGGGGAAGTTTGGCCCGTTGGCGGATTGGTGGGACGGTCGCCTCTTGGTCGATCGCCGCTCCTGGTCGCAGTGGAATCGCCAGCCCATCCTGCCCTAAAAAGGGCAGGAAGTGGGGCCGGTTTGCTCTGCTTAGCCCGCTCTGCCTTGAGAAAGGCAGAAGGCGGGGTATGCTGGTCCCGTCGGGTCCGCTGCTCCATTTATCCCGGCGAGCAGCTCCAGGGGTCGGTGTATCAGCTCTGTTGTCCATCCCCAGGTGAGCAATGAATCGCTCAAGCTGTTGAATCTCCGCTCTGATTCTGGCTTCCATCTGCTCCATGATCCCACTCCTGACCCCAGTGTGACGTTGTAAGGGTTCACACAAGAAGAGATACCTGTGACGAAACAGTCTTTATTTATACACACTCTCACAGCACAGAACGGAGGGGAGGTCATTTACACAGACCCCCGTCTCACTTATGGTGGCACAAACACATGATCGATCACATACAGGGAAACAACACTATCTGGTCTTATAACACTGCTGTGCCATTATAACGCAATGACACTTAGAACACACAAATAAATTGAATCCTGCTCGGCACAAGCATGCCGGGAGAATCCCCGCCCCCTTATCACAGCCCCGACGTTACAATATAAACATCTAGGTAGAATTCAGTTATACATTTTTAAAAAGCTAAATGTTCACAAGTTTTAGGCTTTAAAACAGTGGTGTTTTCTCCCAGAAGCTAAGGGAAGCCATGCCTCCTGTTTTTCAGCCTCTAGCTGTTGGAGTTATTAAATGTATAAATAATTGCCTCCGTCAAGGGAGGACAGAGGTAATGTTTTTAGTGGCGCTGGTTGGCTTGACTATTAGCAACATAACTCAAAAAGTTATGAACAGATTTTGATGAAATTTTCAAGAAAGGTGTGTAATGGCACAAGGAACAGAAGTTTAGATTTTGGTGGTGATTCGGATCACGATGTGGATGCAGGAACTTTTTTAATATTATTTTATATATTAATCTGGCCCTTTTCATGTTCTGCCCTTTTAAGACGTGTTCACTCAGTTACGTGCATGGTTAAGTCCAGCCTGGAAGGTTAGACCATTATTGCTAAAAAAGGCAGAGGTGTAGCTAAACATCTGACACAAAGAACACACCAGAGGAGGGGAGGAGGGAGTGCTAGTAGCCAAGGCTAGTGACTTACCCGAAGCCAACAAAAACATCAATGATGTCACGGTTGGTGCCCAAGCTGGGCAGAAAATAAGACTCAATAGCATGGCAAGTTCTTGGCATTTTATTTAAAATAAATAAATAAATAAATACAGCGTGTGGGCTGGAACAAAAGACAATGCTAAGGCCAGGGGCGGACTTATGGCCCTTTTCCACTAGCCCCAGTCGGCCTTACTCTACTCTACTCACCATTACTCGTTTCGGCCTTGGTTGTGTTTCCATTACAGCAGGGTACGCCTGGGGTGGGTGGGATTTTTTTTACAGCAAGGCGGAGCCACACTCCCGTGACGTAAAACACGCGACCCAAGCAAAACATAACATGGCGGCTGTACAAGGTGACTCCTCGGTCTGTGGCTTTTTGTCACCGTAAATGCCAAAAAGGACTGCCAGACAAGGGTACAGGCAGCGAGACGAAACACTCTGGAATAGTACTGCAGCTTCTGGGAGAGCCGAAGATGTGAGGATACAAACTAGATCATTAATGATGGTAAGCTAATGGTTTCTAATGCTAGTTTGCTATAAGTACGTCGTACTATTCTGTAATGTCTGCAAGTTATCGCTGTTAGGTACTAAAATATGTATGCTGTGTGTGTTTCAGATGGCTCTGTTGTGGGAAATTACCGCTTCAAACGGTCGGTCTGGCGTTCAACACAGCCTGTCACTGATGTCAACACAGCCCGTCACTGATGTCACCCCAGCTTCACAAACGATCAGTGGTTATAGAGCTTAAGAATGTCTGTAGAAACGTTTATTTCCTGTGCAACAAATTGCTCTGATCTGCGTGAAAATCATGGAGAGACTGTTGAGACATCATGGATGTACCTGCTCCAGCAGCATTGAGTCTGAGGTGGTGTCATGGCAAAAAATGATCAGCTGACACAACTTGATCGCCAGGTTAATAACTAAACAGTACTGAGTTAGGTATAATAAGATATATTTGACAATTATGATGCATTTTAGGCCAAAACAAACTTGATCTAGGATTAAAAGCAATTAAAAGAATGCAGTCACAAGGTTACATGGAAAATACTTGATTTACTAGATACATGTACTGCAGAAATATATACTGCTCAAAAAAAATAAAAGGAACACTTTTTAATCTGAGTAAGTTTTGGAGTGTTTTGAATTCAGCCCTCTGTAGGTTGTAGGTTGATAATTTTCATTTCCATCAAAAGATGTGACATCTTTTCATTCTTAACACATTATCCAGTCCATATCAGTGTAGATATCCAGCTTAATTTTTCCCATTAAAATCTGATGTGTTTTCAAAGTGTTCCTTTTATTTTTTTTGAGCAGTATAGTATATTCTCTGCATCAACAATGTACTATACATGCATTCATGTAGTATTGCATTGGGAACTGCACTGACAATAAACCTTTGAAGTTTTTGCAGATGTCTCTTTTTTATATGTGAAGGTTACCACCATGTGGCACAAATTAAATACTAACAGATTGGAAAAGCTGTCTAAGAACAATCCAGCAGTTTGAGAAATCACTTTTGGTTTGGTGTAAGTCTGTCAACAGAATTATGAACCATAAAGCAGTTTGTGTTAAAATGTTAAATCCCATTAAACCCTAACCCGGGGGTGTCCAATCATGTGTCATGGGGGGCCAAGACCCTGCAGGTTCTGTCTTCTACCCAGTCTCTTCAGTAGGTGTTCTCACTGATCAGCAGTCAGTGGAAGAAATTCAGTGGAATCTGCTGTTGAAGACACTGTTTGGAGGTAAAGCCTGCAGGGTCTTGGCCCTCCATGGCACATGATTGGACACCCCTGCCCAAACCCATTATGATGAAGAACAGATGCTAATATGGCCCAGAATTCCTCCATATACTGATACTGTCACTAAAGTGTGCAGGGTCTTCTGCGGTGGCACATCCAACAATACAGTCTTCAGTTAAAATAATTGTTTTGGTTACTTTTTTCTTAAAAATGAGCCATTATTTTCAAAGTCACCGATAAATGGTTTGTACTGTTGACTCTTTTCCCACCGGTGTCTTAACAGACAAAATAGAAAATCATGATGCAAACACATAAGTCACTAAATTGTTTATTACAATCAGCAGCAAATTCCAGATTATTCAGAATGTGCAAAATTCAAACTGTAAAAAAAAAACAAACAAAAAAAAACTTAGTATGGGTCACACACGCCGGCCACGCTGCCTCACTGAGAAGCAGCTGGGATGTGTCGCTCAAGCTGGACCCAGTTCAGCAGATCTTAGGCCTGCATCTCTGTAAATAGTGAGGCAAGGTCCGGTTTGGGTGGATCGTTTCCCTCTTGCCTAGACAAAAGACAGAAATAGGTGGTGGTTGATTAAAGCAAGTTTAAAACATACAGTATTTGGGAAATACAATTGTTGCTAAAAGCCAGTGGTGGAATGTGAATGAATGAATGAATGAATGAATCTTTATTTCAGATAGATTAAAAGTAAAGATTAAAAGAAAATAGAATAATATAACAAAGGGGAAAAAATCTAACAAGGTCAAATTAAACAATAACTCCTCTGATTATACAGTTCAACATAGGTTATCCGAAATGGGTGATAGCTGAAGCCACAGCTTATATTGCCCACCCATATTCCATCCAAGAATTCAAAAGAAAAACAAAACAGGATGTTACGGCCCAAGAGCTGGGTTCTGTCCGCTCTCGGGCTAAGCACAGCTCGCTGCCGGCCTTGACAGCTGCGGGGTGTATTCTGGCCTCACCGGGCTCTTATTGTGAAGGCGCTCGGTGGGGCTTCCGCCTGTCAAGGTTGGTCAGCTGTTTGTCATTACTGCTCGTTAGTGTTTGCCTTTATAAAGCAGGCACTAGCGGCAGTAAAATCGCAGGAGTATTGTCAAAACCTCGCCAAACCTCGTCAAAGCGTCGTCAGACCTTCATGTCAGGTTCGTGTCTCATGTCATGTCTCAGCGGGGTCTGGAGAAACCTCAAAACCATCTCGGGGCTCCAGAATACCTCCCCCCAGGCCACGGGGGGCAGGGAGTGGGCAAACAACCTGAATCTGTTTTTCAATAGATTTGACCAACCGCCCTCCCCCCTGTCTGCACAACAACCACTGCTGCCTCTAAGAAATCAAGTCCTGCTACCCACTCCCCACTCCACCGACACCCCCCCCACTCCCAACACACAGCCCCCCATCCTGACCCTGACCAAGACCCAGGTGAGGACGGAGCTGAGGAAGATCAAGGCGAGGAAGGCGTCGGGACCGGACGGCATCAGCGCAAAGCTCCTCAAGTCCTGTGCAGACCAGCTGTGTGGGATTGTGACATATATCTTCAACATGAGCCTGAAACTGGGGAGGGTACCACAGCTGTGGAAAACATCTTGTGTGGTACCTGTACCAAAAACTTCCCACCCCAAAGACCTGAACAGCTTCAGACCGGTGGCCTTGACGTCCCACTTGATGAAGACCCTGGAGAGACTGCTCCTTGCTCATCTCCGCCCCCTAGTGGAACCAGCGATGGATCCACTCCAGTTCGCCTACCAGCATGGCATTGGGGTGGAGGATGCGGTGATCTTCCTCCTTCACCGTTCTCTGTCCCACCTGGAGAAGCCCGGGAATATGGTGAGGATCATGTTCTTTGACTTCTCCAGTGCTTTCAACACCATCCAACCGATGATCCTGAAGGACAAGCTGCTGCGCGCAGGGGTGGACCAGCACCTGTCATCATGGATCCTGGACTACCTCACGAACCGGCCTCAGTTTGTGAGAACCCGGGACTGTGTTTCCGACACGATCATCAGTAGCACGGGGGCCCCCCAGGGAACGGTGCTGGCTCCCTTCTTGTTCACTCTTTATACTGCGGACTTCTCACACAACACAACACATTGCCATCTACAGAAGTTCTCTGATGACTCTGCGATCGTTGGTCTCATCTCCAGCGGAGATGAAGCTGAGTACAGAGGGCTTATCCAGGACTTTGTGGACTGGTGCCATCGGAACTGCCTCCAGATCAACGCGAGGAAAACTAAGGAGCTGGTGGTGGACTGCCGCAGGCATGGGCAGCCCCTCACAGCACCAGTAAATATACAGGGAACAGACATCGAGATGGTGACATCCTACAAGTACCTGGGTATTCATCTGAACAATAAACTAGACTGGTCACACAATACTGACGCACTCTACAAGAAGGGACAGCGCAGGCTGTTCCTGCTGAGGAGACTCAGGTCTTTTGGTGTACAAGGGGCGCTGCTGAAGTCATTCTATGACACGGTGGTGGCATCAGCCATCACTTTTGGAGTGGTCTGCTGGGGCAGTGGCATTACTGCAGCCGATAGGAAGAGACTGAACAAACTGATTAAGAAAGCTAGCTCTGTCCTGGGGCAACGCCTTGATCCGATGGAGGAGATAGGAGAGAGAAGGACGGTGGCTAAACTGTCATCTCTGCTGGAGTCCGAGTTCCACCCTATGCAGGACATACTGGATGCACTGAGGAGCTCATTTAGCAGCAGACTACATCATCCCAGGTGCACAACCGAGAGGTTTCGTAGGTCCTTCCTACCAACGGCTGTCAGACTGTACAACCTAAGCAGGGCTGCTCGCAGAGATAGCAAAAAGACGTAACAAACTAATAGTTTTTTTTTTTTTTTTTTTTTTTTTTTTTTTTTTTTTTTTTTTTAATGCAAAAGATGCAATAGACTTACACAATGGTCCTCTCCGGCATACAACTAGGAACATACCGGTCGCTATGGAGGGTGAGAATATGTATGGGCACATAATCATACCATGTAGGATAACTAAATAGACGGTTATGCTGTTTCATCCCACCTAGCAACAATGCTCTGCACTGTGTGTGTTTATATATTTACATATTTATTCCATATAGCTACAATGCTCTGCACTGGGTGTGTTTATATTTATATATCTATATATTTATTCCATCTAGCTACAATGCTCCGCACTGTGTTTTTATATATCTACATATTATTCCATCTAGCTACATTGCTCCGCACTGTGTGTGTTTATATACTTGCATATTTATTCCACCTAGCTGCAATGCTCCATACTGTGGGTGTTTATATATTTACATATTTATTCCATCTAGCTACAATGCTCTGCACTGTGTTCATATATTCATATATTTATTCCATCCAGCTACAATGCTCTGCACTGTGTGTCTGTGTGTGTGTGTGTGTGTATATATATATTTTATAGTAATATGTACATATGTATATTAGCTGCTCTTGCTTGCTTGTTTTTTCTTGCCTTCTGATTGTTGCTCTGAGTGTTGCTATCCCTGTGCTGTTGCAATCCTGGAATTTCCCCGTTGTGGGACTAATAAAGGCTTATCTTATCTTATCTTATCTTATCTTATCTTATATAACAACGGCCGGCATGAAATAAAACCCCAAAAGTGTCCTACTGAGCTCAGTGTTTGTTTGTCCTTTCGGGTTAGTCGTTTGACCAGTCAAGATATCTTGTATCTACAGACTCAGGTTTCCTTTCCTCTTTTAAAGCGGCTCCTTGGGTTGTTACCACTTCAATGTTGGGCACTGGAGAGAGGAAGGGTGCTCTTCAATCGAGATCTTGGTTAGATCTCAGATCAATCTCGGTTCAGTCTCGGGTCAGGCTCGCCATCTCCATTCAGAGAGAATCCAGGATCCAGAAGGTTTTTGGTCGGCAACCAAAAAAACCTAGCCTGCACGACAATAATGGTATTATTGTTTACAGCTAGAGTAATTCGTCTTCCAATCCCTTCTTATATAACACCATAGCTTAGTGTTTAAATTCTTCTCTCATATTACTATTATCACAATCCAGCAATATAGTAATATCTTACATTTCACATCTTACATGCATGTGTTCTTTTTTTCTCACAATCTCTCTGGTAGCACATGAAATACCCTTTTTTTCATGTAACCAATTAAATGAATTCCTCTGTTCATCTCTATATCATTTAACCATGAAATTATGATTAATCCTCTCTAACCTTGTCTCTGTAAATCATGAAATGAAATACAATTAATTTATCACATAACCAGGGAATATACTGTCCCATCACTTCCAATATTCCCTTTTAAAATCAGTAAAACCCTGTCTGAGCTACTGGGTTTAGCATAACCTATGGATTTACATAGTAGACCAACACCATGTGCTTTTAGCATCAAACTACACATTGCATTCGACAGAATCAGAATCAGAATCAGAATCAGAAAAAGATTTATTGCCAAGTACATTAACAGATCACTGATAACATACGAGAGAATTTGACTTGACACAGAAAATGAACCTGCATTTCCAGTGACACGGCTGCATCGGGGACGCGCCTGCCAATAGGATGGTACAGATAAGAAATCATACAATAGGAAGGAGCAAAAAAATCATTGAATTCAGAATATTGACCATAAGTAATCAATATTATGATTACAAAGACAAAAAAAGCCCACGATGCACATTCAAGACCAGAGTCCACAGGACACAAGGAGAGCAGTGAATGTTATCTTGTTGTCAGTTTCTGGGTCAGTGTGGATGTAGTGTTGAAGCAATGTTGTATCAATATGAGCACAAGGACACTTTGGCAGAAGATGTTTTGTCTGGCTGCAGCAATTGTCCTTGGCAATTGTCCCAAGCAGCTACTGTCCAGAGGCCGTGTGCTCAGTGTTTTGAAAAACAAAGACTGGGGATTATCAGGAGGATTTTTGTAAGGGAAATCGAGCCAAATAGACTGAACACAGAGAAAGAACTTTATTTTCTTCTGCAGATTCAGTGCTTAATCCTTCATTGCAAGGGCTTTGAGTCCGTCGTGGATAGACTTAAGCGTAGATGTAATCCACCTTCCGAGACAGTTCTCCATTTGTCGCTATCAAAGTCTCCTCCATTTTTCCAATTTGATGGATGCACCTCGCGTGGCCAGCATTTTGATAGGTTGTATCCATCTTCAGCAATTTGCGGTACACCAGGACAATCCCAGTTCCAATCAGAACGATCCCAGTCACCATTATTACGAAGATATACAAATCTTCAATATCTTCGATAGAGAGATTACTCAGACACAAGATCCTCCAAACATTTGTCACCCGTAAATAGCCCGCTGGAGCCGTCCCTGCGGGGCAAACAGCTTCCCCCGGAGCACTGTTCCTTGTTGAAAAAATAGTGTCAATTGCGTTCAAAGCCCAGCATATCAATTCCATAATTTCTTTTCGATAATCAGCAGTAGACGCAGACAGACAACAGCAAGCTGGGATCCAGTTAGTTAGGGAAGTGGGGAGCTAGAGCAGAGAGAAAAGAGAGAAGCGTCTACTCTCCTTGAAGAGCGGAAGTGAAGAGAAATAGTGCATAAGAGCTAAAAGTACTTCAGCATACTGTTGGGAACTGAAATCACATTTAGGAAAACCATACAGACACAAAGACAGCGTTTTCCATTGCTTTTAAACAGGAAACAATCCACTCGCAACTAGCATTAGCATAGCGCTAACATTAGCATAACATTGGCATGTATCTGACTCACCAAGATGAGGTTTCAGTGTGAATACAGCAAAGGACACAGCCACAATGCCCCTCACGCTCATGTGTCCGTCAACTTAGGATAATAAAGGTTGCAGATTAGCATTTGGAGAGTGTTTAGATCCATTTATAGCATCTTTCTGAATGAAACTCACCAAGAAGAGGTATCTGTGTGAATCGCTTCACAACCTCCCTTGTCAGCGCTCGTATCGTTAAAGACTGGATTCTGAGCTCGCGCTGGCTGCCTCTACTCGGAAGGTGGGGCTAATATCGCTCTTAACGAATGGAAAGACCCAGATCACCCAACGTGACCATGAACCGGAAATTCAAAAGTTGGATGACGAGGATCGCACTTCCTCTTCCCCAAGATAGTGGGTTTTCAAAATAAAATCACACACTATGGCGGCACATGGAGAGAGCATAATTGTTTACCATCTTAGACAAGAACAAAGAGCAGTGGTTCCCTAGTGAGATAACAGGGAGGTGTGAAGAATGAATGAAGTGAATGCAATGTGACGCGAAGGTCATCTTTTGTGTGTTAGAAGTTTCTAGAGGAATGCCATGTTATTTAAGAGTCTCTGCTGAGATGTCATTCTGTCTATGGTTGTTGTGTGAGTTGTGTAATAAATCGTCTGAGCCAAATCCGCCTCTTCATTTACACGCTCCACACTGGTGACCCAAGACGAATCATGGAACACGGAGAAAGATCCCTGGAGCCAAACTCGACGGGAACCCCCAGCCACGCATGTGCTGTTGCAATCAAGCTACCGGATTTTTGGCAGCACAACCCGCGCTCCTGGTTCCACCTCATCGAGGCACAGTTCGCCCTCTGGGGGATATCGGCGGATGACACCAAGTTCCACTATGTGGTCGCAGCACTCGACGCCCGCACAACTTAGCACGTAGAGAGCCTGCTCGATCAGCCACCAACCGACGGCAAGTACGACGCGCTGAAGGCTGCGCTCATCCAGCACTACACACTCTCGGATGGTGAGAGAGCAGAGAGACTCCTGACGCGGACCGGGTTGGGAGACGGGTCGGCCATAGACCTGATGGAGAAGATGCTGAGGTTAAAGGGCACAGACGACGACCATTTTATTTTTACCCACCTCTTCCTCCGGAACCTTCCGTCAGTGGCGAGAGTGACCCTGGCCAATTTGCCGTTGCTGGCCAAGCGGGACTATCGTGCGCTAGCCCGGGAAGCAAACCGGATCATCGTCGCCACCAGGGTCTTCACGACCATTGCAGCAGTGACGGAGCTCGGCGCGACGACCAGAGGAGGCGAGGAGCCATCGACGGCAGCAGCAGAGCCACCGACGGCAGCAGCAGCGGGGGCCAAGGAACGCGGGGGAGACACGCTTTGTTTCTACCACTGCCGCTTCGCAGAGAGGGCACGCAAATGTATACCACCATGCCAATTCAAGCGCTCGGGAAACGCCAAGACCGGGGGTCGGTAGCAGCTGCGACCCTCGGGGAGGAGAACAAGCTGCTCTACTTGACGGACGCACGCTCGGGGAGGCATTTCCTAGTGGACACCGGCGCCCGGAAGAGTTTCATCCGGCCGACCTACGCTGACCGGCTGGCAGGATCTAGCGGCCCCGAGATGGCGGCAGCAAACGGCTCAGAGATTAAGACCTTTGGTGAGAGGACTCTACTCTTGTCTCTACACGGCCGTACATTTGAGTGGACTTTTGTCATAGCAGCATTGAATTACCATATACTGGGGGCTGATTTTCTGTGTGCACATGGTTTGTTGGTAGATGTCGCTAACAGACGCCTAGTTAATGCACTGTCCTTTGACTATCTCCCCTGTATAGCTCGAGTGACCCGGCCAACAGCACAAGCCAACGTCACAGCTACATACGGTAAGTTCCACACACTGCTCACTCAGTTCCCAGTACTCACTGTCCCGACGTTTTCGGCAGCCATCGCTAAACACGGGGTAGAGCATTTTATCACCACCACCGGGCCGCCCGTTTTTGCAAGACCTTGGCGCTTGGACGCAGCTAAACTGGCCATAGCATGCGAGGAGTTCGCCAACCTGGAGAGGTTGGGCATCATCAGGCGCTCAAACAGCCCATGGGCTTCCCCGCTACACATGGTCCCTAAAGCTGAGGGTTCGTGGCGACCTTGCGGGGATTTCCACAGGTTGAACAATGCAACAGTGCACGACCGCTACCCAATTCCTCACATTCAGAATTTTTCCGTTCACCTTGCAGGAGCGCGCGTTTTTTCTAAGATAGACCTGGACCACGGTTACCACCAAGTCCCAGTGCGCGCTGAGGACATACCCAAAACAGCGGTAATAACTCCGTTCGGTTTATTCGAGTTTTTGCGCATGCCATTTGGGCTTAAAGGGGCTGCACAGACATTCCAACGCATGATGGATGCAGTGCTGCGCGATCTCCCTTTCGTGTTTGTCTACCTGGACGATATCTTAGTAGCCAGCGCGTCCGAAGACGAACATGAAACCCACCTCACAACGGTTTTCCGGAGGTTGGAAGAGCACGGGTTAATAATCAACCCGGCGAAATGTCAGTTCGGGGTGACGGGGATTGATTTTTTGGGGCACCGCGTCTCTCCCGAAGGAGCGGTCCCGCTGCCTGACAAAGTGAGCACAGTGGCAGATTTTCCCCGGCTGCAAACGGTCACTGCGCTACAAGAATTTTTGGGAATGGTGAACTTTTATAACCGTTTCCTTCCCCGCGCAGCGCAGCTCATGCAACCACTGTACGCTGCACTCAAAAAACAGAAACCCGCGGATAGGGTCGAATGGACCCCGGAGCGAGAGCGGGCGTTCTTGGAAGTCAAAGCAGCCCTGGCAAACGCCGCATTGCTGGCACATCCAGACCCAACGGCCCATATAACGCTCACCACTGACGCTTCAGATGTGGCCATAGGGGCTGTCGTGGAGCAGCGCGTTGCCGGGGCTTGGCAGCCGCTCGCCTTTTTCAGCAGAACTTTGCGCGACAGTGAACGTAAATACAGCGCGCTCGACAGAGAGTTGCTGGCTCTCCACCTGGCCATTCGCCACTTCCAGTTCTGGCTGGAAGGGCGCAGTTTCACCGCGTTTGTTGACCACAAGCTGCTAACATTCGCGATGGCCAAGGTTTCAGAACCGTGGTCGGGCCGGCAGCAGAGACAGCTGGCCGCAATGTCATAGTTTACTACCGATGTTCAGCATGTGTTGGGCAAACTGAATGTAGTGGCAGACTGCCTCTCGCGCGCCGTGGTGGCCCCGGTCTGCGTGGGGATAGATTACGCAGCCATGGCCGCGGAGCAGGTTAGTGATGCGGACGTGCGCGCGCTCCAGTCTGGACCAACAGGGTTAAGGCTGGAGAGCAGGGTGCTGCAGGATGGCATGCCCCCCCCTAATCTGCGATGTCTCCATGGGTCACCCACGTCCTGTGGTCCCGGCCGCGTGGCGCCGCCGCGTGTTTGAGTCGGTTCACTTTTTGGCGCACCCAGGAGTGCGCGCGTCGGTCAAAATGGTAGGAGAGAAATTTGTGTGGCCGAGCCTTCGCAAACAAGTGAGAGAGTGGGCGGCAGCCTGCGTGGCGTGCCAACAAGCCAAAGTACACAGACACACGAAGGCTCCCTTGGAGCCGTTTCGCATTCCGGCTAAGAGGTTCGACCATGTTCACGTGGACCTCGTGGGCTCCCTCCCGCCATCACAGGGGTACACGCACCTCCTGACAATGGTGGACGTGCTGGCCAGAAGCGGTTCCGCTGGCGGCAACCACAGCCGAGGAGGTGGCGCGCGCGTTTTTAACAGCATGGGTGGCGCGTTTTGGAGTCCTGTCGGACATTACGCTTCATTTACACGCTCCACAACACTTTCATTAATACAAATGAAATCTGAGAAAAAGGGTCATTTTCTCAGCTGGGTTACACTAGGTTAAGGCGGAAATAAACAACAGACACTGTCAAAATAAAAGCCCAAAACAGAACTACCGATGTCAGGAATAATACAACACCATAATAGTAATAATACTAAAAGCAGGACAATGGAGAACTAAGGCATGGATAATAGAGCATAAACATGGCAATGATAATGATAAATGGAGAACTAAGGCAAGGATAACACAAAGCAGGAATAGAGCCAAGATAATAATCAAAATGAACAGAGAATCATAAAAATAAACTTAAAGCAAGGATATGGACTGAGCCCATGTCCAGGTTACAACAGAACGTACAAACTATAAATCAAGGCGAGGATATGGGCCCAACCCACATCTTGACAGATGAAAGGTGAGCAAAAAGAAGGTGATTAGGTGACACTGAGTGCGCACACAAGTGCAAGAGTCTTGTTAAACAGCAGTGAGAGGTGATGGCAGATGTTAAAAAAAAAAAAACAATTGAAAGGTAATTAAGGCTGAACGACTGGTCTCCATCCAATGCAGTCAGTGGGTCTCATTCATGAAATGCGAGCAGAACGGATTTGTTCATAAACTGTTAGTAGAGGGAAATTTACAAATGTTTCGGCATTCATCAAAATGTTAGTGGCTCCGAACTTTTCATAACTACTAACAAAATCTATTCCTGCCTCGGACCACATGTAGAGTGTGTATAATTCTAGATGCACCTGAATATTGATTGTCATTATCACAAATTTTAATTTTAATTAACCTTAAACTATTCTGTCATGTTCACAATATGCAAATGCATCTAAAATGTTTTTAAATGTGACTAAAAATAGCCCATTCTATATTTAGCTTAATTGATCAGCAGTTCATATAGTTAAGCTTCAGATTAGATTTCTTAAACATTTGGGTGAGTTAATAAAATTAACTTAAAGTCCTGTCTTTTGTTTAGACTATGTGTTAAAAAATATGAAAACCAAAAAGATTCAAAACCTTAAAAATCCCTTGATTTAAAATGCCATTTGTTTTTGATAATTATAGATTTCAACTAAAAAGCAAGTCTTACCAGTTTAAAATATGGACTGTCACTGAGTCACTCTGTATGGTGGGTCTCTTCTGTATATATTTCTACATTTCTACATCAAATATCAGCATTGAAAGAATACATTGATTATTTTGCTTATTAATGATCATTTTCAAATCTTTTACACACTGTTAAATGACCACAAATACGGTATTTAAATGAATATATGAGAATTAAACACAAATGTTTCATATGCCTAAACCTTTAAAGGATTTCTCATTAGGATAAGACACACAATTTTAGCCATCTGCCTAAGCTTATCTTACCTTATCTTATCTTATCTTATCTTAGTTTGTTAAAATGAGTTTAAAAGCACTACACTGATACAGCATCACTGATTTATTTAGAGTTTAATTATTGAACTTGAAATTATATTTGCAGTTTTACGTCTGCATTTTATTTAATCAGGATACAGCATTAAACAAATAAGCCCCATGTTAAATGACTAAACACTGAGAGATATTTGTGATGATGATAGAATAGTGATTTGACAATTTAGTGATTTATTTCTAACATTTTTTATCATAGTAACCAATGTAACGCGTTACTGTAACATCACTACTTTTGCAGCAACATGCTGTGTAACGAAATTACTGTTTAAAAATTCAGTAATGTATTACAGTTACTGAAATTTGATCAGATCCGTTACTCGTTACTCATTTTATTAATATGGATAGATATTATTAGCTCAAATAAATGAATATACTCTAACGTCAGGGCTGGGATTAGGGGTGGGGGATTCTCCCGGCATGCTTTGCACCACGGGTTATTCAAAGACTGTTATAATTCTTGTGCTCTGAGCGTTACTGCTGTAGCGTTATAACTGTGTTTTAAATCTGATTTTGAAAGTGTTGTTTTCCCTGCATGTGAGAGATTACATGGCTGTGTCACCCTGAGTGCAGTGACTATGTGTGGACAACCTTCCCTCTGTTCTGCGTAATTTGTCAGTGAAGAAATAAATACCTGTTACATTCCAAATTCTCATTGTTGTGTGAACCCTTGAAACGTCACACTGCTGTCAGAAGTGGGATTATTGAGAGATGGAAGTGAGGATCAAAGCAGAGATTCGACAGCACAAGCAGCTCATCACCCAGATGGAGATGGGCAGCAGAGCATACACACCAGTCCCCAGAGCTGCTCCCCGCAAAGAATGGGGAAGTGGGCTGGACGAAGCAAGCGCATTCCGTATCCCGCCTTTTTCAAGGCAGGATGGGGAGCACCAGAGGAGAAACTATGAGCCAGCGATCCCACTGCAGCCGAGGGCAGTGATCAGCACGAAGGCGACCGTCCCAACCCCAGTACCACCAACCCGCCAACCGGCCAAGCTTCCCCACTTTGGTGGCGAAACCTCGCTGGACGACAACTTCATCCAGGTTGAATAGAGCACAGCTGCACGGCCAGTGAGAGTACGATGGCAGTGCAAGGAGGAATACTTCTACTGCAGGGAGCCAGGCCACATCGCGCACCACTGCTCTGCACCTACCCCGTGACAACCAGCCCCCTCACCAGCTTTAAACTAGAGTGAGGTGGCAGAGATGGGGACCTGCTGCCTCTCACAGACATTTTCCGCAACTAACTCTCACCGTGTCTGGGCCGACTTGGACACTCGCTAGGGCTATACCTGCAGTGCAGCCTGGACAGCACTCTAATCTGGGCCCTGATCGACACTGGTTCTACCATCTCCCTGGTCCAACCCAGGGCGCTACCCGGTACAGATGAACTCAGACCACAGGGGTGGGAACCCACCAGGCGCTGCATTTCTCACCCTCTGCATAAACACTTCGAATTTCTTCCATCTGGTAAACGATTCCGGAGCATCAGAGGCAGAACCACCAGACTGATCAACAGCTTCCTTCCACAAGCTGTCAGGATGCTGAACAGTCGACCCGGAATCTCTCATACACACTACTGCACCTACGGACATTTTGTATATTATAGTTAGTTATTCTTTTTTTTTTCTTTTTTCTTTTTTTTCCCCAAGTATGTCTCAGGGATGTGTGAATGGATGGGGGGGTGGGAGTGGGGGGGGAGCTATGTGGGAATGTGTCTTAAATCATGCCGCTTCTTATATGGATGCCGAGAGAGACGCAATTTCATCTTGCCTGCACTACAGTTGTATGTACAGCAATATGACAATAAAGTTTGATTTGATTTGATTTGATTACCACAGCCACCAGTGAGCATGTCAGATTGGGAGGGCAACAAGTACTTGTTGTGGGAGTGGCTGGTCAGGACACGAACCACCCGTTCTGGCTGGCTGGCATCCAAGACCACTGCATCATCAGACTAGATCTGCTGGCTGCATGGGGTGCAAAGATAGACACTGCCAGCTCTTCTTTCCTGCTGGGGGCTAAGACCATCATGCTCTGCGGCAAGAGCCAAGCGGGGAACCAGGGGACCAGCACAATCGAGGGGCCATCAGTGCAGGCCATCTGCACCGTGAGATGGCTAGAGGCACTGCATGATTATGACTTTCAGATTGTGCAGTGAGCAGGCCACTTCCATGCCAACGCTGACGTGCTGTCCCGGCACCCCTGTGCTGTGAAGGACTGTTGGCACTGCCAGTGGGCCGAGGATCGTGACCCAGCAATCTCATGGGCTGCTGTTCTCCAAACCGCTGTGGCCGGGGATAGTGCAGCGGCTCACAGCTATTCCTCAGAACATCAGCCAGCTCTCCCCAGCAATGTCGTCACAGAGGCCTTTGGCGTGCAGCAGCTTTGGATCAAAAAGGATGGAGATCCTGTCATCTCCCGAGTCTGGCAGTGGCTGGACATGGACCAGCGGCCCTCCTGGGACCGACCATATGGCTGCACAATTGAGCTAATCTCAGGCGCGCAGCTACCTACAAGGCATTTATACAGCCTGTCAAAGCCAGAACATGAGGCCATGGAAAAAAACATTAAGGAATCACTGAATGCAGGCATTATTCATCCTTCTACTTCCCCCACCGGTGCAGGCTTCTTTTTTGTGAGCAAGAATGATGGCTTCCTTTGGCCCTGCATAGACTACTGTGGCCTAAGCAAGATAACTATCAAAGATAAATACCCATTACCACTCATAAACTCCACCTTTGATCTGCTTCGCAAAGCTGCCATTTTCACTAAGCTCGACCTCCGCAATGCATACCACCTAATCAGGAATTGGGAAGGAGACAAATGGAAGACCAAGTTCAACACGCCTAAAGGACACTTTGAGTATCGGGTAATGTTATGATTCCCTGTACGCTGCATAGTAGCAGGCTTGATGAGGGGTGACTGATCGGGTGGCCTGCCCAAGTCCCACGTCCAGCAGGCGGCCCACAGAAGAGCGTCTGGCGGCCTGCCCGGGCCAATGGGCCACCCAACCAGAAGGCCAAGTCTTTCGGGTGGCCAACCCATGTGGTGGAGCCACCAGAACCAAAGGGGAAGGCGTAGAGGCAGCCTACCTACCCGGGAACCTCGGTGACCAAACCGAGGGACAGAAGCCCCCCTGTCTTCCAAAGCTTGGAGCAGGGGAACCGTAGCACCCGCGATGGTCCCGGCCTGGGATGTGGCTGCACCGGCGGTGGACTCCGGCTGAAGCTCTGCTGCACCAGTGGTCGACTCTGGCTGGAACTCTGCTGCACCGGCGGTGGACTCCAGCTGGAGCACTGTTGCATCCGTGGTGGGCTCTGGCTGGAGCACCGTTGCACCTGTGGTGGTCCCCATCGGGGACCTCATTGCTCCCACAGTGGCCTCCCCAGCGAGGGAGGTAAGGCTCTCCACGGCCCCTGGCGCTGGACCCAGATCCTTGGCAGCCTCTGGTGGGATCAGCTGCTCTCCGGTGACCCTGGCAGGGGGCTCCAAACCCAGAGGGAGAGAAAAAGAGACCGGGTCAGGGTCGCCAGCAGCAGCAGAGACTGGTGAGGTGGCCCCGAGGGCTACTGCGAGCTGCCCCTGGCCCCCCTCACCATGAGTCAGGCAGTGTGACATTGACAAAGACATGACAGCCATTATGGAGCACACTTGCCTGCACTTGGGCTCCACTGCTCTGTGAGGGTTGGTGGCGCTGTCTTACTTGCTCGGGATTTCCTGGCAAACCACTCACACGCACACACTTAGTTTGCGTGAGCTCTCACACACATGCACACACACACACATATATGTCTCTCCTTCAACAGGTGCAGATACCAGGCTTATTATGAGACCTTTTCAGTAGAAGAAACAGTCTGTCTTCTGTATGTTTCAGTTGTGTTAGGGGTGTGCAACACAGACATACATATACACTACCGTTCAAAAGTTTGGGGTCACTTAGAAATTTCCTTATTTTTGAAAGAAAAGCACTTTTTTTCAATGAAGATAACTTTAAACTAATCAGAAATACACTCTATACATTGCTAATGTGGTAAATGACTATTCTAGCTGCAAATGTCTGGTTTTTGGTGCAATATCTACATAGGTGTATAGAGGCCCATTTCCAGCAACTATCACTCCAGTGTTCTAATGGTACAATGTGTTTGCTCATTGCGTCAGAAGGCTAATGGATGATTAGAAAACCCTTGTGCAATCATGTTAGGTCTGCAATGCTGTAATTGCTGCAAATGGAGGATTCTTTGACGAAAGCAAAGTTTGAAGGAAAAAATTATTATTTCAAATACAAATCATTATTTCTAACCTTGTCAATGTCTTGACTATATTTTCTATTCATTTTACAACTCATGGTGGTAAATAAGTGTGACTTTTCTTGGAAAACACAAAATAATTGTCTGGGTGACCCCAAACTTTTGAACGGTAGTGTACATATGTATGTCTGTGTTGCTAAATGCTATGTGTGTATGTTGCTATATAATGTACAGCAACATCTGTTCTAGGAGTGGGTTTTTGAGGGCCTGTATATTCTGCTGTTTTTGTATGACTGGTGAGATATTCAGTATAGGACTGGTTCCTGTTTTGTTCTTTTTTTATGCATTTTGTCACACACAAACATGCTGACTGTCCGACACGAGGACCCAGAACAAAGCTGCCTTTTAACCCCTTCTCCCCCTCACATCACCGTTTTTTACTCTTTTTTTTTTTTTTTTTTTTTGCGTACCCACGCACCCCAAGTCGTCTGAGGACTCAGATGACTTGGGGTGCGTGGGTAATGTTGGTTTACCAGGTGCTGTACCCCTGTCAACCTCCTCTGGGACAGCTAGCCCCGCGTCGTCATCCGTGGGCAACCCAGGTTGTGGCAGCTCGTCTCCAGCGACCCTAGGAAGGAGCTCGAAGGAAACAGGAGAGGAGGAACGGTTAGGGTCGCCGGCAGTGGCAGAGCCCAATGAGGGGAGTCCAGATGCAGCTGGGGACTGCACCCAACTCTCCTCCCCAAGAGCCAGACAAGATCTCTCAACAATTGACAAGTGAACTACAGGAGAGATTACTTGCCTGTGCTCGAGCTCTACCACCGTCCAGGACTCCAGCGATGCTGACGAAGATGTTTGGGATCCCATCGGCTGGAGGTGTGGTCTGGGGGATGACTCTGCTGCGGTGGCCCCCACAGCAGGCGTGATGGTGTTTGCAGTCTCGGTGCTCCCATGCGCCATCTTCCACGCCACTGGCTCCTCTGGCGTGGCAGCCGAGGACAACCTCACCGCTGGCCCATGAGCTGGACCCTCCTGGGCTTCTGGTTCCTCTCCCCTCGAGTGACCTGGTTCCAGAGCAGGCAAGCTTGTAGGGGCACACAAAAAAGGCTTGGTGAGGTTGGGTGAGGGAACACTATATGCCGCTGGGGTGGAGCATTCAGGGGACTGCATGCCCCGAGTCTCCTCGCCAGGAGGCAGGCAAAATTGTTCATCAATAGAGAAAGTTAGATGAGGAAAAACTTTCCTGTTCTCCTGGCACTGGATGTCCCCAGCGGCCTCCGAGGCGTCTCCTCTCCTCTCCTGGCGTTCCTCCTCAAGCTGTGTCAGTGAGGCCGGAAGCTTCTTCCGGCGGGAGTTCCTCCTCTTCTTCTTAACGGATGGCTCGGGAACCAGATAATCCAGGATACAAAGTGCCGCGCTGGGCAGCGAGTCACCCGTGCTGAGAAGCTCCATATTATCCGGAGAAGGAAGCGGAGTGGCCACGAGGAGCTCGAGTGCTGGAAGATCCTTATCCGACTCCTCCTCACGGTGCTCCTCCTCAATCCAGCAGTCAAGCAGGGCAAGCAGGGCCAGTCTCTGCTCCTCCTCCTCATGGCGCTCCTCCTTGATCTGACAGTTTATCAGGGTAAGCAGGCCCAGTCTCTCCTCCTCTGTCATTACGTCAGAGGACCGAGCGGGCAGCGGCCCGGGGAGCGACACTGGAGCGGGAGAACCGCCGGAGTTGGATGTCTTGTTTTGCCAGGAGCGCTTCCTCATACAGGGGGGCGGCTCCGATGTTGGAGAGGCCCTCTCCAGCTCCGCGTTTGGCGAGGGAAGGAGGAATGAGAGGATGTCGTCGATCTTTGGAATTACCCAGAGATGGAGAAGAAATGAAAAACCCAATTGCGAGAGTAGAACGTGCACTTTATTGAACATAAACCACCAAAATAACCAGTCCAGCTCACAGTCGCAATTACTAAGAGAGGGTTGCAATGATGAAGATAATTAGGCCACCAGACATACAGGGACGCCACCTGGATGTTCTACAGCCAGAGGGAGAGAATGCCTAGTGCCGCCGTAAGCTGACGGCACGAGGAGAAAGGTAAACGTAAACTTACGGCTGGAATGATCTGGGGCTGTCCGTGTTGTCCGGTGGATGAGGGTGAGGCAGGGTCAGCCGCTAATGCCAAGGAAATAAACCATGGCGACGTCAGGCTGAATGAGCACGTAGGTAGTTGAACACACATACACGGAGGGACACGTTGTCATGTATAAGATAAGATAAGCCTTTATTAGTCCCACAACGGGGAAATTCCAGGATTGCAACAGCACAGGGATAGCAACACTCAGAGCAACAATCAGAAGGCAAGAAAAAAAACAAAAAAAAAAACAAGCAAGAGCAGCTAATGCATGTATGAGGCTGAATGCACCGACGGTCTCTTCCTACTAGCGCAGCGTTGATGTAATAATGATACTAATGAGGGAAGAGACCGCCGGTGTGAGGAAGCATGGGCTGAACATAATAAATCCCAGGTTTGCACGAGTGAGTGTCTGAGCGTGTGAATGGGAATGAATGGAGTGTGTGTGTATGTGTGGGAAAACACCCAATAATGAGGCACAGCTGATGGCACTGAAAGGAGTAGGGGGCGTGCCCAAGCTGTCTGGGCAGATAAAACCTGAGCCGGCTAAAATCCAGGCAATCACTGATTGGCCAACTCCCACATCCAGAAAACAGTTACAGTGGTTTTGGGGATTCGACAATTTTTACCGGCACTTCATTAAGAACTACAGTGGCATAGTCACCCCACTCACTAGGTTTACATCCATTAAGCACCCTTTTCATTGGCCTAAGGAGGCAGAGGGAGTGTTTCAGCAGCTAAAGGGGCTGTTCACAAAAGCACCCATTTTGATTCATCCTGATCCATCCCTCCAGTTCGTGGAAGAAGTGGATGCCTCCAATTCTGGGGTAGGGGTGGTTCTATCCCAGCACTCAGTCACTGATGGCAAACAACATCCTTGCGCCTATTTCTCCTGGCGCCTGGCGCCCTCCGAGAGGAACTACGGAGTTGGTGACCAGGAACTGCTAGCTGTGAAACTTGCGTTGGAGGAATGGCGTCACTGGTTGGAAGGGGCCACTCAACCGTTCATGGTGTGGATGGACCACAAAAATTTAGAATATCTCAGGACTGCCAAACGACTTAATCCGCACCAGGCTAGATGGGCACTGTATTTTTTTTTTGACAATTTTCACTTCACCATCACCTATAGACCCAGTTCAAAGAATGCTAAACCAGATGCCCTGTCCAGACAGTTCTCTCGTGACCACGTACTGGCCTCTGATGAGAATATAATCCCCTTGTCCTGTGTCCTGAGAACCCTCTCCCGGCAAATTGAGGACAAAGTTAGAGAGGCACAGAAATGGGAACCAGACCGGGAGGGGGTGGGGGCGGGCTCCAGGACAATTATGCGCTCCCACTGCGGTCAGGGGGATGTCCTATATTGGGTCCATTCCGCTAAGTTCACCTGCCACCCCGGTGTTAGACGCACCATTTTTCACACTAGATGGGCCTTTTGGTTGCCCACCCTGGGAACGGATGCCAAACAATATATTTGGGCCCGTAGTCAATATGCTTCCAGAAAATCGTCCTCCACAGCTCCAGCGGGGTTACTGCAGCCGTTACTGACTCCTAGTGGGCCTTGGGCAAGCATAGCTTTGGATTTCGTCACCGGACTTGCGCCATCCAAGGGCCAAACCGTCATCATCACCATAATCAACCACTTCTCCAAAGCCGCCCACTTCATAGCACTACCCAAACTGCCCTCAGCCCTCAAAAACGCCGAACTCTTGATGCAGCACATAGTCCATCTACATGGCATACCCACTGACACAGTGACCGACAGGGGCCCACCGTTCATCTCCCGAGTGTGGAGGGCATTTTGTAAGGCAACAGGCACAGCCGTGAACCTCTCTTCCGGTTTCCACCCACAAACCAACGTCTGACAAACGGTTCAAGAGATATACGTGGAACAGACAGACAAACACACAAACAGAGATTTGCTGCATTTATAGATAGATGCAGAACATAGTACACACTATACAGTACGAAATTTGTTAAACTACAAAAAATGCCATTGTCTGTAGTAAACTAAATGCAAATGGTACAATAAATCATTGAGGAATATGATGTTCATGTTTTATTCAGTATCTCAAAAACTAATTAATTTTTATGTTAAAGACAGAAAGACTGTATTGTACCAAGGGAAATTCAGATTCTTGGGAAAATTGCTGCTTTTTAATTAATCGTTAATCAATTGATAAGGTGACTCAACTAATGATTAATGAATTAATTGAAAACTTGTATCCCTAATGTATATACTCACATATACAACTCTAGAAAAAAATAAGAGACCATGGCAAATTTTTTTCTAAATTAGCATCTCTATATGTATGACAGCCACTCAATTTGAGTATCTGTTGAATTCCAACAGCTCGGTGGTGCAGTGGTTAGCACTGAGGCAGCACAGCAAGAATGTCACAGGATTGACCCCAGCCCCTGACCATCGGTGACCCTTCTGTGTGGAGTTTGCATGTTTTCCCCGTGTCTGCGTGGGTTTTCTCCAGGTACTCTGGTTTCCTTCCACAAGCCAAACACATGCAGGTTAGGTTAATTGGCATCAACTGGCGATTCTAAACTGTCCTTAGGTATGAATGTGAGAGTGAATGGTTGTCTATCTCTCTGTGTTGGCCCTGCGATGGACTGGCGATCTGTCCAGGGTGTACCCTGCGTCTTGCCCAAAGATGCAGGGATAGGCTCCACCCCTCCACCCCGTGACCCGAAAAGGATTAAGCAGTAGAAGATGGATGGATGGATGGATGGATGGATGGGACATCAATAATCTTTTAAATTAAAGTGAAGACTTGGCATGTTTTAGAAGCACCTTGTTACTTTTTGGCTATATTTTCCAATTAAAAACTGTCTAGACCAACTGGCTATAAAGCAAGAGCCACCCAAAAGGTAACTAGTTTCTCAGTGCCGAGGATTCCTTGGGGTAAACCGTCTACTAACACTTGATTGGGGAGTGTGTATAAAAGGATTGTCCGGCCAACACCAGCTAATACAGATATAATTGACTCTCATTCTGCATTCTCCACATGGATTTGGAGGAGTGCACGGACTCATTGTACAACAACAAATTAAGCAGGCAGCAGTCAAAAGGAGCTGCTGGGCATTCAGTGGATCTGGACAACAGTCTACTGAACTCTGCTAAATCTGCAAACACAGCTTCTGCCTCCTTTTGAGCTCTTTCATCTTTCCCGACATCTCCTCCTGCAGACCTCCACCTCATAAAGTTAAGTCAAAAAGCAAGTACTTTTGTCTCTTGTCTGGTGGATGTTGATCATCTATTAAAAGCCACAGTTTCTGTTCTCCACATTCCTCAAGCCCGCGATGTCGGCATCAGCTTTAATGGTGCTCTGATGAGGAAGTCACTCAAAAACTTTCTTTGAGTTGAAGGGGAATTCTTGTTCTCTTTGTTGTCTGAGTCTAAATCTTTGAAATGCAGAAATGGAGAGGGGGGAATTATTGATGGATTGGGTTGAAAAATGCCAAGAGTTGTTAGACTTGTTCTGACTTCAGATCAGGTTCAACAGGTGCCGCACCACCTATCAAACCAAAATCCCATTAACTCCATTGCAGCAATGGGTGGTTGCATAATGTGTGCAGAGCTCCGGAGAATTAGATCTGCTTCATTTGTGCCAATCCAAAAGCAAATACAGGCGATGTGAACCCAAGCACACACAGCTGGCCCTTGAGACTCTGGATCCTGGGTAAATAAGTATCTAGCATGCCTCAGCACAGCTCGCCCATGGAGGAGGGAGAAATGTGAGCCACTGAACAATGGCTGATACACTGAACTGATGTGGGGCTTAGTCAAGTTTTATTACATTTGGCCTGTTTCAATACACTGCTGGGAAAGACAGGATCAGGGACTTTGTCATCAGTTTTAAGATTACTCTGACATCTTCGCCTCCTTTGAATGTGTAACTCTCCTTTTGTTGCAATCCACCCACTATATTAATGTGGCAGTCTGCTGTTGCAAAGTTTTATTTTAGTGTAATGTTGAAGATTTATGGAAGGGAACCAGCAAATATTGCTGTGTTTTTCTAGTCTGCTTTTAGAGTTGTTGCTTCAAGTGTTTGTAACTACGTAGACCCATTCACTGCAAATTACATCAACATACATGCATGGAAGCATGCTTTTGTCTTTTTCTGCTATTTGGAAAGTTTTGTATGCTTATGACTTGTTTTCATCATTTCCCAGTGATGTAAACAGATTTAATCACATATTTTATTTCATTGTAGTTGCTCTGAAATTCATCTTTAATCCCAGATGTCTGAGTATATCAACACAGTTTCTGCCTCTATATCCTCACTGAGAGAAGTAATTAAGCATTAACTCACCCTCCTCTTCCTCTGCTATTCACTTAGTCTTTTTGATAGATTTGAACCTTACTTTCACTCGTTGTACAAATTAATATAAAACATATGCATTAACGACTTCCGGTCTGGACGCCATGGTGATAGCAACCTAACGCTGAAACTCACAGACTCAATCCAAGGAAAACATCCTCAAAAAAAGACATAACGGATTTTTGGAAGATTAAAAATCAAAAGACAATAACACCATGCCTAACCACAAGCAGAGGAAACTGACATTCCCCAGGTCAGGACGCACAGCGACCGCAGAATCTGAACCGGAGGACCTCCGTTCAGAAGACGAGGACCTGGGCCTAGCTAACAAAAGGATTAGCTTGAAATCGCTATTTGACGAAATACGACGATTTCGGGCCGAATTTCTTGAATTCAGAGAGGATCTAAAAAAGGCGAACAGCAGAATGGACCAGGCCGAAAACCGAATCTTGGAAGCTGAAGAAAGAGTAAAAGTGCTTGAAGATTCTGTGCTGGATTTACACAGAAAACAGTCATGGCTGGAGGCTAAGCTAACCGACCAAGAAGGAAGACAGAGACGAGATAACATCAGAATTCACGGTCTGAAAGAAGGAGCTGAAGATGGTTTCAACACAGTGGCGGAATGCGTGGAATCCTTATTGAGAGAGAAGTTGGATATTCCACAAACCACCGATTTGAAGATAGAAAAAGCCCATCGTACATTAGCCGCAAAGCCAGCCCCGGAAGCGCCCCCACGTTCTGTGGTGGTAAGATTCGCCAATTTCAAAATAAAACAAGAGGTTGTAAGACGGGCTTGGCAGAAAAAAGGATTTATGCATCATGAGAGAAAAGTCTTCGTGGAGCACGATTACGCCCCTGAGGTTCTTAAAAAACGACGGGAATATAACGACGCCAAAAAGGTTTTACGGGAACAGAATCTACGCTTTCAGACGCCATTTCCGGCGAAGCTAAGGGTCTTTTACGGTGAAGAGTCATGCCTCTATAATTCAGCGGAAGAAGCAACAACTGACATGGCAAGGAGAGGGCTCCCGGTAACGGTGTTTAAACCCGCAGCGGATCTGAGCGAGAAAATCAGAGCTCAAACGTGGTCCACTCAGAGACCTTCAAAATCCACGGGGCAGCAGCGGGAAACCCAGCCCCAGAGCTACAAAGATAAGCTTTCCAGTTCCAGGAAGGAATAGCGACCTTTTTGTTTGTTTTTTTTTTCTTTTCAGTCACTCTGCACTTCCACCCCCCCCCCTACAAGGTAACAAACATTAAAGGAGATGCAGAATCAGCATGTGGTAAAACCTTTCATGGAGCAGTTATAGCATTAGAAACAAATGTCTTCTTAATTTAAAGGGGAAAAAAAAAATCATGTTAAAATAGAAATGTAACAATGACCCACATGTTCTCTCCATACTAACAAATACTGTATTAGAGTGAATGTTTGCTGTGATGGGGGTGGGAGGGTGCACACAATCTCATAGGTTATAGGCATAAAAAAAAAAAAAAAAAAAAAAATCATTACAAATTCGGATTGGGATCTGAAATTCACGTTAAAAACATGGGACAACTTACAGGGGTAAGAGAGGGCCCTCAACACGTAACAGAGTTTGAGGAATTTCCCTCAGAGCCTACACTCCATCAGGGCTCTTACAGGGTCTTTAAAGAGACCCCAGCTCAGGAAGTTTTTTTGACAGTTTTTTGTTTTAAAGTTTCGTACACTATGTTCTTAATGTTTTTTATGTTCTTAATGTTCTTTCAGTTTCTGAGTAGCAAAAAAGAGGGCCACCATACTGTTATACTAAATAAGAAAATACAATGGAGAAACAGGGTGTAACCAAAATAGCCTCATATAATGTAAAAGGGATCCTGAATCCAGTTAAAAGATCCAAGATTCTACGCAAAATGAAAAAAGACAAAGCAGAAATAATATTTTTACAAGAAACCCACCTAACAGACGTGGAACACACTAAACTCAATAGACAAGGGTTTAAAATGATCTCTTCATCTTCATATAAATGGTGCAGTGGTTAGCACTGCGGCAGCATAGTTTACCCTTGGCCGGGGGATTGTGGGGATCGTGGGTTCGATCCCAGCCCCCGACCAACAGTGATCTGTGTGGAGTTTGCATGTTCTCCCCGTGTTGCGTGGGTTTACTCCGGGATTTCTCCGGTTTCCTCCCACATGCCAAAAACATGCATGTTAGGTTAATTGGCTGTTCTAAATTGTCCCTAGATATTTGTTTCCTATAGGCCCTTAGAATAGAGGGTTAGTATTAATGAAAGCGCTTTGAGTGGTCTTTGTGACTAGAAAAGCGCTATATAAGTGCAGGTTAGTTAGTTAGTAGTTAGATATAAATCAGGGAGGAGGAGGGGAGTAGCGACATTGATATCAACCAAAATTACATTTGAAAAAAAATCAGAACACAAAGATAAAGAAGGGAGGTACAGTTTGGTAACTGGGCGGCTAGAGGGAGAAGATATCACCCTGCTGAATGTATATGCACCACCAGGGGCTAAATGGAAATTTTATAAAAATGTATTCGACCTAATGATAACTAAAGCCCAAGGGTTAGTGATATGTGGTGGAGACTTCAATCTAAGACTGAATCCATACTGGGATGCGAAAGGTAATTCTTCACATCAAAATAACACCCAAAGTAAGAATACTCGGATGCTACTAAAAGAAATGGGAATCTGTGACGTATGGAGGGAATTCAACCCCAATGTAAAAGATTATACTTTTTATTCAACGCCACATTCATCTTACTCAAGGATTGATTACTTTTTTATGTTTAATAGAGACATTGGAAGAGTAAAAACATGTAAAATAGGACTGATGGATCTCTCCGACCACAGTCCGATCTATATGGACTTAAACATCCAAAAATACACAAATAATACATTTTCCTGGAGGTTGAATTCAAGTGTCCTGAAAGGACCACTGAAAGATGAATTGGAATCAGATATTCTCAGATATTTGGAAGAAAACGATAATGGAGAAGTATCTCCTTTAATACTGTGGGATGCGTGCAAAGCTGTAATAAGGGGAAAAATTATTGCAAAACTGGCAACCCAAAAGAAACTGAGACAAGAAAAACTAATCACACTAGAGTCAGAACTCAAGAACCTAGAAAAAGAACACAAAGACGACACTCAGTCTAATGGCTCGCTCAAGATTAAAGAAATTAAAACTCAAATAAATGAGATCTACACAATAGAAATCCAGAAGAAACTTACATTTCTGAAACAAAAACACTATGAAGCAGGCAGTAAATTGGCAAAATTACTAGCCTATAAATTGAGGAAACAACAAACGGAAAGAGCAATCTACAAAATCAGAGACCCAGTATCAAAGGAAATAAAATTCAGAATTCAGGATATTCTTAAAAGCTTCGAGAATTACTACAAGAACTTATACTCCCACAAAAAACATAAAAACGCATCCGAGACATTACTAAACACATTAAACCTTCCCCAACTTACGGATTCACAAAATAAAACCCTACTGTCAGAAATACAACCTAAAGAATTGGAAAAAGCAATTATCATATTATCCTTATCCTTCCTCTCGGCGCCACACCAGTAGGCTGCCTTTTGCAACAGCGGCTCGATTCCGAGTTTTTTTCCCTTCCTCTCTCTTTTGATCACTTTTTTTTTCACCCCACTTATATCACGGACACACAGATCGTCCCAAATGTCTCCTGAGCCGGTGGACGGAGCCACTGTTTATAGCAGGATACGATACAACAGGGAAGAGCTGCTAGCATTTAACCGCCACCCGGTCCCATTGGAAAAACTCGACATACCGAGAGAATTGAGGCGAAAGCGTCGCGGCTGCCGGGCTGGAGTAAGGCGGAGGACAAAAAATATAAGGTACAGACCCTCCCTTCCATCTGTTGTCATGGGAAATGTACGGTCGATACTGGGAAAGTTAGATGAGCTAGCGGCTATCTCCCGTTATGATAGCACTTACCGGGAGTGCTCTCTCCTTTTGTTTACTGAGACGTGGCTAACTGAACTAGCAGCAGATGCTAACATTGAGCTGGAGGGTTTTCACATGATACGAGCTGACCGAACACCAGACAGTGGCAAAGCAAGGGGCGGTGGAGTGATAATGTATGTTAACAACAACTGGTGCAGACCGGGACATGTCACTGTTAAACAACGACACTGCAGCAAAGACATTGAGTTGCTAGCTGTTAGCATGAGGCCTACATATCTCCCGAGAGAACACTCACACGTGATCTGCATTGTTGTTTATGCAAATCCGACGGCGAACGCTGGGACAGCGCGTGACGTCATCCATTCAGTAACCAGCAGGCTGCAGACAGAACACCCAGATGCTCTTCTCCTCATCTCAGGCGATTTCAACCACGTTTCACTGTCTCCCATTCTACCCACGTTCACCCAGTATGTCACATGCCACACTAGAGACAATAAAACACTGGATTTATTCTACGCAAACACTAAGGAGGCGTACACCTCATCACAACTCCCCCCACTTGGGAGATCGGATCACAACTTGGTTCATCTCCGGCCGGTGTACAAACCCCTAGTGCACAGACAACCTCCGGCCATGCACACTGTGGAGTTATGGTCTGAGGAGACAATGGACACTCTAAAGGACTGTTTTGAAGCCACCGCCTGGAAGCAGCTCTGCGATCCACATGGTGAGGACATCGATGGCCTCATTCACACCTTCACGGGCTACCTCAGCTTCTGTGTGGACAAATCCGTTCCCACCAAGACCATACGGCGTCACTCAAACAACAAACCCTGGATCAACCCTGAGATAAAAACACTTCTGAGAGAGAAGAAGAGGATCTTCAGGTCGGGGAACAGGGAGATGCTGAAGTCCGTACAGAGGGAGCTGAGGAGAAAGATCAGAGAAGGCAAGGACAGCTTCAGGAAGAAGATGGAGGACAAGCTGCAACAGAGCGACATCAGCGGGGTCTGGAGAAACCTCAAAACCATCTCGGGGCTCCAGAATACCTCCCCCCAGGCCACGGGGGGCAGGGAGTGGGCGAACAACCTGAATCTGTTTTTCAATAGATTTGACCAACCGCCCTCCCCCCTGTCTGCACAACAACCACTGCTGCCTCTAAGAAATCAAGTCCTGCTGCCCACTCCCCACTCCACCGACACCCCCCCCCCCCCACTCCCAACACACAGCCCCCCATCCTGACCCTGACCAAGACCCAAGTGAGGACGGAGCTGAGGAAGATCAAGGCGAGGAAGGCGTCGGGACCGGACGGCATCAGCGCAAAGCTCCTCAAGTCCTGTGCAGACCAGCTGTGTGGGATTGTGACGTATATCTTCAACATGAGCCTGAAACTGGGGAGGGTACCACAGCTGTGGAAAACATCTTGTGTGGTACCTGTACCAAAAACTTCCCACCCCAAAGACCTGAACAGCTACAGACCGGTGGCCTTGACGTCCCACTTGATGAAGACCTTGGAGAGACTGCTCCTTGCTCATCTCCGCCCCCTGGTGGAACCAGCGATGGATCCACTCCAGTTCGCCTACCAGCATGGCATTGGGGTGGAGGATGCGGTGATCTTCCTCCTTCACCGTTCTCTGTCCCACCTGGAGAAGCCCGGGAATATGGTGAGGATCATGTTCTTTGACTTCTCCAGTGCTTTCAACACCATCCAACCGATGATCCTGAAGGACAAGCTGCTGCGCGCAGGGGTGGACCAGCACCTGTCATCATGGATCCTGGACTACCTCACGAACCGGCCTCAGTTTGTGAGAACCCGGGACTGTGTTTCCGACACGATCATCAGTAGCACGGGGGCCCCCCAGGGAACGGTGCTGGCTCCCTTCCTGTTCACTCTTTATACTGCGGACTTCTCACACAACACAACACACTGCCATCTACAGAAGTTCTCTGATGACTCTGCGATCGTTGGTCTCATCTCCAACGGAGATGAAGCTGAGTACAGAGGGCTTATCCAGGACTTCGTGGACTGGTGCCATCGGAACTGCCTCCAGATCAACGCGAGGAAAACTAAGGAGCTGGTGGTGGACTGCCGCAGGCATGGGCAGCCCCTCACAGCACCAGTAAATATACAGGGAACAGACATCGAGATGGTGACATCCTATAAGTACCTGGGTATTCATCTGAATGTCACGCCACGCCATTCATCAGCGGCGCCACCTGCTCACGCACCTGACAATCATCAGCGGCGAGGGATAAAGGCCGTCTCGCCCGGAGGCTCAGCCTGAAGCCGTCAGACTTCGTCCCTCACCGTTGTGAGCATACTTCTCTTCAGCATCACCATTTTGGTAAGAAGATCGCTTACCTCTCTTCTTCAGTCTTCTCCCCTGTGCACAGGTGGATTCCCCAGCGGCGGACATCTCCACTCCATCGCCCAATCCTCGCTGCTGTACGGAGCTCTCCAGGTGGCTGTCTTCCGGGCTTCGCCCCCTTGTTGTGCCAGCTGTCCTGACCAACCAAGTAAGTCCTTCTCTCGCCATAAATCCCTCCTGTGTTGGTGTATGCCCGTCACCCTCTCCCTGTGCTCTCTCCATAGGGTTGCTCGGCTGTACGGTCACCTGCCTCTGTGCCTGGAGCAGACACCATCACCAACACATTTACATCCCGCAGACACGCACTCATTCACTCCTGCTGTTAATAAACTCTTTGAACTACTCTAAGCCTGTGTGTGTGCGTCTCCTGAGCCGTGCATTATGTCACTGAACAATAAACTAGACTGGTCACACAATACTGACGCACTCTACAAGAAGGGACAGCGCAGGCTGTTCCTGCTGAGGAGACTCAGGTCTTTTGGTGTACAAGGGGCGCTGCTGAAGTCATTCTATGACACGGTGGTGGCATCAGCCATCACTTTTGGAGTGGTCTGCTGGGGCAGTGGCATTACTGCAGCCGATAGGAAGAGACTGAACAAACTGATTAAGAAAGCTAGCTCTGTCCTGGGGCAGTGCCTTGATCCGATGGAGGAGATAGGAGAGAGAAGGACGGTGGCTAAACTGTCATCTCTGCTGGAGTCCGAGTTCCACCCTATGCAGGACATACTGGATGCACTGAGGAGCTCATTTAGCAGCAGACTACATCATCCCAGGTGCACAACCGAGAGGTTTCGTAGGTCCTTCCTACCAACGGCTGTCAGACTGTACAACCTAAGCAGGGCTGCTCGCAGAGATAGCAAAAAGACGTAACAAACTAATAGTTTTTTTGAATGCAAAAGATGCAATAGACTTACACAATGGTCCTCTCCGGCATACAACTAGGAACATACCGGTCGCTATGGAGGGTGAGAATATGTATGGGCACATAATCATACCATGTAGGATAACTAAGTAGACGGTTATGCTGTTTCATCCCACCTAGCAACAATGCTCTGCACTGTGTGTGTTTATATATTTACATATTTATTCCATCTAGCTACAATGCTCAGCACTGGGTGTGTTTATATTTATATATCTATATATTTATTCCATCTAGCTACAATGCTCCGCACTGTGTTTTTATATATCTACATATTATTCCATCTAGCTACATTGCTCCGCACTGTGTGTGTTTATATACTTGCATATTTATTCCACCTAGCTGCAATGCTCCGTACTGTGGGTGTTTATATATTTACATATTTATTCCATCCAGCTACAATGCTCTGCACTGTGTGTCTGTGTGTGTGTGTATATATATATATTTTATAGTAATATGTACATATGTATATTAGCTGCTCTTGCTTGCTTGTTTTTTTTCTTGCCTTCTGATTGTTGCTCTGAGTGTTGCTATCCCTGTGCTGTTGCAATCCTGGAATTTCCCCGTTGTGGGACTAATAAAGGCTTAGCTTATCTTATCTTATGAAACTTAAAGCTAACAAATCCCCAGGAGCAGATGGCTATACAGCAGAATGGTACAAAACCTTTAAACAGCAACTATCTCCTCTCCTCCTGAAAACATTTAACTACGTCCTCCACACAGGGGAAATCCCCCCCTCCTGGAGAGAAGGGGTCATTGCAGTTATACCTAAACCTGAAAAGGATAAACTAGACTGCTCCAACTACAGACCAATCAGTGTATTAAATCAGGACTATAAGCTTTTTACCACTATCCTTGCCAAAAGGTTAGAAAACATACTGACAGACTTAGTTCACTTAGACCAAACAGGTTTTATAAGACAAAGACAGACACAAGACAACATTCGACGCACTTTACACATAATTCATCATATAAAAAAATATAACTTAAATGCAGTCATATTGGGATTAGATGCCGAAAAAGCATTCGATTCGGTTGACTGGTCTTTCCTATATAGAATCTTATCCAGTTTCAATTTTCATAACAACTTCATTAGAACTATACAGGCATTATATAAAAAACCAACAGCTAAAATAAGGATTAACGGTAATTTATCATCATCTTTTGAGCTGGAAAGAGGATGTCGTCAGGGCTGCCCCCTGTCTCCACTGCTCTTTGCAATCTTCATAGAACCTCTGAGCCAATGGATAAGACAAAATCAAGAAATTCAAGGTATTACACTTGGTCAGAAGGAACATAAAATAGCACTCTTTGCTGATGACATTTTAATATACCTAGGGCAGCCAGACACTTCTCTACCAGAACTAATCTCAGTTTTTTCAGACTATGGAGATTTATCGGGGTACAAATTAAACATGCATAAAACCCAAGTCTTAACATTCAACTATGACCCAAATCATTTTTCACTAAATGAACTCAAAACTAACTGGGAGTTGGAATCTATGAAATATCTGGGGGTCAATATCCCGAAACAACTCGACAAAATTATAACACTAAACTATGATCCACTGGTGACTAAAATAAAATCTGACCTAGCAAGATGGAATATGATACCATTCTTAGGTACTGCACAAAGAATTGAAGCAGTCAAAATGAATATACTTCCACGTCTTCTATACCTTTTCCAAACAATACCGGTAGAACCTCCCAAAAAAACATGGCAGGAGCTGGACAGAAGGATCTCAAGATTCATATGGCAGGGCAAGAGACCTAGAATCAGATATAGAACCCTACAGCTAAACAAAGACAAAGGTGGGCTCGCGCTGCCAAATATCAGGGACTATTTTATAGCTGCACAAATTAAAACTTTAGTAGAGATATGTAACCCAGTCTACACTGCACAATGGAAGGAGATGGAATGCCAAATAACAAGTGACATCCCCCTACAGGCAATAATAGGGAACAATGCCTTAACTAAACTCTTGAATAACACCAACCCGTGGATAGAGACCCCGCTAAAAATTTGGTTTAAGATGGTCAGAGAGAATCAAGCTAAAGAGCCCTATCGACTTCTGCAATGGATTGCCTATGATCAAGACTTTACCCCCAATAAAACAGACACTAGATTTAAAGAGTGGAAAGAGAAAGGGCTGATAAAATATTACGATTTTTTTAAGGGGCAAACTTTAAGAAGTTTTGAAGATTTGAAAAAACAAGGTCTAATAAATCAAGATCTTTACAGGTTCTTTCAGCTTAGACACCACATAAACAATACACTTAAAAAGGAGGATTTGGAAAGGGCCCAGTCAGGTGTTCTGAAGGTCTTCTTAATGGCATATAAAGGGATCCCAGGGATCAGATACATTTCTAAAATATATCAAGGTCTTCAAGACTTAAAAGGAGACAACACATCATATATAAAAGAGAGATGGGAAAAAGAGGGGAATTTCACTTTACAACTGGAAATATGGGAAAAGCTAAATAAACAGCAATGGAAAAGTACCTCATCCCTGCAGTGGAGAGAATTTGGATGGAAAAATTTGGTAAGATTTTTCAGAACACCTGCACAAAACAAATTTACCCATAAGGAGTTGAACTGTTGGCGCTTGTGTGGTGAAAAGACTGCAAATCATTTTCATGTGTTTTGGTCATGCCCAATTATCCACCAATATTGGACCAACGTACAGACAATATTGGGGAAAATATTCAAAATAACAGTTCCCTTTTCTTTTGTAATTTTGTATTTGGGTTTACTACCGGACTCACTGGAAAGACGAGGAGATAAATACTTATTCAATGTTTTAATATTGGCAAGTAAAAAAGCCCTAACTAAAAAATGGATGCTGAAGGACTGTCCTACACCTGAAGATTGGATTAACGTGATTCAAGACATTTACTCGATGGAAAAGTTGACATTCGCACTGAGACAGGACATGGATGGGTTCATGAACTTTTGGCAACCCTGGATCGCATATGTGTCTTCCATTAGATCTAATCTTTGACAAATACCATTTCAATAATGGTCCCGCTCTTTGTTCCAACGCTACTCAGATGCTCTTTTACTTTTATTTACTTAATTTTCTGTTTGTTTTTTGCTGTTCTGTTTGTTTGTTTATTCGTTTTTTTGTTTGTTTTGTTTTGTTTTTATTTAATTCTCCTTAATTTCACTTTTTCTTTCACTTTAAAAAAAAAGGGGGGTGTTGTAATAACTATCCTACCAATGTTGTCAAATAGCAAAAAATAAGGGAACATGTGATGAAAATGTAAACAATGCAATGCTGTAATGACCTGTATACCCTTTACAAAAACTTAAATTAAAAAAAAAAAAAAAAAACAACATATGCATTAACGACCAGTGATGGTAATGGCTGGGGAAGGCTAAGAGGTGTAAAATATTGCTTGCTTGTACACTTTTTCTACCCACTGCATATCCAAGGGAAAGCCAAAATCTCAAGGTATACCTGTACACTATACAAAAAGGCCTCTAATAACTTTGTGTTTTCATTTTAACACATCTTTTTATTCTTAAAAAAAACAACAACAACAAATTCAGTTGACTCTTTGTAAAATTATTGAGATCAAGAAAAGACCAGCCCTGTCAAATGAGATTTTTGCTGCATCATTGTTTACTAATTATGAATATTGGGACATAAACAGTTTTGTGATTTCAGCAGATTACCATGCTTTGATCAAGAACAGAGAAAAAAATGTGCACTCGCCCTGCCACCACTGGCTCTAGCTGACTGCTTGGCTTGCTAATGTTAGCATGCTGACACATAAACAGTGCAAGCTAAAGTGTGAGATGGCGGCACTTTGAAAACCTATCGGACACCAGCCATTCCCCACCGTTGTTGGAGAACTCAGTGGCGTTGACACAGCCGAAATGTCCCAGCTTTTCAGCTGTGTCAGCATTTTGGCTGATCCAACTTCTTGGATCAGCCAGCCAGCATACGCCTCTGGAACTCCTCCTTCAGGAGCACCTGCACAGTGAGTTCTCTGCGTGACAGAAAGCCCACTGAGGAGAGCATACCGCAGCCCTTCATCTCCCTTCATCTCCTTCGTCTCCTTCAGGTCTTCACCACTCCGTTCTGTATTTTCACCACTGCTCTCCAGACATCTGGTCGTGGTGTTAGAAAGATGGGCTCCACCATGGCTCTACACTATGGAGGCTACCCCGCTGCCTGGTGATGTCATTGTTTTGTTGCTCCTCTGTTCTTCTTGGCCAGTCCCAGCAGCAGCTTTCTGCTCCCGAGGAGGCTCTGCTTTCCCTGTCTGCTGCCACAGGCATAATACTACTACTGCTACTAATAATAATAATAATAATAATGTGAAAAATAAGTAATCCACATGTCATGGTAAAATCGTTTTATGTGACATGTGACTTTTATGTCCTTTCTCCCGCTTGCCACTGTACATAATCTCTGCTGTCATTGGTAGCCTAGCCTTAGCCTGTGCGCTAATAATTTATTTAGTCCACATATGAAGCAAATCGAGGGGGTGAAGGGGCGGTGCTATCAAGTTGAGGTCTGTTGCATCTATGTTTTTATAGACACTATTGTACTGTACAACTGTACAATGACAATAAAGCCTATTCTATTCTGTTGAATGATGAATTGATTATGCAGTTCTGCACACAAAATGGCCAACATTATAGGCTTGAAATATAAAAACAGATTACAATATTGCATTCAACATACAACCTTAACCCCTTGCACTCTGGTCAATTTCCCTAAAAACGCCAAAAAATAACGTACCCAAAGTAAATCAAAAGCTGTTCTTCAACCCTTTGCAGCATCTTCATGGGGTTGGTCTCATTTAAAAGAAAACACTTTGATTTTTTTGGCAAAACAGTCATAATCTCTCTAAGTGCTCCTGCCACTGAGTAACAGTCATCTAAACATACTGAACTTGAAGAAAATAAATTTCGCCTGGGTGTTTTTTTTGATACAAATGCTTGCAAATAACACACAGCTGTCAGATCCAGGCTGGAAAATGCAACAGAAATGTAGAACCAAGTGTTATCAAGCTGAGGTCAAAATTTTGTAACAATACCACAAAAAATGAATATATTACACAGCTTTCTTCACAGGTTGTTCCCAGGCATTTTTGAACTGTGTCAAATTGTGCCAAATGGCACAGTTTGGAAAAACGTCTGTAACTTTTGAATGATTCAATATAGAAGCTTGATGTTGGGCTCTAATGAAAGGTGACACTCAGGGCTGTGTGTGTGTGTGGGGGGGTTGTTTATTCATTCATGAATGAATGAATGAACAAACAAGCCCCCACACACAAAGAAGCATGCCACGTAAAAAATGTGTGGCTTTTTTTTTACAAGAAAAAAGAACCTACAGTGCACTAAAAATTATACTAAAATATCTGCAATGTAGAAGATAACAACTCCCCCCCCACCCCCCGCTACAGAGGACGGACATCGCCCGGTGCGCCGCGGTCTACTACGCACAGTTGTACTAAAATATCTGCAATAATATCTGCAATCCGCTACAGAAGAGTAGCGGGGGGGAAGGGCGTTCACGGTCCAGACGCGGCGCATGAACCATGTACTGCGGCGCACGGACTGAACACGGTTCGTGCACCGCGGCTACTACGCACAGTTGTAATTTACCGATCGGTCAAAAGTCATTTTTGATTACAATTTTCAGGGATAAAGAATAATTTAGCTTATAACACTTACCTGTCCACAACAGCAGTGTCGATGGCGAACTTCTCTTCCTCATTGTCAGACGAACATGACGCTGGTCCGCTTGTTACGGACTCGTGGTTCTGGTCACGCGACCCGGTCAAACCATAATTCCATTACTGCGGTTTTGCGCTTCCATGATTGCGGTTTTGGCAAACAATTTTTCAAAACAAATAAAAACAGTAGTAAGAAAAAAAGACTGGCGAACGCGTGTGTGTCACCCAGCGGCTAAAACAAAACAGATTTTGCAAGGGAGGCACGCTTTCGAACTACTGTGCTTCAATTGGCTCGCTGTATTCGCAGCCGTTGGTAGGCGGGTCCTTCTTGCTAGGTTTTCAGTCATTGGTTCTTCAAGGTTTCAGAAACCCAATTCAAGGCTCTTATTAGTCGAATGAGAGGTCAATCACATCTAAACCAATCAAAGCACTCCTTTGGCTTTCTGTTCGCGGCTGTGTCTGTAGTGGAAGAACGGAAATGCAGCTTTTTTTTTTTTTCAGTGCCTCCTAGGACACATAGTGTGAGTCCTAGGACACCCTCGTGCACCCTAGGACGCAGAGACGTGCCCGCCCGCGGTACACCGAAGTGCAAGAGGTTAAGTACATTAATAGGAACTGATCATAGTGGTTTGTTTGTTCATTTGTTTGTAGGATTATCAAAAACTTCTGGTTGGATTTTCATGACATTTTTATCAAAGGTGGCCCTTGAGCCAAGATTGAACCCATTAGATTTTGGAGCCCCTGACAACAAGGTGCCAGTATCTAGATATAGAGGGGTTGCACTGAACTCACATGGGTCACGTGTATTTTGTTTACGCTGCCATTTTGGACGGCAACACAAAAGGCTAACCACGCGAGCGTGACAATGGAACAATCAGCAGAGCTACAGCTTAGTGGTTATTGCGCACAACAGCTGGATCAAGCAGTGTGTGTGGCAGCCTCAAAAGTCATATTTATTTCTAAAGAACCATGTTTTGGAGGAGACAGGTGCTGCATAACACCGTTGGTTTGACCAGCTGATCACCACCTGAGGATTAATAAAAAATAATAAAGTAGCGTGTGCCGGTATTAAAACTGTCATTAAAGACAGAAGACAAAATCCATGATGCACAACACTGGGGTGAACTCAGGCTGATGAAAATAATTTAAATTTATACAGCCATGATATATGATGTACATGAGCTTATTGGTTCAGTTACAGGCATTGGTGAAATAAGTGAATAAAGTGTTTTAAGTGTCAGTTGCCTGGTCATTTTAAAAGTATACATGTCAAACATAAGAATTTATACTTACATTTTAGAAGAGATGAAGTAATGTCTCCTCCCTCCTCCCCTTCCCTCAGCTGTGCCCACAGCTGTTCTGGACAGTTCTCCTGTGTGATATTATTCAGAACGGGAGTGAAAATACTTCCATGGCTTGTTCTGTTGTACATCATTCATACAGGTAAAGTTATTTATTTATTTAACCCAATATGGTGACTGTATACAGTCACTGCAGCTGTGCTGTGAGCGCTGTGCTGCTGAGCCTGATGTGTTAGTTTACCACTGGAGTTAACCAGAAAATCCATGATGGATACCAGTTATTAATTAGTAACACCAGACTTAGTCAAAGAAATATCTTCTTAGAATAGGTTCAGGTTCAGGTTCAGGTTCAGGTTACTTTATTTGTACCCGTAGGTAGATTTGTTTTGCAGTTGGTGACATCCATATTTACAAGCCACTAATTACATTCCACATAGACACAAACACAGGCACACATCTTACAAATAGGTAAATATGAAATATGTACAATATAATTTTTATAGCTTGTTCAACTCTTTGACAGCAGCAGGGACAAAGCTGTTTTTGTAGCGCTGGGTTCTACTTTTTGGGACAGCAAACCTCCGTCTGGAGGGAAGAAGCTGAAAGTTGCAGTGCAAAGGGTGGGAGTCATCATTTAAAATCGAGTCGGCCATCCTCTGTACTTGTCTGGTGTACAGGGATGTCAGGCTCAGCTGTGACTCACCAAGCAAACGACTGGACCATCTGACTACCTGATCCAAGGATTTCCTCTGTTTCAGTTTTATCTGACCAAACCATGACATTAAAGAAAAGGATAAAACAGATTCAATAAAAGCCCGATAAAACATAGTCATTATGGTTCGGTCAATTTGGAAGCGTGCAAGTTTCCTCAAACAATGCAAATTTTGTTGAGCCTTTTTGCACACCCTTTCACAGTTCACCTCAAAGTTCAATCCACTATCAATAATCATCCCAAGATATTTGTACGATTGTACACATTCGGTGGTCTGGCCTTTTAGTATGGTGACTTTGTGCCTGGGAGTTTTCCTCCTAAAGTCAATAATCATATCTTTCGTTTTTGTTGTATTCAGCTGCAGGTAGGAATCCTCACACCAGTGAACAAAGTCATCAACTACTGGGCCGTGGCCACTCTCACCATCCTGGAGGAGACTGACAATGACTGAGTCATCAGCATACTTTATAATGTGTCTGTTGTCATGTCTGCTCCGACACATGCTTGTGTACAGGATGAAGAGTAGTGGTGACAACACACACCCCTGAGGAGAGCCAGTAGAAGAGCACTTTAGGTCAGACAATGTGCCATTGACCCTTACTCTCTGCGTCCTGTTGGTTAAGAAATCCAGAATCCAACCCACCAGATTATTGCTTAAATCAAATTGTTGCAGGAGCCTTTTAACTAAAATATGAGGTTGGATTGTATTAAAGGCAGAAGAAAAGTCCACAAATAAAAGCCTGGCGTGTGTCCCATTAAAATCCAGATGTTTAAAAAGCATGTCAAACAGAGTGACAGTGGCATCCTCCACTCCTCTGTGAGGCCTATAGGCAAACTGCAGAGGATCCAATGCATGTTCAGTCTGCCTTAGGACCTCACATCTGACCAGTTTTTCAAAAATTTTCATTAAAATTGAAGTCAAAGCAACTGGTCTAAAGTCATTTACCATTTTAGGACAGCTGGATTTTGGAACGGGAACAACCACGGCATCTTTCCAGATCTTAGGCACATGTTGTGTCTGTAAGGACTTATTGAAAATATAATGAAATATAGGACTCAGTTCATGTGCACAGGACTTTACCAGGCATCCACATATATTATCAGGGCCCTGACTTTTGTTCACTTTTACAGCGCGGAACTCCCTTTTAACATCCTGCATCTCAATATTAAAGTGCTGATTGTCTTTGAGTTTCTGTTTCAAATCTTGGATTTCTGTGCTAAAATCAAAGGAGTCAAAACGACCATAAAAACAATTAAGAGCATTAGCCAGCTCTGTGTCTGAACTAAAACCATCTAAAAACACATGATTACTGCGCTCTGTGCTCTGAAGGCCTGCAATAGTTTTCATACTGGCCCAGGCCGAACCAAGTTTATTTGCTGCCATCTTGCTTTCCAACTCTGATTTATAATTCTGTTTTGCTCTTAAAATTTCGGCCTTCAGGTCCTTGGTGGCAACCTGTAGCTCAGAAACAGACCCCTGTTTAAAGGCAAGAGCTTTCCTCTGTAAGCAGGATTTAACTGATTTAGTTACCCATGGTTTGTTGTTGGGGTATATTTTGACACGTTTACGTGGAACAATCTTATTTTGACAGTAAGCCATGTATGAGCATGTGAGCTCAGCCAGAGAGTCCAAATCATCCCCGCAGGCCATTATGAACATCTTCCAGTCTGTACAATCAAAGCATTCCTGGAGGCTGTGCTCTGAATCTTCTGTCCACACATCAATGTCTCTCATCTCCACCTTGCCTCTTCTGAGAGCAGTTTTATATGTGGGCAGCAAATGAACACAGTTGTGATCTGAGGATCCTAAAGGAGGAAGGGGGAGTGATTTATAGGCCCTCTCTATGGATCCATAGCACAGGTCCAATGTCTTTTTTCGCCTGGTTGGGCAGGAGACATACTGATGAAAGTTTTTAAGTGTCTTCTTTAAAGAAACATGGTTAAAATCCCCAAGAATGAAGTTTGGCGCCTCTGGAGAAATTGACAGCAGCCGCTGCACCACATCAGAGATGGTGCTGGAGGCGGAGTCAGCGTCTGCCCTCGGATGAATGTACACAACTGTGATGAAAAGTTGGGGAAACTCTCGAGGCAAATAAAAGGGGCGAAGCGACACAGACAGCAGCTCCACATCGGGTGTACAGATGCGCTCTCTGACCGTGACAGATGTGCAGTACTGCTTATTAATGTATAAACATACGCCGCCCCCCTGACGCTTCCCAGTTACCTCTTCCTGCCGATCCGAGCACAGCGGAGCTCCAAAGCCGTCAATCCACAGGTCTGCATCTCGATCATGTGCAGTAAGCCAAGATTCAGTGAAAGCCATGACGCAGCAGTTCTTAAAATCCTTCTGGTAACGTACGTTGCCTTGAATTTCCTCCACCTTGTTTCTCACAGACTGTGCATTCCCAAAAATGATCGAAGGAAGAGGAATGTTACCAAACTGACGTCTCCTAAGGCGCAATTTCATACCTCCACGTCTTCCACGCTTCCTCCTGCCGCTTCTTTTTTCACCGCTGTGTCTGTCTCTCAAAATAAAGTCCGGCAGTTCAAGTTTGGGCTCAATCACAGACGCTGCATCAGCTGTGTTAAAGCGTAGCAACACGTCCCTGGAATATTGTATTCTGCCCGCTATTCTGCTCGCCATGGAGCCGAACGCGTTTACCTCAGAGACAAAGAGCCACAGCACAGATAGCAGCAGTGCGAGAGAGGAGAGGAAATCCATGTTGCAGATACCAGGGAGCTCTTCGCCATATATTCCACAAACGCTCCAGGGCAGAAACGACACAGAGGATTTTCTAAAAACGTAAAAAAGTACAAAAAACACACACACGCACACACGCACTATATCATCAAGCTGCTGGTCGCTGCGTGCGCATGCGCCCTCTTAGGCAAATTTACCACAATTTATCTTTGTAGAATTAATTTACCACAGTACTGACACTGGATATGGTGACTCTCTGCACTCTGAAGCACAAAAAAAGATGAAAATGACATTCTTTAAAAGTTCTGAGCCCAATCACAGCTGTATGAAAAATATTTAAAATTTCAGAAGCTAAAAGTGTAATTCAAGTTTCTGCATCTGATCAATTAGATTTTAGATTTTCTGCTTAAATCCGCTGTTTTGGCTGCAGTGATATAAATGCGTATGAAACATTTATAACTACTAAAAGCTGCCTCTTTAATCTTTAGAGTAAATTGCCCCTTGACGCCTGTCGTCGCGAATTCGCATCAAACCGCTTCCACTCCAAATGCAACCAAAATACCATCTGTATTCCTCCACTTCCGGTTGGAGCACTTCCAGCACATACCTAGGAACCTTTTGCAAGCATTAGTTTCTCGTAGGAACGGTCAGAGACGGAGCACCATCCATTTCCTGATTGCTAGGGTTAGGGTTAGGGTTAGGGTTATAGTTTGGCAGTCATGAGAGCTGAAAATACTGAAAATAACTTTGTTGCATAAATAAAAGACTCTTCATACTTGAGATGGGAACAGGTGCTTTTTTACCTTTTTTTAACATAGATGCCTGTTGTCGCTAATTTGCATCATACCTAAAATTATATCTATTTTATGTGCTATAGTCAAATTAACTTTCTCAACTTAATTTAGCATCTACTTGAAAGCAAAAACACAAGTGAATTTTTTTTTTTCATAATTGGAAATAAATTCAGGCGTTAAGGGGTTAAAACACTCATCAAAATCTAACCAAAGGCAAACTGATCACTGCTCAATATAACCTGAGGATATATTGCTCAATATAACCTCAATATAAGGATGCACTGCTTGATATAACCTGATATGATCAAATAATTCTGCGCTGCATCAGCTCACTCATGTTTTGCGCAGGCATGGTCACCTTCAGATTGATAAATACCGAACTTTGCACTGAATTGGTGTAAGACTATTTTTCTGTTAGATAAATTAGTGTCACGATCTAGCACGGGGGGATTCACCGTGCTTTGTCTCTTTGCCTTTTTGTTTTTCCTTATTTGTATAATATTGTATTTTGGAGTTCTTTGCCTGTGATATTATTACCTCCGCCAGGCCGCAGGAGGTTATGTTTTTGCCAGCGTTTGTCTGTCTGTTTGTCTGTTTGTCTGTTTGTCTGTCTCTCTGTTGGTTAGCAAGATAACTCAAAAAGTTTTGGACGGATTTCGATGAAACTTTCAGGCATTGTTGGAAATGGTACAAGGAAGAACTGATTAAATTTTGGGGATGATCCCGATCACCGTCTGGATCCAGGAATTTTTTAAAGAATTCTTTAACATTGTGAGATAGGGCCATTTTCTACATGTGTGCAGGCGCAATGGAGGGCGCTGGTCGTCGTGTCTGACGAACACAAACTCCGCGTTCTTCAAAGTTTTAGGCACAAAAACACGCGGAAAACAGTGGTGGGCTGGGCCCGGCAGCGTGCCTGTGTTTGCGCTACGCTGCAAAAGCTGAGACGGGCAGCTGTCTGGCGCGGGATTATTTGGCAGAAATTCCCCGGGCAGCCATAGGGGCTGAGCAAAAACAAGCTCTCTGCCGGGGAAGCTTCCAAATCCTCTTTTGCTGCGGAGCGCAACCCCAATAAAACCCACGGCAACCTGTCTACCCAATTTGCATCCGTCAGTGAACCCCTGAGTGCTGCTTTCAGTGATCTATGAAAACGCTCGCATAACCCATTGGCCTGTGGGTTGTACGCGGTTGTGCGATGAATTGCAATGCCCGCAGCCTGGGAGTTTGGAGATGGAGGAGATGGACACAACAGCAACGCTTGAGTTTATTACCTCCGCCAAGGAGGTAATGCTTTTACTGCCATTTGTCTGTTTGTCTGTCTGTTACCAACATAACTCAAAAAGTTATGAACGGATTTTGACGAAATTTTCAGGAAAGGTGTGTAATGGCACAGGGAACAGATGATTAGATTTTGGTGATGATCTGAGAGTGCATACCTCCACCAAGGGCTTTGTTTGTATTTGTGCAGCAGGATTACACAAAAAATACTGGATGGATTTGGATGAAATTTTCACCAGAGGTGGTTCTTGGCCTAGAGAGGAACCCATTACATTTTGGGGATGATCTGAGAATGCATACCTCAGCCAAGGCTCTTCTCACAGTGTGTCAGCCACAAAACTCCAAAACTAATGGACAGACTTCGATGCAATTTTCACCACAAGTGGCGATAGGCCTACACACAAGCCCATTACATTTTGGAGGTGATCCATGAGAAACGGAAGGAGCCTTGGCGGAGGTATGCGCTCTATGAGTGCTTTTCTAGTTTCTAGTTTGCTTTCACAATTGTTTCTTTGTATGATTTATTTTCCTGTTTACGTTCAGTGTAGTCTTGTTGTTTACACATTTGGGTTTAGTTGTCTTTATTTGTTTCCACTTTATTTTTGCTAGTGTCTTCTCTTTCTTTCTCTCTCAGGAGCTACAGTCAGAGGCACTCCTTGGTTGTGGGCGGTTCTCCTGTCAAACTGTCAGCTCCGCCTCCTTTCATGACTCACAGCTGATTGTCATTTTCTCTCCAGCCCACTCATGTCATTCACACCGGGTACTATTTGTGTTTGATTGTTTTTAGCCTTATTTAAGGGCTGTTATTTTCATTTCTCTTTGCTAGAGTCTCAGTTATCGTCTCCACCAGAATCCTGGCCCTGTTGTGGTGTGCTGTAAGTCTGCTTTGTATTTCAGTTTGTATTTTCTGTTTTTGCACTGTTTGGGATTTTGTGTTCTGGTAAATAAATATCACAAACTGCAGTCCAGCATGTGGCTGTCTCTTCTCTGCCCTGAAAGGTGATTCATGACAATTAGGACCATTGTTTTCAAGTTATAACCTTATAAATCTGTATTTATGGTAATACATAGCTGAGTACAGGTGCATCTCAATAAATTAGAATGTCAACTAAAAGTTGCATTATTTAGGTAATTCAATTCAAAAAAATTAAACTATATTATATAGAGTCATTACACACAGAGTGATATATTTCAAGTGTTTATTTATTTTAATTTTGATGATTATGGCTTACAGCCCATGAAAACCCAAAATCAGTTTCTCAGAAAATTAGAATATTACATAAAATTAATTTTAAGAAATAGCTTTTTAATAGAAATGTTGGCTGACTGAAAAGTATGTCCATGTACACACTCAATAATTGACCGAGGCTCCTTTTGGATTAATTACTGTATCAGTGTGGCGTGGCATGGAGGTGATCAGCCTGTGGCACTGCTGAGATGTTATGAAGGCCCAGGCTGCTTTGATAATGACCTTCAGCTCGTCTGCATTGTTGGGTCTGGTGTCTCTCATCTTCCTCTTGACAATCCTCCATAGATTCTCTATGGGGTTTAGGTCAGGAGAGTTTGCTGGCCAATCAAACACAGTGATGCCATGGTCATTAAACCAGGTTTTGATACTTTTGGCAGTGTGTGTGTGTGTGGGGGGGGGGGGCAAGTCCTGCAGGAAAATGAAATCAGCTTCTCCATAAAGCTTGTCAGCAGAGGGAAGCATGAAGTGCTCTAAAATTTCTTGGTAGATGACTGCGCTGCCTTTGGTCTTGATAAAACACAGTGGACCAACACCAGCAGATGACATGGTTCCTCAAATCATCACTGACTGTGGAAACTTCACACTAAACCTCAAGGAACTTAGATTATGTGCCTCTCCACTTTTTCTCCAGACTGTAGGACTTTGATTTCCAAATGAAATGTAAAATTTTCTTTTATCTGAACAGAGGTCATCTGCTGGTGTTTGTCTATTGTGTTTTATCAAGACCAAAGTCACCGCAGTCGTCTACCAGGAAATTTTAGAACACTTCATGCTTCCCTCTGCTGACAAACTTTATGAAGAAGCTGAAAATGAATCTATATAATATAGAAGTTTGATTTTTTTGAATTGAATTACCTAAATCAATCAACTTTTTGTTGACATTCTAATTTATTGAGATGCACTTGTATATTGTCCACTCTGGTTAAGTGCCAATGGATACTAGTTGTCATGCAGTGACCCTCGCGGATCACCATAAGACGCCAAAAGTCCACCGATGAGTTTTGCAATGATGGTGATTTATTTACAAAACACGAGACACACATACAAGACTATGACTGTGACGAAAAAACACTGAACACTGAGCATGGGACCGTAAGGCTAACCCCAGCCACTTACGGTCTAAAACATGGCATGACATGAACGAGCAAAGCACGAGAATATACACACGAACCTGACCAGACCAGAACGATGAATGTCTGACGAAGCTTGGATGATGTCTGACAATACTCCTGCAATCTAACTGCCGTCAGCGTCCGCCTAATAAGGGCGAGCCCTAACGAGCAGTAATGACAGTCAGCTGGCCGACTTTGACAGCTTGGACCCCCACCGAGCGCCTTCACAATAAGAGCCCGGTGAAGTCAGAATATAACCCACAGCTGTCAAAGCCGGCAGCGAGCTATACGTAGCCCGAGCGCGGACAAGACTGGCGCTCGGGTCACAACAGTACCCTCCCTCTGAGGGCGGGATTCCAGAATGCCCATAGACCACCCTGCCCCCCCCACCCCCTCCAGGGTGGGCGGCTGGGGGCAGGTCCAGAGGAGAGAGACCAAACCCAGAAACAGTACAATAAAACACAGTCAAGACCAGGCAAGGGAAACAAAACTAACACAGCACAATGACAAAAAAATATACCAAACACTCAGATCAGATTAAATGCCAAAATAACAAATACAGCAAACAGCACAGGACAGCAAGAAAAAATTAAATTTTTGCCCACGTTTCACAAGAAAATGGCTTCTCACCTGTGTGAATGCTCGAGTGAATTTTCAAATAACCAAATACAGAAAAACAGAACAATTACTGGGTCAAACCTAACTGCACATAAAACAAAATAAGGCAACTGCAGGGTAAACTACAAATACTCACAGATACCCAAATAACCATTACAAAAACACAGGGTAACAACAACAACAAAAAAAACCAGAACAATTACTGGATCATCCCTCACCAAAAAAGTGACCTCTACTCCCCAACAGTTCATGCCAATCGGCGGAGACCAGGCGACACAGGAACAGTTCAGGTGGTCTCCCCGCGTCCAATGGCCAATGGGCGGTCATGGGGGGGCGGGACATGACCGGGCAGCTCATCACAGTCCAAAGCCCAGCACATCCACTCCTCTGGTGGCCGAACCAGGTCGCCCAGCAAAACACATAACATGTCGGGTGGCCGACCCGAAGCGCCGAACCAGCGAAGCAGTTCCTCAGGCGGCCGACCCGCGTCCCTCAGCCACCAGTACCGGGTGAAAACAGCCCGCGGTGGCCTCCCTGGTAGAGACAAAGCTCGGGAGAGCCGGGGCGAGCGAGAAGGGACCCCCACGGCCCCTGGCGATGATGCACAGGGGCAACGACTCAGTAGAGGGACTAGAAGGCAAAGATGAGCCTGAACTCCATCTGACAGCGAAGGGTCTGCAGCTCCTCCACTGTCCGCGGACCACACCGGCGCTGCACCTCCGCTGGACCCCGATTGAGTCCCGGCTGCACCCACGTCGGACCCCGATTGGGCCAAAGCCGCTCCCGCTCCCGTCCGGCCCTGATTGGGCCAGAACCGCGCATGAGGTGGACCCTGATTTGGCCTCTGGCGCACCCACATCAGACCCCGATTGGGCCAAGGCTGCTCCCGCGATGGACCTCGATTGGTTCTCGGGCGCCCCCCCGTCGGACCCCGATTGGGCCACCGCAGCCTCCACAACGGACCCCGACTGGGTCGGTGCAGCTCCGCTGACAATCTCCACCCCTGAACCTGGGACCTCCAAATCAGTGACCCCGACTGGCTCCATGCCGGCGACACTACAATGAAGCTCACACACAACAGGAAAACCGGGATCAGTATCACCGGTAGCAACAGAACCCAGCGAGACGAGCTCGGGCACAGCAGGCGGCTGCTCCTCACTCGCCTCCCCGAGAGGCAGGCACAAATGCTCCGAAACAGAGGACAGAGACACAATAGGGAGCCCTTGGCTGCACTCGGGTTCTATTGCCACCCAGGCCTTCGTTGATCCAGGTTCAGGGTGGCGACTCTCGTCCGCAGGCTCCAACTCAGCTGCATTGGGCTCCGCAGCTGGCAAGATGACATCTGCAGCCTGAGGTTCCTCCCGCGCTGATGTCCACACCGATGACCCGTATGGCGTGGGGGCAGGGGACACTCGACCCACTGATTCAGACCGTTCCGGCGAGGAAACCCGGGGACGCTTCTCCATCGGCATAGGTTCCAGGCCGCAGTCTGCTCTCCTCCCCTGTCCATGACGTGGCTGCTGGGCTGGATCCAGGCTTTTCAGCCACGCAGGCCCCCTCCTCCTCCCGCGACGTAGGCCTGGCGTCGCGGACCACTCGGCAAGGGAAGACACAGAGGCAGCAGGTTTAGAAATAACAGTTACAGCAGGTGGCGGAAGCTCGGGGGGCTGCGAACCCCGAACTCCGGCCCCAGGAGTCAGACAAGGCAGATCATAATAATGATGGGAAGAAACAATTTGCACTTGCCTGCCTCCTGGAGAGAAGGTGGTGCCTGCTGCAGCAGGTGGAGTTCTCCTTTTATCCCTCCGGGAGAAAATGGCAGGCTCCTCGGGGCCACGAGGAGGAGCCGCTCGAGATGGATTGCTGACAGGCCTCGCCGAAGCATGACTCACAGCATTCCCAGCCGTGGGGGGTGACGTCACGGAGGAGGACATGGCAGTCGGGGCGACGCGGGCACGAGGAGCAGACAGCGCAGCTGGAACAGATGACCTGTGGGCGGTGGCTGCGGGGATTCCCTTCTGTCGAGACGTGAATGATGCGGCCAACAGGGAGGCTGGGTCCCTCCGACGACCCGGAGCTGGATCCGGACGGGATTCTCGTTGGGGCTTGGTAGGAGCACGGCTATGGGGCCTACTGGCCGATGGAGTGGCGAAGGGCCCAGGAACACATGACACTGGGACTGGGCGGGCGGCAGGCACTGGATTCCGATCCACAGGTCCCCTGCCGGGCTTTCCCTCCAGCCGATGAATCTCCACTCTCGCCAGGGATGCTGTCCTCGCGGGAGGTGGAGGGGTTTCCTGGAGCGCCTTCTCCCTCAATGTGCGCTGTGCAAAAATCCGTGATAACCTCTTTTCTCCTTCCGGAATATAGGTAAGATGGTAACGGTGCACAGCCCGCTGTGCGAGGCATAAGTAATGATCGGCCGCTTCAGTGGGCATGAGACGGGCGGCTTCCGCCAGATAGCCGTCAATCTCCTACAGCCACTCCAGGCAATAATCACACTCGCTGTCGGGCATCTCCCTCCCAAGTCCAACTACAGGAGAAAAAACTCCACACAATAGCAAAACTCACGGAAGAAAGGCGTCTCGGTGTGGCGTCTCCATTTAGACATCCGTGGCAGGAGTATACTGTCATGTACGGCGGCTCCATTTGGACGCTATGGCGGGAGCATACTGTCATGCGGTGACCTTCGCGGATCACCATAAGACGCCAAGAGTCCACCGATGAGTTTTGCAATGATGGTGATTTATTTACAAAACACGAGACACACATACAAGACTATTACTCTGATGAAAAAACACTGAACACTGAGCATGGGACCGTAAGGCTAACCCCAGCCACTTACGGTCTAAAACATGGCATGACATGAACGAGCAAAGCACAAGAATATACACACGAACCTGACCAGACCAGAACGATGAATGTCTGACGAGGCTTGGATGATGTCTGACGATACTCCTGCAATCTAACTGCCGTCAGCGTCCGCCTAATAAGGGCGAGCCCTAACGAGCAGTAATGACAGTCAGCTGGCCGACCTTGACAGCCGGGAGCCCCACCAAGCGCCTTCACAATAAGAGCCCGGTGAAGCCAGAATATAACCCACAGCTGTCAAAGCCAGCAGCGAGCTATACGTAGCCCGAGCGCGGACAAGACTGGCGCTCGGGTCACAACACTAGTATACTGTATAATGCAATAATATTTAATCTGCCATCAGAATTTACATATTAAAATTTTAAAAATTCTAGAAATATATAGCCAGTGCATTGTTGTGGCCCAGCTTTGCCCCCAAACAATTCCAGGATACTTTGCCGAATGTGTCACGAGCAGCTGCCTTCATGCATTTGCGAAAAGGTCCATGGTGTATGGATAAAATAAGTAACAGGACAGGCTAAAAATGCTAAAAAGAAAAAAATCATTATAAATCAGGATAGTGACAAATGTCACTGTCAAAAAGCATACGTGGAAATCTGAAAGACCCTACCTCGTATGAAATGTGCACTACGCAGTCTGGTGTTGGATGTGGGCTTCCAATCTTTGCAGTTGACAGCTGTCACCCACTGTTGTCTTTGCTCTTCATCTGATGGGAAATGGTAGAAAGATATACCCTCCACCGTGCCCTGTCTATTAGTACAGCCAACTGCACAGCAGTGGAACACCATTTCAGATATTTTGTTCTCAACACAGAGCCCAAACAATGTGCCGTCCCAGAAGCCTTCCAATATGGCAGACAATGTTGCACGTGACCACTGACGTCACGTGCAACCCCTCTATAGGCCACTTCCACTTCAAGCATTGATATGAGCCTCAAGTGGCCAAGCTGCCACATCTAAAAAAAAACAATATTTGGCCCAGATATCTCAAAACAAATGCGGTGCTGTGAAAAAGTATTTGACTTCTTGATTTTGTATATTTTTGCATATTTGTCACTCTTAAATGTTTCAGATCAAACAAATTTTAATATTATACAAAGATAACCCGAGAAAATACAAAATGCAGGTGTTAAATGATGATTTCATTTATTAAGGGAAAAACTATCCAAACCTACAGTATCTCACAAAAGTGAGTACACCTGTCTGGAAGACAGACTCATGAGCGGAATTACACTCATGACATTTATTAACAGAAACAACTGAAGTCCAAAAAAATGTGCAGACGTACAAAAATGCAAATAAGAAAAAACTTACAGCTGGAGTTCCTGGGCTGACACCACCCAGCGAACATGGGAGTTGAGAATGAAGTACACAGATGAGAGCATGAATGACGATCAATAGTCCAGCAATGAGAGACAGAACAGAAGCAGAATAAGTACAAGTGGGTAATGACGTGAATGGTGTGGGTGCACCTGAACAGGGGAAAGAGAGAACCAAAATGACAATTGGAATCAGCTGATGATGATGATGAGAGGGGAGTAGTTGGACTGGCAGTATGACAGGCAACACCTAGGCAAAGTGCAGACCCGAGCTGCTGCCTGTCAGCTGCCAGCCCACAGAACCAATATAAGAAATGAACACTCAGAAACCAACTGGAAATAAATTGCACATGAAACAAAACATGGCCAAAACAGACGGAACATAAACAAGGAAAATAGAAGGCAGTATGAACTCAAAAAGGACATAATAATGCAACATATAAATATGAATACAGAGAAAAAGACATGGAACTGAGTTTGGGAGAAAATCCAAACTCAGTTCATGACAGAGCCCCCCTCTCAAAGTAACATCAACAGAAAAAAAAGAAGAAAAAAAAAAGAGCCTGCCCTCCCCACCAAAGAAAAGAGGTACAACAATAATCCACCCCGGGTGGGTGGGTGGGGGAGAAAGAGGTTCGGAGGGAATACAACAAGACCCCGCTCAGGGCCCACACCAGAAAAAATACAGAGCAGGCCCCCTGGCCCAGGCAACTCAAAGTTTGGGGGGCTAATGAGAGTCCCAGGCCCAGTGGAGAGCAAGGTGGAGCCGGTCAGGTGGCCTGCCAAAGTCCCAGGCCAACTGGATGGCCAGGTGGAATGAATTGGGTGGCCTGCTGGAAAATATGGGCCACCCAACCCGGTGGCTCAGTTGTTCTGGCAGGCAGCCCAAGTTCTTTAGTCACCAGTCCTGGAGAGGTAACCCAGGAGGCTGCTTTCCCCCGGAAGACAAACTGGCGGGAAGCAAATCCGGGGAAAAGGGACCACGACGGCATCTGACAGTGAAGGAAGGGGGACCACGAAGGCATCTGGCAGTGGAAAGCTCAGACAACAAAGTCAGAGAGGCAGAGTCAGGGTCACTGGCAATGGCAGAGCCCAGCAAGGCGAGCTCAGGCGCAGCGGCCGGCTGCACCCGGCTCTCCTCACCAAGAGTAAGGCAAGATCTCTCCAGGGCAGAAAAGAGAAAAATAAAAGAGATCACTTGCCTGAGCTCGGGCTCCACCACTGTCCAGGACTCCGTCGAGCCAGCTGACAATGATGTTTTGGGCCCGGTCCATTGGTGGTCCAGCTCTGCTGTTGGCTTTGCTGCAGCAGCCTCCACAGCAGGCATGATGGTGATCGCAGTTTCAATCTCCCCAGATGACGTGACCCCCACTGGTGGCTCTTCTGGCATGGCAACTGGAGATTGGCTCACCAATGGTACTGGAGTAGGATCTTTCAGGACCTCAGGCGCCCCCCGCGTATGGTGGCTTTGTCCCACGGCTGACGGGCACTCAGAGAGGAAAAGAGGAGACACGGAGAGGACTGGTGAGCAATGGGTGGCTGCAGCAGGTGAAGAGAACTCAGGGAACTGCGAACCCTGAGCCTCATCACCGGGAGTCAGGCAAGACATGCAGTCATTAAAAGAAGAGGAAATAAATGCCACTTGCCTGTCATCCCGGTGTGTGATGTTATCTGCTGCAGCCGGTGAATAGTCATCCCTCTCCGCATCTATGGTGACCCTGGATTCCACTGTGGATTGTGGAAGAACCGCCTCAGTAGACACGGAACTGGGCATCGCCCGGGGAAGCCTGGGGGACCTCTCAACAGCAGGAGAATACGTCAGGGTGACAGAGGTTGCAGCAGCGGCGGAGAGAGATTGAGGTGGCGGAACAGCCAACAAAGGAGAGCGACAGAGGGGCCCTGCTGCGGGAATAGTCAGGCTCAACGTGGGGGATATGGTTGTCGAAGAGGAGGAGGGACAGTTTGCCACGGGAAGACAATGATGCCGTGGGACAGATGGAAGAGGTGGAGGCATAGGCGGTAGTGGAGGCAGGTGGAGGTCGAGCACCCAGTGATGGAAGTGCACACTGGGTCTGGCCTCCAGCAGATTTGCCACTCCACCCCAACACAGCATCTTGTCTTTGCGGGATCTGCTGCTCCGAGCACCGGCTGTCATGTCCTCGATCACAGAGACGAGCTCCAGCTCGTTCCGACTCCACCTTTTCTTCCTACTGACTGAGTTACCTGTTGAATCCATCAGATGAGTTCCAACGGGCCGTGAGTTAAAAAAGCACAAAAAGAAAATAATGCCTGAGTGTATCAGCTGAGTCTTTTTTTTTTCTGGCTGGACTATTCTGTCATGTTTGTGCCCCTATGGGGCAGGAAGACAGACTCGTACACAGAATTACACTCATGACATTTATTAACAGAAAGAACTGAAGTCCAAAAAACTGTGCAGATGCACAAAAATGCAAATAATAAAAAACTTACAGCTGGTGTTCCTTGGCCAACACCGCCCAGCGAACATGTGAGTTGAGAATGAGGTACACAGATGAGAGCACGAATGACAATCAATAGTCCAGCAATGAGAGACAGAACAGAAGCAGACTAAATACCAGTGGGTAATGACGTGAATGAACACCGGTGTGGGTGCACCTGAACAGGGGGAGAGAGTCAAAATGACAATTGGAATCAGCTGATAATGATGATGATGAGAGGGGAGTAGTTGGACTGGCAGTATGACAGGCAACGCCTACGCAAAGTGCAGACCCGAGCTGCTGCCTGTCAGCTGCCAGCCCACAAATATCCAAATTGTGCCCAATTAGCCATTTTCCCTCTCCGGTGTCATGTGACTCGTTAGTGTTACAAAGTCTCAGGTGTGAATGGGGAGCAGGTGTGTAAAATTTGGTGTTATCGCTCTCACACTCTCTCATACTGGACACTGGAAGTTCAACATGGCACCTCATGGCAAAGAACTCTCTGAGGATCTGAAAAAAAAGAATTGTTGCTCTACATAAAGATGGCCTAGGCTACAAGAAGATTGCCAACACCCTGAAACTGAGCTGCAGCACGGTGGCCAAAACCATTCAGCGGTTTAACAGAACAGGTTCCACTCAGAACAGGCCTTACCATGGTCGACCAAAGAAATTGAGTGCACGTGCTCAGAGTCATAGCCACAGGTTGTCCTTTGAAACCAGACGTATGAGTGCTGCCAGCATTGCTGCAGAGGTTGAAGGGGTGGGGGGTCAGCCTGTCACTGCTCAGACCACACGCCGCACACTGCATCAAATTGGTCTGCATGGCTGTCGTCCTAGAAGGAAGCCCCTTTTAAAGATGATGCACAAGAAAGCCCGCAAACAGTTTGCTGAAGACAAGCAGACTGAGGACATGGATTACTGGAACCATGTCCTGTGGTCTGATGAGACCAAGATAAACTTATTTGATTCAGATGGTGTCAAGCATGAGTGGTGGCAACCAGATGAGGAGTACAAAGACAAGTGTGTCTTTCCTACAGTCAAGCATGGTGGTGGGAGTGTCATGGTTTGGGGCTGCATGAGTGCTGAGGGCACTGAAGAGCTACAGTTCATTGAGGGAACCATGAATGCCAACATGTACTGTGACATACTGAAGCAGAGCATGATCCCTTCCCTTCGGAAACTGGGCCGCAGGGCAGTATTCCAGCATGATAACAACCCCAAACACACCTCCAAGACGACCACTGCCTTGCTAAAGAAACTGAGGGTAAAGGTGATGGACTGGCCAAGCATGTCTCCACACCTAAACCCTACTGAGCATCTGTGGGGCATCCTTAAATGGAACGTGGATGAGCGGAAGGTGTCTAAAACCATGATGTTGTCATGGAGGAGAGGAAGAGGATTCCAGTGGCAACCTGTGAAGCTCTAGTGAACATGCCCAAGAGAGTTAAGGCAGTGCTGGAAAATAATGGTGGCCACACAAAATATTGACACTTTTTTATGTATATGTGGTTTCTTAGTTTTTTTTAATTTTAAATAAATTTGCAAAAATCAAACATTGACACTTTGGGCACAATTTGGACATTTTCACTTAAGGGTGTACTCACTTTTGTTGCCAGCAGTTTAGACATTAATGGCTGTATGTTGAGTTATTTTGAGGGGACAGCAAATTTACACCGTTATACGAGCTGTATAAAATAAGATAAGATAAGCCTTTATTAGTCCCACAACGGGGAAATTCCAGGATTGTAACAGCACAGGGATAGCAACACTCAGAGCAACAATTAAGAAGATAAGAAAAATAAGAGCAGTGAATATACATATGTACACATAAATATATAAATATATATACACAGTGCGGAGCATTGTAGCTAGATGGAATAAGCAGCATAACCGTCTACTTAGTTATCCTACGTAGTATGAATATGTACCCATACATATTGTCACCCTCCGTAGCGACTGATATTGTCCTAGTTGTATACTGGAGAGGACCATTTGTGTAAGTCTATTGCGTCTTTTGCATTCAATACTATTAGGTCGTCACCTTTTTTTGCTATCTCTGCGAGCAGCCCTGCTTAGGTTATACAGTCTGACAGCCGTAGGTAGGAAGGACCTGCAAAACCTCTCGGTTGCGCACCTGGGATGATGTAGTCTACTGCTAAATGAGCTCCTCAGTGCGTTCAGTATGTCCTGCATAGGGTGGGACTCGGACTCCAGCAGAGATGACAGTTTAGCCACCATCCTTCTCTCTCCTATCTCCTCCACTGGGTCAAGGCGTTGCCCCAGGACAGAGCTAGCTTTCTTGATTAGTTTGTTTAGTCTCTTCCTATCGGCTGCTGTCATGCCACTGCCCCAGCAGACCACTCCAAAAATGATGGCTGATACCACCACCGTGTCATAGAACGTCTTCAGCAGCGCCCCTTGTACACCAAAAGACCTGAGCCTCCTCAGTAGGAACAGTCTGTGCTGTCCCTTCTTGTAGAGTGCGTCGGTATTGTGTGACCAGTCTAGTTTATTGTTCGGATGAACACCCAGGTACTTGTAGGATGTCACCATCTCAATGTCTGTTCCCTGGATGTTTACTGGTGCTGTGAGCGGTTGTCCTTGCCTGCGGCAGTCCACCACCAGCTCCTCAGTTTTCCTCGCGTTGATCTGGAGGTAGTTCCGATGGTACCAGTCCACAAAGTCCTGGATAAGTCCTCTGTACTCAGCTTCATCTCCGTTAGAGATGAGGCCGACGATCGCAGAGTCATCAGAGAACTTCTGTAGATGGCAGTGTGTTGTGTTGTGTGAGAAGTCCACAGTATAAAGGGTGAATAGGAAGGGAGCCAAAACCATTCCCTGGGGGGCGCCCCGTGCTACCGATGATCATGTCGGACACACAATCCCAGGTTCTCACAAACTGTGGCCGGTTAGTGAGGTAGTCCAGGATCCATGATGACAGGTGCTGGTCCACCCCTGCGCACAGCATCTTGTCCTTCAGGATCATCGGTAGGATGGTGTTGAAAGCACTGGAGAAGTCAAAGAACATGATCCTCACTGCATTCCTGGGCTTCTCCAGGTGGGACAGAGAGCTGGTAGGCTAACTGGAGTGGATCCGTTGCTGGTCCCACCAGGGGGCAGAGGTGAGCAAGGAGCAGTCTCTCCAGGGTCTTCATCATGTGAGACGTCAGGGCCACTGGTCTGTAGCTGTTCAGGTCTTTGGGGTGGGAAGTCTTTGGTACAGGTACCACACAAGATGTTTTCCACAACTGTGATACCCTCCCCAGCTTCAGGCTCAGGTTGAAGATGTGCTCCACAATCCCACACAGCTGGTCTGCACAGGACTTGAGGAGCTTTGCGCTGATGCCGTCCGGTCCCGAGGCCTTCCTCGCCTTGATCTTCCTCAGCTCCGTCCTCACCTGGGTCTTAGTGAGGGTCAGGTTGGGGGACTGTGTGCTGGGAGTGGGGGGTGTTGGTGGAGTGGGGTGTGGACAGCAGGTCTCGATGACTTTAGAGGCAGCAGTGGTTGTTGTGCAGTCGGGGGGGGGGGCGGTTGGTCAAACCTATTAAAAAACAGGTTCAGATTGTTCGCCCACTCCCTGCCCGCCATGGCCTGAGAGGAGGTATTCTGGAGCCCAGAGATGGTTTTAAGGTTTCTCCAGACCCCGCCGATGTTGCTTTGTTGCAGCTTGTCCTCCATCTTCTTCCTGAAGCTGTCCTTGCCTTCTCTGATCGTTCTCCTCAGCTCCCTCTGTACGGACTTCAGCATCTCCCTGTTCCCCGACTTGAAGATCCTCTTCTTCTCTCTCAGAAGTGTTTTTATCTCAGGGGTTGATCCAGGGTTTGTTGTTCGAGCAACACCGTATGGTCTTGGTGGGTACGGTGTTGTCCACATAGAAGCTGATGTAGTCTGTGATGGTGTGAGTGAGGCCATCGATGTCCTCACCATGTGGATCACAGAGCTGCTCCAAGGCAGTGGTTTCAAAACAGTCCTTTAGAGCGTCCATTGCCTCTTCAGACCATAACTTCACTGTGTGCATGACCAGAGGTTGTCTGTGTACTAGGGGTTTGTACACCGGCAGGAGATGAATCAAGTTGTGAGCCGATCTCCCGAGTGGGGGGAGTGGTGATGAGGTGTATGCCTCCTTAGTATTTGCATAGAATAAGTCCAGTGTTTTATTGTCTCTAGTGCGGCATGTGACATACTGGGTGAATGTGGGTAGAATGGGGGACAGTGAAATATGGTTGAAATCACCTGAGATGAGATGAAGAGCATCTCAGGGATGGCAACAGGAAATTCTGATTTCAGCTGAAATCTAATTTGGTCGACTGACTTATGGGGGGGCCGGGGGGCGCAGCCCCCCCGAAGCTGGGAGGTTTTCAGTAAAATAGAAGTAATTTAGACTGAAAAAAATGATGAAATACTAGACTTAGATAAATCATTAAATTTAATGAAAAGTTAACTTACTTTTTCTTCAATGTTGTCTCACTGTCTTTAGTCCAACATATTTAACAGGTCTATAAGAGTTTATTATGCTATTTACACTATTTACACTGGTCACCAAGTCACTTCTAATGTGAAACTTTCTTCCTTTTGGCAGCAAGCTGTGTCAGTCTCTGAACTTTGAACTTCATCTCCTTTTCTGGTTTCTTCAGAAACTGTACGAGTGTTTCTGTTACCTCGTCGAACTTTGAGCCAGTTTTCACCTTTACTGTCACTTTTCTCTCAAGCCAATTCCATCGGAACTTATTTTTGACACTTTTGTCTATTTCTAGCACTGATGACTCCTTATCCTTCGATAAAAATCTCATAATTCCGCTGAAAACAATACCGAAAGCTCAGAATTCCAACATGAACCAGGGATGTGATTTGGGGTTGGTGAAATTATCTGAAAATTTTGCAGGGGGTCTGGGGAACGCAATCCCCCAGTGGGGTCCGGGGCAGAGCGGGGGAAGCTCCTGGGTTTTTATGATTTTTAAGTACCAGAACTGTGCTTAAATGACATAAAACAAACAGCTGAATGCCACTTATTACTGTATAATATTGACTTATGTTCCAAGAAGATAGCATTCCTAAAATATTCCAACAAGCATTATCCATCACATGCTTTAACACTTGATCAAATCAAAATCAGTTAATTTTATCTATTCCATAATAGAAATAAAATTCCAACACACCATTACTTTTTATAATTTCAGCATTCATTTCAGATCACCAGTTTCAATCTCCATTGAGACTTGAGCAGTTCATTTTGCACAATCACTGATGCAGCCAAATCTTAGAAATATTCAAAAGTTATGAGTCAATATCCACTGTGCACTGTCAATTTCAAACTGTTTGGAATCATAAAAGTAATCTAACTAAATTGTTTTGCTATTTTTTCTCCTCAACATCAATGTCAGGGCGCTGCATGAGTTTTGGGGGATGGTTAACTTTTATAACTGTTTCCTCCCCTGCGCAGCCCAGCTCATACAGCCGTTGTACGCTGCACTCAAACGGAAACCGGCGGACAGAGTCGACTGGACTTCTGAACGGGAGCAGGCATTCTGAGGTTAAAACAGCGCTCACTACCGACGCCTCGGACATGGGCATAGCGGCTGTCATGGAGCAATGCGTTGCCGGTTCTTGGCAGCCGCTCACCTTTTTTTTTTAGCAGGTCTTTGCACGACAGTGAGCGTAAATACAGCGTGTTCGACAGAGAGTTAATGGCTCTCCACCTGGCCATACGCCACTTCCAGTTCTGCCTGAAAGGGCGCACCTTCACTGCGTTCGTGGACCACAAGCCACTTACGTACTTAACATACTTTATCTTCCTGGAAGATAAAATAAAGCGGAATTCGGTGAATTACCGGAAAAATCACATCCCTGAGAACAAGCCACCATGAATTTTTGACAAAGCATACAACGAGCCATTTGATTGGTCCAATCGTTTGCAACTATCCAATCGCAGGGCTGTTTACAATACAGCAGTAGCTTGAGTACATCCGGGTTATCGCGGGAGACTTGACCCGGAAAGCGCAGAGCGCTTATGTAATTGTGTTGATTTTCGCTAAAATCGGTAACAATAAGGTACCTTACCCCCCCTAAAATTTTCTCAACGGATTTAGACGATTCACAGAAATGATCAATTTGAAAATAAATCGGCGGAAATCCGCGGATCAGCGGAAAATTGCCATCCCTGGCATCTGGGTGTTGTCAGCAGCCTGCCAATTAGCTGAGTGAATGACGTTACGCGCTGTCCCAGTGTTCGTTGTTGGATTTGCATAAATAACAATGCAGATCACGTGTGAGTATTCCCTTGGGAGATAGGTAGGCCGCATGCTAACAGCTAGCAACTCAATGTCTTTGTTGCGGTGTTGTTGTTTAACCGTGATATGTCCCGGTCTGCACCAGCTGCTATTGACATACATTATCACTCCTCCGCCCCTTGCCTTCCCACTGTCTGGTGTTCGGTCTGCCCGTATTGCGTGGAAACCCTCCAGTTCGATGTTAGCATCTGTTGCTAGTTCTGTTAGCCACGTCTCAGTAAACAACATCAAGCTAGTCTCTCTGAACACGCTCTTGTAGCGGGAGATAGCCTCTAGCTCGTCAGTCTTATTGAGTAGCAATCGTACATTCCCCATAATAACGGATGGGAGGACGGGTCTGTACCTTATATTCCTTGCCCGCCGTCTTACTCCAGCTCGAAATCCACACCGTTTCCGTCTTATTTCTCCCGGTATGTCGAGTTTTTGCATTAGCATCGTGGGCCAGTTAAGTGCTAACAGCTGGTCTCTATTGTACTGCCTCCTGCAAGAAACAGTGGCTCCGTTCGCTGGCTCAGGAGACATTTGGGTGATCTACGTGTCTGTGATGGAATAAAGGTGTCGCCAGGTCAGAAAGATTAGCAAGAGAGCCAGATAGTAAATAGAAATAGGAAGAAATTGATCCGCTGTTGCAAAAAGGCAGCCTACTCGTGTGGCGCCGGAAGTAGAGAAAAAAAAAATACTGACTACAGTACACTGTATACTGACTACATTGTATCAAAGTGTCATATCTTCAGTGTTGTCCCATTTAAAGATACCATAAAATATTTACAAAAATGTGAGGAGCATACTCACTTTTGTGAGATACTGTACCTGGCCCTATGTGAAAAAGTAATTGCCCCCTAAACCTAATAGCTGGTTGTGCCAGCCTTGGCAGCAACAACTGCAATCAAGTATTTATGATACCTGGCAGTGTGTCTTTTACATCACTTTTGAGGAATTCTGGCCCACTCTTCTTTACAGAATTGTCTTAATTCAACCACATTGGAGGGCTTGAGCTTGAGGTCATGAACTGATGGATGGACATTCTCTTTCAGGATTTTCTGATAGACAGCAGAATTCATGATTCCATCAGTTACAACAAAACATAATTGATGGAAATAACTTCTTTTACATAGGGGCAGGCAGTTTTTGATAGCTTTTGTCCCTTAATAAATGAAATCATCATTTAAAAACTAGACTTTGTATTTACTCTGGTTATCTTTGTCTAATGCTAAAATTTATTTGATGATCTGAAATATTTAAGCGTGACAAATATGCAAAAATGTAAGAAATCTGGAAGGGGCAAATGCTTTTTCACAGCACTGTATATGCCACCCTCTGGCCATGATGAGGCACATTTGCCTTTTCTCTGCCATTGCTTTGGCTTGCTTATAGCCTAGATCCAGCAAACATCCTAGATCCTCTTTGTAATGCATAAACTTATGCATTACAAACAGGAACCCAATTGCAGTCATTCCATGCGATGTGGGCCAGATGAAATGTCAGGTTTGGGTCCCCTCTGGCCCACACCAGTTTAGCTATGTGGGGCAGAGATGGATCAGTGTCCTAATGGGCAATTTTAATCCACAAATACACAGGCGCAGATGACTAGGGGGAAGGGAGATCGTCACTTCCTTGTGGTAACGTATCGTCACTTCCTGTTTTGCTGTCTGCCTGTGTGGTTTGCTCTCCAGCTCTCGAGCCACTAGCTATGGCTACTAGCTCTCTTTCCTCTCCTCCTCTGGTGTGCTCTCTCTGTCAGATGTTTAGCTACACCTCTGCCTCTTTTAGTGATAACGGTAAATGTAATAAATGTTGTCTTTTTGAGGCGCTCGAGGCGAGGTTGTCTGATTTGGAATCCCGGCTCCGCTGCATTGAAACACCGTCTGCGCCAGTTAATCTCGACGGACGCCCATTAGCTGCAGCGGAGCTAGCTAGCTTAGCCCCCCCTGTCCCCGGTTCCCCGGCTCTCCTCAGCAGCGAGGAGACTGGGTGGGTGACGGTGAGAAGGAAGCCTAGTCGCAAAGCCCCGGTTCACCACCAACCTGTTCACGTTTCTAATCGTTTTTCCCCGCTCAGCGACACACCCGCTGAGGAAAAAACTCTGATCATTGGCGACTCTGTAGTCAGAAACGTGAACCTAGAGACTCCAGCGGCCATAGTCAAATGCATTCCTGGGGCCAGAGCAGGCGACATCGAGTCAAATTTGAAAATGCTGGCTAAAAGTAACTGTAAATATTCCACAATTGTTATTCACGCCAGCATTAATGACATCCGTCTCCGGCAGTCGGAAGTCACGAAACTTAATATAGAATCGGTGTGTGAGTTTGCCAAAACGATGTCTGCCACTGTAGTATTCTCTGGGCCCCTCCCCAATCTGACCAGTGATGACATGTTTAGTCGCTCGTCATCCTTGAACCGCTGGCTGTCTGTGTGGTGTCCTAAAAATGACGTGGGCTACATTGACAATTGGAGCTCTTTTTGGGGAAAACCTGGTCTTATGAGACGAGACAGCATTCATCCCACTTTGGATGGTGCTTCTCATTTATCTAACAATCTGGCATCTTTTTTATCCAAATTTCCAAAACCATGACTACTCAGAGTTGGGACCAGGAAGCAGAGTCGCAGTCTTACACGCCTCTCTGCAGCTCCTCTTCATCCGCCACCCCTCAGCTTAGCCCCTGTCTTCCCCATCAGAGAATCGTTGTCTGCTCCCTCCAAAGTGAATAAAAATATAATGTATAAGCATCCCAAAGTGATAAAGCAAAATATTGGTAAAACTCAAATTAAACATAAAGCCTCTAAATTGAATGATTTGGCCTCTGTTCCTCCTCATAATTTAAAAATTAAATGTGGTTTATTAAATATTAGGTCTCTAACTCCCAAGTCTCTGTTAGTCCATGATCTGTTAATTGATCATCAGATTGATTTAATTTCCCTTACAGAGACTTGGTTAGGGCAAGAGGATTATGTTGGTTTAAATGAATCAACTCCCTCTGGTTATTTAAACTGTCAAAATCCCAGAAGTTCTGGTCGTGGAGGAGGAGTAGCAACAATTTACCATTCCAAATTACTAGTTAATGTAAAGCAAAAAACATGTTATAATTCCTTTGAGGGCCTGGTCCTCAGTGTTGGGCACTTTAGCAATTCCAGGTTAAACCCAATTTTATTTGCCATAGTTTATCGTCCCCCATCAACCTATTCAGAATTTTTATCCGAATTTGCTGATTTCTTAGCTGATTTAGTGCTGAAATCTGATAGAATAATTATAGTAGGGGACTTTAATATACATGTGGATGTAGATAGTGACTGCCTTAATGTGGCTTTTAATTCAATATTAGACTCGATTGGGTTTTCTCTGAAAGTAGGAAATTCTACTCATTACCTCCACCATACATTGGACCTTGTTCTGACATATGGCATAGAAATAGAAAATCTTGTAGTGTCTCCTCATAACCCTGTACTGTCAGACCATTGTCTGTTAACCTTTGATTTTACTATTTCTGACTATTTGGCTCCTAAAGAAAAATATTATCACAGTAGATGCCTCTCAGATGATGCTGTTTCCAAATTTATGCAGATTGTTTCCTCTATGCCATGTGTCAACACAACGGAAATAAGCTATAGACAGCTTGCTCCTTCTGTAATTGATAACATGGTGGATAGTGTTTCAGCTTCTCTGCATCAGACTCTAGACTTGGTGGCCCCCTTAAAAAAGAAAAAGTCTAATCAGAGATTTTTAACTCCTTGGTTCAACACAGAAACTCGTAGCTTAAAACAGAAGACTCGTCAATTAGAAAGAAAATGGCGCTCTACTAATTTAGATGAAATCTATTTAGCTTGGAGAAATCATCTTTTAATTTATAAAAAATCTCTTAGAAAAGCTAGAACGAGTTATTACTCTGCATTAATAGAAGAGAACAAGAATAATCCCAGGTTTCTTTTCAGTACTGTAGCCAGGCTGACAAAGAGTCAGGACTCTGTCAATCCTAGCATCCCCTTAGAGCTTACTAGTCAGGACTTTATGAACTTTTTCAATAATAAAATTTCATCCATCAGAGATAAAATCAATCAGATTCTTCCCACAGTTAACTTAAATACTGTAACTACTACAACTCCTTCTATTGATGTCTGTCTTGATGAGTTTACTCCAATCGACCTTTGTGAGTTAGACAAAATAGTTTCCTCATCCAAACCTTCAACTTGTCTTTTAGACCCTATTCCTACCAGGTTATTTAAAGAAGTCTTCCCACTTATTGGTAGCTTTATTCTTCATATAATCAATTCTTCATTAACTTTAGGCCATGTACCGCAGGCTTTTAAAACGGCTGTAATTAAACCCTTACTCAAAAAGCCAACGCTAGATCCAGGAGCTTTAGCTAACTATAGACCAATCTCTAATCTCCCTTTCATTTCAAAAATCTTAGAAAGAGTTGTTGCTACGCAATTATTTGACCACCTGCAGGGAAATGGTTTACTTGAGGAGTTTCAATCTGGGTTTAGAATCCATCATAGTACTGAAACAGCCTTAGCGAAGGTCACTGACGACCTCCTCATTGCATCTGATAATGGACTAGTTTCTGTACTTGTCCTTTTAGATCTTAGTGCAGCTTTTGATACTATTGATCATAATATTCTACTTGATAGATTAGAACACTATGTTGGACTTAATGGAACTTCGTTGCAGTGGTTTAGATCTTATTTATCTGATAGGTTCCAGTTTGTTCATGTAAATGATGAGTTTTCTCTCAGCTCAAAGCTTAGTCATGGAGTTCCACAGGGATCTGTGCTTGGCCCTACTCTTTTTAGTTTATATATGCTTCCGTTAGGCAACATTATTAGAAAGCACTGTATACATTTTCACTGTTATGCAGATGACACACAATTATACCTGTCAATGAAGCCAGATGATACTAATCAATTAGCCAAGTTAGAAGCCTGTCTTAAGGAAATCAAAGCTTGGATGACTTGTAATTTCCTGCTATTAAATTCAGATAAGACTGAAGTCATTCTTGTTGGTCCAAAAAAACTTAGAAATTCCTTTCCAAATCAAACTTTCAGTTTGGATGCAGTTACTTTTTCTCTTAATAGCTCTGTGAGGAACCTTGGAGTTATTTTTGATCAGGATTTGTCCTTCAATTCACATATTAAATTTGTTTCTAAGACTGCCTTCTATCATTTGCGTAATATTGCCAAGATTAGGAGCATCTTGTCTCAGAGTGATGCTGAGAAGCTGATCCACGCTTTTGTTAGCTCGAGATTAGATTATTGTAATTCTTTATTATCAGGCTGTCCTAAAACATCTTTAAAAAGTCTTCAGCTGATCCAAAATGCTGCAGCAAGAGTTTTAACAGGTACTAGAAAGAGAGATCATATCTCTCCGGTTCTGGTCTCCCTTCATTGGCTTCCCATAGAGTTTAGAATTAAGTTTAAAATCCTTCTTCTTACTTACAAAGCTCTAAACAATCAGGCTCCTTTTTATTTAAAAGATCTGATACTACCGTATCATCCTAACAGAGCACTACGCTCCCAAAATGCAGGTTTACTTGTAATACCTAGAATCTCCAAAAGTACAATGGGAGGCAGAGCCTTCAGTTATCAAGCTCCTCTCCTGTGGAATCAGCTGCCAATCTGGATTCGGGAGTCAGACTCGATCTCTGTTTTTAAGAATAGGGCTAAAACCTACCTTTTTGATATAGCCTACAATTAGGGAGGGATCATGTGTTTCTGAACCCTCCCTTAGTTATGCTGCTAATAGATTTAGTCAGCCGGGGGACCTCCAGTAATGCACTGGGCCTCACTCCTTTCCTCACTCTCTATGAATTTTTTTTTTTTTTTTTTTTTTTTTTTTTTTTTTTTTTGCTGGTCATTAACATTTGTTTGTTCTCTCCCATAGATTGAGTCCCCATCGTGCTGTTTGCTCTCTACATGTCTGTTCTTTTCTTCTTCTCTGTCCCCTCACCCCCCAGCCAGTCGCAGCAGATGACTGCCCCTCCCTGAGCCTGGTTCTGCTGGAGGTTTCTTCCTGTTAAAAGGGAGTTTTTCCTCTCCACCGTCGCCAAGTGCTTGCTCACAGGGGATCGCCTGATTGCTGGGGTCTTTCTGCAACTGTGGGGGTCCTCCCTACAGTTGATAGTGCTATGAGATGACTGTTGTTGTGAAATGGCGCTATATAAATAAAGTTGAATTGAATTGAATTGAATTGAATTGAATTGACTTATGACGCTCTGTCAGATGACACATTTAATCACATTTTAAATGATGGACAAAAAGCTTTGGCAGAGGAATGCTCTCTTTGAGTGCCCCTATATCATGTAGTCATTTAATGCATAAGTTTTACTGTACTATTATTATTTTTTTCATTTAGGGATTGTCTGATGACATGATTTTTTGGATTTTTTTTTTTATTCTGCACTTTTCACTTTCTTAAAATTTGCCACATTTAACAGTGACATATAAACTTTAAAAACGATTATTTGTGAGGAGGTGCTTATATAAATGCAAGGAAAATATGTGTAGTTTTGCGTTTTTTCATACATGCTGTTTGATTGCAAAGTGCCTCCATTTGAACAAAAATGTGCCACCTTGTGGTCATATGAAGGCAGTGTCTAATCAAAGCAACCTTTCATTCTCCTCCTAAGCTCATTTGAACATTTATATTCCCCTGAAACATCCGAATTAAACCACTAAATTCTAAATATAAACTGAAACGTGTGAATGGTTAGGATGATTTAGGACAAAATGTGTCTGATGCTAGTTTGCATTTTTATGCCGATGACACAATTATTTACTGCTTTGGCTCTTCGCCTGCTAATGCTGTTGCTTCTCTGCAGAAAGCTTTTAATGTGGTGCAGCACACACTTCTGCAGCTAAAACTAGTCCTTAATGTTGACAAAACTAAACTGATGTGGTTTTCAAATTTTAGGAAGAGTCCACAAATTATTTCCACAGTGTCCACTTCTGAGGGAAATGAAATTGAGGTGGTTCACTCGTACAAGTATCTTGGTATCTTGCTTGATGACGCTCTGACTTTTAAGCCCCATGTTGAAAATCTTGTGAAGAAACTCAAACTGAAGCTGGGTTTTTTATTCCGAAATAAATGTTGTTTTTCTTTTGAGGTTAAAAAGCATCTTGTTACTGCAACTTTTTTTATCTATTTTAGATTATGGAGATTTTTTGTATATGAACGCTTCAGCTCAGTGTCTGAGTAAGATTGACTCTGTATATCATGCTGTTTTGAGGTTTGTTACAAACTGTAGAGCCTTGACCCATCACTGTGAACTGTATTCTAGAGTGGGATGGCCCTCTTTGTCCACCAGGAGGTTGACTCACTGGTACATTTTTATTTACAAGGCCATGCTTGGACTGCTGCCCCCTTACATCTGTAATTTAATCACACTGAGAAGTGTTGATTCTTATGTTCTGCGTTCTCATGATCATTTGTTGCTTTCTGTTCCTTTTGCCCGTACTGAGCTGGGAAAAAGAGCTTTCATGTTCTCAGCTCCCTCTACACGGAACATGTTGCAAAAAGACTGGAAACTAACGGAACTTGTTTCATTGAACGGCTTTAAATCCAGATTGAGAACACTTGAGACGGCCTCACTAATTTGTAACTGTTTTATATGATTTGTATGTCATTGTAAGTGTAATTGTGATTTTTTTTTTGCTGCCTCTTGGCCAGGACTCCCTTGAAAAAGAGGTTTTTTAATCTCAATGGGATTTTCCTGGTTAAATAAAGGTTAAAAAAATGGAAAAACTCATATTGCAGTTCACAAGAGGGGATTTGCATATATGATGAAACGGATCTAGACAAAGCATAATGAATAAGACGCACACTAAGATGGAAATATGCCACATAGGTTATATCTGATCTGCAAAGGTTTGCGTTGTATGTTCTGGTACCATGAAATTAAATGTTCAGAAGCAATTCTTGAAATGTATTTTTTTTAAAAATGCAAGCTGGCCACTAGATGGTGCCCTTCCACTTCTCACCTTTTCCCTTCTCACCCACATCCTCCCTGAAATAATCTCTCCGTGGGATCGACTGTCATCCGCTATAGTATCTTTTCTTAGAAGGCAGAAAGATACTCAAGATCAGCTACTGTTTTCAGATTTTATTACCTTGTTGTAAGGAACATTTTCAAATACTGTGGTATACTTTGTTTTTTTCTGTAAAACTCTAGAATTGGATTTATTTTTACTGTAAAAAAAAAAAAAAAAAAAACTTTTTATCAATTGGGAGGATTAGAAAACCTCCTGCAACGCTTCTCCACGTAGCTTTTTCTATTCTATTCTATTCAAACAGCTATAATGTTTCCAGATTCCCAGCCTTGCCACCGCGCGCTCCTCTGGCTGCGAACCATAATCCGCAAGTTCTGGCACGTGCTCCGCGAAGACCGGAGGAGAGCGTGCGCGAGCGGCACGCGGACAGATGTGTCTCCCCGCCACTCCTCCGCCTCCCCTTCCAGCGGCTCCCGCGCCCCGATGATTGACAAGGCGCTGCTCGCTTGGCCAATCAGAGGCCGCGCGGTGCGATTTGCATAAAGTGGCTGCAAGCCATTGGCTCTGCGCGTGCAGCTGCAAACCGCCTCGCGTGGCATTGCCGACGCCTCCTCCGGTTGGAGGCCAGCGGGAGTTTTGTTTGATGGTTATTCATGTATTATTTAAAAAAAAAAAAAAAAAAAAAAAAAGCATATAAACGGTTTTAATATAGAAGCGCATCACATAATCCGCACCAAAACGTATTTTTCCTCTTATTTATTTATAGTCCAGGAGGAAATGATAATGTTTATATGGTTTAATAAATGCAATGTATATTTATTATTATAATAAAGAACTGCCATATGTGGGTCACTGCCTGCCCTGTTAAAAACTTATATATATATACAAATATATTCTTCCCATGCGCACACACAAACACCAACCACTGCAACATTCCTGACGCGCACGGACCAAAGTTGGAAGCAAACATCCATGCCCCCCCATCACTTCACAGCCTGGATCGGTCCGGCCCGGCTCGCACCGCTTTGTTGTTTGTTCCCTGCAGGGCTGATTGAGCAGCGCGTGACTGACGGCCCGCGAGGGTGTTGTCCAATCAGCAGCCCGCCCCGCGCCCAGAGGGCGAGTCCTCGCTGCTATTGGCTGAGGCGAGTGTGGGAAAGAATGCAGAGAGGGTTTCACACGAACCGGGAGCACGCGATGCGGCTATAAGTAGCGCCGTGGCGCGTGTCGGCGGCAGAAGTGGAGGGTCGGCAAGGCGACGCGCAGCGCACACGCTCCCAGAACGTGCATGAGCAGCGCGGTGACGACAAGCGGCACGGAAGCAGAAGTCATTTGTGGGGACAAGAGTGCCAGACGAGTGCCTTGTTTTCTTCCAGCTGTTTTTGATACACGTTTCAAAGAGGATTTACCTTTTTTTCCCGCACCTGTGATCAATAATGCCAGCTGACACTATGGAAAAGCAGACGGCGTCTCCCATCGCCGGCGCCCCTGCAAGCGGAGCGCACACACCGGACAAACCGAAAAATGCCAGCGAGCACAGAAAGGTGAGACTGTCATAATAATAATAATAATAATAAATAATAATAATAATAATTATAATAGTTCTTTATGCTCTTGTCAGTCCATGAAATACAATCTGCAGACAAACACCCGTGACTTGTGAACAGCCAGATTTATTTGGTGCTGTTTTCTTCATTCCAGTCGTCCAAACCAATCATGGAAAAACGCAGGAGAGCCAGAATTAACGAAAGCCTTGGACAGCTCAAGACACTCATCCTGGACGCGCTCAAGAAAGATGTAAGTAGGACAATCTCACTGCTTATCTCAAACATCATACGTACGCACTGTATTGATTTGCCGCAGATGTGCCTTGGATGTAGGCTAAAGTTTTGCGATCCTTTCCGCAGAGCTCCAGACACTCCAAGCTGGAAAAAGCGGACATTCTGGAGATGACAGTGAAACACTTGAGGAACCTGCAGCGCGTCCAGATGAGCGGTAGGTTTATTTCATCGAGCAAGCGGACACAAGTCAAAGTTGAGTCGTGGCAGCTGTGAGTGAGTCTCTACCACGAGTCTAATCCTGTTGTTGCTCCTTCTCCCAGCAGCGCTGTCGGCGGATGCCTCGGTCCTGAGTAAATACAGAGCCGGATTCAACGAATGCATGAACGAGGTAACCCGCTTCCTGTCCACCTCGGAGGGGGTGAACTCTGAGGTGAGGTCGAGGCTCCTCAGCCACTTATCCAGCTGCATGAGTCAGCTGATGTCTCTGAACTACGCGCAGCAGGCTCCGTCCCAGCAGGCCCACCTGGCACAGCCCCTCCACGTGCAGCTCCCATCCACACTGCCCATCAGCGGCTCCTCCAAACTCAGTCCTGCCGAGGCTGCGTCTCCCAAAGTCTTTGGCGGGTTTCAGCTGGTGCCGGCCAGCGATGGACAGTTCGCCTTTTTGATCCCCAACCCGGCCTTTGCCTCCACCGCAGCCCCCGTCATACCCCTTTACGCAAACGCAGGAGTGCCCGTTGCCGTTAACGCCAGTCCGGTGCACGGAAGCTCGGCGCCCACTGCAACATCTCCGGTTCATGGCATGACATCTTTCTCCGGTGGGTCGCAGGCGGTCAGCCCGGTGGGGGTCAGCACCGGGTCCGAGAGCAGCGAGCCCGTGTGGCGGCCGTGGTAGCTCGAGGGCCCGAAACTCACCTGAAACCTGTTTCCCAGACTTTCTAGACATTTAACTGACGGCACACGCAGCTGTTGCTGGGGGTGACACCTGTGACCTTTTTGTCTGTGGGGTGGTAACTCTAGCCACTGAAAACCCCCAGTGGTTCTTGTTGTTTCGTTTTATGGAACAGGGCGCACGTCTATATAATTTATTGTTGATTCCAACATTTGGATGTTGTGATAAACACGCAGAGGGAAGTCTTGTAGAAATTTCTTGTTATGAAGTACTTTTTATGAAAAGGTTTAGTTTTGTACAGAGTTGTTATTGTTTGTTATACCAAAGCTGTGTTTATATTCTTTGTTGTTTTGTGTTGAAAAGAGAAAAAAAAAAAAACTGAAGTTGGGTGTTGACCCATTGTTTTAATAAATGAGATTTCAGAAATTAAAATCTTGCCTTCAGCCTGTCTCTGTAAATTATTTTTACTTCAACCTCACTATTGAGTCACGCCTTACTTACTGGGCATGATGTGTGTGAAAGTTGCAGTTCATGCATAAATGTCAGGCAGAGAAAATTAAATGTAGCTTTTACACACAGCACCCAAAGTACGTCTTAAAAAGTGTTTAGTCATGCTTTAGCTTTTGGGAACAGTATGTGAAAGTTACATCTCGTATAAAAACATGATTTAAGAAATTACTTTTACACACAGATCGAAAAGTGTGATTAAATTCCACTCTTAGTCCTACTTAAATCTTTTAGAGCTGTGCGTAAAAGTAATATTTCATGCGTAAAAGTCAAATTAGGACTTGACGATTCAAAATATTACATGTTAAATTGGCCAGAGTTGTCACAGGTAAATGCAAAATACGGAATCTATCAACTGGATATTTGCAAAATTAATCTCAAGGTTGAAATTGTCCACCTTGTTAAAGTTTGGCGGGAGCTCCATCTGGCCCTGTGGAGGACGGTGCTGGGGATAATCTGCTGCCATAAAGGTAATTAAAACTTTCTAAAGGGTCTCATCCTGTATGCAGCGGGAGCTTTGAGGAGTCTTAAACCCTATTCATGAGCCTGGGAAATGCGCTCAGGGGTTAATGTCACGAACAGATTGCCCCAGTGAAAGGAGAATATGTAAGGATTCTCGCTTCCTTTTGTGCGCCTGTTGTTCGGCTCCACTCCCAGGTCGCAGGGACTCGGTTTTAGACTTTATTTTAGTGCCAAGTGGTTTGGCGGAAGTCGAGGGAGATAAATAAACACGCGGGTGTTTGAATTTCGAATTTTCTTTGTGATTTTTGTTGTTTTTTTTCCCCACAGAGCAGCGCGCCGCTCTCACACACTTTCCCATAAGCCCATTTATCGTTGCCTGATTTTATTTCCAACCCGTGGCTGACGTCTGAGTGCCCACGCATTCCTGCCTATTAAAGGTCTCCGTCTCCCTTCTCTCTCTCTCTCTCTCTCTCTCTGCGTCCGTGTATCCCCGGGTGTAATCTCACCTTCCTCTGGTTAGTGGCGTCCTCAAACGAGTGCAGAGTTTCCGTGTCGGCGCTGGCGTGCGTCAGCCTCTCGCAGTCAGCGGGCCCCGGCGTTCGGGATTAGGTTACAGCCCGGCGAGCGCCAGTCAAAACCCCTCAGCACTTAATGGTCAACCGGGGCGCCTCGGCCGCGCGCGGCTGGCACAGGCGGCCTCACAAGTGGCCCTGCGCCCGAGCTGGCCACGGCACGAGCAAGGCCAACGTTCTCGGGGTTTCCTTCAGCTCACAATATTTACTCTGTGAATGAAGCAATGGCGGCAAGTACATAGACTATGATACACTTTTGGATCTTGATGCTGCCGTATTATACATGTTAAAAGAAAATTATTGTTGCACTTTACGTTGGTGGAAAAACACAATAAATTAAAGCAATTGGCCTCAAAATGTTACACTACGTGACATGTGATGACTTTCCACTGTTATTCCTTATATGAATCTGCCGTTTACAGCTGAAGTGTTCAACTGGTTTCCACCCCCCCGCCGTGCCCTGCAGATGACACCGTCACAAGCCGGTTATTCTGAAACCTCACTGCCAGCCGTGCTCGAGCAGCTTCCTCCTGCGAGGAGGCATACCGAAACGCCAGTTGGGACCACGTGGGCCCTGCGGTCGCTCCTACTGCCTCCGTGTCTGAGTTAATAGTTCAGAGATGCCTCTGTGGAGCTGAGGTCGTGAGAACCGAGCGCACTAGTCTGCCTGCGGCCGGGCGCGGCGCCAGTCAGTAAATCCCCGCTGGCAGGCCGCGTCGCTGCAGCCGCGCCGCCGAGGTGAGGAGAGGCGAACGCGCAACGCGTGACCGCCGAGGAGGGGCTCCCGGTCCGGTGTGAGCATGAGGGATCATGGGGAACTGACCGAGTCCGCGCTGTTTTCGTGGCGACGCGCTGGAAGCCGTTCGCAGCCAGGTTAAAGCTGCCGCCTCGGAGGATGATGAAGGGATCCGCAAACCCGTCAGTCGCCGTGTGTGGACTGACGGCACCGAGTCCGCCGGCAGACGCACCAGTTGCTTTTTAATTGCATTAATAAACAGATTGATTTTAGGCAAACTGCCTATAAAAGCAAAATACGCATCAAGCACGAACGCCCCTAAAATATTGTGAAAGAAATCCTATTGTAACTTTCAAGGTGCCCCTCCTCACTTTAACGCCAAATGCAGCTGAGATTATAATCCACATATAACTGCAAACAGGCGAGAATCCCTCTGCGTCCGTCAAAGGGATTCCTGCACAGGGCTGGGTGTCCCTCAGGGACCTGAGTCATCACGTCCCTTGGGAGAAGTCACTATTGGAGGCGGGCAGGGGTCATCCGAAGAGTCACAAATTATCATTCTCATTAGCTACTGAATAGGAGATAGCCCGCCACATTCTCCCTCCAAATCCTAATGGTGATGTCGTATTAGGGCACCTGCAGAGATTAAGGCGTGTTTCTAACAAAATATCATGTAATTTCAGCATGCAGGTCTCTAACTACTTTCTTTAAAAAAAAAAAAAAAACTCAGCTACTCTACACATATTTCAAATTGCTGAAAATATGGAACCATGATCGCTTCCTCCTCCTCCGCGTCCTGCTCCCATTTGGGGGTAACCACAGCAATCCCTAAATTTGTAAATTGTTACAAGTTATTTCATCATTGTGGTACGCATTCCTAAAATTTTACTGAAACAGAGGCTTATATGCAGAGGCGCTCCCTGCCGCCATGCAAGGCAGGCAAATGCTTGGGTCCCCAGCCCAAAAGGGGGCGCCTGAGAGCTGACCAACTTTTAATCACTACAGCAGTGTAAATGTAGAGTTTGCAGTGACGTGGTAGGCCTTCATAGAACTCCCTAAAGGAGCCCCATCCCCACCTCTCACTCTGACGGGCTTGCCACAGTCTTTTGTAAACAAACAAGTGAGCATGGCTGTATCAAAATGAAGTTATCCATGTGGCAGTGACAAACGAAAGAAGAAAAAAAAGGAAGAGGAGAAAAGAAAGCAAGACTGGTAAGTAGTGCAGATAATACAGAGGTTAATTTAGCTGAGCACAGCTTAGTGTTCTGACTCTAGTGGTCCTGATGTGACCATATTGAGTACCTGGGTGTTGCAGTAAGGGTACTTGTTTGCTCAGCTCACAGGCTGAACATAAAAACAGATAACTTGGGCAATGCTTTTTCTTTAGTTATCAAATGAAAGCTCTGTTCAGCCAAGCTTAACTGTCAAGCAAAGAATGTTAAATTATAGAATTTAGATGCAAGAAATATGGATAATATATTACTAAGATGCATTGATAGAAGTTATTGTGTGTTGTGTGCAAGTGATGTGTGTATGCTATTGTATTTTCCATATGTATGGAGTAGGCTTTGTGGTTTTATGATACTGAAAACTCTATCTTTCTATGAGGCTATCAGGAGCCGAGCCGGCTTGGTTTTCCCCGGCTCGGTCCTGATCTCTCTGTGGGTCTCGGGGCCGTTGTGTTTGCATGTTTAGTATGTATTTCCAGTGTGTACCGTGCCCATTGCCACTGCTCTAGGGCCGGCAGCTGTGTGAACTGCTGACAGTCTGCTGGTCCGACCACGCCCCCCTCACTGATCACCATCAGCTGTTCCCAGCCCCGTTGATCATCTTTCCTGGGCCTCGCCCAGGTGCCTCCAATCTACCATCCCCAGCAATGCATTTACCGTATTTTTTGGACTATAAGGCGCACTTAAAATCCTTTAATTTTCTCAAAAATCGACAGTGCGCTTTATAATACGGTGCGCCTTATGTATTAATTCTGGTTGTGCTTACTGACCTCGAACTGATTTTATGTGGTACACGGCGCTCAAAAATCTGTCAAAAATGTTTTAGTACGACTTTGGTAAGTTACGAAGCCGAACCGCTTGATGGATTGTCGGAGCATTATGGTAGTCAGGAGCCTCGCGGAGTAATATGTGCTTCAACATAATGGCCGGATGGCTTTTTCCACAAATCTCCATCCCTATTGATCTGCCACTCCATGCGCGCCCATCTCACCGATACTGCCAAAACCCAAGTGAAGCAAACTAATTTGGAGCTTCATTCCGGGTGGATTAACCGAAGAACTCCAACCGCTATATTGGTGTCAACAGGTTGTTCAAAGTTAAATTGCTAGCGAGTTACGCCACTATCTGCCAATGGATTGTGGATCAAATCTGCTCCTGTTTAGCTGTAATTAATATTCAAAAATTATATTTTCGGGACGAAAGAATTCAAGCGTCCCGGCATTTGTATGCATTGTTTACTTCTCGGGGCTGCCGCCAGAGAGCGAACCGTATCGATTACTGAGCGAGTATCCTGGCGATGTAAACAGCCACAGACCAAAAACGTACATTTGCTCATGGAACAGGTCATTCACAGTCGCAGACAATTGCGCTATATGTATCTATAATGACTATAGATAGGATTTTCTTTCCATGCACGCAAAAAAAAAAAATAAAAAATTCACAGCTCCGACTACCTCGATACCCAAAAGCCAATGGTGTATTGAACACGTATATTAGGATTTGTATGTGAAATTTCAACGGCTGTAAATACGTATTTACGGCTGTAAATACGGCTCGCTCTCCGGTGGAGAGCGAGCCATATCGATTACCGAGCGAGTACCGAACGAGTATTCTGGCCAATATGGCGATGTAAACAGCCACGGACTAAAAACGTTCTGCCTGCTCATGGAACAGGTCATTCACACTCGCAGACAATCGCGCTATATGTGTCTATAATGACTATAGATAGGATTTTCTTTCCATGCATGCAAATTTTTTTTTTTCCGACTCCGACTACCTCGCTTTAATGCGCCTTATAATCCGGTGCCCCTTATGTATGAAATTAGACCATCAAATAGACCGTTCATTGATAGTGCGCCTTATAATCCGGTGCGCCTTATCGTCCCAAAAATACGGTACTTAAGGAGCTTTTTTCCAGTCATGCATTGCTGGGTCATTGCACTTGTTATGCGGTCGTTAATCGCTGCATGGTAATCAGAGTCGCTATGGACTGTGTTTCCTTTGTTGCCTATTTGGATTAACTCGGACAGCTCCAGGTCTGTGAGTATTCACTGTGTGTGTTTTCCCCGGTCGTCCTCACCTGTAAACTGTTGAGCGTCCTTGAGGACTCCTTGAGCTTCATAGGAAACCACTGTTGAAACTGTGTGTCAGTATTGCTGGATTTAATAAATGTGTGTGGTGCATAACCCTGCGCATAAATCCTCATCCTTTCACCCTTCCTCCGTGCGCTTCTCCGCAGCGTATGGGGAGATTATGACAGAGGCTGTAAATGCAATCCTAAAGAGCCATAATGCAGGCTTCAGTATATAGTTTAATCTTTTTTATTGGAACTATGTTAAATCATATTGCCCCTGTATAATTAAATGAAAATTGTAAATAATGAATAGTGAAAGCTGTGCTGAAGAACATTCAAAAGCTGCATTTGAGGAATTTTAATGCTATAACAACAAAGCATTTTAAAATGACATTATTAACATGTTATTGTTAAAAGTATCATCGACAATATCACTTTCTCTTTCCTCTGGATCATTATTAAAATTTCTTGCATTGATAGATGGTATGGGACCCTCACCAAATCCCGATAATGGGAAATGTAAGTCCAAAATTTCCACTTTTAATCGATTATACTGTATGTTTTACACTCTTAAGATGTGAAACTCCAACCATTTCTTTCCAAGACCCTGCTACATTTTACTTCCACCCAGTCTTTTCAGCAGGTGTTTTTGCTAATCAGCAATCAGTGGGAAGAAATTCTGTTAAATCACCTGTGGAGGTAAAACCGGCAGGGTCTTGGGCCAGAATGGAATGAGTTTGACATCCTTGCTCTAAAGATTCCTTGTGACATGATACGTCATGTTTTGTTATTTGCCATATCAGTTCAGTCAGCATCTTCCTCGAGCGCTACTACCTCAAGTGCATCTCCCTTTAGTGGGCAGTAGCGGCTCGTGGGTAATCCCACTGAGAAGGCAAATTACTCATGAACAGACACAGACCTATACTTGTGAAGACCTCAAGTCTTTTGTGTCATATATGAAATATGATGTATTATTGTGTGACGAGGGAGGTGGCTCCACCTTTCCGGTTTCCGCTGCCACCCTGGGTATAAAAGACCAAGGCAGAAGAGACACTGTCTCTTTTGACCTTCACCTCTGCCTGTACGGGGGTGCCTAGTGTCTGTGAGTCACCAATAAAGTTGAGTTCTGTTTGCACCTCCGGCCTCATCCTTGGGTTACTGATTATGGACATAACATTTGGTGATGAGGATAAAAGCATAGAAAAAGCTATTTCGGGCATTCAGCCATTTCTGGAGCTTCCTGGTGAGCCGCCGGTGCTGTGGGAGAGCTGGTTTACCGCATTCGAGAATTATCTGGTGGCACTGAATCTCGGTGAGTTGGAGAGATCGCATGCGTGAGCAATACTAGTCCATTATCTTGGCATGGATGTCATGCGGTGACCCTCACGGATCACCATAAGACGTCAAGAGTCCACCGGTGAGTTTTGCAATGATGGTAATTTATTAACAAGGCACAAGACGTAACACAAGACTATGATAGACTGTGACGAAGATACACTAAACATAGAGCATGGGACCGTAAGGCTAACCCCAGCCACTTACGATCTAAGTCATGACATGACAAGAGCAAGCATAAGCACGAGAATATACACACGAACCTGACATGACGAGGTTTAGACGATGTCTGACGATACTCCTGCCATCTAACTTCCATCAGTGCCCGCCTTATAAAGGCGAACACTAACGAGCAGTGATGACAGACAGCTGACCGATTTTGACAAACGGAAACCCCACCGAGCGCCTTCACAATAAGAGCCCGGTGAAGCCAGAATATAACCCACAGCTGTCAAAGCCGTCAGCGAATATACATAGCCCGAGCGTGGACAGGACCGGCGCTCGGGTCGTAACAGTACCTTCCCTCCAAGGGCGGGCTTCCAGAACGCCCATAGACCACCCTGCCCCACCCCCCACCCCCTCCAGGGTGGGCGGATGGGGGTAGGTCCGGGGGGAGAAAAAGACCAACACAGAATCAGTACAGGAAAAAGACAAAATCCAGACCAGACAAGGCAAAAAAAAACAACTAAACACAGTACAATGACAAAAAATACCAAATATTCAAATCAGATAAAATACACACGGAGGAAAATAAGGCAACTATAGGACATAACACAAATTGCCAAGGATCCCCAAATAACAGTTACAGAAACAGCACAGGACAGCAAGAGAAAATTAAATCTTTGCCCACATGTTACACAAGAAAATGGCTTCCCACCTGTGTGAATTCTCATGTGAATTTTCAAATAACCAAATACAGGAAAACAGAGCAATTACTGGCTCATACTTACTGCAAGACATAAATACCCGCAGACACCCAAATGATCATAACACAAAGCACACAGGATAGCAAGGGGAAAAAAACCAGATCAATGGGACAGATCATCACCAGAAAATGACCACTACCCCCCCGACAGTTTATGCCCACCAACGGAGACCAGGCGCCATAGGAACAGTTCAGGTGGTCTCCCCGCGTCCAACGGCCGGCGGGTGGTCATGGGAGGCGGAACATGACCAGGCGGCTCACCACAGTCCAACGCCCAGCACGTCCGCTCCTCTGGTGGCTGAACCAGGTCGCCCAACGAAACACATAACACGTCGGGTGGCCGACCTGGGGCGCCGTACCGGCGAAGCAGTCCCTTAGGCGGCTGACCCGTGTCCCTCAGTCACCAGTCCCGGGGAAAAACAGCCCACGGCGGCCTCCCTGATGAGGACAAAACTCAGGAGAGCCGGGGCGAGCGAACAAGAACCCCCACGGCCCCCGGCAACGATGCGCAGGGGCGGTGACTCAGTAGAGGGGAAAGAAGGCAAGGATGAGCCCGTAATCTGTCTGACAGTGAAAGGTCTGCAGCTCCTCCCCCGTCCGCGGACCACACCAGCGCTACACCTCCACTGGACCCCGATTGGGTTCCAGCTGCACCCACGTCGGGCCCCGATTGGGCCAGAACCGCACCTGCGGTGGACCCCGATTGGGCCTCTGGCGCACCCACGTCAGACCCCGATTGGGCCAGAACCGCACCTGCGGTGGACCCCAATTGAGCCTCTGGTGCACCCACGTCGGACGCCGATTGGGCCAGAACCGCACCTGCGGTGGACCCCGATTGGGCCTCTGGCGCACCCACTTCGGACCCCAATTGGGCCAGAACCGCACCTGCGGCAGACCCCGATTGGGCCTCTGGCGCACCCACGTCGGACCGCGATTGGGCCAGAACCGCACCTGCGGCGGACCCCGATTGGGCCTCTGGCGCACCCACGTTGGACCCCGATTGGGCCGGTGCAGCTCCGCTGACGATCTCCACCCCCGAACCTGGGACCTCCAACCCAGTGACTCCGACTGGTTCCATGCTGGCGACACTGCAACGAGGCTCACAAACAACAAGAAAACTGGGATCAGAATCACCGGTAGCAACAGAACCCAGCGAGACGAGCTCGGGCGCAGCAGGCGGCTGCTCCTCGCTCGCCTCCCCGAGAGGCAGGCAAAAATGCTCCAAAACAGGAGACAGAGACACAAGAGGGAGCACTTGCCTGCACTCGGGTTCTGTTGCCACCCAGAACTTCGACGATCCAGGTTCAGGACGGTGACTCTCATCAGCAGGCTCCAACTCAGCTGCGTCGGGCTCCGCAGCTGGTAAGATGTCATCTGCAGCCTGAGGTTCCTCCCGCGCTGCTGTCCACGCCGATGACCCGCATGGCGTGGGGGCAGGGGACCCTCGACCCACTGGCTCAGACCACTCCAGCGAGGAGACCCGGGGATGCTTCATCGTCGGATCAGGCTCCGGGCCGCAGTCCGCTCTTCTCCTCCCTCCACGACGTAGCTGCAGGGCCGGATCCAGGCTTTGCAGCACTGCAGGCCCCCTCTTCATCCGACGACGTTGGCCTGGCATCGCGGACCGCTCAGCAGGGGGGGACACAGAGGCAGCAGGTTTAGTCATTATCTCTACAGCAGGTGGAGGGAGCTCGAGGGACTGCGAACCCCGAACTCCGCCCCCAGGAGTCAGACAAGGCAGGTTACAATCATGATGTAATAAATTAACATGCACTTGCCTTTCCCCCGGAGGAGAGATGGTTTCTGCTGTAGGGGACATTGTTCCTCCTTCTCCCCGCTGGATGGCGACAGAGGGCCGCTGACGGGCTTCGCCAGCAGCGGGTCCAGCCGGGGATTCTGCTGAGGATTGCCTGGGCCGCTGCGCCGACGTCGTCGTCGGTCCCCAGATGGCGTGAACTCCTGGACCGGGTCAAGGGCAGGAGCAGGATCCCAACACGGGGAGCGAGGATGCCTCCTCTGCTGCTTCCTGCCGTAGTCCTCCTCCACCATACGGAGTATCTCGTGCTGTGTGGCGATGTCAGCCCTCCTCGCGCCGACTTCAGGGTGGTCAGCGTAGCGGGGAGAAAGATGATTAAGTGTATCCTCAGCGCAGTCCAGGTACCAGCGTACCTCGCTGTCATAGTTGAGGAGGGAAGCAGAGATGAGCGTTTCATCCACGTATTGTAGGACGTCCGCCAGCTCGTGGCTCGGACTCCGAGCGCGGCCCCTCCGCGACGGCATTCCTCCAGCACACTGTACCCAGACAGGAAAAGAACAAACGTCCAAAAAGCAAAACCTCACGGTGAAAAAGGCATCTCGGTGTGGCGTCTCCGTTTAGACGTCTGGCAGGAGTGTACTGTCATGCGGTGACCCTCGCGGATCACCATAAGATGCCAAGAGTCCACCGGTGAGTTTTGCAATGATGATAATTTATTAACAAGACACAAGACGTAACACAAGACTATGATAGACTGTGACGAAGATACACGAAACATAGAGCATGGGACCGTAAGGCTAACCCCAGCCACTTACGATCTAAGACATGACATGACAAGAGCAAGCATAAGCACGAGAATATACACACGAACCTGACATGACGAGGTTTAGACGATGTCTGACGATACTCCTGCCATCTAACTGCCGTCAGTGCCCGCCTTATAAAGGCGAACACTAACGAGCAGTGATGACAGACAGCTGACCGATTTTGACAGCCGGAAACCCCACCGAGTGCCTTCACAATAAGAGCCCGGTGAAGCCAGAATATAACCCACAGCTGTCAAAGCCGTCAGCGAATATACATAGCCCGAGCACGGACAGGACCGGCGCTTGGGTCGTAACAATGGAGGGACAGCGCATTCTTAGCACATTGGGAGTGAGCAGCAGTTTCAAGGACGTGGTTGGGCTAATGGCACACTACTTTCGTGCCCCGGAAAACATCATTGTGCGGAGGATCCAGTTCCGACAGCGCCACCAGCAGACTGGAGAGTCGGTGCAGCGGTATATTGCTGACCTGCGCCAACAACTGGGGTTGCCAGTTTGGGACCTTAGAGGAAGAAATGGTCCAGGATCAGTTGGCGGAGCACACGTTGTGTGCAGCTGTGTGGTCAAGACTCCTTACGCATTCCAGCGAGCTGACGTTGGCCAAAGTGGAAAAGATAGGTCAAGGGACCTTGGTGAGAGAACAGGGTTGGGGAAACATGTTATATCTTTCACCCGTTACGTTACTCGATATAACAAATAATAACTCGGACCATCGACGTACCATTAATGGTTTATTGGCGAGCAGCAACTCATAGCACACAGCCAACGACAACACACTCAACATACACTACATTACCCATAATGCATTTCAGCAAAGGCACTACAACGGGTGCCGTAGTAAACCAAAATACATGACATCTACTCCCCTCTTACAATAGATGTCCTACCGGAGAAATCAAGTGTCTGCTGCAGTTCTTGTGTCTTTGTTTGTCTCTTTTTTTTTTCTTTAATTATCATGCTACCTTAGGAGTGAGGGTAGACTACCTCATCCCATAACTGTACCCCTGGGGATTATTCTGCCCCATTAATGTGGGTCAGTTGCTATCTAGTCTAATAACTCAGACAGACAGGAGGTCGTCGCTCCCTGGTAGGGTATCGGCGCTCTACAGGAACATGAGTCTGAGTTCTTTCTAATGTGGAGGTTGCTTCTGGTGCTGATGCAGAAGAAGATGTCACATCTCCAGCTGGAACTCCGGTCTCTGAAGTGGTTGAGTTCTGCACTGGTGTAGGTGGATCGTTAGGATATCCAAGAGACGGTTCTGCGGGCGCTGGTGGTGTCTGCAGGAGTTGATCCACACTTTTCCAAACACTGTCCGTGGTTTGAACTGTATATGAAACTGGTCCAGTTTGTGCGATAACAGTTGCAGGAACCCACTTAGGTTCACCTCTGTAGTTCCTGGCCAGCACAGATTCTCCTGACGTGAACGCTCTGTCCTTTGCCCGATGTCCTCTGTGCATAATTTGTTTCTCTTGTTGCTTTTGCACAGTGTCCTTTAATCCTGAGGGTTTCAAAAGGTCAAAGGTAGTGCGCAGATCTCTCTTGAACATCAGACTAGCAGGGGTTGTCTTTGTGATTGCATGTGGAGTGTTGCGGTAGTTTAGCAGGAACTTGTGCAGCCTCTGATGCAGTGTTCTATGACCTTGTGATGCTTTCAATGCATGTTTCATTGTCTGCACAAACCTTTCTGCAAGGCCGTTCGTCGCAGGATGGTATGGAGCTGATTTAATGTGCTGCACTCCATTAGCTTGTAGAAAAGCATCCATTTCTTGTGAAACTAACTGAGGTCCATTGTCAGAAACTAGTTGTATAGGAGACCCAAAACGACTAAACATTTCTCCTAATGCCTCTGTGGTCTTCTCTGTGGTGGTTGACCTCATAATAGCCACTTCAGGCCATTTACTGTGTGCATCCACAGCAATGAGAAACATTCTGTCCTCAAACGGACCTGCAAAGTCAATGTGCAAACGATGCCATGGCTCCTGTGGGAACTCCCAGGGATGGAGAGGAGCCAATGGTGGGTTGTTCCGTACCTTGTGACACGATGAACAACTTTTGGCTATTTCTTCAATCTGCTTGTCAATGTTTGGCCACCAAAAATAGCTTCTCGCTATTTCTTTCATTCTCACGATTCCACTATGTCCTGCGTGAAGTTGCTGTAACACTTTTGTTCGACATGACAGGGGAATAATCACTCTCCTCCCCCACAGCAAACAACCCGACTGAACAGACAATTCTGTCCACTTCCCAAGGAAGGGCTTCAAGGTTGTGTCATCACCTGCAGGTTGTCCTTTAATGACCAAGTCCATGACTGCAGACGACACAGGGTCATTTCTAGTCCCCTTTTTCACCTGCACAGCTGAAACAGGTGCGTTTTCTACCTCTGTGAAATAGAAGATGTCCACAGTGCTTGACTCTGGCTTCATGACAGGAAGTGGTAATCTGGATAACCCATCTGCATTACCATGACAGTCTGACTTTCTATACCTGATGTCATAGGAGTGTCCTGACAACAGCAACGCCCACCTCTGCAGTCGGGACGCTGCAAGAGATGGTATTCCTGTGTATGGTCCAAGGATGGTTGTGAGAGGTCGGTGGTCAGTAAAAAGTGTAAACTTCCGTCCATACAAGTACTGGTGGAATTTTCTGACACCAAACACAATGCTCAGAGCCTCTCTTTCCAGTTGAGCATAGTTAGCTTCTGCCTTGTTTAATGTCCTTGACGCGAAAGCGATTGGCTTTTCCTCACCGTCTGGCATTACGTGGGAAATCACCGCCCCTACGCCATAAGGAGAGGCGTCGCAGGCAAGCTGGATCGGAAGTGATGGGTTGAAGTGGGTCAGAACCTCTGATGCCATCAGCGCATCCTTTGCCTTCTGAAAAGCTTCCTGACAGCTTGCTGTCCACCTCCATGCTTCCTCTTTGCGCAGCAGGATATGCAGTGGTTTTAATAGTGATGCCAAGTTTGGTATGAAACGTCAATAATAGTTCAGCAGTCCCAAGAAAGACTTCAGCTGACTGACATTTTGGGGTGGAGGTGCATCCACAATGGCTGTGATTTTCGATGGTGCAGTGTGTAGTCCCTTAGCATCGATCACATGACCTAAGTATTCCACGGATGACTGGAAAAACTCGCATTTATCCTTGCGGATTCTCAATCCATACTCCTCCAGTCTCTTGAGAGTTGCATCCAAGTTGCGCAGATGCTCTTCATCATCTGCTCCTGTACACAGGATATCATCCAGGTAGCACTGCACTCCTGGTAATCCACTCAGGATTTGATCCATAGCTCGCTGAAAAAGTGCTGGAGCAGATGTGATGCCAAAAGGCAGTCTGCGGTATCTGAAGAGTCCTTTATGGGTGTTGATAGTCAGCATTTCACGTGACTGCTCGTCTACATGCATTTGTAAATAAGCTTGGTTGAGATCTATTTTGCTGAACTTTTGTCCCCCACTCAGCCCCGCAAATAAGTCATCAATCAGTGGAAGGGGATACTGCTCTGCTGTTAGTACAGGGTTTACTGTTACCTTAAAGTCTCCACAGGTTCGGATTCCTCCGTCCTTTTTGGGTACTGGAACTATGGGCGTGGCCCACTCACTGGTTGTCACAGGCTCCAGAACTCCATTCTTGACCAGAGCATCCAAGTCAGCCTCCACCTTTGGTCTGATGGCGTACGGCACTGGTCTGGCTTTATAAACACTGGTTTACTGTCAGGTTTGACATGCAGCTTCATTATAATTTTTTTCATGCTGCCTAACTCATCACGAAAAACCTTTTTGTGCTTTTCTAGTATGGCCTGCAGCTGAGTGGAACTGTGTGACAGCTTCCTTACTTCTTGCCAGTCAAGTTGGATTTTCTTTAGCCACACACGCCCTATTATAGCTGGACAGTTGTTCTTGGTAACATAAACTGGAAGCTCAGCAGTTTGGCCATTGTACTGAACAGTTACCTCTGTCATCCCTTTCATGGGCACTCGGTGTCCAGTATACGCCCTGAAGACGGTGTCTGAAGGTCGGAGTGGACAATGTTTCAGAAACTTCATGTAAATGCCATGCGACACAAGTGATGCCTTTGATCCGGTGTCTATCTGCATTTTAATAAAATGTCCCTCCACTTTTGGTTTAGTCCAAAAGCCTTCTGAGCCTTCATTCACATTCATAATCCGGACAGTATTTATTGCAGTTGACACCTCTTCCTCTGAGGAGTCGCTCACTCTGTCCTCGCCATGTTTAACTGTGTGAACATTTCTTTTCTTTTTGTATTTTACCATGTCACTTTTATTCCTTGTCTTTGGGCCTTTGTCTTTGCTCCTTTTGCTTCTACATGCCCGCTCCACGTGGCCTTTTTTTCCACAGTTGTTACAGTCCATCTCTTTGTACCAACAGTCATTAGGAAGGTGTCCCACCTTGCCACAGCGGAAACATGGACCTGTTGCATTGGTTTTACCACTGTTGAGTTTATGTACTCTGCCTGTAGCATGCAGTTGGTGTGCTTCTTTGGAAGCCATCTCCATCATCACACTAATGTTAATGGCTCTTTCAAGCGTCAAATCACTTCCTGTGAGTAACTTCTTTTGTGCTGCTTCATTTCGTAGTCCACACACAAGCCTGTCTCTTAATGTGTCATTTAAAACATCTTTAAATTCACAGTGTTCGGCTAACTTGCGTAGCGCTGCAACAAACATGTTAACAGTCTCACCCTCTTCTTGGTTACGTCTGTGAAACCTGTATCTTTCTGCAATCACTAGAGGCTTGGGTGAGAAGTGGTGGGTCAGTGTGTCCACCAGCTCTTTATAGGTTTTAGAGCCTGGCTTTGCTGGCTGTAGGAGGTTACGTAGTAGGTTAAATGTCTTGGGACCCATCACACTCAGAAAAGTGGGTACTAACTTTTCATCCGTTATTCCATTGGCCGTGACGAAATAGTCAAAGCGCTCTGTATAGGAGCTCCATTGCTCCGCGCTCTCATCAAAGGGCCCGATAGAGCCAATGACTCCAGCCATTTTAACACTCCTGGTTGAATGTCATTCTTTCCCTCGCGGCTCCTTTCTGTAACGTCGTTTCTTCCCTCCGGCGTTACTCACAGAGTTTTTTTGTCCTTAACGATTTCCACTGCTCCGCTCCTTCCCGCTTAGCAGACAGCCCGCAGCATCCACCTCCGCACAGTGGCGCAGTGTATCACCCTGTCAGCACGAAGTAGCGGCGGGAAAAAAAAAAAAAAAATTCTCCTCCGTTGCGGACTGCAGCGTCGGTCCAGACGTCCTCATCGCCACTTTTTGTTATATCTTTCACCCGTTACGTTACTCGATATAACAAATAATAACTCGGACCATCGACGTACCGTTAACGATTTATTGGCGAGCAGCAACTCATAGCACACAGCCAACGACAACACACTCAACATACACTACATTACCCATAATGCATTTCAGCAAAGGCACTACGACGGGTGCCGTAGTAAACCAAAATACATGACAAAACATGACTCACAATCAGCGGCACAGGCTGTAGACCCAGATAGTGATGACAGCATGGAAGATAAAGAAGAATACGCTGCCGCTACAAAGATTAGGTCCGCCCCGGGGTCGCCAAGATGTTTTGGCTGCGGGTCTACCAAGCATCGGTACAAGGCGAGAGAGTGTCCAGCAAAAAGCAAACACTGTGGCAAATGTGAGCTCCTAAATCATTTCACCAGGGCCTGTAAAAAGTTTGAGCGAGGAGAACGACGACGTGAGATGTATTCCCCCTCCGTGACTCCTACGGTTATTCACACTGTATCCCCAAGCACAGAAGGCTGTACATATTTGACAGTGAAGCTGGATGGCGAGGACGTGCCATTGTTGGTGGACACGGGCGCAGTGAGGTCCGTGTTGAACTGGTCTACTGTGAAGAGTTATTTCCCCTACCATTGTGTGAGAGGCCTGTGAATGCCATTTTGTGGGTATGGTGGTAACAGGCTGTCCATTGTGGATTCGCTGGAGCTGACGGCGAGGTACAAGACAGTGGTGGTGTCCAATATACAGTTTGTGGTGACCGAGTGTGGGTCAAATGTAATAGGCTGCGATCTGTTTTATGGACTGGGCTTCTCAATCACCAGTGGCAGCAGAGAGGAATGGTTGGGCTATGTTTTGTGGGACCGGCCGGTTCCGCGAGTGGTTGATGATGCGGTTTGGGACGACACTTGGCCTAGTATTCTGGGAGATGGAGAGGACAATTTCCATCCAGGGCCATCAGGGCAGGGTTCCGGTTCCAGGGCTCATGTTACCCTGGGTGAGAGAACTGGGCAGCATGGTAGAACCCCTGTAATGGCGGGTGAGGCTGTGTAGATGACCCCTCTGCTTCCGGGGTTCGGCCTGGAGATACCGAGAAGCATGGGGCTGATACGGCTATGCCAATGTTTAACATGAAAGAGAACAGGGAAGGGCCCGCTGGCATGGGGAACAGACGTGCCACACAAGAACACTATAGGCTGAGTCGGACTTCACGGAGGGTCACTGGAGTGGCACTGCCTAGTAAGGAGGCCCTAGGGAAACATTGTGGACATGGGAAGTCGAGGAGAATTCCTTTGCAGGTCGGTGACGTAGTTCGACCCAGAGAGGAGGCTCGGCTGAGAGGTGTCCACGGAAAGAGGAAGCGACATGATGACCAGGGGCGGCTGAAGGTGGTGGCTGTTTGGGAGGACGGATACCTTTGGCTGACAGATGACTCATGGAGACACCACAATGAGCTTTGGTGCGTGATCGAGGAGAAGGAGGTGTCGGGGCCCTGACGTGGATCTTCTCCAGGGACAAAGAGATGAAGGAGCTCTGGGCAGGACCTGCTAGACCAGTCCCCTGGGGGGGTGGCTTCTCCATCGAGACTGTATGGTAGCAAGGGGGCGATGGATTGGGTTGGAGATGAATTGCCCGGGCTACGTAGTTGGCATGTTTCTCGTAATGGACTGCTATAACAGGTGCCCATCTGAAAAGAAAATATAAAAAATACCTACGTATTGTTTGTGACACCATGTTTGGGGGTGTGTATTACTTTGGGGTTTGCCCGGGTTGGGGTGATATCATTGGGAATGTTATGGTGGTGTATGAAGGTGCATGTTAACTGGTTGTATATTGAAATTTTCTTTTCTTTGTGTATATCAGTTCATGGGATTATTTTGGTATTATAATGGGAACACAGCAAATTTTATTTCATGGACTTCCATTATCAAAGATGGCAGAATAATCCGTCTGGCCATGTGGAGGTGGGACGGCAGTCCACCTGTCCCCTCTAGTTTTAGTTGTTTGTGTGCATGGATAGGCATATTTCATTTGTTTGTTATTAGAGTCCCCCTCATGGATCGTCACCTTATCGTGGTGGGGGGGTTTGCGTGCCCCAGTGATCCCAGGAGCTATGTTGTCCGGGGCAATTTGCCTCTGATAGGGTCTCCCAAGACAAACTGGTCCTGGGTGAAGGGCCAGACGAAGAACGATCCAACAGACTCTCATGATAAATTGTATATCAAGGATTCAGTGTACCCCGCCCGGTATGGGGTTACCGGGGCCCCACCCTGGAGCCAGGCCTGGGGGAGGGGCTCGAAGGCTAGCGTCTGGTGGCCGGGTTTCCACCCATGGGACCCGGCCGGGCTCAGCCCGAAGGAGTTACATGGGTCCGCCCTCCAGTAGGTTCACCACCTGCAGGAGGGATCATGGAAGTCCGGTGCTATGTGGATTAGGTGGCAGTCAAAGGCGGAGACCTTGGCGGACTGATCCCAAGCTTTCTAAACTGGCTTTTGGTACGTGGAATGTCACCTCTCTGGTGGGGAAGGAGCCTGAGCTGGTGTACGAGATTGAGCGATACCGGCTAGATATAGTCGGCCTCACCTCAACACACAGCTCCGGTTCCGGAACCAGTCTCCTGGAGAGGGGCTGGAGCTTGGCCTTTTCTGGAGTTGCCCCGGGCGAGAGGCGACGAGCAGGGGTAGGTATTCTTGTATCGCCCCACCTTGCTGCCTCTATATTGGAGTTTTCCCCGGTGGACGAAAGGGTTGCTTCCCTGCGCCTTCGGGTTGGGAAACGGGTCCTGACCATCATTTGTGCCTATGCACCAAATGATGTTTCAGAGTACCCACCCTTTTTGGAGTCTGTGACTGGGGTGCTGGAGGGTGCTCCTCCTGGAGACTCCATTGTCCTACTGGGGGACTTCAATGCGCACGTGGGCAACGACAGTGAAACCTGGAGGGGGGTGATTGGGAGGAACGGCCTGCCCGATCTGAACCCGAGTGGTGTTCAGTTATTGGACTTCTGTGCTAACCACAGTCTGTCTATAACGAACACCATGTTCAAGCATAAGGGTGTCCATATGTGCACCTGGCACCAGGACACCCTAGGCCGCAGGTCGATGATCGATTTTGTTATCGTATCATCAGACCTGCGACCGTATGTCTTGGACACCCGAGTAAAGAGAGGTGCAGAGCTGTCAACTGATCACCACCTGGTGGTGAGTTGGATCCGATGGCAGGGGAGGAAGCCATTCAGACCTGGTAGACCCAAACGTATAGTGAGGGTGTGCTGGGAGCGTCTGGCTGAGGCCCCTGTCCGGGAGGTCTTCAACTCCCACCTCCGGAAGAACTTCAACCACATTCCGAGGGAGTCTGGAGACATGGAGTCTGAATGGGCCATGTTCTCCACCTCTGTTGTTGAAGCGGCAGCCCAGAGCTGCGGCCGCAAGGTGGTCGGTGCATCTCGTGGTGGCAACCCCCGAACCAAGTGGTGGACACCAGTGGTGAGGGGGGCCATTAAGCTGAAGAAGGAGTCCTATCAAGCTTGGTTGGCTTGTGGGACTCCCGAAGCAGCTGAGGTGTACCGGCAGGCCAAGCGGAGTGCAGCTCGGGTGGTTGCTGAAGCAAAAACCCGGGTATGGGAGGAGTTCGGTGAGGCCATGGAACAAGACTTTCGGTCGGCTTCAAAGAGATTCTGGCAAACTGTTCGGCGGCTCAGGAGGGGAAAGCAGCTCCCCGTCCACACTGTGTATGGTGCGGATGGGACACTGTTGACTTCAACTGGGGATATCGTCGGGCGGTGGAAGGAATACTTCGAGGATCTCCTCAATCCCACTGATACGCCTTCCACAGAGGAAGCAGGGTTTGGGGACGAGGGGGATGACTCGCCTATCACAGGGGCTGAGGTCGCCAAGGTGGTTAAAAATCTCCTTGGTGGCCGGGCCCCGGGGGTGGACGAGATTCGCCCCGAGTACCTCAAGGCCCTGGATGTTGTTGGGTTGTCATGGTTGACACGCCTCTGCAACATTGCGTGGAGGTCGGGGGCAGTGCCTTTGGCATGGCAAACCGGGGTGGTGGTTCCTCTCTTCAAAAAAGGGGACCGGAGGGTGTGCTCCAACTTTAGAGGGATCACACTCCTCAGCCTCCCTGGGAAGGTCTATGCCAAGGTACTGGAGAGGAGAGTCCGGCCGTTGGTCGAACCTCGGATTCAGGAGGAGCAATGTGGTTTTCGTCCTGGCCGTGGCACATCGGACCAGCTCTTTACCCTCTCGAGAATTCTTGAGGGTTCGTGGGAGTTTGCCCAACCAGTTTACATGTGTTTTGTGGACTTGGAGAAGGCATTTGACCGCGTCCCTCGTGGATTTTTGTGGGGGGTGCTTCGGGAGTATGGGGTATCGGGCTTGTTGTTACGAGCTATTCGGTCTCTGTACGACCGTTGTGAGAGTTTAGTTCGCATTGCCAACACTCGGTCGGAGTCATTCCCAGTGAGAGTTGGACTCCGCCAGGGCTGCCCTTTGTCACCGGTCCTGTTCATAATTTTTATGGACAGGATTTCTAGGCGCAGCCAGGGAATGGAGGGCGTCATGCTTGGTGACCACAGGATCTCATCTCTGTTGTTTGCAGATGATGTTGTCCTGTTGGCTTCATCCAGCAATGACCTACAGCTCTTGCTGGGACGGTTTGCCGCTGAGTGTGAAGCGGCTGGGATGAGAATCAGCACCTCCAAGTCCGAGTCCATGGTCCTCAGCCGGAAAAAGGTGGATTGTCCTCTCCGGGTTGGGGACAGGCTCCTGCCCCAAGTGGAGGAGTTTAAGTATCTTGGGGTCTTGTTCACGAGTGAGGGGAAAATGGAGCGAGAGGTCGACAGACGGATTGGAGCAGCATCTGCAGTGATGCGGACGTTGTACCGGTCTGTTGTGGTGAAGAGGGAGCTTAGTTCTAAGGCAAAGCTGTCGATTTACCAGTCAATCTACGTTCCTACTCTCACCTATGGTCACGAGCTTTGGGTAATGACCGAAAGAACGAGATCGCGGATACAAGCGGCTGAAATGAGCTTTCTCCGTAGGATTGCTGGACTCACCCTCAGAGATAGGGTGAGGAGCTCAGTCATTCGGGAGAGGCTCAGAGTAGAACCGCTGCTCCTCCACATTGAAAGGAGTCAGTTGAGGTGGTATGGGCATCTGATTAGGATGCCTCCTGGACGCCTCCCACTTGAGGTGTTTCAGGCACGTCCCACTGGGAGGAGACCCCGGGGCAGACCCAGGACTCGGTGGAGAGACTATGTCTCCCAGCTAGTCTGGGAACGCCTTGGTATCCCCTCTGAAGAGCTGGAGCAGGTGGCTGGGGAGAGGGAAGTCTGGGCTTCTCTGCTTGAACTGCTGCCTCCGCGACCCGGACCTCCGGAAAAGCGGTAGAAGATGGATGGATGGATGGATGGATGTTATTAGAGTGTGTCTCGGGTATCAAATTTGGGTGGGCCTAATTAGTGTGCATGCGTTTGGACTTTTTTAAAGGGGGGGGTGTCATATATGAAATATGATCTATTGTTGTGTGATGAGGGTGATGGCTCCACCTGTCCGGTTCCGCCGCCACCCTGGGTATAAAAGACCAAGGCAGAAGAGACACGGTCTCTTTTGACCTTCGCCTCTGCCTGTACGGCAGCGCCTAGTGTCTTTGAGTCACCAATAAAGTTGAGTTCTGTTTGCACCTCCGGCCTCGTCATTGGGTCACTGATTATGGACATAACATTTAGTTCCACAGATATTAAATGCAGCTCTTGCAAAGCCCCAAGAAAACATCACTATGCTGACCAACATGCTATTCAAGACAACACAACACCAGCTTCACTCATCAGGATAAAATCTGACCAAGAAAAGTTGACGACACATCCTAACCCCAGCACCAACAACAAACGGGATCAAATGGGACACAAAAAAGCCAAAATAATGAAATCAAATTAAAAGGAATGCATTACAATTACTTGTAAAACTGTCACAAGTAAGTGTCCCGTTTGCTGACTTGATGTCACTTGGTTGCTAAGTGAGTTAGCTTGGCTCGGCCAGGTACCCTGAGCGCCGTCCAGCTGCATCCTGACTTCTTTATAATGTCCAGTTTAGGGGAAGGCCTTGGACTGTTTTTTATCCAAAGCTGGCATTCAGATTGTAGTTTCCTAAACTTGTTGGCTCGTAACAAGTAAACATGATTATTGACCATGTTTACATGCACATGAATAAACTGGCTATGATTAGATTTCTGGAGTTTCAATCCAGATTAAGACCCTTAATCAATTTTTGGCAGGCAAAATACAGAATTATTGTCCTTTGAGACTATTTCACAAGTGCGAGAGAGCAAGTTACAGTATTATATTCACAATTTAATCCTGAACCAAATAAAATCATTTTTAAAGCATGCAAACTGTTTCAATCCAGATTAAGACCCTTAATCAATTTTTGGCAGGTAAAATAACATATTTATAAGCTATAACAGCCCTTTGAGACTATTGACAAGTTGGACAGAACATGTTATAATTTCCCAATTCAACCTTGAAGAACCAAATCAAGTAATTTTTTGGCAGATAACATGTTTGAATCCAAACTGGGAGCCTTAATGAATTTTTGGCAGATGAGGCACACATTTTATGGATTCTGCTTACAATACATAATTATAGGAGGTAAATAATACACAAATACTAGTATTCATGGGAAAGAAAAGGTTTATTGACTTTTACATCGTTATACACAGATTTTGTTAATTTCAGCACACTTTTCTTAACATATAAGGCAAAACATTAAAAGCTGCTGCAGGATAAAATGTCACATCTGATTATTTTAACACAAAACTCATGGGGTTAAAATTATGACTAATCCCTCACTGCATCAGATATTCACAAACATGCCTTTGCTAAGTGCATAGACAAAAAGTTATGTCTGCTTTGCTCAAAAGCAGCCATCAGAATCAGAGGAGAAATGACTTTAGCCGAGCAAGGCACTCCCAGAGCGAGCCGGATCAGTTTATGGTGGCCAATCACTTTTTGGCATGACACCTGCAGCTTCTCTTGTTTTGAACATGTTCAAAAAATTTTGTGACAGAAAAAACTGGTTCCGACCATAAAGACATCAGCACCCGCCAAGCTGCAACACACAGGGGTAAATGTAATTTATAAAGAACAGTTATTAAATACCGTGACATGTCAGTGTGTGCCGGATCCAGCATCCATAAAAAAAGACGTTGCATATTTTTAGCGATGGGTGAGAAGGGATAATAACAGAGGCAAGTGGGAAAGGTTTGCCTTGGAGTCTTTCTGGAAGAAACGTTCAAGGAGATGAAAGAGACTTATGGAGATGATGCCCCATTGTATGACATAGTCAAGCACTGGCACCAACTGTTCAAATGCGGTCAGACCTTGGTGAACACGGTACCCATTTCCGCGTGACTGCAGTGTGCTATTAAGTGGAGGCCACCATTTTGGAGGATCGGCGCTCAACTGTAATCTGTGGAAAACATCATCCATGACCATTTGCACATGCGGAAGTTGTTTGCATGATGCATTCCCCGGTTGCTCACACCTTCCTAGAAGCAGGATTGAGTCATACGTTCCCAGGTTCTTTTGGTAGTGTGCCAAGAAAACCAGGAGGACTTCTTCAACACACTAATCACACAGGATGAAGCACTGTGGGCAAGGCCACGCTCATGGTCTTTCAGACCAGCATGATGTATTAATGATGGAGTTCCCGGCAAAGGGTACCACAATTACTGGGACTTACAACACTTCACTGCTGCAAAAATTGCAGAAGGCCATCAAAACTGAGAGGCGTGACATGCTGACCAAAATTGTTCACCTTCTGCATGCCCCAGTTCACAACTCACATATTACTCAGACAGAAGCACAATCGTGCACCTTTGAAATCCTTCCTTGCCCCCTTTGCTCTCCCAACCTCGCAACATCTCACTTCCACCTCTTTCCAACCATGAAGTCATTTTTGAAAGACAAGCACTTCCATGACAATGAAACATTGATTTCCGAGGTCAAGTCGTGGCTTCTGACGTAGCTTGGAGACTTCATTAGGCCAGATCACCACAGCTGCATAAAGCAATGGGAGAAGTGTGGGACCCTTGGTGGAACCTATGTAGAAAAAGACTAATAATTGTACTAAGTTTGGTTCCTCTCAGTCCATAGGAAAAAAGTCAAGGGAAATCTTGAATGAACAACCCATATGACTGGAAACAGCTTGTCTGGGGTTGTGAGACTGAGTGAGAAGAGCACCTAACTCTGAAACATTTTCCTAAGCCTAACCATTAGTGGAGTGAACGCCTAAAGCTACATTTTTTTTCTTAGCCCTAACCACCAAAAAATATGTGAAAGAAATGAAACGCAAACGTCAAAGTAAAGGTGAAAAACAGTTGACAGTAAACTCAGACTTGCTGAGTGACAGCTCAGTGTTTTGTCCACCATCCTGAAGACACCCCCATATGAGGAATCAGCACTTTACAAAAGGTGAGTTGTGTGGGGCATGCGCTATAACAAAGCTGAGTATGTCTTTCACATGCTAACAGCCATTTTAGAGTATAAGTTTTTGTAGTATAAACAGTACATTTTTTAGTTTTTAGTATAAATAGTACATTTTTAATGTGGTGGAAAGCGTCTTAATTGCACTACTTTTGGTGCAATTGGGTTAGGGTTACAGTTGCAAAGTTTAAACTAGACCCTCATCTTTTCCTAACCTTAACAAGCCTAAAAATATGTAAATGATGTCTACAGAAAGTTAACTGTGAAACTGGAAATTAGTTACACATGTAAAGTCAATACACATGCCCGTCACAAAAAGGCAAGATGGGACGTGAACATGAGACTCCAGCATAGAACAGCTTCTGGTGCCACCATGCACCCCTTCCGCCCAGCTCCCCCATAGACAGTTTTTTGTTGTTGTTTTTAAGGGGGGGTGGACATGTCCCCCAACAATAAGAATACTTGTAGTTTTGCAATTTACATTTTTTTTTACCATTAAAAACTGATATAGGACAATAAATATCTGACAGAATGCCCGGGAACTTTTCCTGCATTTTGTCATTATTTTAGATGACGCCTGAATTCCTGGTGGCTCAGCCTCTGAATGTGCCCCCCCCCCCAATGCCAACATTCTAATTTTCATTAGATGTAATTCTTGTTGATTATTACAATCACTAGTAACATTCAGTTTTCAGTGTTTGCTGATGAAAATTGAGAGGGATGTGTCTTTAAAGCAACACTATGCAAGATTTTCACCTTGAAATAATGTTGCCAAAATTATTTTGATGATACATCAACCTTTGACTGGATGATTCCCCCATAGTCTGGGTGGACCTACATTGCCTGCAACAGCTCTGTTCTTAGGAACAATGAAAGAACTACAAATATGGCAAGTATGACTTCAGTCCCAACAGCCAATCACAGGGCACAACTTTGGCCAGCTCAATGGTACAGTGGTTAGCACTGTTGCCTCACAGCTAGAAGGTTCCAGGTCCGTCCCCAGGCTGGCAAACGGGGAACCTTTCTGTGTAGAGTTTGCATGTTCTCCCTGTGATGTGTAGGTTTTCTCTGGGGGCTCTGGTTTCCTTCCACAATCCAAAGATCTTTTTTTGGCTGCTCCCTTTAGGCGTCGCCACAGCAGATCATCTGTCTCCATCTCACACTATCCCTTGCATCTTCCTCTGTAACACCGACCCTCTCCATGGCCTCCATCACTACATCCATGAATCTTCTCTGTGGTCTTTCTCTTTTCTTCCTGCCTGACAGCACTGGCTTCAACATCCTTTGTCCAATATATCCACTATCCCTCCTCTGCACATGTCCAAACCATCTCAGCCTTGTCTCTCTTGCTTTGTCTCCAAACCACTCAGCGTGAGCTGGCTCTCTGATATACTCATTTCTAATCTTGTCCCTTCTAGTCACTCTCAAAGAAAATTTTAGCATCTTCAACTCTGCCACCTCCAGCTCCATCTCCTGCCTTCTTTCCAACGCGACTGTCCCAAAACCATACATCAGAGCAGGTCTCATTACCATCTTGTAAATCTTCCCTTTCATGCTTGCTGCTACACTTCTGTCACAAATCACACCTGAAACTCATCTCCACCCACTGCACCCTGCCTGCACTCTCTTCTTCACCTCTCTTGTGCATTTTCCATTGATTTGGATGGTCGACCTCAGGTATTTAAACTTATCTAGTTTCACTACCTCTGCTTTTTCCATCTTCACCGTTACACCTGCCTCCTTCTCATTCACACTCATGTATTCTGTCTTGCTTCTACTGACTTTCATTCCTGTCTCCAGAGCATACCTCCACCTCTCCAGGTTCTGTTCCACTTGCTCTCTATACTCTCATTACCACAATCCAAAGATATGCATGTTAATTTAATTGTTATTAGACCGTCATGAGACAGGTTAGTTTTAGCCTACTGATAATGCGTTGAAAGGGGCAGCATGGTGGAACAGTGGTTAACACTCTTGCCTAACACCTAGAAGGTTCCACGTTTGAATCCCCAGGCATGCAGGGACAGGACCCTTTGTGTGTGGAGTTTGCATGTTCTCCCTGTGCTGTGTGGGTCTACTCCAGGAGCTCCAGTTTTCTCCCACAATCCAAAGACATGCGTGTTAGGTTAATTGGTCATTCTAAATTGTCACAGATATCTGACTCCTATAGCCCCTCAGAATAAGGGGTTAATATTAGTGAAGCACTTTGAGAGGTCTTTGAGACTAGAAAAAGCGCTACATAAGTGCAGGTCCTTATCCCCTTAACTTTAGCCACCAACAACTAAGCACTCTGTGATTGGCTGTTGGGACTGAGGCCATGGTTGCCATATTTGTAGTCCTTTCAGTGCTCCTACTCCAAACAAGAAAGTTACACAGTGCTGCTTTAATGTAGCCTTGCGAACTTCAGCAACAATGTGCCTCATGGTGTTCAGTAAAGTTTATGAGATACATGAAGAACTTTTCCTGGTTTTTCTTACTGGTTATAAGTTGAACACCATATTTTATTCCTAGTAACTGTTGGTTGCATTGCAAATTTTCTTCTTCTTCTTCCTCTTCTTCTTCTTTTTCTTCTTCTTCTTTCAGCTGCTCCCTTTAGGGGTTGCCACAGTGGATCATCTGCCTCCATCTCACACTATCCCTTGCATCTTCCTCTGTAACACCGACCCTCTCCATGGCCTCCATCACTACATCCATGAATCTTCTCTGTGGTCTTTCTCTTTTCTTCCTGCCTGACAGCACTGGCTTCAACATCCTTTGTCCAATATATCCACTATCCCTCCTCTGCACATGTCCAAACCATCTCAGCCTTGTCTCTCTTGCTTTGTCTCCAAACCGCTCAGCGTGAGCTGGCTCTCTGATATACTCATTTCTAATCTTGTCCCTTCTAGTCACTCTCAAAGAAAATTTTAGCATCTTCAACTCTGCCACCTCCAGCTCCATCTCCTGCCTTCTTTCCAACGCGACTGTCCCAAAACCACACATCAGAGCAGGTCTCATTACCATCTTGTAAATCTTCCCTTTCATGCTTGCTGCTACACTTCTGTCACAAATCACACCTGAAACTCATCTCCACCCACTGCACCCTGCCTGCACTCTCTTCTTCACCTCTCTTGTGCATTTTCCATTGATTTGGATGGTCGACCTCAGGTATTTAAACTTATCTAGTTTCACTACCTCTGCTTTTTCCATCTTCACCGTTACACCTGCCTCCTTCTCATTCACACTCATGTATTCTGTCTTGCTTCTACTGACTTTCATTCCTGTCTCCAGAGCATACCTCCACCTCTCCAGGTTCTGTTCCACTTGCTCTCTATACTCTCATTACCACAATCCAAAGATATGCATGTTAATTTAATTGTTATTAGACCGTCATGAGACAGGTTAGTTTTAGCCTACTGATAATGCGTTGAAAGGGGCAGCATGGTGGAACAGTGGTTAACACTCTTGCCTAACACCTAGAAGGTTCCACGTTTGAATCCCCAGGCATGCAGGGACAGGGCCCTTTGTGTGTGGAGTTTGCATGTTCTCCCTGTGCTGTGTGGGTTTACTCCAGGAGCTCCAGTTTTCTCCCACAATCCAAAGACATGCGTGTTAGGTTAATTGGTCATTCTAAATTGTCACAGATATCTGACTCCTATAGCCCCTCAGAATAAGGGGTTAATATTAGTGAAGCACTTTGAGAGGTCTTTGAGACTAGAAAAAGCGCTACATAAGTGCAGGTCCTTATCCCCTTAACTTTAGCCACCAACAACTAAGCACTCTGTGATTGGCTGTTGGGACTGAGGCCATGGTTGCCATATTTGTAGTCCTTTCAGTGCTCCTACTCCAAACAAGAAAGTTACACAGTGCTGCTTTAATGTAGCCTTGCGAACTTCAGCAACAATGTGCCTCATGGTGTTCAGTAAAGTTTATGAGATACATGAAGAACTTTTCCTGGTTTTTCTTACTGGTTATAAGTTGAACACCATATTTTATTCCTAGTAACTGTTGGTTGCATTGCAAATTTTCTTCTTCTTCTTCCTCTTCTTCTTCTTTTTCTTCTTCTTCTTTCAGCTGCTCCCTTTAGGGGTTGCCACAGTGGATCATCTGCCTCCATCTCATCCTATCCCTTGCATCCTCCTCTGTAACACCGACCCTCTCCATGTCCTCCATCACTACATCCATGAATCTTCTGTGGTCTTCCTCTTTTCCTCCTGCCTGGCAGCTCCATCTCCAACATCCATTGTCCAGTATATCCACTATCCCTCCTTTGCACATGTCCAAACCATCTCAGCCTTGCCTCTCTTACTTTGTCTCCAAACCACTCAACCTGAGCTGTCCCTCTGATATACTTATTTTTAATCTTGTCCCTCCTAGTCACTCCCAATGAAAATCTTAGCGTCTTCAACTCTGCCACCTCCAGCTCCATCTTCTGTCTTCTTGTCAACACGACTGTCCCCAAACCATACATCATAGCAGGCCTCACTACCATCTTGTAGATCTTCCCTTTTACTCTTGTTGCTACCCTTCTGTCACAAATCACCCCTGACACTCATCTCCACCCACTCCACCCTGCTTGCACTCTCTTCTTCACCTCTCTTGTGCATTTTCCATTGCTTTGGATGGCTGACCCCAGGTATTTAAAGTGGATAAGCATGGGAGAACAATGCTCAGGAGGTTCCTGGCAAGATATCAGGAAGGAGTCAAGGATGTAGGGGGTTGAATGCAGTGTAATGCAAATGTCATGTTGTGTGTGGAGAAATGCCATGAAACGTGTGAGGATTGATTTGGGTAAAAGAAGAGTGCCTGTTGAAATGTGTCAGCCTGTTCTGTGCTTGAAAGATGTGACGTGTGTAATAAACCGTCTGTCGTGAATATGTCTCTTATTTTACACACTCCACAACATTGCCATTTCTGTCCTTAATCAGCCTAACCTGATGCACATCTTTTCCAGCTCGATCTCTCTGTGTAGCCAATCGATACAAGTCCTTTTCTCCTGCCATGGTGTTTAGCCTCTCATACAACTCACTACATGCCTTTTCCTTTGCCTTTGCCTCCTCTCTTTGCCATGCACCTAGGATCCAAATACTCCTGTCTACCTTCTTCATCTCCCTGACTCTCCCACTTTTTCTTTGCTTGTGGAGTGTGTAAATGAAGAGGTATATTCATTTCAGACGATTTATTACACACTCACATCTCACAAGCAAAGAACAGACTGACTGGTCACATTAAGCATCCCTCTCTCTATATCAAGTCACACTTCACAAGGTTCAAGGCACTTCCTCATAACAGCAGGACATCTACACTACACTTCATTCAACCCCCTCTCCCACTTGGGCGTTGTTCTCCCATGTGTATTTGTTGTCTCTGTCTAAGGTGTGAAATAACCTGAGGCCCACATTCTAACCTCTTCCTTTGAATACTTTACTGTACCTCCTCATTCCACCACCAAGTCTCCTTGTCTTCCTTCCTCTGACCACTGGATACACCACATACCTTTCTACCCGTTTCCCCTCAATACTTCTGCTATACTTTCCCTATCATCTGGTAATTCTTCTCTACCATCCAAGGCCTGTATCAACTCCTTCCTGAACTCTGTGTGACCTTCCTTCTGTAACTTCCCCCACTTAACCATTGGCTCTGCCTTCACTCTCTTCCTCTTCTTGCTTTCCAAAGTCATCCTACAGATTACCATCCGATGCCGTCTTGCTACGTTCTCCCCTGCCACCACCTTGCAGTCTCCTATCTCTTTCAGATTTCTCCTTCTGCATAGGATGTAGTCCCTCCACTCATGTAAGTCACCCCATGTTCCTCTCTCTTAAAGTATGTGTTCACCACAGCCATTTCATTCCTTTTAGCAAAATCCACAACCATCTGTCCTTTCACATTTCTCTCCTTAAGACCATACCTACCCAGGACCTCCTCATCACCTCTGTTCCCTTCACCTACATGCCCATTAGATTTTTTAGATTCTTTTATTAATGCCACAGTGGGAAATTACAGGTCATCCACATGAGTGGATGAGGCAGCCACTGGTGCGGCGCCCAACCCTTTCACCATTCACACACACATTCACACCTGGGGCCACTTTAGTCTCCAGTTAACCTAACTTGCATGTCTGTTTTTTTGTTTTTTTCTTTTTTGGCATGTGGGAGGAAACTGGAGAAATCCCAGAGTAAACTAACTAACTAACTAACTAACCTGCACTTATATAGCGCTTTTCTAGTCACAAAGACCACTCAAAGCGCTTTCATTAATACTAACCCTCTATTCTAAGGGCCTATAGGAAACAGATATCTAGGGACAATTTAGAACAGCCAATTAACCTAACATGCATGTTTTTGGCATGTGGGAGGAAACCGGAGAAATCCCGGAGTAAACCCACGCAACACGGGGAGAACATGCAAACTCCACACAGATCACTGTTGGTCGGGGGCTGGGATCTAACCCACGATCCCACGATCCCCACAATCCTCCGGCCAAGGGTAAACTGTGCTGCCGCAGTGCTAACCACTGCGCCACCGTGCAGCCAGGGGTTGGGATCGAACCGAGGATCCCCCGGCCAAGTGTGAGCTGCTGTGCTGCCGCAGTGCTAACCACTCCGCCACCGTGCTGCGAATTAAAGTCCTCTCCAACCACCACTCTCTCCCCCCGGGAACACTCTCTACCACTTCATCTAACTTACTTCAGAATTCCTCTTTCTCTTCTACCTGACATCCAACTTGTGGGGCATACGCACTGACAACATTCAACATCACACCTTTGACTTATAGCTTCAGACTCATGATTCTGTCTGACTCCCTCTTTACCTCCTGAGCACTCTTCACATACTCTTCCTTCAAAATTACTCCTACTCCATTTCTCTTCCTATCTGTACCATGGTAAAACAGTTTAAATCCCACTCCACTGCTCCTAGCCTTGCTTCCCTTCCATCTGGTTTCTCGAACACACAGTATACGTATCTACCTTTCTTCTCTCCATCAAATCAGCCAAACTCTCTGCCTTTACCAGTCATAGTCCCTACATTTAACATCCCTACTCTCACCTCCACACTTCTACCTTTCCTTTTCTCTCTCTCCCTTCTAACACGCCTTCCCCGTCTCCTCCTCCTCCATTTTCAACCAACAGCAGCCCAGTTTTCACCGGCACCCTGTCGGTTAACAGCACCGGTGGCAGCTGTTGTTAACCCGGGCCTCGACCGATCCCGTATGAAAGTCTCATTTGTCATGATCCGCACGTTTGATTTGGCAAAGGTTTTACATCAGATGCCCTTCCTGGCACAACCCTCCCCATTTGCCCGGGCTTGGGACCGACACTAGGAGTACACTGGCTTGTGCACCCCCTGTGGCTGGGTTTCATTGCAAATTTTGATTAAAGTTAATCGCAGATTGCTTGGGAGCTCCACTGCTCTGACCCCCACATGGCTGCCATGTTGCTATATTTGTTTGTTGACTTGAAGAAGCTGCAGCCAGGAGGACAGAAGGAAATGTTCTGCATGCTTTGGCCACAGGTTGTGGTTAGGGAAAGGCCTCGGGCATGAAGAATGTGTCAGCCTGTGTGCAGACACTCCTCTTTGCACCTGTTTTCTTAAGAATCAGGGAGGGTGAGGTGGATAAGAAAGAGGAAGGTGGATAAGAAGGAGAAGACAGATTTAGAGAAGGACAGACATGAATTTAAAAAGGCGGTGAAAAGTATGGAAAGTAAGAGCGTGATGGATTTTAGAGCAGATGATGGGTTCATAAGTTAATAAGTTGGTAGATTTTACTATTCTTTTTTTAAGTCTCACCTCTCATTTCACTTATCACCTAATCAGGTGCTTACTTTTTGTGTAGTAGCCTTTCTGGCTTCACTCCTTTCCCATGCATGCACTTTTTTGGCTCCTTCTAAGCTCCAATCCTATTTTTGTATTTATAGCAAGAGGCCACTTATCCCTGGGACTGGGTGTGAGGTGTTGGGTGTGTGCAGACAGAGGAGGTGAGGCAGGGTGGCCAGACGCAATGGGACATGTCCAGGCTGATCAAATATCACAGGGTCCGGGTGCCGAGTGGGCTCCGTTGATCCTCGCCGCTTGTCTGCAGAACATATTTCTGAAGCCAAGTTTGGCTTTTCAGCAGCTTCTTCAGTTTCATGGCGTGAGGCCTGCGCCTTACAGCCTTTGCCACCGGTGCAGATTCCACAAGAGAAAGTAAAGGGTCTTTTTGGCAGATCTAGGGGTCACCATGCAGCCTCCTTGGTGGTCTTGAAGGAACCTCTTATTTTAATTTACACATTTTACTTTTGCTTTTATGTGCTGAAGTGTCATCCCTGTCTTTCGCCTGCAGGCTTGGCAGCTGCTGCTCTATTTTTTGCTCTGGTTCAGCAGCAGTCTCAGGAGTAAATAGTGATGATACTACAAGTGGAAGCTGGAAAATTTAAGCAGTATGGAGACAGGACATCCTCAAACAGCTTGAAAACTTTCCTTTAAAACCTCACAGCCCCCCTTTAAAAAATACTACTTCAAAAGAAAAAGAACACTTTGCACATGCATCGTTTTTTCCTTCTCTAAATATATGCATTCAAATTTCTATATGTTAACTATGCGTAAAAAAGCAAGCAGTAAAATATTTACAGTGATATTTAAATGAAAAATTATTTTTCATTTAAATATATATTTTTAAGGGGAAGTAAAATGCTTACTAAGTAATTAATATGGAAGCTCTTTCATATTCTGGTCATGTAATATATTGATTTACTTAATTGAAGATCCAATCCATTGATTTTTATATTTGCTTACTTTTTTTCCTCAAAGGAAAAAAAATCCCTGCTCTGTAACAGTCTAATATTGTAAGGTGAATCATTTGATGCCAGTTTATGATACTGGGTTTTCTGCTTGACTTAAGGGACATGACACAATTTATGCATAAAAAAATGTATGTTTATTATGAGCAAAGACTTAGTATGATGTAAATGTTTTAGTACCAAAAATTGGCATGTGTTATGTCTATGCAACAGCTGCAATTCCTGATTATTTTCCAAAATAATCTATAGAGAAAATTATGTATTTCAAAAACAGAGATGACGACAGGTTAAAAAAAGAGAGCAAACATTTTAACTTAATAATTAAACCCAGTTAAAGCAGCTCAATATTGCCACCTAGTGTATGAAACTTTCAAGTGTGTGCCCGCGTGCGCGTGCGCGCGTGCCTTCCTTTTTAGGGACAAATAGCAGGTCTGTGCATCAATCATTACATTTTAAAGGTGAAGATGTGTTATTGCATGAAGTACTGTGGGTTGGGGTTTGTTTTTGACACATTAAAGATATTGTTAATCAGAATAGGTAATCTCAAAATGAAGTGATTGCTGGCTTAGGGCTCGTGGACAGTGAAACATTTTTACCCCAAACTGTCAAACTTTGACAGTTTGGCGGTCCATGCATGCCATGCCAGGATTTTGGAGGTGTGAAAGTGTAGAGGTTTGAAAACAGTCTCCAGAGTGGAAGGGATTTGCTGGAGGTTTTTCCTTCTGTGTGCACGGAGGAAAACGGCCAAGCAGCACATTCATGCAGTGGACATAAAAAGTCTACACACCCCTGTTCAAATGCCAGGTTTTTGTGATGTAAAAAAAATGAGACCAAGATAAATCATTTCAAAACTTTTTCCCCCATTATTGTGACCCATAACCTGTACAACCCAACTGAAAAACAAACTGAAACCTTTTAAGAGGGAAAAAAAAAACAAAACCTTACAATAACCTGGTTGCATAAATATGCACACCCTGTTATAAGTGGGAATGTGGCTGTGTTCAGAATTAACCAATCACATTCAAACTCATGTTAAATGGGAGTCAACACACACCTGCCACCATTTAAAGTGCCTCTGATTAACCCCAAATAAAGTTCAGTTGTTCTAGTAGGCTTTTCCTGACATTTTTGTAGTCACATCTTACAGCGCAAGCCATGGTCCACAGAGAGCTTCCAAAGCATCAGCGGGATCTCATTGTTCAAAGGTATCAGTCAGGAGAAGGGTACAAAAGAATTTCCAAGGCATTAAATATACCATGGAACACAGTGAAGACAGTCATCATCAAGTGGAGAAAATATGGCACTACGGTGACATTACCAAGAACTGGATGTTCCTCCAAAATTGAAAAGACAAGAAGAAAACTGGTCAGGGAGGCGTGCCAAGAAGCTGACAGCAACACTGAAGGAGCTGCAGGAATTTTTTTCAAGTGCTGGCTGTTTAGTACATGTGACAACAATCTCCCGTCTTCTTCATATGTCTGGGCTATGGGGTTGGGTGGCAAGACAGAAGCCTTATTTTACGAAGGAAAGCATCCAAACCCGGCTACATTTTGCAAAAATACATTTGAAATCTCCCAAATGCATGTGGGAAAATGTGTTATGGTCCAGTGGAACCAAGGTTGAACTTTTTGGCCGTAATTCCAAAAGATACATTTGGCAAAAACACAACACTACTCATCACCAAAAGAACACCATGTCTACAATGAAGCATGGTGGTGGCAGCATCATGCTTTGGGGCTGTTTTTCTTGAGCTGGAACTGGGGCCTTATTCAAGGTGGAGGGAATCATGAACAGTTCCAAATACCAGTCAGTGTTTGTACAAAACCTTCAGGCTTCTGCTAGAAAGCTGGCGATGAAGAGGAATTTCATCTTTCAGCACGACAATGACCCAAAGCACACATTCAAATCAACAAAAGAATGGCTTCACCAGAAGATTAAGGTTTTGAAATGGCCCAGTCAGAGTCCAGACCTGAATCTGATCGAACATCTGGAGGGTGATCTGAAGAGGGCTGTGCACAGGAGATGCCCTCACAACCTGACACATTTGGAGCATTTTTGCAAAGAAGAGACGGCAAATATTGCCACATCAAGATGTGCTACACTGATAGACTCCTACCCTAAAAGACTGAGTGCTGTAATAAAAGCCAAAGGTGCTGCAACAAAGTATTAGTTTAAGGGTGTGCATATTTATGCAACCAGGTTATTGTAAGTTTTTTATTTTTCCCCTTAAAAGGTTTTAGTTTGTTTTTCAATTGGGTTGTACAGGGTATAGGTCACATTAATGGGGGAAACAGTTTTGAAATGATTTATCTTGGTCTCATTTTTTTACATCACAAAAACCTGGCATTTGAACAGGGGTGTGTAGACTTTTTATATCCACTGTATGTCAATCACGCCCGATTCATGCGTCTATGACGCTGACGTCACTGTGACACAACGCACGAGCTGCAGTTCATTGGTCGATGTGTCACCCGGAAGGCAGTCTGTCCAAGTCTGTTCATCCCCATTAAAGATGGGTGCCAGGACGTTAAACTTTCTTATATCTAAGTTTAACCAGACAGCGAAACATGTTTCTGAAAACACTCAGGGTGAGAAATAAATGGCGTAGTTGCTGAATGTGTTTAAAAGTTCAGCACAAGCTCCCTGATGCTATCAGCGGTTGACAGGAAGTCGTATGTGGTGCTGTAAAAAAAGTCACACTGCCACCTACTGGCCCAGCATAGTTATAACAGCAGTTTTTCACACCTTGGTGTAGTGTGATGTTGACGTGTGCACGCAGGTCTTTTTTTTTCCCCAGCTTAGATGAGAATGTTTTCATGTGCACAGCCCCTAATGGCCTCTGAAGCCATAAATGCGTACCTGAGCATGCATACTGTATGTGTGTGAGTCATCACAAGGCTCACACCGTGCCCAGACTTGTCCTTGACTTGACACTTGAAGAAATTATTTACAGGTCTGACTCATAAGCCTGTTCAAGATGCTACTGTCTGTGTCTGTTGTTTGTGTATGTGTGTATGGGGGGGGGGGGGGGCTTTTTCTTCCTCTTCCTTGTTGCATGTTGTTTGTGGTGAGTGACATTGGTTTGTAAATGAACACATTTGCATCGTGTGGTTGGTGAGAAACTGTGAGAAAGAACCTTTGACCCAGTTCACTGACAGTTTGTACAGAGTAAATGTACAGTTATTGGCCATAGGGTTAATCAATTAGACAGAAATAATGCATTTTAAAACACAGTTTTTATGCCTCTGTCCTTTCTATAATATACTCTTTTGTTTCAAATATTTTCCATTTCACATTTCTGTGTATAAAAATGTAATTAGTCACAGAACAAATCTTACTGCAGGGACAGATTTATATTGATTTTCTTTATAAACAGGCATTATATTATAGACAAATTCCTAGTTTGTGTACTACATCAACAATGGCAATAAATCTGATTCTGATTCTGATTCTGATATATTAAAACTAGTGGATGCCCGTAGAAAGCAAGGATTCCTGTGTGAAACAGGTAGCCCACTCAGGCTTTACAGGCCCAAACGTAGGCTGTGTTTGAAAGTGGAATACAGAGGTGTAGGCAATCACACATTAGGGGATAAGGGATAAGGACCCGCACTTATATAATGCTTTTCTAGTCTCAAAGACCACTCAAAGCGCTTCACTAGTACTAACCCTCTATTCCAAGGGCCTATAGGAGACATACATGTCTAGGGACAATTTAGAACAACCAATTAACCTATCATGCATGTCTTTGGGTTGTGGGAGGAAACCGGAGCCCCCGGAGTAAACCCACGCAGCACAGGGAGAACATGCAAACTCCACACAAAAAGGTTCCAACGCCTGCCAGCCTGGGGATTTGAACGTTAGACTTTGACAGATGTGAAAGGAACTGAACTGAGATTTATTTGATTGTGTGAATATTAATTACAGAATAACTGAAAATGAATGGGACATCTAATATTATCCACTGCATCCTTTTATATTTTAGCAATATTATAAGTACAAAACACCAAACATTATTATTATTATTATTATTATTATTATTATTATTATTATTATTATTATTATTGTTTTGTATTTCTATCTTGTATATTTTATTGATCACCAGAGGGAAATTCAGGGCATCCACGTATGGTGGCAATCCCTTCACCAGTCACTTACCAATCCATGCAGATATCTACACCCCACCCACTGCCTGACTTCCATCCAGACGGCCGATTTGGAAAAACCCTCCCCCAGCTGACTTCACCATCCAGACAGCTTGGCAAGAGGAATGGGAGACCAAGGAGGTCCCAAACAAACACCTGGTGACAAACCCCAACCAACAGGTCCCGGGCACCAACCTCCCAAGGAGACAGTGGTCTACACTCAATCGCTTCAGGACTGGGCATGGCCCCTGCTTGGCCAGCCTTCACACATGGGGCAGTAGCCCTAGTCCACTGTGCGCATGTGGAGAGGAGAAAACAATGGAACACATCATAGAGGCTTGCCCGCTCCAAAGACTGGAAGGACGATTACACACCCTCCATACAGCAAACCAGGAGGCAACTGCTTGGCTTGAGGACTTTGCATTCGCTAAATAAATAACTCTCTCTCTCACACACACACACACACACACACACACACATTTGGCAGCAAGTTTTGCATCAGTGTTGCCCATTTGTCTGTAAATATTTAAATAAAAATGATTTATTTCATTATTTGGACATTTTTGCGTCTTGCTGTCATTTAGTCAAAGCATGTGTCCGCATGTAATATGCAGCTGATCTAGTCATTCTGCTCCACAATGAAGAAGCAGCTGGGACTTTCCTGTACCACTGACTGGGCAGGCTGAGCGTGCCTCCCCCCGAACGTTCGTGGAGCGTGCGGTGGGACACCGGTGTTGACCGGTTAACAAGAGACTCAGCTGCTCCTTTCCCCGGCAGCGGGTCCCAGTAGCCCCACCCCCACCCCCACTACCACCACCTTGTGTTCTCTATGGCGAATATATTTATGGTATATATTTTGACTGAGCAGCTCCATACTCGTGGATGCAAACCCTGGTAACCTCAGGAGCAAAGCACTTCTAAAATCTTTGTTTGCAAAGCGTTGTGGTGATTGACAGGTCGTGATGCTGTGTTATCCAATGAGCATGGTCGTGGTGCCACTATTGTCCAATCAGTATGGCCGTGATGCGGCATATTCTCCAATGAGCACGGAGTCAGTCCGAAACCCCGCCCACACTTGTTGAAACCAGGGGGGTGAAGACATAGAGCGGTCACACAGCGGTGGCTATTTATTGATAAAGATGACATATTTTGACCGAGCGACTCCCTATTCGGGGATGCACACCCTCGTATCTTCAGCAAAGCACGTTTAAAATCTTAGGTCAGTGTGACGAACAGTTTGAGAGCTATCTGAGGAACACACACACACACACATACAGACACACAAACAGACAGAGATGTCTGGATTTTATAGATAGATAAGTAAGAACAAAACATGGGTGTTCAGTTTCATTTCCTATTCCTCTTTGTAGCAATACATTATCAAAAATACAGTTCTCATCCTACACATTTTCCACAGTATTTCTGGAAACTCTCAGTCCTTGGTTTATATTTAGTAAGGGAAATACAAGCATGTTTGACTAAAGGATATTCTGCTCTGTGATGTGTTGAAAAGCTTCCTTTCCTGACCAGCGACCCCAGTGTGCTGAGACTTGTGATCCTCTCTGGGGCCTGGCTAAACTAGGTGGTGACAGCCACTCTGCTGCAGGAGCATTATCACTTTAACACTGTAGAGAAGTGGGGGCATTGTCCCCTAAACAGGATGTCCTGGTGTCTGGACCCATCTCTCATGGGCTGTCCTTTGTTTCTGTTCCTGCCTGTGGATTTTGGGGCAAATCCTTAAAGCAGGTGTGACCAGAAGGTTTTTTTTTTGTTTTTTTTTTTAATTTACCAAATCTGTCAGCAGCTGAAGTTAACTTTGTCCATCTCTAGAATAAGGTTCTTCCATTCATTCATCTTCTTCCGCTTAATCCTGTTCAGGTCGCGGGGGGGGGGGGGGGGGGGCTGGAGCCTATCCCAGCATCTTTGGGTGAGAGGCAGGGTACACCCTGGACAGATCGCCAGTCCATCGCAGGGCCAACACAGAGAGACAGACAACCATTCACTCTCACAGTCACATCTAAGGACAATTTAGAATCCCCAGTTTTGATGCCAATTAACCTAACTTGCATGTTTTTGGCATGTGGGAGGAAACCGGAGAAATCCCGGAGTAAACCCACGCAGACACGGGGAGAGCATGCAAACTCCACACAGATCACTGTTGGTCGGGGGCTGGGATCGAACCCAGGATCCCCCGGCCAAGGGTGAGTTGCTGTGCTGCCGCAGTGCTAACCACTCCGCCACCGCATTTAGGTAATTTTGGACGCAGTGATGTGAGTTCATGTTTGAAGGCTGGATGGGCAGAGATGACCCAAGTCAACATCTTCTTTAATGACCCCCTCACACACACACACACACACACACACACACACACACACACACACACACAATTTATTTTTTTCATTCTTTTTTTTTAAATGTTCAATTAAAGTTCAGTCACTGCTCAGGCTTACGCTTTAAAAAGTCAGCTGTGTTTAGACACATTGTGCATAAACATGACATTTTTGACAAAACATCACTATTTAGTGCCTTGAGAATGGGACCAGGGTGGGCAGGGAGTCAGAGTTATGAGATGAGCTCTTGTGTGTTTTTTCATCCTGCTTCCCTCGCCTCTTTTCATGCCCTGGGAAGGTAAACACTCACAGTCCTTGCCCTTGTTTTTTCTTATGGTAACTGTTGAACAGTGTGTACTCCACTTGTGGTTTTATTGCCTGGATTGTCATGCAAGAGGCTAGGGAGACGAGTGTCAATAAGTGGATGGGCTCACTGCAAACAAATGCACTGGAAGAATGAATGCAGCTGAGTACACACAAAGAGAAGCACACACTAAAGTACACGCTGTCATGTTTCCATCACTTCAGAGGATGTAGCGTTAACTTAAATTATTGTCCTGGAGACATAACCCAACCATATGTTAACCTCACAATTTAAGGATTTAAGATGAGAAATAAAAAAAGAGATTATAGATAAAGATTTAATCCCCACCACAGACTCGGAGCAAATCACTTCCTAATTGCAAAATGACCGGTGAAATGCCAGTTCGGCGTGACGGAGATTGATTTTTTGGGGCACCGCGTCTCTCCGGAAGGAGCGATCCCACTGCCCGACAAGGTGTGCGCCGTGGCGGATTTTCCCCGGCCTCAGACAGTCAGGGCGCTGCAGGAATTTTTGGGGATGGTGAACTTTCATAACCATTTCCTTCCCCGCGCGGTGCAGCTCATGCAACCATTGTACGCCGCGCTCAAGAAACAGAAACCCGCGGATAGGGTCGAATGGACCTCGGGGCGAGAGCGGGCGTTCTCGGAAGTTAAAGCAGCCCTGGCAAACACCGCACTGCTGGCGCATCCGGACCCGGCGGCCCACATAGCGCTCACCACCGACGCTTCAGACGTGGCTATAGGGGCTGTCGTGGAGCAGCGCGTCGCCGGGGCTTGGCAGCCGCTCACCTTTTTCAGCAGAACTTTGCGCGACAGCGAACGTAAATACAGCGCATTCGACAGAGAGTTGCTGGCTCTCCACCTGGCCATACGCCACTTCCAGTTCTGTCTGGAACTATCGTATCGGTTAAAAGGGGAGGTCCGTGGGTCACAGTAGGGGGACACACGGACAAAGACCAGAAAAAGCCCCTCACCCGTTGCCTCGTAGCCATTAGACTGCTCTACAAACACAGAGAACACACAACACACACTCTTATTGACTCTGGGGCTGAGCAAAGCTTCATTTCGGAAGACCTGGCAACCCGGCTGGGCCTCAGCTGTCAACCACTCCACCCACCTGTCAACCTTATCACACTGTCAAAGACCCCGCTCACCACTGTTTCCCACCAGACAGCCCCTGTTTCGTTGATTACCTCTGGAAACCATCGGGAGGATATCCGGTTCTGGGTGCTGCCCATCTCCACGTTGCCTGTTATCCTGGGTTATCCATGGCTACGCCTTCACAACCCCACATTTGATTGGCAGGCGAGAAACATTACAGCTTGGAGCTCTTTCTGTCTCAGCGCCTGTCTCCGATCTGCAGCATGTGCTCCCTCGGTCTCGGTGACCCCGCCCACACTTCCACCTCCTGATCTGTCCAGGGTGCCAGAGGTCTACCACAATCTGGGAATGGTATTCAGTAAGTCACGGGCACTGTCCCCCCCCCCCCCCCCACCGACCCTACGACTGTGCTATCAACCTCCGGGCGGGGGCCCCATTACCGGCGAGTTGATTATACAGCCTGTCAGCCCCGAAGCGGGAGGCCATGGACACATACATTAAGGAGTCCCTCAGCTCTGGAATCATCTGTCCATCCTCTTCAGCGGTGGGAGCAGGTTTCTTCTTTGTGGGAAAGAAGGACGGTTCACTGCGTCCCTGCATCGACTTCCGGGGTTTGAATGAAATCACCGTCAAGGACAAGTATACCTTGCCCCTGATGAACTCGGCCTTTGACTTCCTCCAGGGGGCGTCGTGGTTCACGAAGCTGGACCTTCGCAACACTTATCATCTGGTGCGCATCAGGGAGGGCAATGAATGGAAGACGGCGCTCCGGACCCCAAGCGGCCACTTCGAATATCTTGTGATGCCATTTGGGTTAACCAACGTTCCGGATGTCTTCCAGTGTTTGATCAATGACGTCCTCCGGGATTTTCTGAACTCCTTCGTGTTTGTGTATTTGGACAACATCCTGATCTTCTCACCCACGTTGGAGGAGCACCAGGTGCATGTTCGGCAGGTCCTGCAGTGCCTCCTGGAGAACCAGCTATTCGTCAAGGCCGAGAAGTGTGAATTTCACACGAAGGAAACGTCTTTTTTGGGTTTCATCATTGCCCATAACGAAGTGCGCCCAGATCCGGCCAAGGTCAGGGCGGTGGTGGATTGGTCCACTCCTACGTCTAGGAAGCAGTTACAGGGGTTCTTGGGCTTTGCCAATTTTTACCGTCGGTTTGTGCCGGAGTTCAGGATCATGACTCGCCCCCTGGCCAGCCTTACGTCCCCTAAGGTCCCCTTTCACTGGAGCGAAGAAGCTGCCGCAGCATTTGGGGAGTTGAAGGAGGAGTTCGCCTCTGCGCGCGTTTTGACCCAGGTGGACCCGGATCTGCAGTGCTTGGTGGAGGTGGACGCCTCGGACTCGGGTGTCGGGGAGATTCTTTCCCAGCGCTCCCCCGTGGACGGGGTGATTCGCCCGTGCGCCTTCTTCTCCCACCGGCTGACGCCCGCCGAGAGAAACTATGGCATCGGGGACAGGGAGCTGCTGGCTGTCAAGCTCACCCTGGAGAAGTGGAGGCACTGGCTGGAGGGGGCTGCCCAGCCGTTCATCGTGTTCACAGACCACAAGAACTTGGAGTATCGGCCAAGCGGTTGAACTCCCGCCAGGCGCGCTGGTCTCTTTTTTTCGGTCGATTCAACTTTACCATCACCTACCGGCCAGGGAGCAAAAATACCAGGCCGGACGCCCTCTCCAGGCAGTTCGAGGTAGAGCCGTCTCGGGACCATGAGGAGACCATCTTGCCAGCATCCTGTGTGGTGGGCGCCCTCGTGTGGGAGATCCGGGATAAAGTCAGGAAGGCACAGGAGAATGAGCCTGACCTGGGTGGGGGTCCCCCGGGCCGTTTGTTCGTCCCCTCATCGGTCAGGGGTGAAGTTATCCAGTGGGGCCACGCCTCCAAGTTGGCATGCCATCCGGGAATCGCTCGCACCATCAACCTGCTCCAGAGACCCTTCTGGTGGCCAGGGCTGAGGAGAGATGTGACCAACTACGTCCGGGCCTGCGCTCAGTACGCTACTTGGAAATCGTCATCCTCCCCCCCCGGCAGGTCTTCTCCATCCCCTGCCGGTCCCTTCTCGCCCCTGGTCCCATGTCGCCCTGGATTTTGGGACAGGCCTGCCCCCTTCAGACCATTTCACCGTTGTGCTGACAGTAGTGGATCGCTTCTCCATTTTGTACCACTCCAGGGGTTGCCCTCGGCCCGGGAGACGGCGGACCTCCTGGTTCAGCACGTGGTGCGCCTTCACAGCATCCCTGCGGACATCGTCTCGGATTGGGGCCCGCAATTTGTTTCCCAGGTCTGGAAGGCATTCTGCACGATGTTGGGGGCCATGGCAAGCCTCTCTTCAGGGTATCACCCACAAAGTAATGGTCAGTGCGAGCAAGCCAACCAGGAGCTGGAGGCTGTGCTCCGCTGCGTCATCTCGTCCTGTTCTTCGTCTTGGAGTATATTCTTGCCCTGGATTGAGTACGCACACAATGCCACGGTGTCCTCAGCAACGGGAGTGTCTCCGTTCAAGGCATCTCTGGGTTATGACCCCCCACTGTTCCCGGAGGAGGAGAAGGAGGTGGCCGTTCCGTCTGTGCAGGCTCATGCCAAACGCTGCCGCCAGATTTGGACCATCACCCGCAGAGCCCTCCTCAAGACTACGGAGCGCAATATTCAGGTGGCTAACCATCATAGGAGACCTGCGCCGGATTATCAGGTGGGGCAGCAGGTTTGGTTATCCACCAGAAATATCAATGTGCCGGCCGAGAAACGCAAACTGGTTAAGCGTTTCATCGGTCCGTACGAGATTACTCGTATTATTAACCCTGTGACTGTGCGCCTAGCTCCCCCCCCCCTTCCATGCGCATCTGCCCTTCGTTCCATGTCTCCCAGGTGAAGCCCTGCATCTCCGACCCCCTGTGCCCGCCCCCCACGACGTCTCCCCCTCCGAGGATGATCGACGACCACCCGGCTTGGGGGGTTACTGCCATCTTGGATGTCCGTCAGCGGGGCCGGGGTCTTCAGTATTTGATGGACTGGGAGGGGTTTGGTCCTGAGCACCGTTCCTGGATTCGCTCAGTGTTGGTTCTGGATAAACAGTTCATCCGCGATTTCCATCGGGCGCATCCAGGTAAGATAGGGCAGGTGCCTGGAGGCACCTCTAGAGGGGGGAGTACTGTCATGGTGGTCGATGGGCCGTCATCAGCCTCGGCTGCGCACACACCTGCAGCCAATCATCAGCGGGTCTTAAAAGCCGGCGTCTCTGAGGGCTCAGCACGGAGTCATCTGCCTACTTCGCCATGCAACGCGTCACAGACTCAGCCTCTCGCCAGAGCATCCACGACGCAGTCTCGCCAAGCTTCGCCACATAAGGATCAGAGTATCTTACCTTGTCAAAGTGTAATTCCCTGTGCACAGGTGGACCTTCCTGGCGGCAGACCAGTCTCCCCGGATAACGGAGCCACTCCTCCTCCTCCTCGGAACTCCTCCACCTCACCACAGCACCAAGCATCACCCACACGGAGCCACTGCAAGCCGCAGAGCCAGTGCAAGTCCTCCAGCACCACCTGCAAGTAAGCAGTGCCCTCCAGCACCACCTGCAAGTAAGCAGTACTCATCATCACATCTCTGTACTGCGGGCAGGCCTAATCTATCTGTGCTTGTGTGTTCCAGGGTTGCCAGGTCGCGGCAGGACTCACTCAGCCCCAGCGGTTCCACAGTATCACACTCACTCACACCTACACACACATTACACACCTCATTCAATAAATAATTGTCTAAAAGCAGTCTACTCGTGCCAGTGTCTGTCTCCTGGGTCAAACAGCTATGTCAGAAACAATATCATTTCAGAGGAACATGTATATTTCAAAAACCTTCAGAAAGAACTACCACCAAGCAACACTGTGTCTCAGTGCAAGGAGTCAGACTGTGGAATGCTTTTGGACCTGAGTTAAAATCATGTAGAACGCTTGGACAATTTAAACAAAAGCTAAAGGAAGAAATACTCCAAACATACAGTGGGGCAAAAAAAGTATTTAGTCAGCCACCAACTGTGCAAGTTCTCCCACTTAAAAGATGAGAGAGGTCTCCAATTTTCATCATAGGTATATCTCAACTATGAGAGACAAAATGAGAAAAAAAAAATCCAGAAAATCACATTGAAGAATTTTTAATGAATTAATTGGTAAATTCCTCAGTAAAATAAGTATTTGGTCACCTACAAACAAGCAAGATTTCTGGCTCTCACAGACCTGTAACTTCTTTAAGAGGCTCCTCTGTCCTCCACTCGTTACCTGTATTAATGGCACCTGTTTGAACTCGTATATCAGTATAAAAGACACCTGTCCACAACCTCAAACAGTCAGACTCCAAACTCCACTATGGCCAAGACCAAAGAGCTGTCAAAGGACACCAGAAACAAAATTGTAGACCTGCACCAGGCTGGGAAGACTGAATCTGCAATAGGTAAGCAGCTTGGTGTGAAGAAATCAACTGTGGGAGCAATTATTAGAAAATGGAAGACATACAAGACCACTGATAATCTCCCTCGATCTGGGGCTCCACGCAAGATCTCACCCTGTGGGGTCAAAATTATCACGAGAACGGTGAGCAAAAATCCCAGAACCACATGGGGGGGACCTAGTGAATGACCTGCAGAGAGCTGGGACCAAAGTAACAAAGGCTACATCAGAAACACACTACGCCACCAGGGACTCAAATCCTGCAGTGCCAGACGTGTCCCCCTGCTTAAGCCAGTACATGTCCAGGCCCGTCTGAAGTTTGCTAGAGAGCATTTGGATGATCCAGAAGAGGATTGGGAGAATGTCATATGGTCAGATGAAACCAAAATAGAACTTTTTGGTAAAAACTCAACTTGTCGTGTTTGGAGGTGTAAACGTGCCACCAAATGTAACAAACTGGTGGGGCCAGATCTTCAATTTTCCATTTTATTTTCATAAACTTACAAGTAAATAGTTCCCAAGAAAACAACTGACACGACTCTTCATCAACAATGAACAATTCACCATCAACCAAGAAGAATACCAAGGATACCCACTGTGGCTTATATTAATCATATATTCCATACCTACATATGTATAAACATATTAGAATGTTTAGTGATTACATATGTGGAATGACCTCACGCCTCAGAACAGGACAGGAGGTCTCAACCGCCGGCGAGGATCAAAGAACAGACGGAGTCGCAGTGGTGGAGACCGGATCGAACTTCCTGACCACCCAGGGTCAAGTGGAGGAGATGGAGGACAATGGAGAGGGATTATGTTAATGCGGGATGTCAGCTTTGATATGCAATGTCTTTTGTTGAGTGTGGGTATAAGTATGAAGGTCTGACTGCGCTCGACCTCTCATTCTGTTTCTGCATCTATATGAGACATGTTAGGGAGGTGAAGCTGATAATAAATCTTGATTTATAAAATCACATCGCTTCTTCATTTCAAGCTCCCTACACTGGTGACCAGACGTGAGGATGGAACAGAGATGTTCCCCGGCGACGAACTCATCGGAGGCGACCCAGGCAAGCGCCGTCGCCCATGCAGACAGGGGAACGGATGGAAGACGTTCCCCCACGACAGAATCCGCAGAGAGGGCTCAACCGAGCACCTTCCCCAGTTCCGCCGTGAGGACAGAAGAAAGACGTTCTCACCCGGCAGACACATCAGAGACGGACCACACAAGCGCCGTCACCGTCAAACTGCCAGAGTTCTGGCAAAACGACCCGAGCTCGTGGTTCCAGCAAGCTGAGGCTCAGTTTGCACTGGTGGGCATAACGGCAGACGAGACAAAGTTTTACCACATCGTCATCAAACTCGACGCCGCCACGCATAGATGCGCGCGGAGCGTAATTCAACAACCGCCCGCCCACGACAAATACAGGGAACTAAAGGCGACCATCATTGAGAACTTCGTCCCCTCAGCCGAGGAGAGAGCAGAGACGATTCTGGCGATCTACGGCCACAGAGGATGCAGACCCAAGGCCCTCATGGAGGACATGCTGCAGCTTAAGGAAGCGGACAACGACAACTTCCTTTTCCAGCATATCTTCCTCAGCACTCTGCCGCCACACATGAGAGGGACACTGACCAACATGCGGTGCAGCACCCAGCAGGACTTCCGCACGCTGGCCCGAGAAGCGCAGCGGCTCATCAACGCCTGCGGCGATCAGATGGCCACAGCAGCATCTGCAGATTTCAACGCGGAGGCCCAGAGCAGCGGAGAACCGCAGACAGCGGAGCAGAGCCCTCCCACTATGGCAGCAACGCAACCAAGACGCAGCAAGCGGAATGATCTCTGCTATTTTCATCAACGTTTCGCCGAGAGGGCACACAAATGCGTGCCCCCCTGCAAATTCAAGAAACGGTTAGCAGCTACGGCTCTCGGCGAGACGAATAAGCTGCTTTATGTGACTGACGGACGCACCGGGAGACGGTTCCTCATCGACACCGGAGCTCAGGTGGCGCAGACCGGGCCATGGGACCCCGGGGAAACGGAGCGATGGCAGCCAATGGCTCGATCATCGACACTTTCGGTGAAAGGGACCTGCCTCTTCTCATCCACGGCCGCAACTATAGATGGGCATTTATTATAGCTGCAGTGAGTTTTAACTTGTTAGGCGCCAACTTTTTGTGTGCACATGGGTTATTAGTCGATCTTGCAAATAGACGCTTGGTTAATGCACTATCATTTGCTTCTATCCCCTGCTCAGCTCGAGTTTCTCCACCACCCATGCAAGCCAGCGTCACTACAGCAGGAGGTAAGTTTGACCAACTCCTCACCCAATTTCCAGCACTCACAGTTCCAAAATTTTCAGCAACAGTAGCGAAACACGGGGTTGAACACTTCATTCCCACAACAGGCCCACCCGTGTTTGCCAAAGCTCGGCGCTTAGACGCGACCAAGCTCGCCATAGCACGGAACGAGTTTGCCAGCCTGGAAAAATTAGGCATTATTAGGCACTAGAAAAGTCCTTGGGCATCACCACTACACATGGTCCTGAAAACCGACGGTTCTTGGAGACCTTGCGGCGATTACCGCAGATTAAACAATGCAACAGAGCATGACCGCTATCCAATCCCTCACATCCAAGATTTTTCACTACATCTGGCGGGTGCGCGCATTTTTTCTAAAATAGACCTGGTCCGTGGCTATCACCAAGTCCCCGTTCGAGCGGAAGACATTCCTAAAATGGCTGTAATTACCCCTTTTGGTCTTTTTGAATTTTTGCGAATGCCGTTCGGCCTCAAAGGCGCTGCTCAAACTTTTCAGCGTATGATGGACACGGTATTACGCGACCTCCCCTTCGTGTTCGTCTACCTCAACGATATGCTGGTAGCCAGCCCGTCAGAGGAAGAACACGAACAACACCTCGCTACAGTTTTTCAGAGACTAGAAGAGCACGGGTTAATAATCAACCCAGCCAAATGCCGATTCGGCGTGTCACAAATTGATTTTTTGGGACACAGAGTTTGACCAGAGGGGGCAGTCCCATTGCCAGACAAAGTCTGCGCGATAAAAAATTTTCCACGACCACAAACGGTCAGATCGCTACAAGAATTTTTGGGAATGGTGAATTTTTACAACCGTTTCCTCCCCCGCGCAGCTCAACTCATGCAGCCCCTGTATGCCGCGCTCAGAAAACAAAAGCCTTCCAACGTGGTCGAATGGACCCCGGAGTGCGAACACGCCTTCGCGGAAGTAAAAGTGCTCTAGCGAATGCCACATTGTTGATTCACCCCGATCCCTCGGCCCGCATAGCGTTAACCACAGACGCTTCAGACCTGGCCATAGGGGCAGTCGTGGAACATCATGTTGGCGGAACCTGGCAACCTTTAGCATTTTTTAGCAAACCTTTAAACCAAACCGAGCGCAAATACAGCACTTTTGACAGGGAGCTGCTAGCACTTCATTTATCCAGCCGCCACTTCCAGTTCTGGTTAGAAGGGCGGCGTTTCACGGCTTTTGTAGACCACAAACCGCTCACTTTTGCGATGGCTAAAATTTCAGAACCATGGTCAGGCAGGCAACAAAGACAGCTAGCTGCAATTTCAGAGTTCACCACAGACATTCGACATGTGGCAGGCAAACTTAACGTGGTAGCAGACTGCCTCTCTCGCACTGTGACATCGCCAGAGCACGAGGAGACAGATTATGCTACCTCAGCCGCAGAACTCTTCGCCAACGCGGACGCGTACGCGGCCCCAATTCACGTAGGGATAGATTACGTAGCCATGGCAGAGGAACAAAGCAGTGACGCGGATGTGTGCGCGCTCCTGTCTGGACCAACAGGGTTAAGACTGGAGGAAAGGGGTTTACGTGATGGTGTACCCCCCCAATCTGCAACGTGTCAACAGGCCGACCTCACCCGGTAGTCCCAGCTGCATGGCGCTGCCGCATTGTTGACTTGGTTCACTCCCTCGCGCACCCAGGGGTGCGTGCCTCGGTTAAAATGGTCGCGGAAAAGTTTGTTTGGCCAGGCCTGCGCAAAAATGTAAAGGAATGGGCAAAAACTTGCATGTCTTGTCAGCATGCCAAAATACACAAACACACAAAAGCTCCTCTAGAGCCTTTTCAAATCCCAGCCAGAAGGTTTGACCACGTTCATGTCGACCTCGTGGGACCACTACCTTCGTCTCAAGGGTTCACACACCTGTTAACAATGATAGACCGCACTACGCGCTGGCCGGAGGCGGTCCCTTTGGCATCAACCACAGCTGCGGAAGTCACTCGCGTTTTTTTAACAAACTGGGTGGCACGTTTCGGCGTCCCATCGGACATCACGTCCGATAGGGGGCCTCAATTTGTCTCAGAGCTGTGATCAGCCATGGCCAGCAGCTTAGGAGCGACAATTCACAGCACCACCGCATATCACCCTCAGGCTAATGGGTTATGCGAGCGTTTCACAGATCTTTAAAGGCCGCCCTCAGGGCCTCACTAACGGATACAGATTGGGTGAATAAATTTCCCTGGGTTTTATTGGGGTTGCGTTCTGCGCCTAAGGAGGATCTAGACGCCTCCCCAGCAGAATTAGTTTTTGCACAACCTCTCAGGCTCCCGGGTGAGTTTTTACCAGAGCATCCAGAGCCCGGGCATCTTCCAGCCCTGAGGCCCTTAAGCAGCACCGGACCGGACACGCTCCCCGGACCGGCACATCACTCTTTTCCACGGGTTTTTGTCCCCCAAGCTTTAAAAAACGCCAAGTTCGTTTTTGTTAGACACGAAGCTTTAAAATCAACCCTCCGTCCACCATACGACGGACCATTCAGAGTGCTGGAACCTGGTGATAAGCATTTTGTGCTTGATTTAGGGGACAGAAAAGAAACAGTCAGCATTGACAGACTTAAACCTGCCTTCTTGTTGAGTGACGAGTCTGCACGGGTGGCGAGAGCACCTCGGCGGGGTAGACCCCCCAAGAAAAAAAACTCAGCCCCCCTGCAGGGAACAAATAACCATTCTCCTCCCCAAGCTGCAGATTCCTTACAGGATGGTCCCACCAGGACGCCCAAGCGGACCTACAGCAGATTCAGGAGAAGATTAAAACCCAGACGGCACAGGGACTGATGCAAAATTGACAAAGAGTTGTTAACTATGTTATCAGATTGTGCCGTGACAGTTTTAAGGCTGATTTGTGACATTACTATACTGTTGTTGTTACCACTGAATTTTCTACAGGACCATGACTGCTGGAAAGATTTTTTCCTTGTTTTCCCTGTCAAGATGTTTAACAGTATAATATGTCATAGAGATTATCTTAAACTGTAAACTCAATTTGATTGTCCTTTTCTTAGTCGTTTGGGGGGGCTGTGGCTTATATTAATCATATATTCCATACCTACATATGTATAGACATATTAGAATGTTTAGTGATTAAATATGTGGAATGACCTCACGCCTCAAAACAGGACAGGAGGTCTCAACCGCCGGCGAGGATCAAAGAACAGACGGAGTCGCAGCGGTGGAGACCGGATCGAACTTCCTGACCACCCAGGGTCAGGTGGAGGAGATGGAGGACAATGGAGGGGGATTTTTTTTTTTTTTTTTCTCTCCCGGCGCCACACAAGTCGGCCGCCCTTTGCAACAGCGGCTCGATTCCGAGTCTTTTTCCCTTCCTCTCTCTTTTTGATCCGTCTTTTTCTCACTCCACTTATATCACGGACACACAGATCGTCCCAAATGTCTCCTGAGCCGGTGGACGGAGCCAGTGTTTATAGCAGGATACGATACAGCAGGGAAGAGCTGCTAGCATTCAACCGCCACCCGGTCCCATTGGAAAAGCTCGACATACCGAGAGAACTGAGGCGAAAACGCAGCGGCTGCCGGGCTGGAGTAAGGCGGAGGACAAACAATATAAGGTACAGACCCTCCCTTCCATTTGTTGTCATGGGAAATGTACGGTCGTTACTGGGAAAGGTAGATGAGCTAGCGGCTATCTGCCGTTACGATAGCACATATCGGGAATGCTCTCTCCTTTTGTTTTCTGAGACGTGGCTAACTGAACTAGCAGCAGATGCTAACATTGAGCTGGAGGGTTTTCACATGATACGGGCTGACCGAACACCAGACAGTGGCAAAGCAAGGGGCGGTGGAGTGATAATGTATGTTAACAACAACTGGTGCAGACCGGGACATATCACTGTTAAACAACGACACTGCAGCAAAGACATTGAGTTGCTAGCTGTTAGCATGCGGCCTACATATCTCCCGAGAGAACACTCACACATGATCTGCATTGTTGTTTATGCAAATCCGACGGCGAACACTGGGACAGCGCGTGACGTCATCCATTCAGTAACCAGCAGGCTGCAGACAGAACACCCAGATGCTCTTCTCCTCATCTCAGGCGATTTCAACCATGTTTCACTATCTCCCATTCTACCCACGTTCACCCAGTATGTCACATGCCACACTAGAGACAAAAAAACACTGGACTTATTCTACGCAAACACTAAGGAGGCGTACACCTCATCACAACTCCCCCCACTCGGGAGATCGGATCACAACTTGGTTCATCTCCGGCCGGTGTACAAACCCCTAGTGCACAGACAACCTCCGGCCATGCGCACAGTGGAGTTATGGTCTGAGGAGACAATGGACACTCTAAAGGGCTGTTTTGAAGCCACCGCCTGGAAGCAGCTCTGCGATCCACATGGTGAGGACATCGATGGCCTCACTCACACCTTCACAGACTACCTCAGCTTCTGTGTGGACAAATCCATTCCCACCAAAACCATACGGTGTTGCTCAAACAACAAACCCTGGATCAACCCTGAGATAAAAACACTTCTGAGAGAGAAGAAGAGGATCTTCAGGTCGGGGAACAGGGAGATGTTGAAGTCCGTACAGAGGGAGCTGAGGAGAAAGATCAGAGAAGGCAAGGACAGCTTCAGAAAGAAGATGGAGGACAAGCTGCAACAGAGCGACATCGGCGGGGTCTGGAGAAACCTCAAAACCATCTCTGGGCTCCAGAATACCTCCCCCCCAGGCTACGGGGGGCAGGGAGTGGGCGAACAACCTGAATCTGCTTTTCAATAGGTTTGACCAACCGCCCTCCCCCCTGACTGCACAACAACCACTGCTGCCTCTAAAGAAATCAAGTCCTGCTGCCCACTCCCCACTCCACCAACACCCCCCCACTCCCAACACACAGCCCCCCATCCTGACCCTGACCAGGACCCAGGTGAGGACGGAGCTGAGGAAGATCAAGGCGAGGAAGGCGTCGGGACCGGATGGCATCAGCGCAAAGCTCCTCAAGTCCTGTGCAGACCAGCTGTGTGGGATTGTGACGTACATCTTCAACCTGAGCCTGAAGCTGGGGAGGGTACCACAGCTGTGGAAAACATCTTGTGTGGTACCTGTACCAAAAACTTCCCACCCCAAAGACCTGAACAGCTACAGACCAGAGGCCTTGATGTCCCATTTGATGAAGACCCTGGAGAGACTGCTCCTTGCTCACCTCCACCCCCTGGTGGAACTAGCGATGGATCCACTCCAGTTCGCCTACCAGCATGGCATTGGGGTGGAGGATGCGGTGATCTTCCTCCTTCACCGTTCTCTGTCCCACCTGGAGAAGCCCGGGAATATGGTGAGGATCATGTTCTTTGACTTCTCCAGTGCTTTCAACACCATCCAACCGATGATCCTGAAGGACAAGCTGCTGCGTGCAGGGGTGGACCAGCACCTGTCATCATGGATCCTGGACTACCTCACGAACCGGCCTCAGTTTGTGAGAACCCGGGACTGTGTGTCCGACACGATCATCGGTAGCACGGGGGCCCCCCAGGGAACGGTGCTGGCTCCCTTCCTGTTCACTCTTTATACTGCGGACTTCTCACACAACACAACACACTGCCATCTACAGAAGTTCTCTGATGACTCTGCGATCGTTGGCCTCATCTCCAATGGAGATGAAGCTGAGTACAGAGGGCTTATCCAGGACTTCGTGGACTGGTGCCATCGGAACTGCCTCCAGATCAACGGGAGGAAAACTAAGGAGCTGGTGGTGGAACCTGCGGATGTCTGTTCCCTGTAAATATACAGGGAACAGACATCGAGATGGTGACATCCTATAAGTACCTGGGTGTTCATCTGAACAATAAACTAGACTAGTCACACAATACTGACGCACTCTACAAGAAGGGACAGCGCAGGCTGTTCCTGCTGAGGAGACTCAGGTCTTTTGGTGTACAAGGGGCGCTGCTGAAGACATTCTATGACACGGTGGTGGCATCAGCCATCACTTTTGGAGTGGTCTGCTGGGGCAGTGGTATTACTGCAGCCGATAGGAAGAGACTGAACAAACTGATCAAGAAAGCTAGCTCTGTCCTGGGGCAGCGCCTTGATCCGGTGGAGGAGATAGGAGAGAGAAGGACGGTGGCTAAACTGTCATCTCTGCTGGAGTCCGAGTTTCACCCTATGCAGGACATACTGAATGCACTGAGGAGCTCATTTAGCAGCAGACTACATCATCCCAGGTGCACAACCGAGAGGTTTCGCAGGTCCTTCCTACCAACGGCTGTCAGACTGTACAACCTAAGCAGGGCTGCTCACAGAGATAGCAAAAAGATGTAACAAACTAATAGTTTTTTGAATGCAAAAGATGCAATAGACTTACACAATGGTCCCCTCCGGCATACAACTAGGAAAATACCGGTCACTATGGAGGGTGAGAATATGTATGGGCACATAATCATACCATGTAGGATAACTAAGTAGACGGTTATGCTGTTTCATCCCATCTAGCAACAATGCTCTGCACTGTGTGTGTTTATATATTTACATATTTATTCCATCTAGCTACAATGCTCCGCACTGGGTGTGTTTATATTTATATATCTATATATTTATTCCATCTAGCTACAATGCTCCGCACTGTGTGTTTATATATCTACATATTATTCCATCTAGCTACATTGCTCCGCACTGTGTGTGTTTATATATTTACATATTTATTCCACCTAGTTGCAATGCTCCGTACTGTGGGTGTTTATATATTTACATATTTATTCCATCTAGCTACAATGCGCCGCACTGTGTGTTTATATATTCATATATTTATTCCATCCAGCTACAATGCTCTGCACTGTGTGTCTGTGTGTGTATATATACGTATATTTTATAGTAATATGTACATATGTATATTAGCTGCTCTTGCTTGCTTGTTTTTTTTCTTGCCTTCTGATTGTTGCTCTGAGTGTTGCTATCCCTGTGCTGTTGCAATCCTGGAATTTCCCCGTTGTGGGACTAATAAAGGCTTATCTTATGTTAATGCGGGATGTCAGCTTTGATATGCAATGTCTTTTGTTGAGTGTGGGTATAAGTATGAAGGTCTGACTGCGCTCGACCTCTCATTCTGTTTCTGCATCTAGATGAGACATGTTAGGGAGGTGAAGCTGATAATAAATCTTGATTTATAAAATCACATCGCTTCTTCATTTCAAGCTCCCTACACCCATTATCATTAACCACACCTGTTAAATACTATTCGAGATAATTAGGGCTGATTAGCCCCTACCATAACCCCAGGTAAGACAATAAACATTTCCATTCTTTACACATACCCACTAATATCTAAAAATACATAAATAATTCCCCCAACTATATAGAGTAAATAAATAACATAGAATAACCATATAAATAATTCAATAAATAATTTGAACCCCTATTTACAAATGCTAAACCACCCCTCTAACTTACCATACATGCTTCCTTCCTGCTGGTGTCCTATAAAAGGCCTTCAACCCCTAACAGAGTCTTTTGCCCGGACACCCACAGGAAGCATGTTGGCAAAGGTATGTGAAATAAATCATTATCAATTATTTTACCAAAATACTTAACCATAACAATTATGTCCCAAGGGCATTCCAATTAGACAAAGACAGATCCCAAAATAATGTGTGCGCTTTACAAACAATCATAATAACATTTAACATATTACAAATACAACACAATCACACATATAATAAATCATAACAGTGGTGACACTCCATCGTCACAGGAGGAGAAAGATTGCTGAGTTGCATCCAAAGAACACCATACCTACTGTGAAGCATGGGGGTGGAAACATCATACTTTGGGGATGTTTTTCTGCAAAGGGACCAGGATGACTGATCCGTGTAAAGGAAAGAATGAATGGGGCCATGTATCATGAGATTTTGAGTGAAAACCTCCTTCCACCAGCAAGGGCATTGAAGATGAAACGTGGCTGGGTCTTTCAGCATGACAATGATCCCGAACACACCGCCCGGGCAACGAAGGAGTGGCTTCGTAAGAAGCATTTCAAGGTCCTGGAGTGGCCTAGCCAGTCTCCAGATCTCAACCCCATAGAAAATCTTTGGAGGGAGTTGGAAGTCTGTGTTGTCCAGCGACAGCCCCAAAACATCACTGCTCTAGAGGAGCTCTGCATGGAGGAATGGGCCAAAATACCAGCAGCAGTGTGTGAAAACCTTGTGAAAACTTACAGAAAACGTTTGACCTCTGTCATTGCCAACAAAGGGTATATAACAAAGTATTGAGATGAACTTTTGTTATTGACCAAATACTTATTTTACCGAGGAATTTACCAATCAATTCATTAAAAATCCTTCAATGTGATTTTCTGGATTTTTTTTTTCTTATTTTGTCTCTCATAGTTGAGGTATACCTATGATGAAAATTGGAGACCTCTCTCATCTTTTAAGTGGGAGAACTTGCACAATTGGTGGCTGACTAAATACTTTTCTACCCCACTGTATACAATATACACTACCGTTCAAAAGTTTGGGGTCACCCAGACAATTATTTTGAGTTTTCCATGAAAAGTCACACTTATTTACCACCATGAGTTGTAAAATGAATAGAAAATATAGTCAAGACATTGACAAGGTTAGAAATAATGATTTGTATTTGAAATAATAAATTTTTTCCTTCAAACTTTGCTTTCGTCAAAGAATTCTCCATTTGCAGCAATTACAGCATTGCAGACCTAACATGATTGTACAAGGGTTTTCTAATCATCCATTAGCCTTCTTGACGCAATGAGCAAACACATTGTACCATTAGAACACTGGAGTGATAGTTGCTGGAAATGGGCCTCTATACACCTATGTAGATATTGCACCAAAAACCAGACATTTGCAGCTAGAATAGTCATTTACCACATTAGCAATGTATAGAGTGTATTTCTGATTAGTTTAAAGTTATCTTCATTGAAAAAAAGTGCTTTTCTTTCAAAAATAAGGAAATTTCTAAGTGACCCCAAACTTTTGAACGGTAGTGTACAAGATGACATGTAAAATCACATAAGAATTATCATATTCAGTCTGTGTTGTGCTGTTGCTTAGTTTTGTATTGTCACATTTTGTCTTAGCTTTGTTCTGATTTGTAATCACTTTTATTTTATTTTATTTTAGAATTCTTAGATGGAACATGGGTGGGCAATATAAGCTGCGGCTTCAGCCATCACCCTTTTCGGATAACTTATGTTGAATTGTATAATCCGAGGAGTTATTGTTTAATTTGGCCTTGCTAGATTTTTTTTCCCTTGTTATATTTTTCTGTTCCTTTCTTTTAATCTTATCTATCTGAAATAAAGATTCATTCATTCAACCAATCCACGGAGGATGCTGTAGCTATAGCCCTCCATGCTGCATTGTCCCATCTGGAGCAGCGGAAGAGCTATGTGCGGATGCTCTTTGTGGACTACAGTTCTGCATTCAATACCATTATTCATGGTATGAACATTGAACATTTATGTACCTATAAATGTCCATGCTGTTCAATGAACATCTTTGATATCCGACACTTGTCAGGTGGATGGAAGTGGGAAACTGCAGATCCAGTGGATGCATGCACAATGAATGCACAGCTGTGCATTGATACAAGTGGGCTGGTAACCAGGGAGATGGGCAATCATGGAATGCAGTGTTTAACTGACATTTTTACAGATCCACAAAATAGATTTTTTTGTTTTCATTATTCCTTTCTCTCCACTTTAATTATTAAGAGCTTTTGGGATGTGGGGAGAATTTCATCACATTTGACAAAAAAAGTGCACCTGCCTACTGGGGTTTTAATAGATCATCTCGAACAGTGGTCCCCAATCACCAGACCATTTTGTACCGGGCTGCAGAGAGCCACAGAGAAAAAAAAAATCTATTTCTCTGTATTGACTATCAAAGTCTGTCTTTTATTTTGAAAAAAAAATGACTATCCTCTCACTTCCCATGTCTGACTTCCTGCTAGTTGTATCTGTTTGCGCATCTTGACACACATCTCTCTCATCAGTGAGCTAATTAATGTCCATCCATTCATCCATCTTCTACCGCTTAATCCTTTTTGGGTCTCGGAGGGGCTGGAGACTATCCCAGCATCTTTGAGCAAGAGGCAGGGTACAGCCTGGACAGATCGCCAGTCCATCGTAGGGCCAACACAGAGAGACAGACAACCATTCACTCTCACATTCATACCTAAGGACAATTTAGAATCCCCAGTTGATGCCAATTAACCTAAACTGCATGTCTTTGGCCTGTGGGAGGAAACTGGAGTACTCGGAGTAAACCCACACAGACAAGGGGAGAACATGCAAACTCCACACAGAAGAGTCACCGATGGTCTGGGGGTGGGATCAAACACACTATGGTCAGGGGTGGAATCGATCCTGTGACCTTCTTGCTCTGCTGACACAGTGCTAACCACTGCTTCACCATGCTGACTAATTAGTGTGATGCTCACAAATTGAATATGCAAGCAATCTTTGCTTTCAAAAGAATCTGAGTCGTATCAGGAGGAGGGGGTTTTAGGGGATTAGTCAGTGCTTGCGCATGGCTCCGAATAGGGACCAGAGGGTCATGGTCTCGGGGTGCCCAAAGAAACGACGCCCCGGGCTGCGACCTCCCCAACTGGAACATAGATACCCATTAAATAAATAAAGTTAAACAAAGGAAAGACAAGAGCACTCTGAGGCGAGTGCAATATCCCCCGCCTCTGTTCTCTTTGAAGAACCCAATATGTCACTGAAGGAGAGCACTTTTCATATAATTATTGGGGCAGAACCAAATTATGATAAGCCTATTGTGGAAGTTGTGTTCAATGACGAGACTTGAGTTTATTCCTCAGGTTCGGCTTTATTGCAGAACACAATCATCCAACATTCTCAAAAAGCAAGAAGAGGCAGAATCATGTTACATCACATTCTTATACCTCCGGGGAATTAAGAACTCAAGTCACATGGTGCTTCTGCAAACATTTAATCACAATGCAAGTCTCTGAAGATTCACCATTGTCTCTTATTCTCTGATGTTCTGGGGATCCCCCCAGGGCCTCCTCTCTGGGACAAGGGTCCGACTTCGCACCTCCTCGACATCTCCTGTCGGCCCCCGTCGATCCAGACTCTTTGTTCCTCCAGACGTGAAGCCCCAATCCACATAAGCCATACATTTGTGGGAGATATGAACCAGACATATGTGCCACACTCTTGTGGGAAATATGAACCAAACATATGTGCCACACTATCATCTATGAATATACAACAAAAATAGTTGTATCCAACCCATAGTTGTAGGCCAGGATCCCAAGGTAAACCTGTGTAGCAAGTTTGGTGATCTGCTCGTTCTATAGTAATAGGGCATAGAGAATGCTAACCTTGACATTTGACCTTTTGCCTCACAACTCCCACAAAAATCATCCGATCGGAGCCAAATTACATTATGCACATCATCAGTGTGCATCAACCCCTGGTACCAACTTTCAAAACAATCAGAACTAAACTGTAGGAGGAGTTGATTTTACAAAAGTGTGACAGATGAACCCATAATAATAATAATAATAATAATAATAATAATAATAATAATAACTAGAAAAGCACCAAGAGACCGCATACCTCCACCAAGGCTCCTTGCATCCATCATGGTTCACCTGCAAAATGTAATAGAATAGGTTTGTGTGTAGGCCACGAGCTAGCTCTGGTGAAAACTGCAGCAAAGTCAATCCAGTAGTTTTGGAGGATTTTTGCTAACGCACTGTGAGAAGAGCCTTGGTGGATGTATGCATTGTCGGATCATCACCAAAATGTTATGAGTTCTTCCTCTGGCCAAGGACCACCTCTGTAAAAATGTCATCCAAATCCATCCAGTAGTTTTGGAGTATTCTTGCTAACACACTGTGAGAAAATAAGAGCCTTGGTGGAGGTATGTATTCTCCGATCATCGCCAAAATGTTATGAGTTCCTCTCTAGCTCAAGGACTACCTCTGGTGAAAATTTCATCCAAATTCATCTCGTAGTTTTTGTGTAATCCTGCTGCACAAATTAAAATAAGGTCCTTGGTGGAGGTATGCACTCTCAGTTCATCACCAAAATTTAATGGGTTCGTCCTTGGCCCAAGGGCTACCTCTGGTGAAAATTTCATCAATATCCATCCAGTAGTTTTTTGCATAATCCTGCTAACAAACAGACGGACAGACAGACAGACAAACCACCCCGATTACATTACCTCCTTGGCGGAGGTAATAATAATAATAATAATAATAATAATAATAATGTTGTTGTTATTATAAGGTATGGCATTTGCACAAATGCCATACCTGCTGCTGTCTGTTATTGCAATACTGATCGTGTGCAGTCCAATCTGTGACTGTCTGCACCTACACTACCCCACTGAACTTGCAATTATGGGTGTTATGGCTCTACTTTTCTTTTCTGTACATAGAATTGCTGGGTTTTATCTTTTATCTTATTTGCACTACGGGTAGCATTACTGTACATAGACTGCTGTTTTTCATCCTTATTCCTCTTTTCTTATATATTGTGCACACCACTAAGAAGGAAAGAAATTGCATTTCAATTCTCCTGTATGTCCTGTACATATAGAAGTATTGACAAATAAAAATCTTTGAATCTAAACAGTGGCTCTTCTTCAGGCTCCATTCTTCCACCAAATTTAATTTGAAATCAGATGAGTAGCTTTTGTGTAATCCAACTAAAAAGCAGACAAAGAGCAAAAAAAAACCAACCTCCTTAGGAAAGGTAAGGTAAAATACTGGGTTAAATTGTATAAAACATTATGAACCTCAGCAGCTATAGGGAAAAGATGTTGGCTTTTTTGCGCATTTGTGTGAACCAAACCCTTAAAGAGACCCAATTATGCTCTTTCCCCACATTTCTCCACGAGCCCCAGTTCACCCCCATACTCCCTCGTTCATATTTTTTCTGAACTCTCAGTTTTGATGACAACGCCATGTTTGAGGCTAATGTTAGCCTTTAGTTTTGGTTGTTGGACTAAGTAACATAGCAGCAAATACTGGCTGAACCCCAAATAAAGCATTATCAGAGACAGGGATGTGTGGCTTCAGTGGTCAATAGCATATGACTGGTCCCTGGACTGTAATAAGAACAGAAACAACCCTGAATTAGTGAATGGCTGACTCTGCTAACAGTAGCTGTTGCTATTCAAGGATTCATGCAGTTCAGATTAATATAAATTATAATCAAATAAGCTAAAATAACTTCTATGAATGAAATATGGTAAAGGGTAGGTAGATGATCCAACTGGAAAAGGTTATTTAGCAGGGACGAATAGAATATATCCATCCATCCATCCTCTTCTGCTTAATCCTTTTCAGGTCGCGGGGGCGCTGGAGCCTATCCCAGCATCTTTGGGCACACCCTGGACAGATCGCCAGTCCATCGGAGGGCCAACACAGAAACAGACAACCATTTACTCTCACAGTCATACCTAAGGACAATTTAGAATCCCCAGTTTGATGCCAATTAATCTAACTTGCATGTTTCTTGGCATGTGGGAGGAAACCAGAGAAATCCCGGAGTGAACCCACGCAGACACAGGGAGAACATGCAATCTCCACACAGATCTAGAATATATAAGCAAGAAAATAGAGATAAACATATGTCTAGTAACTAGGCTAGCGGACCTCTCTCTCCATTTGTACCTAGCAGTAGACCTCGAAGGTGGTCAGAAATCCCAGATGTCAATGCTCAGACCAGCTAGTGTTAACTAGTGGTGGGGAGATCGATCCAAGCATCGATAATATCAGTACCGTTTGTATTGATATTGATCAATATCAGTGTAATGAGATCAATACTCTGTGTCTGTGTGTGCCGCTCCATCACAGTGGCACACACTGCACACACCTGCACAATCAATGCCTTCCATCTTATCCAGATTAAGGAGGGTGATGAGTGGAAGACAGGGTTCCGAACACCTAGTGGTCACTTTGAGTACTTGGTGATGCCATTTGGGTTAACGAATGCACCAGCTGTTTTCCAACGGCATATCAATGACGTTATGACGGACTTCCTGAATTTGTTTGTTTTTGTGTACCTGGATGACATATTGATTTTCTCTCGTTCCTTAGATGAGCATCGGGTGCACGTTAGGACAGTCCTTCAGTGGCTGTTGGAGAACCAGCTATACATCAAAGCGGAGAAGTGTGAGTTCCATACACCCTCAACCACCTTCCTGGGGTTTGTCGTCACCCATAAGGAGATCCGGGCTGACCTGGGTAAGGTGAAGGCAGTCTTGGTGTGGCTTGTTCCCTCCTCCCGCAAACAATCACAGCAGTTTTTGGGATTCGCCGATTTTTGTTGACGCTTCACCCGCAATTACAGTGTGGTTGCCCTGCCCCTCACCCACCTCACTTCCACCAAGATCCACTTTCTTTGGTCCGAGGAGGCTGATGTGGCATTTTCTGGGCTGAAGTCTCGCTTCTCTTCTTCCCCTATCCTTGCTCAGGTGGATCCGGGGCTGCAGTTCCTGGTGGAGGTGGATGCATCGGACTCCGGGGTGGGGGCAGTTCTTTCTCAGCGCTCGGCCACCGATGATAAGGTCCACCCCTGCGCTTACTTCTCCCGACGCCTGTCCCCAGCTGAGAGAAACTATGATGTCGATGACCGGGAGTTGCTGGCGGTCAAACTGGCCTTGGAGGAGTGGTACCAATGGTTGGAGGGAGCCTCTCAGCCATTTGTCGTTTGGACCAATCATAAGCACCTGGAGTATCTCAGGACTTGCTAAACGACTAAACTCCAGACAAGCCCGCTGGTCCCTGTTCTTTGGCAGGTTTAATTTTACCATCACCTACCACCCGGGGTCCAAGAACATCAAGCCTGACGCCCTCTTGAGGCAATTCTCCGCTGACATGGCATTGCCGCAGCTACACCCCATAGGTTCCCTCTCGTGTGTGGTAGGCATGCTGTCCTGGGAGATCAAGGAGGGGGTCAAGAGGGCACAGAGCACGGAGCCTGATCCGAGTGGGTGCCCTGCGGGTCGGATCTACGTCCCTTCCTCGGTCCATGGTGAGGTTATTGATTGGCTGCACTCTTCCAGGGTTATGTGCCACCCCGGCGTGTCAAGTACTTTGTCTCAGTTACAGAGGACCTTCTGATGGTCATCTATGAGGAGGGACGTGAATGAGCTCATCAAGGCCTGTCCCCAGTGCGCCACTGGCAAGTCATCTTCTTCCCAACCTTCCGGGCTGTTGCACCCCCTATCCATCCCCAGCAGGCATTGGTCCCATGTAGCACTGGACTTCGTTACTGGGCTTCCTCCCTCCACTGGACACACGGTCCTTCTCACCATTGTGGAGAGGTTCTCAAAGGTGGCTCACTTCATCCCCCTGAACAAGCGCCCATCTGCCAAGGAGACGGCGGACCTTTTTGTTTTACACATGGTCCACCTCCATGGTATTCCGGTGGACGTGGTCTCGGACTGGGGTCCCCAGTTTGTCTCCCAGGTTTGGTAATCCTTTTGTAAGGCCATCGGAGCGACTGTCTGCTTGTCCTCGGGGTATCACCCCCAGAGGAACGGCCAGTGCAAGCGAGCCAACCAGGTACTGGAGGCAGCCTTGAAGTGTGTCACGGAAACTAATCCTGCATCTTGGAGTCCTTGGGGTACAACCCCCCCCCCCCCCCCATGCGGAGGTGGAGATTGCTGTACCGTCGGTGCAGTCCCCCATCAGGCATTGTCACTGGCTCTGGAGGGCCACCAGGGCTGCTCTACGCCGCACCACGGACCGCAACTCCAAGATCGCCAACCATCGGAGGACCCCAGCCCCCCTCTACTGGGTTGGGCAGAAGGTATGGTTGTCCACCAGACACATTAACCTCAAAACTTATTCCAAAAAGCTCTCTCCCCGCTTTATTGGTCCTTATCCCAGCTCTGAAATCATCAATCCAGCTGCTGTTTGCCTTTCTCTTCCCCATGCTCTCCGCATCTGTCCCACCTTTCATGTATCACAGGTGAAGCCGTTTTCCACCATTCCTCTTTGCCCACAACCAAGCTGCCTCCCCCTCCGGTGATGATCGACGGCAGTCCTATGTATAAGGTCAACCGCATTCTGGACATGCGACGCAGTGGGCGAGGTCAACAATACCTGGTGGGCTGGGCTGGGTACAGACCGGAGGAGAGATCATAGATGCGGGGATAATTTATCACGGATCGGGAGATGATCCGGGTGTTCCATCAGTCCCAACTGGGGAGGTGGGGTCGGCCGCCAGGAGGCATTCCTTGAGGGGGCAGCACTGTGGTGATCAGAGCTGTGCAATGTTTTTCCTCTTCTCTCATTGCTTATTTTCCACAGCTGTGGTTTCACCCACACCTGCGCTTCCTAATTAGCAGCCTTTAAATGAAGAGGGGTCCTCCACTCTTGTACGAAGATGACTACGCATGCATGCAGTTTTGAGAGCTCCTCTACGTTGTGTGCTGATTCTGCCCTCTCCAGCTACGACCCCCGTCTCAGACTCAGCACTCTGTAAGCAACCTCACTGTTTTGAACCTCACCCTTGCATTCTCCTCTGTATGTTTTGGTCTTACCTGTGCATAGGTGGACCATCTCCCTGGCCAACTGGCGCCCGTCCTCCTGGCGGACCTGGATCCTCTCCTCAGAGCCGGAGTTCCCACAATCTTGTCATCATCCTGTAAGTGTACATAATTTGTCAGACTGAAGTGTTTCCCTTCATTTTTCGGTCGAGGGTAACCCCCCTGCACAGTGCACTGAATACATCTGCACCAGCACCTCCTTCACCTTTGCGGGACCACTGCAACCTGGAGAGAAAGTGGGCCGTTGTTAGTTCCTTCCCAGCCACTCAGCGCTCCGTAAGATTGTTATTAACTTCTCATTGCCCCGCTGTGTGCTGCAAATAACTTATCACTCTCTCTCTCTCCCTCTCTCTCCCTTGCAGGGTTGCCTGACTCTCCCCGCTCCACACACCCACACTTACACACAATAAAATCATTGCAATTATAACCAAGTCTGTAGTCTGCTTCTGGGTCTTTCTACTAAATCATGTCAAGTTGGGTTTTTTTGCACTAAAAGTTGTGGGAAGAATTACACATTTTAAAGCAGATGCTTTTTTCATAGTTTACTGCAATGATATTCTATAGAACCCCACAAGAAAAGCACAGGATTGTCAAAAATTTCCTATTAAACAGTGATTTGTAAATTAAGCAGAAACTTCTGCTATACAGAAAAACTCTTTTGTGGAACAGCAAATACAGACTTTACACCAGGGGTGTCAAACTGCAGGTTTTACCTCCACCCAGTCTCTTCAGCAGGTGTTTTCACTCATCAGCAATCAGTAGGACGAAATTCAGAGAAATCACCCGTTGAAGACACTGGGTGGAGGTAAAACCTGCAGGGTCTTGGCCCTCCATGGAATGAGTTTGAAACCTGTGCTTTACACAATTAAGTGAGAATGAAGTAGCCACTCATAAAATTAGGCATTAAAAATGACCAACACTGTCGGCTACTCTTGCTGAGAACATGAATAAAAAGGATGAAAAAATAATTATCTATTACAACAACTAAATTGCACTGAATGCATGTTAAAGAGTATAGATTTGGAAATTATGGCAGCAGCTTCATTTGAAAACTCCCTAACCACAGTGGTCCTCAACCAAATGGTACCGACCACAGAGAAAAAAGAAATAATTTATTCTGTTGCTTTGTCTATGGAAGTCTGTGTTTTTCTGAAAAAATTACTGAATATTCTGTCTTTCTATGACTGAGTCCTACCTATCTGTCTAGCTGCTGCACATCTTGACACACACCTGTCTCATTAGATGCCCACCTTTCCTTTACTGGGAGTCGTACTGGTAGGAGGGGGTCTCCATGGGGGTTTGCTGGGGGTGCATGTTGGTCCGTGTTCAGACCGGAGATTCACAGCTTTAAAGCTCATTGACAAGATGTAGTAATGATTTTATCTCTAAAGATGTATAAAATGTTCAAACACTAGCTGTAGTGTAATATTTGCTCATTTGTTTGTGGTTTTACAGCGTTTCTCCTCATGCGTGCTTCCGCAACGGTGTGTGCTTTTCAGGTAGGCAGACTTTTTTCAACACAAACCTGGTACATAGTACACCTGGTCAAGACAAAGATGTGGGGAGACGTCCACCGGTGGGACAGGGAAGACGGAGTATGGACGGTGTGGGAAAATTTGCAGGGGATTTTTTTTTTTTTTTTAAATTGCACACTCTTTTTTTGCTGATGTGTTCCATTAATGCTCACTGTAAACACGGAAGTGAGCATGGTGTGGCGACACATTTGATTGGTTAGACTGAGTGAGCGCTACTTGGGGACAAATTTGATTGGCGAAATTGGTGGAAGTTGACAAGGATTGGCCAAAATTACGGGAAAGTTGCGGTGACTGGACAAAGTTGCAACGTTGTTCAAAAGGTGGCCTGATTTTGTGCGATCGCAATATTATGAGATCCTGGAGGGACTGGTAAGTGTGAACAAACAACAGATCTTCCATGTGAATTGTTGTTGGGTTTTTTTTATAATAGACAAGAGTCTACATTCAATTTGTTAAACTTCTTTGTTTTTCTACAGATCTAATTTCTGATGCCTGAACAGTATCATCATTTGAAGACTTCTGAGGACAATAAGTTTCAGGTAGGATTTCAATAAGGCCTGAAAAGAAAATGTAGAACAAAGAAAAAAGTAGGGCCCCATTTCTGTCTTTGCCTTGGGCCCCAAAGGGACTAAGTCCGCCCCTGCAAGCTACCACCACCACCAAAATATAACAAAATAAGCCAGAATGCTGCAAGATGTATAGTCAATTAGTTTTTAATGAATGAGCTGACATATTACGATGAATACAATTTGCAAAAAAACAAAAACAAAACAGAGCCAAGAATTCCCTGGTCACACTGATTCACATGGCAAAGCTAACACTGCTAATGGCGTGGGCTGCTTGGCTTTGCAGACCATATGATGTAAAAAACAAAATCCTATATAACCTACTAAAATAAAGGGGAAATCCCAGAATGCACAACAGGGGCTCTTTAAAGTAATATGTCACATAACTGTGGTAAATGCAAGTCTCAGATTGATGTCAGTGCTGACGTTAATGTCTATGTGTGTGTGTGTGTGTGTGTGTGTGTGTGTGTGTGTGTGTGTGTGTGTGTGTGTGTGAAAGACAGTGAGCGAGCGAGCAAGAGAGAGAGCAATGCCTGGGTGCCCCATGCAGTGCGTTAACTGACAGCACCAGTCTGGCTGTACAATGGCTGATCTTTGCTCTGTGTCCGACTGTACAAACACTAAGTGGGATGGTTCCCTCATCCAGAACTCCTGTATTGATTACCTCTGCGAGATCTCACAGTCACGCTCGTTGCCCTTGCCCCTTTCTCTCCCACTAATCAATAGCTCTTTGTGCTGATTTTTACCCATTGACAAATCACTCTGTCCCATCGCCTTTGTTAAGCTGTCAGTCAAGCAGAAGGCGCTGCTGTATCTGATACTCTCTCAGCTGGGAGTGGGAATTAGTGCTAAATGGACATATGTCTGACACTCACACACTAAATAGAGCATTGTATATTTTATGAGATATATTTAATTTTTCAAAGGGTTTAACTCAAAACATACAAAGATGTAAGAAGAATTGTATGAATACACTTAAGCATGTGGACGTGGCTTAAATTTTGAAAACAAAGTTGGTGTTTGTGCCACATTTCATAAATTTCAGTCTGTACACATTTCCTGGACTAACCTACAAGAACCAAATTCCCAGAAACAAAGTTAACTGCACAATAACAGCTCGTCATATTAACTTCAACCTTTGGTTCTGACAAAGCAGCCCCATCAGCTGCCAGGAAAAAAAGGTGTGTGCATCATTAATTTTTTTTTTTTTTTGTCTAAACCAAATATGAGATCTGTTTCTGTAAATGTGGTCTGTACCAGCAGACGGTGAGGAACAGCCCACCCACTAACTTTATTACCTTACCAACATAGATTCACAGGGGATAAATGAGTCAGACTGATTAACACTTGAACTTTATTTTTGGCAAAAATAGACACATGTAAATTATTAGTAGAAAAGCTGGGAAATTGGTAGATTTAATATGACATTAATCTATTAGGCATATCTGTCATTTATTTTTTTCTTTAACACATTTTTATGGGGTTGATGTGATGTTTGCGCACACACACGCACACACACACACACACACACACTCTCAAATCCAACTCTTACATACATTTTCTGTTAACTGCAGTATGGTAGCACTTGTTGGTGAGTTGAGACTCTGAGGTTTTAAACAATTTATGCTAGATTCACCCTTGCTGACTGTGGTATATGGGAAACGATGCAACACACCGCGCTGCGGCAGCACATACACACGTGTGACGTCATGATGCCACAGGGTACTTAAGACAGTCGCTCAGGGCTAGTTGTCTTCTTGGGCGCTCCGTTCTTCCATGTTGCACCTACACTGTGTACCCTGTTTAGCCAACATCCAATAATGTAATGTAATGTAATGTAATGTACTTTATTTATATAGCCCTTTAAAACAACCCGTAGGTGACCAAAGTGCTTTACAGAAAATTAAACAGCATTAAAAACAAATAACATAAACAAAGAAATAAGAATGAATGCCTAAAAATAAGAATAAAATAAAAACAAATGCCAAGACAAATATCACCACTACTGGGTATTAAAAGCCATCTTAAACAAATATGTTTTAAGTTCTGATTTAAAAAGGGCCAGGTCAGAGATAGCACGTAGGTCAGAGGGGAGATTATTCCAGAGCCTGGGGGCGACAACAGAAAAGGCTCAGTCACCCCAATGTTTATACCTTGATCTGGGCACATCCAGCAAAAGCTGACTGGATGACCTCAAAGCCCTGCCTTGGTCACGGACAGTCAAAATCTCAGACAGATAAACCGGAGCAAGGCCATTAAGAGCTTTAAAAACAAAAAGCAAAAGTTTAAAATTAATTCTAAAATGGACTGGAAGCCAATGAAGTAAAAAAAAGGATCAAAGTAATGTGCTCTCGCCTAGGTGTGATGGTCAAAAGACGGGCCGCTGCATTTTGCACAAGTTGAAGGCGGCCGAGAGAAAACTGAGAGATGCCAACATAAAGTGCATTGCAGTAATCAAGTCGAGACGTGATTAAAGCATGGATGGCTATCTCAAGATCATGACGGCTCAGGAAAGGTTTGGCTTTGGATAACAGACGTAATTGATAAAAGCTCATCTTCACTACATTGTCAATCTGTTTATCAAATTTTAAATGGCTGTCAAAAATCACCCCCAAATTTCTGACAGCTGAACTGAGCCTTAAAGAGATGGAACCAAAGCCAACCGTTGCAGTATCCCCAAACATAATACATTTTGTTTTTTCTTCATTTAAGTGGAGAAAATTTTGGCTTAACCACAACTTAATGTCAGTGATGCAGTCCAATAGAACACTTTGTGAGTTTGTTTGTTCTGGGTTCAAAGGCAAATAAAGCTGCAAATCGTCCATATAACAGTGGAAAGACATGTTGTGCCTGGCTATTATTAACCCGAGTGGCAGCATATATAATGAAAACAGAATAAGGCCAAGGATAGAGCCCTGTGGGACCCCACAGGAGAGAGAGGCACTAGAAGAAGACATATCATCAATCATTACAGAAAAAGTTCTGTTAGATAAGTAAGATTCAAACCACTCAAGTGCAGTGCCATGGATGCCAACATGGTGATTCAGGCGTGACAAAAGGATAGTATGGTCCACAGTGTCAAAGGTTGCTGTAAGATCTAGCAGCACTAAGACCATGGGGCATTTGGCATCAGCAGACATAATATCATTGTGCACCTTTAGCAGGACAGACTCAGTGCTGTGACGAGATCTAAACCCAGATTGAAACTACTCAAAAATAGAGTTGACTTCTCAAAAAGATTGCAACTGTATAAAAACAGCTTTTTCTAAAACCTTAAGTAAAAAGGGCAAATGAGAAATGGGTCTAAAATTACTGTAGATAAAACTGAAGAGTCAAGGTGAGGTTTTTTAAGAAGGGGCCTAACCACAGCATGTTCAAAAGCAGGTGGAACAAATCCTGAACTAAGGCAGGAATTAATAAAAACCAAAAGACCAGGCCCTACAGCATTAAAAACCCTTTTCAATATTCCAGTGGGAACAACATCCAGTGAGTAATTTGTCAGCTTCAGAGACTTCACTATATCAGTAAGTGATGATAAAGAGACAAACTGTTCAAACACAGCAGAGTAACCCGGGACAACAGACAAGCTCCCATTAAAACTGTTATTAATAACTCATCTGACAGAGTCCACTTTATCAGCAAAAATTTGAAGAAAAGTCTCACATGTTGTAAACGAATCATCTGTTACGGTCAGAGTGTGTGGGATTAAAAAAAAGTTAATTGTGTTAAACAGCACTCTAGGACGGTGACTGCTGCTGGAAATAATATCAGAGATATACTGAAATTTTGCCTTTTGCATGGTCCTCTGGTAGTCAGCAAGACAGTCCTAAAAATTCCCAGAGACACATGTAAATTGTCCTTTATCCATCTCCGTTCAGCCTGCCTGACCCGTTGCCTAATGGCACGGGCAGTGTCGTTTAGCCAGGGATCTGTTTTCGGTTTAACCGATTTAAGCCGAAATGGGGCAATAGAGTCCAAAATCCCAGAGCAGGTGGTATGAAAGGACGAAAGAATATTATCTGGATGGGAAGGGGAAACAAGTCCATTCAAGGCAAAAAACTGTGAATCCCTAAAAGCAGCAGAAAACTCCTCTGGTGTTGAAGAAGTGATGATGCGACGCCAGCATGATGGAGCCACAGGCTTGCTGGGTGATGAAGGGGTCAACAATTCAAAAATAATGTGGAAATGATCTGAGATGACAGACTCAGAAATTTCTTTGAGAGAGATTGAGAGTCCAAAAGAGATAATAAAGTCTAGAATGTGACCAAGACGGTGTATTGGTTTGTCCGCTAAAATATTTAAATTAAATGTCGCCAACAGTCTTTTAAAATCAGATGCCAGCTGATCAGATGGACAGCAGACATGAATATTAAAGTCCCCGCAGATCAAAAGTTTATCATATTTTGGCATAACATCTGCCAAGAATTCAGAGAACTCATTAATGAAATCCTTATTATATTTTGGAGGACGATATACAACAGCAAATAACACAGGACTTGTGAGATCCACCACAAATAGTTGCAGCTCAAAGCAGGAATAAACATTTGTGGAGAAAAGGCGACATTTAAAACTGTCATTGAAAACAGAAGCCAGACCCCCACCCTGACCAGATGCTCACGGGGAGCTGAAGAAAGAACAGCCGGGAGGGAGGAGCTCAGGGAAGGCGGCGGTCTCACCTGGTTTAACCCATGTTTCTGTCATCAGAAGAAAATCCAAAGAATGTGAAGTAAAAAAAGTCATTTAGAATAAAAGTCTTATTTGCGATGGATCTGGTGTTAATCAGAGCCATGCGAATCAAACATAGTTCATCCTGCTGGGAAGCATGACTGATCGGGTGAAGATTCTCCGATGCGCAGCCCCTTCTGCGAATCCACAAAGGCCGGCAGCAGGAAAGTGGGTATTCAGCCTCTGGGACAGTCGGCAACAGCCATCAGTAGCAATAATCCATGGATCCTCGTACATCAAAACCAATACGCTTCCTGGAGAGCTCAGTCAGCAGTTGACGAGGGTTGTGAGTTGAAGAAGAAGCCAGGTAAGCCCTCAGTCTGCATGATACTCCGCCTCTCCGACCTCGTCTTTTGCAACGTCTCTTGAGGCGGCTGTGTCGAAACAGTCCTCTGGGTGCACATCTCAGATAGGATGGTATAGACGCCAACAGAGGCGGAGGAAGCTGACCATTAAATTCATAGGTCGAGAAGTTGACCACAGAATTGCAAATATTTAGAAGATTCAGGCGATCATAAGCCAATAGCGACGACACGTTTTGAGCTAGAAACAATAAAAAGACAACTAAACACAGAAGACATACAGTAGCACAGGTAGACGTCCAGCCACACACAACGGCGCCATCTTGCCTTGCCTTGTTTAAAAAATAAAGCCAACCTCAACAAATGGACGTGTCCTCACTCATATTTTCCAGACATAACAATTGGCAATGAGGATAATGGAAATGCTGCTAACACCTTTACCACTGTTCCTCACTTTGCCTGGTGAGCCTCCCTTTCCTTGGTCTCTTTGGCACTAGTCGTTCGAGACGTTCATATCTGCTATCGACCTAGCTAAAGCTAGCAAGTTTAGGCTATGTGCCATGCTAATTCATTGCCTCGGCAGCGAGCGACAATGTGTCTTTCGAACGCTTGGACCTGTGGACATCTACAGCAAGTGTGTCACTTTGTTGGCCGGACATTTCACCACCCCTGACAGCATTTTGATTGGAAGAATCAAGTTTTGCCAGCGCCAACAGCGTGTAGGTGAGTCAGTCCAGTAATATGTCACCAGCCTCCACTGTTTGGCTAGTACGTGTAGGTTCGCACAACTGGAAGATAAGATGGTGCAGGACCAGTTAGCAGAGCACACCACCAATCCGAAGCTGCAGGAGAAGCTGCTAATGGCACCAGACAACCTACCGCTGTCTAGGACGGTGGAACTGGTGTCCCAGCTAGAGGCAGCGGCTCAGTTAACAATGCAGCTACTGTAGGAGCCTCCAGCCCGTGCTCCCCACATCCAGCAAAGCTAGCACAGGCTGTTACCCTGGCTGGTGAGACCACCGATCCCACATAATCTCAGGAGGACCCCGAAGTGAACATAGCGGGATGAAAGGACACTACAGCATGCCGACCATGTGGTAACTGTGGCTTTCCCTTGCACTGGACACATGCGTCTGCCTGTCCTGCCAAAGGATAGAAGTGCCAATGCTGCGGTTAACTAAATCACTTTGCCAAAATGTGTCGCTAAGCCAGATGTGGTGGAACTGTTCGGGTATGGACACACAAAAATCAGCATGGTAGGAACCATTATTCTGTCGGTTCGCTACGGGTCAAGAGTCCTCCCAGTATTCACATTCCAAGTGACTCACCTTGGTGACAACATCCTTGGATGTGATCTATTCCACAAATTAGGCTTTTCCATCACAGATCACATGGGATTCTGTTTGACCGCTGATGACCCGAGTCCACTTCGCCCAAACATGGGTGCAGCTGCTCCCTGCTTCACATTGCACAACAAGCAGAACACAGGAGACTTGGAACTGATTCTTGCATGGAGTAAACCTCCCTGAGCCGCTGCCTTGCCGCAGGAGTTCCAGTCTGTGTCTACATAGGACTCGGGATAACGTAGAGTCCACCCTGCCAACAGCGAGACCAGCTTGCCTCTACGACCATCGACAAACCACTTATGCCCTCCATAAGATGGCGCCCCAGCAATGGCATCTTTCACAAGCAGCACATCGTGAAGCGGAAACAACCATTACTCACGGTGCTCGACTGGGTCCAGATCCAGTGACCCAATCGCCTGCACAAGCTGCACATATTCCAGTCCCCACAGATGCAGATCACCAGGATCGATAGATCGATCAATCGATCGATAGATAGATGTACTTTATTAATCCCAAGCTAGGAAACTACAGTGTAACAGCAGCATGACACAGTAGACAACCCAAAACCAACAGAATTACACACAGTATAATAGACTATGACAGTAGCTGAAGAAGGTCTACAAGAAAACAGATGTGAGTGAGAGGATTTTTTTTGGTAAATTATGACTGAAATGACAAGCTGCTGTCCAGGTGTGTTGAGGAGTTCCACTGGAATAATTAGAAAACCATGATGACCCTGTTATTTGATGTCAAGGATTGTTCCACCGCCCCCCCCCCCCAGACAGATTGTCTTCAAGATTTTTGTAACTGTTCATTAATTTGTTTAAGTTCATTTTATTCAATTTATTTTGATCATGATTTGTATTGTATTTGCATTGATTTGTATAATGCACATGTGTGAACTTGCCTTACATTTCCATTTGAAGTTGTGGATAAGGACCTGTTTATATATACATATTATATTATTGTTATATTAATTATGTGTGTGTGCATGCGCATGCATGTGTGTGTGTGTGTGTGTGTGTGTGTATAAAGTGTGAACTCAAGCAGGAAAACATAAAATCCCACAAAATGTTTAGTCACAGCAGTACACAGAGTGCCTTTTTTAACTATAGGTGTTAACACCACACTGTTTACTTGACTGTAGTGACATGTGGGTACGAGCACACATAAGTGAAGAGCTAAGTCTGAACCTTTAATTATAAATTTATTTATTTTTTGTCAATTTTCTTAAAATTCTGGTGTCCTGCCTGCGGGATGTTTCACATTGGCTGGAAATTGGCTGGAATTCTAAGGGGTTAATACAAGACGGAAAGATAAGATGAGCTCTCCACAATGCAAACAGTCACTCTGTGTACTACTATGACTGAATGTAGTGCGTCTTTTGGGGATTTTACTGCATACAACCTAATGCTACTCATTTTTGTCATGCAGTGTTTTTTAACTGCCATGAGTTCTGTGACATCATGCACATACCTTCTATACTGATAATCAGCGAACAATGATGCAGCAAAAATCTCATTTGACAGGGCTGGCCCTGTCTTGCTGTCATGGCCCTTCAGCTCTGCATTCAACACCATCCGCCCCGCTCTGCTCCGGGACAAGCTGTCCCTGCTCAACGTGCCTGACTCCCTCTGCAGGTGGATCACCGACTTCCTGACGAACCGGAGGCAGCATGTATGGCTGGGAAAGACTGTCTCAGACTCTGTTAGCATCAGCACCGGATCACCCCAGGGCTGTGTACTTTCCCCCCTACTCTTCTCCCTTTATACCAACTCCTGCACCTCCAGCCACCAGTCTGTCAAGCTGATCAAGTTTGCGGATGACACCACCCTCATCGGGCTCATCTCCAACGGCGACGAGTCCGTCTACAGGAGAGAGGTGGCCCAGCTGGCGTCCTGGTGCAGCCACAACAACCTGCAGCTGAACGTTCTGAAGACAGTGGAGATGATTGTGGACTTCAGGAAAGTCACAACCCCTCTGCCCCCCCTCACCCTCACAGGCTCTCCCATCATCACTGCAGATTCCTTCCGCTTCCTGGGTATCACCATCACCCGGGACCTCAAGTGGGAGCCGACCATCAGCTCCCTCATCAAAAAGGCCCAGCAGAGGATGTTCTTCCTGCGGCAGCTGAGGAAGCTCAAGCTACCCACCAAGATGTTGGTGCAGTTCTACACAGCCATCATCGAGTCCATCCTCACCACCTCCATCACCGTGTGGTACGCAGGAGCCACTGCCAGGGACAGACTAAGGCTGCAGCGCGTCATGCGCGCTGCTTAGAAGGTGATCGGCTGCAAGCTCCCATCTCTCCAGGACCTGTACATCTCCAGGACCCGGAGGCGTGCTGGCTGGATCATAGCCGATCCTTCACACCCTGGTCACGTACTGTTTGCCCCCCTCCCCTCAGGTAGAAGACTTCGGTCCATTCAGACTAAAACCTTCCATCACATGAACAGCTTCTTCCCCTCTGCCATCAGACTGCTGAACACTAAGTGACTTATTGACTCTCGTGCACTATGTACAGCAGCTCAACCAGAATCATGTCAATCATCACTGTTTTCTTTTTGCATTACCGACTGCACTATGTGGTACTCCACAATATCTGCTGCTCGCTAATATATCTAAAAACTGCTTTGACTAGTATTACTCATTCTTATTCTACACTTTATTGCTTGTATAGTTTTTTATTTATTTTATTTTATCATGTTTAATGTTGCAGCATTGCACCGAGACAAATTCCTAGTTTGTGTACTACATGAACAATGGCAATAAATCTGATTCTGATTCTGATTATTTTACAAAGAGTCAGCTAAATTTGTGCATTTTTTTAGATTAAAAACATGCATTAAAATAGTCATACAAAGTAATAAAAGTTATTAGATACCTTTTTGTATAGTACACAGGTATTGAGATTTTGGCTTCCCTTTGGGTGTGTAGTGGGCAGAAAAAAGTGTGCAAGCAATTGATATTTTACACTTTTGCCGCCATCAGTGTGTGGATGTGTGTGTGAATGGGTGGATTGCAGGATCTGTAAAGCGCTTTGGTCATCCTAGATGAGAAGAAAAGCGCTATATAAGTGAACACCATTTACCATTCTTAGCCCCCAAGTCATTATCATCAAAAGCTGACACTGCTCCTCTCATAATCTTATCAATTTCCATTTCCATTGTTTCTTTTAAGGACACAGTGTGAACTGTAAATTGTTGATGATTTATGCTCATTTGTAGAAAAAGGAAAATCCAAGGTGCTTGGAAATTCAGAACAAGTATAAGTTTGAAGGTGATCTTCAGTAGGAAACATCCAAAGCACACTTCTTGGAAAAAGTTAAAAAGCCTCTATTGCAGTGTGTATGTACGTATATCATAATGATAATTCTAAAAACATGTGGGCTACAACCCACACACAGCCGTACAAACAGCCTTCCTCGGGCCTATTATTCCGCTCAGGCTGGATAGATTGTAGCCAGTTATAAATAAAATGTTTCTGTCCAACAGTCGATCACCACCCCAAATTTTCCTTTTAGTAATTTCTAGGCCTTCAACAATGAGACTATTGAGATTTTTGCTTCAATGTATTGATGCATTAACAGATTTGATGTTGTACACCCTATGAATCCTAAAGCCACTAAACTGATTTCTTAATGTATTCACAGTGTTGGGTTGTAGCCCAACATGAAGACTTGTCACTATCAAACATGATCTCAGTTCTTTAATGACTTAACTTTGTTCCTCCATTTCATTGTATTTTCTGTCCCAGTTGTCTTTTATTGAGCTGCTATTTTATTCAGTTCATTAGCTGGTGTAGAAATCACTTGAAAATGGGGAAATTGAAAAAGATGAAACTTTTTTTTTTTTAAATATTTTGTATATACTCGGGAGTCAAGAAAAGACCAGTTTTTCCTCATACTGACAACCACCTCCATCTGTCTTCAGACTGCACTCTCTCATGCCCTTCTCCCCTCCCAACAATACATGGCATTTTTTTGGAATTTGAACAGGTTTCCCTGTGTGCTCATCCCATGCTGCATCCTATTCTTTCACATATGGCCAGTTGCCATGAGTCAGCAGCAGCGGTCAGAGGTTTCCACTCCTAGACACAACAGTCTATCTGGGAAAAAACCGTTCTCTGATGCCTCAGTCTTCCTATGTTGTCTGGGATGATTCCGAGTTGGGAGAAGCTTATTGTTTGGATGTCTTTGTAGTGCACATCCATTGCTGCGGAATGTGGGGATTTCCTCTTCCGGGTATTTTTAGCTCTGTGTGAATTCAAGAGTGCTCTCCATAATGCTGTGCAGTGTGCAGTCATCGGGTGGGGTCTATGCGGGAATCAGTGCGTCAGCTCACATAACAACAGAAAAAAGTGTGGGGATTTGTCTCGGCCTGTGTGATGTAGTCTTGTGCTACATATCCATGTCATGCAGTGGAATCAGGAGCTGCATTAGAAATTAAGAGAAAAAAGGAAGGAAAGCATTTTAATTGCAGCTTCACTGATTAAGACAGAAGTCACTCAACTTGTATTTCATTAGAGATTTCACAGTGTATTTACCCACTGTTTCCAGTTTGACAGCTCCAGATTGGCCCACAGTGTGTCCGTTCAAAATAAGTCTTGTGTGAAGCTTGTTGGCTGACCTTTCAAGAGGGCCTTCAGAAGGTGACCTAAGGGTCTCTGACCTCCCAGGGTAACGCGCTTCTCCAGGTCCCTCTCTTTGACAGCGGTCAAAGGAGGCGTCCATGCAGAGGACAGCCAGGCGGATGGCTGGGGTGAAACCAGGGAATAGATAGGTCATATCCAGAGGGACCTGTCACCTCCAAATCAAACCAAGTGAGATCTCCTTCCGGGTTTCACTCAGTCCATGTCAACTTTTCTGACATCAAGTGACACTTGATGACCTATCTTCTGCAGGGTACAGATTTGGTTGTATGGAGCATGAATGGGTCTGTGTGTGCATGTGTGTGTGGGGTCAGCAAGTTCTCAATCTCATGGCATAATTATGGGCCGTTCTGTCAGAGTCATAGGCATCACAGTCCGATGAAAAAGGTGAACCTTTGCAGCAGGAGATAGGTTGCAAATGGATTACAGGTAAAACATTGGCCTCCCATGCAGGCAACCAGAGTTCACATATCACTGGGCCCCATGCAAAAACATATTAGTATTAGTATGTGTAAATCCTACATACTTTGTTGGTTCAAATGAGCAACACCAGATTCAACATATGCTCTTAAGTCCTCCAAACGTGTAAACAGCACCTCTCAGTATGTAGTGAGCACTGGTGGGCATAACATGTTACAAAGTAACACGTTACTGTAATGCCACTACTTTTGCAGTAACATGCTGTGTAACAAAATTACTGTTTAAAAATTCAGTAATGCATTACAGTTACTGAAATTTGATCAGATGTGTTACTTGTTACTCATTTTATTAATATGGATAGTTATTTTTAGTGCAAATCAATGAATATACAAACTGACCCTACTGCAGCTGACGCAGCATCACTCCATGTGACCTGTTGCAGAGAGCCGAGTCTTCACTACTGAGCAGAGGAAAAAATTGAGGGTGTTGTGTATTGGCAGTGGCAGACTCCAGCTGGGCAGCGTCACGTCTGGCAGCTGCTGGTTCCATGGCGACTCCACCCCAACGTGCTCCAGCTGGTCCACAGAGCGGTGGAGGCGGGCCACTTTGGGGTGACGAAGACTCTGCAGCGTCTTCAGGCCCGGTTCTACTAGTACTCGTAGTGCTCCATGTCCATCACTGCGGCACCTGCACGGCTCAGAAAGGGCCAACTCAGCAATCCCACGCCCCCTTGCAGCATTACCTGGTGGGAGCACGATGGAGTGGGTAGGAGTGGACGTTCTGGGCTCTTTTCCAACCACGGACCAAGGAAACCGCTACGTGCTGGTCGCAATGGATTACTTCACCAAATGGCCAGAGGTGTATGCGGTCCCTGATCAGAGCGCTGCCACCACAGCATCAAAACTGGTGGACGAGATGTTTTGTCAGTTCCGCACACTGGAGGAGCTGTATAGTGATCAGGGACAGAACTTTGAGGCAGAGGTCTTCGGGGAGGCCTGCAGGCAGCTGGGTATCCGGAAGACCCAGACCACCCCGCTGCACCCGCAGAGCGACGGCCTGGTTGAACGGTTCAACCGGACCCTTACCACCCAGCTCTCTGTCCTAGTGGACCAGCGACAGCGAGACTGGGACCTACTGTACATCTGCCCTTTGTTCTGTGGGCGTACCAGACGGCAGCCCAGGAATCCACCTGGTGCACTCCTGCAGTGTTGATGTTTGGACATCGCTGTGCCTTGGTGGTTCTGCACCAAGCTGATAATCTTGCATATTTACATGTACAGTATCTCACAAAAGTAAGTACACCCCTCGTTTTGTAAATATTTTATTATATCTTTTCATGGGACAACACTGAAGATATGACACTTTGATGCAATGTAAAGTAGTCAGTGTACAGCTTGCAAAACAGTGTAAATTTGCTGTCCCCTCAAAATAACTCAACACACAGCCATTAAGTCTAAACCGCTGGCAACAAAAGTGAGTACACCCCTAAGTGAAAATGTCCAAATTGTGCCCAAAGTGTCAATATTTTGTGTGGCCACCATTATTTTCCAGCACTGCCTTAACTCTCGTGGGCATGGAGTTCACTAGAGCTTCACAGGTTACCACTGGAATCCTCTTCCACTCCTCCATGATGACATCACAGAGCTGGTGGATGTTAGAGACCTTGAGCTCCTCCACCTTCCATTTGAGGATGCCCCACAGATGCTCAATAGGGTTTAGGTCTGGAGACATGTTTGGCCAGTCCATCACCTTTACCCTCAGTTTCTTTAGCAAGGTAGTGGTCATCTTGGAGGTGTGTTTGGGGTTGTTATGTTGGAATACTGCCCTGCGGCCCAGTTTCCGAAGGGAGGGGATCATGCTCTGCTTCAGTATGTCACAGTACATGTTGGCATTCATGGTTCCCTCAATGAACTGTAGCTCCCCAGTGCTGGCAACACTCATGCAGCCCCAAACCATGACACTCCCACCACCATGCTTGACTGTAGGCAAGACACACTTGTCTTTGTACTCCTGACCTGGTTGCCGCCACACACACTTAATAATAATTGCATTTTATTTCTAGGCATCTTTCAACCCCCAAGGTCACTTTACAAAAGAGCATTAAAACATTAAAAACAGATTTAAAATGCAAATAAAACTTAAGTAACAAACCAAAGACAGTTCATTAAAAGGTAGATCATTGGTCAACACAAATTTTATAGTTTTAGTTTTTTTAGCTGATCTAGGACAATTTATTCCCCAGAGGCTGATGGAGAAATTACTCCTTGGTCTGGACACTGCCACATGTTTCTGGATCCTGGATTTCCTGACTGAGAGACCTCAGTCTGTCTGGGTTGGAAACAACATCTCCAACTCTGTCACGCTGAGCACCGGATCCCCTCAAGGCTGCGTACTCAGTCCACTGTTGTTTACATTTCTAACACATGACTGTGTATCCAGACATGAGGGGAACCAGATTATCAACTTTGCAGACGACACCATGGTGGTGGGACTTATTCAGAGGGATGAAGAATCAATGTACAGGGAAGAAGTGAGAGACCTGGAGAACTGGTGCAGGGAGAACAATCTGGTGCTCAACGTGGACAAAACAAAGGAGATGATTATCGACTTCCAGCAGTCACAGCCTGAACACGTCCCCCTCAGCATCGGTGGCCGTTTAGTGGAGATAGTGGAGAACATCAAGTTCCTCGGAGTGCAGACCTTGCAGGACCTGACCTGGAGCAAGAATTCCTTGGGGATCAGGAAGCGGGCCCAGCAGAGACTGCACTTCTTGAGGAAACTAAACAGGCCTCTCTCCCCATCTGCATCTTCAGGACCTTCAACAGGTGTGGTGGAGAGTGTTCTGACGTACTGCATTGCTACATGGTACTCCAGCTGCAGTATGTTAGACAAAAAAGCCCTGCAGAGGATAGTTAAGGGAGCTGAGAGGGTAATTGGAGTCTCCCTCCCCTCTGTCCAAGAACTTTTTCAGAACTGTTGTAGGAGCAGGGCACTGAACATTGCCAAGGACCATTCTCACCCTCTGCACAAACACTATGAACTTCTGCCATCTGGCAAATGATTCTGAAGCATCAGAGGCAGAACCACCAGACTGATTAACAGCTTCCTTCCACAAGCTGTTAGGATGCTGAACAGCTGATCCGGAATCTCTAATATACACTACCGCACCTACGGACATTATGTACCTTATTTGTTTATTATAGTTAGTTTTTCAAGTATGTCTCAGGAATGTGTGAATGGATGTGGTGGGGTGGGGGGGTGAAGATATGTGTGAGTGTGTCTTAAATCATGTTCTTTTACTTACAGTGGGGCAAAAAAAATTTAGTCAGCCACCAATTGCGCAAGTTCTCCCACTTAAAAGATGAGAGAGGTCTCCAATTTTCATCATAGGTATACCTCAACTATGAGAGACAAAATGAGAAAAAAAAATCCAGAAAATCACATTGAAGGATTTTTAATGAATTAATTGGTAAATTCCTCAGTAAAATAAGTATTTGGTCACCTACAAACAAGCAAGATTTCTGGCTCTCACAGACCTGTAACTTCTTCTTTAAGAGGCTCCTCTGTCCTCCACTCACTACCTGTATTAATGGCACCTGTTTGAACTTGTTATCAGTATAAAAAACACCTGTCCACAACCTCAAACAGTCAGACTCCAAACTCCACTATGGCCAAGACCAAAGAGCTGTCAAAGGACACCAGAAACAAAATTGTAGACCTGCACCAGGCTGGGAAGACTGAATCTGCAATAGGTAAGCAGCTTGGTGTGAAGAAATCAACTGTGGGAGCAATTATTAGAAAATGGAAGACATACAAGACCACTGATAATCTCCCTCGATCTGGGGCTCCACGCAAGATCTCACCCCGTGGGGTCAAAATTATCACAAGAACGATGAGCAAAAATCCCAGAACCTCATGGGGGAACTTAGTGAATGACCTGCAGAGAGCTGGGACCAAAGTAACAAAGGCTACATCAGAAACACACTACGCCACCAGGGACTCAAATCCTGCAGTGCCAGACGTGTCCCCCTGCTTAAGCCAGTACATGTCCAGGCCCGTCTGAAGTTTGCTAGAGAGCATTTGGATGATCCAGAAGAGGATTGGGAGAATATCATATGGTCAGATGAAACCAAAATAGAACTTTTTGGTAAAAACTCAACTTGTCGTGTTTGGAGGAGAAAGAACACCATACCTACTGTGAAGCATGGGGGTGGAAACATCATGCTTTGGGGCTGTTTTTCTGCAAAGGGACCAGGACAACTGATCCGTGTAAAGGAAAGAATGAATGGGGCCATGTATCATGAGATTTTGAGTGAAAACCTCCTTCCACCAGCAAGGGCATTGAAGATGAAATGTGGCTGGGTCTTTCAGCATGACAATGATCCCAAACACACTGCCCGGGCAACGAAGGAGTGGCTTCGTAAGAAGCATTTCGAGGTCCTGGAGTGGCCTAGCCAGTCTCCAGATCTCAACCCCTTCGAAAATCTTTGGAGGAAGTTGAAAGTCTGTGTTGCCCAGTGACAGCCCCAAAACATCATGGCTCTAGAGGAGATCTGCATGGAGGAATGGGCCAAAACACCAGCAACAGTGTGTGAAAACTTTGTGAAAACTTACAGAAAACGTTTGACCTCTGTCATTGCCAACAAAGGGTATATAACAAAGTATTGAGATGAACTTTTGTTATTGACCAAATACTTATTTTACCGAGGAATTTACCAATTAATTCATTAAAAATCCTTCAATGTGATTTTCTGGATTTTTTTTTCTTATTTTGTCTCTCATAGTTGAGGTATGTGAGCAATGTGGTTTTCGTCCTGGCCGTGGCACATCGGACCAGCTCTTTACCCTCTCGAGAATTCTTGAGGGTTCGTGGGAGTTTGCCCAACCAGTTTACATGTGTTTTGTGGACTTGGAGAAGGCATTTGACCGCGTCCCTCGTGGATTTTTGTGGGGGGTGCTTCGGGAGTATGGGGTATCGGGCTTGTTGTTACAGGCTATTCGGTCTCTGTACGACCGTTGTGAGAGTTTAGTTCGTATTGCCAACACTCGGTCGGAGTCATTCCCAGTGAGAGTTGGACTCCGCCAGGGCTGCCCTTTGTCACCGGTCCTGTTCATAATTTTTATGGACAGGATTTCTAGGCGCAGCCAGGGAATGGAAGGTGTCATGCTTGGTGACCACAGGATCTCATCTCTGTTGTTTGCAGATGATGTTGTCCTGTTGGCTTCATCCAGCAATGACCTACAGCTCTTGCTGGGACGGTTTGCCGCTGAGTGTGAAGCGGCTGGGATGAGAATCAGCACCTCCAAGTCCGAGTCCATGGTCCTCAGCCGGAAAAAGGTGGATTGTCCTCTCCGGGTTGGGGACAGGCTCCTGCCCCAAGTGGAGGAGTTTAAGTATCTTGGGGTCTTGTTCACGAGTGAGGGGAAAATGGAGCGAGAGATCGACAGACGGATTGGAGCAGCATCTGCAGTGATGCGGACGTTGTACCGGTCTGTTGTTGTGAAGAGGGAGCTTAGTTCTAAGGCAAAGCTGTCGATTTACCAGTCAATCTACGTTCCTACTCTCACCTATGGTCACGAGCTTTGGGTAATGACCGAAAGAACGAGATCGCGGATACAAGCGGCTGAAATGAGCTTTCTCCGTAAGATTGCTGGACTCACCCTCAGAGATAGGGTGAGGAGCTCAGTCATCCGGGAGAGGCTCAGAGTAGAACCGCTGCTCCTCCACATTGAAAGGAGTCAGTTGAGGTGGTATGGGCATCTGATTAGGATGCCTCCTGGACGTCTCCCACTTGAGGTGTTTCAGGCACGTCCCACTGGGAGGAGACCCCGGGGCAGACCCAGGACTCGGTGGAGAGACTATGTCTCCCAGCTAGTCTGGGAACGCCTTGGTATCCCCTCTGAAGAGCTGGAGCAGGTGGCTGGGGAGAGGGAAGTCTGGGCTTCTCTGCTTGAACTGCTGCCTCCGCGACCCGGACCTCCGGAAAAGCGGTAGAAGATGGATGGATGGATGGATGGATAGTTGAGGTATACCTATGATGAAAATTGGAGACCTCTCTCATCTTTTACGTAGGAGAACGTGCACAATTGGTGTCTGACTAAATACTTTTTTACCCCACTGTATGTATGACTTTAAGCTTCACATCTCAGAGTAGAACAAAGGACTGGGCCTCCTGTGAGATAACAGGAGGATGTGAAAATTTAGTCTTTGGTATGCAAGAGACGGCCTTGGGGGATTTCCTGGTCTGCCAGAGGCTATGAGGAGGATGTGATAGGATTTAAGGAAAGATCTCAAAATCGACTCAAAGATTTTGAAAGATCTCAAAGAGACTCAAAATCTCACGATACATGGCCCCATTCATTCTTTCCTTCACACGGATCAGTCGTCCTGGTCCCTTTGCAGAAAAACAGCCCCAAAGCATGATGTTTCCACCCCCATGCTTCACAGTAGGTATGGTGTTCTTTCTCCTCCAAACACGACAAGTTGAGTTTTTACCAAAAAGTTCTATTTTGGTTTCATCTGACCATATGACATTCTCCCAATCCTCTTCTGGATCATCCAAATGCTCTCTAGCAAACTTCAGACGGGCCTGGACATGTACTGGCTTAAGCAGGGGGACACGTCTGGCACTGCAGGATTTGAGTCCCTGGTGGCGTAGTGTGTTTCTGATGTAGCCTTTGTTACTTTGGTCCCAGCTCTCTGCGGGTCATTCACTAAGTTCCCCCATGAGGTTCTGGGATTTTTGCTCATCGTTCTTGTGATAATTTTGACCCCACGGGGTGAGATCTTGCGTGGAGCTCCAGATCGAGGGAGATTATCAGTGGTCTTGTATGTCTTCCATTTTCTAATAATTGCTCCCACAGTTGATTTCTTCACACCAAGCTGCTTACCTATTGCAGATTCAGTCTTCCCAGCCTGGTGCAGGTCTACAATTTTGCTTCTGGTGTCCTTTGACAGCTCTTTGGTCTTGGCCATAGTGGAGTTTGGAGTCTGACTGTTTGAGGTTGTGGACAGGTGTTTTTTATACTGATAACAAGTTCAAACAGGTGCCATTAATACAGGTAGTGAGTGGAGGACAGAGGAGCCTCTTAAAGAAGAAGTTACAGGTCTGTGAGAGCCAGAAATCTTGCTTGTCTGTAGGTGACCAAATACTTATTTTACTGAGGAATTTACCAATTAATTCATTAAAAATCCTTCAATGTGATTTTCTGGATTTTTTTTTCTCATTTTGTCTCTCATAGTTGAGGTATACCTATGATGAAAATTGGAGACCTCTCTCATCTTTTAAGTGGGAGAACTTGCGCAATTGGTGGCTGACTAAATACTTTTTTGCCCCACTGTATGTGGCCCACAGTGTTATCAAAGAGAATAAGCTTGTTTAAACAGATGATTTTTGAGTCTGGATTTAAATAATGGAAGAGAGTCAGTGTTGCCGATATCTGGTGGATGAGGCAGGCAGAGGGGACAGTGAGGTGAGGGGAAGAGGAGGACCTAAGAGAGTGGCTAGGGGTGACAATGTGGAGGAGTTCAGACAAGTATGGCGGGGCCAAGTTATGAAGGGCTTTGAAGGTGAGGAGCAGTATCTTGAAGTTTATTCTGTCCTTTATTGGGAGCCAGTGAAGATGCTGAAGGGCAGGGGCGATGTGTGAGGGATTTTACATGTTTCGACTGTCCACTGCAGTCTTCACCCATCTTCATTCATGAAGAATGCAGTGGACAGTCGAAATATGTAAAGGTAAAAACATCTCCTTTATATCCTTGTCTTTATTAAGAAAACAAAAGGCTAATAATGCATCAGATTTATATAGCCCCTTTACAAATAGATACATTATTCATTCACTCCAGACAGACAATGGTAGCAGCAAGCTACTACTGTAGCCACAGCTGCCCTGGGGCAGGCTCACGGAAACGTGGCTGCCAATCCGTGCCAGCAGCCTCTCCCGAACATTTATACATAGTGTTATGGACACGGGAGGAAAGGTGGGTAAAGTGTCTTGCCCAGGGACACAACAGCAGGATAGCAGGGAAGAGCGGGATTCGAACCGCCAACCATCCAGTTATTGGATGACCTGCTCTACCTCCTGAGCCACAGCCACCCCTGTGCCAACAGCTCTGTTCCAGTCCATACTCTATAAGGGCTAACAATGTTTCAGCTAAACAGAAGCTGGGAACTGACTCATAAATTATCACCCAAAGAATTGGTGATAATGCTAAAGTGGTCACTAGTTGATCGCACATGCAGTATTTCTGCAGTACTTATGGGGTTTTTTGCGAATATTCTGGGTAGTTGTCATTTTTGTCATGTTGAAAGCTTTAAATAAATCGACAGTTGTACAAAGTAAGCATATCTGTTCACTCCCATGTTAAGAGTATGACATACTTGAAAAATGACAAGTTTTAGAGACATATGGGGAAAGAAATCTTCAACCACAATTATTTAGCAGTGTTTGTGATTAATTGTGCCTTTATTAAAAAAAGCCTTTCATCACTAAAATTAGGGCTTTTTTCAATTTGTACTTTGACTACAGATTGCATACTTCAATTCTAATGAATGTGGTGTACATGATCAATTAACAGTGTTTATGATTGATCTTAGGCATGAAAAAAAATAGATAAAATACTCAAAGAAAATGTTTCAAAATATAAAAAAGATTTTTTAAGAATACTTTTGACTGAAACATTTGCAAGCCATATATGTATAAAATATACCATATATGAATATATCTTTTTTGTTGAAGTATTTAACTGAATCCTGCAGGGATATAAGTAAACATCTCATACATGTTAAATGTTTTGGATGAGTAGGCACCCAAACCACATAGGCTTCATTATACTTCTTTAAGTTCATGCTTTTTTCCTCCATCTCTTCACTTTCACCTTAAACAAAAAGAGGGGCCTTTAATGTCCGTATTAATGTAGAAGCAGGTGGTAAAGAAGCCTTTGTTAATCACTTAATGATGAATTCTCCCCACTTTACATGGTGGCTTTTTCACCATCCGTTTACTCCTTGTGCATGGGCTACGGAAACTTTATAAAAAGTTTATCTTACCATGAAATGAGTAGACACGAATAAATGGCTAACGTGGGGTTTTGTCTGTCAATGCAGTCAACCTATTGGGGGTCCAGCGACTGGGCAGGTTTGGACCATATGTCATCATTCCGACCCTTTGTATGGGCGTGTCTCTGTGGCAACCACATCAGCTGCGGCCATTGTGTGTGGGAATTCAATGGCCCATATATTCATTGCAGGGCTGGCATGGCCCCCGCAACAGAAACAAATTGATACATACAAGCCCCAGCTCCATTTGGCTTGCATGACACATTTCAAATGGACAAAAAAGGGCATTTTAGTCTGCTGAAAATCTTGAGAAAAGCTTGGTCACCATGGTAACAGTGCAGTAAAAGCAGCCATGGGCCATTAAACTCCAATCAGATGTAAATTTGGGCTGCCCCCAGCTACACCAGAGGAAACCCCCCTTCACACAGAAGACACAAATTAAACAGTTTGTTTGCCAATTCACGTCACCTTAATGAGTTTTTATTTGTTTGTCCTTTGTTTAAATGGAGGGAATTACAAACTGTCATTGATTTATAATATTGGAGCACTTCAGTTGTCTGCACATCATTTAATCATTACTCACAGCAAGGCAGATGGTTAAATGACACAAAAGACATCTTCAAACTTCTAAGACCTTAAAGTGAGAACAAAATGTAAATAATTTAATGGCGCTTTTCCACTAGCCCCGCTCAGCCCCGATTGAAAACCTGGCTCTACTCACTTCGGTTCGGTTCAGCCTCAGTTGCTTTTCAACTACTGCTGGTGCACCTGCTGGCACACCTGCTGTGGGTGGGATTTGTTGAACAGCAGGCGGTGCCACACCCTCGTGACGTGAAACACGCGACCGAATCCTCCACAACAAACAAAATGGCTGATGACGAGGAGAGAAGGAAGGAGAGAGGAATGACTGTGACATGAAACTGGTTAAATCTATGGTGCTGACTTGTTGTGCTCTGCACAATCTGTGTGAGAGTCATGGAGAGACGTTTGACACTACATTGGATGATGCAGTAGATGAACCAGTGGTGGCAGCGGCACAGAGAGCAGAGGAGCAGGGTGGTGATATTGTAGCGAACTCAATATAAGCACCCTACTTGGCTTGACAAGTGGATTGACCCTGTTGGCGACACAGGTAGAGTGTGGGACTCTGGAGTGGGAGGCATGAGTTCGAACCTCCTGGTGGGATGTTGCCATGTTGAGCTGCACGTTACAATATAACACGAGATGCTGTGATGCAATACTTGTCTATTTTGTCCACATTTATGTGCATACATATTTCAAAAATGTTTTTTGTAAATAAAATGTTGTGCATGGTCCATCTACCTGTCCTCTTGTTCATAACACTTATCTGTTAAGAAGGTGCAAAGCCATCAGCCTAATGATGAGTCCACACTTCTGTTGTGATAATTGCTCACGCTGAGAGCTCTGACAGCCCCGTACGCTGTGGGGGTCACACACGACGTGTTCCTCCCCACACTCTCAATTTTTTTTCCCGTATATTTTTCTCTTTGGCGTACAGAAATGGCAATACGCCCGTATTTGCTAAAATTGCATTTTCCCCATATTAAAATACGGCGAAACCGTATCACTTGACAGGTATGTAATTACATGCAGAAACACCGCACAGGCCATCTTCACAAAAATCCAGCTCGACAAGCCACTTTTGCTTAGGTGGAAATGCAAATTGAACTATAAATCATGTGCTGATACATGTCATATTTTCCCATGTAAAGGTCTCCCACTTTTACTTACAAATTGATTTTTAATTTTTGGGAAAAGGGAATATAAATTTTGCACTTGTTGGTAACAACAGTTGTGTGCAACAAAAACACAGTTGTGTATCCTTGTCCGATTTGTCTACTGTTATTAGTGCCAAATTTTTGCTAGATTCCTTCTTAATTTATTAAATTTTGACTGGTGATGCAACATTCATCTTACACGTACTTACCTTTAGCAGTGTCTACAAGTTCAAGCACACCTGTACAACTGCTTATAACCTAAAAAAATGTACCCGTTCAAGAGAAATGGATTCAGCATTGCAAATTTGTTTAAAATAAAAAAAAAAACCTACCAAGACATTACGTTTCGTTGTGTTGTTAAAAATTTAATTACCATTAGAAGGCTATACACCTGACCTGATGAACAGCAGCATGTGGAGCGAACAGAGAATGGAATGTGTATGTAATTATTGGCTTTTCTCATACGGTGTCATAACAGATAAACCAGACTTTTGATGCAAACAATACAATTTTATTCCAGAAGCAAAATTTACAAACAAAAAAACAGACTGGGCGATGACATCTCTGAGAGCTCTTCCCTTCGTAACGCAGCGTCCTGCTCCAGGGCTTCACGTGCATCTGCCCGCACATCTGCGGCCACCTGTCGCAAATGCTGCATGTACTCCTGATTCTTGCCGCTGGTCATGTTGCCGTTCCAAGAGCCGCATCTCTTCGTCATGCATGTTGACTATCGCTAATGTAAGGTCAGCGATGGGAGTTGTCTGTTTTCGTCTTGCCTAGATGGAAAGACAGAAAGGCATGGTCGTTAAAGCTGGATCACTACATATATTATGGAATTACACAGGTGAAAGTCTGTGGTGGAATGTCACTATTATATTATGCTTCATTGCTGTATATAAGCTGAACTGTCACGTTGCTGCCCCTCAGTAGAGCAGATTTTGCAACACGCAGGGTGCTGTCTTCGGCTGCAGCCCCCCTGCAAAACTAAAAAGGATTAAGATTAAGAATATGGATGGATGGATGGGTAATGTTTAAACTAGTTGCTTGTAGTGTGGCCGCAGAAATCTGAATGGGTTAATACAGTCAGTTGACGCGAAGCATTTCAATGAAGCATGTTGATTTTTTGTTTGTCTAAAACAGGAGTTACAACAGCACCAATCACCACACCTAAAAATGGTTGTGGAACACCGATAAGTGAAGACCAAAGAATAACCTTTTTGTACATTTATAAAGACATTTTCAATTAATTAATATAAAGCTACAGGAAATTGCATTAATCAATTTGGTACATAACTTGTTTGGCTCCAGCCCCCCCGCGACCTGTAAAGGATTAAATGGTAGAAGATGGATGGATGGATGGATGGATTTTCGACCCTGGTTTCCGCTGCTGGACCTGTTTCAACCAAAAAAAAAAATCGTGGTTATTGTGCCTTACCGGCACTTGAACGTGATCCAGATGGAGCTGGTGATATGGCTGACAAGGGAGTCGATCCAACTGGCGCTCAGCCAGACGCACACGCAGACGCAGCGCCAGGAGAGTCCGCTGTGTCTGTCCACTGAGGTGGACCCCTGTGATATGAACTGCGATTCTAGAAAGAAAATGCACGCAATTTAAAACTTAACACCAAAGTGCAACATGTACACAACACTCTCAAGTTTTTAACCGGAATACAATAAGCGTAATTCAGCATTTTGTTCGCGCTAATACTTAACACAAAGCAAGCGTGAATCTGCAGTTGGCTGCAAAACAATACGCAAGCCTCAGTAACAACCATTACCCACAATCTAACAACCTTCCTATTTCTTAAAAACAGTGAGCTTGGACAGAAAGGATCAAGTGGCGAAAAGATGCGCAATATCAAAACAACACTCACCATCCACGGTTTCCAAGGCCGTGACCGTGACAGTGACAGTGACGTGTCGAGCCCAATGTCTCTCAGCGAACCACTTCCACTCCTTCCGATCCGCTGAACTTCGAGCAATGTGGTCCTTCACTGCTCGGTAATCGCTTTCCAGCTTTTTCAGCTTTTTCAGCTTCTCCCAACACTGTTTGGCAGTACGGCTGTGCCCTTGGGAACCCATCTGCTCGGACACCTGCATTTCAAGTAGATCCGTCCAACTCGCGCTGGATGCGATCGTCGCCTAATATAGAAAGAAAATTGCGCACCTCCTAATATATAATATTAGGAGTATATTATTATATAATATATTATACAGTATATTAATATAATATACCGTATTAAAGGGGCGCACTGTGTTCACTGGCTGAACAATTACAAATGGTGGTCGTGGAGTAAATTCAGCAGAAAAAGTCGCTTTCATGACGTTACGACCTGACCAATCAGCGGCGACCAGTCTCTTAAAGTCATATCACAGCCATACTCAGCCCTACTCAGCCCGGTTAGACCCTGCCCTGGATCAGGTACGAAAAAAGTACCTGCTAACCGGTGCTGGGGCTAGTGGAAAAGCGCCTAAAGCGGGCTGAGTGGTGCGGTGCAGGGCTAAGTGAGGCTAGTGGAAAAGGGCCTTAAGACAGTTAAAGAGCTTAAACAAATCAGTAAACCAACATTGTTGCATTTTAGTGTGCCAAGAGCAAGTATAAATGTCATAATTGGCCCATCCAGGGCAGAGAGACAGACCCACTCGCTGAACTGCATAGTGACATTTATTAACAAAAAATCCAGAACTGTGCACAAACATAAAAATACAAACAAAGTAACTTACAAGAGGAACGCTCTGGAGGAGATGAAAGGAGTAGTCCTTAGACATAAGGCATGAGACAATGCTGCCACACTAAGACACTAAACAGCAGTCCTTAAATAGTGGGCAGCAGATCAGCGGCAGGTAGATGAGCAGCAGGTGTGGGCTGAGCAGGCAGGTGGCCTAATTACCCAACTGTTCACAGCTGGGAAACAGACTGTGAACAGCAAGTGGGAGTGTCTGAGAGAGGAGGGCACATAAGTGTCAAAAAAAAAATATACAGAAAATTGACAACATAATAATCGTCAGCCTCCGTCAGTCTATGATGACCATGGAAGAGAATCCTAAACATCTACTCTGCTGGAACAGCACCTCCTGTGGCTGAACAGGCCGATGCGCGAATGGCAGTCCCTGTCACACAGGTCGCACTTGGGGGCGAGGTTGAAAAGCCTGCCGTCAGATCTTGTGTGCAGGTAGATTCCCTCTGTTGCTGTGCTGAAGGCATGCCTCAGGAGCATAGCAAAGAAAATCCCAAAGAGGGTTGGCGCAAGTACACAGCCCTGTTTCACTCCGCTGCGTATGTTGAATGGCTCTGAGACGTTGCCGTCGTGCTGCACTATCCCCTGCATGTTGGTGTGAAACGATTCGATGAGGCTTTGCAACTTTGGTGGGCATCCTATCTTTGGCAGGATCTTGAAAAGGACCTCTCTGCTGACCAGATCGAACGTTTTGGTGAGGTCGATGAAGGCGACGTACAGGGGCATGTTCTGTTCTCTGCATTTCTCCTGGAGTTGGCGGATGGAGAATATCATGTCTACCATCGATCACTCAGCGCGGAAGCCACACTGAGACTCGAGGTAGACACGTTCGGCAAGCTTCTGTAGACGAACGAGAACAACTCGTGCGTAGACTTTGCCAACAACGCTGAGGAGGGAGATGCCCCTGTAGTTGTTGCAGTCGCTTCTCTCCCCTTTGTTTTTGTAGAGGGTGATGATCTTGGCGTCCCTCATGTCCTGTGGTACGGCACCTTCCTTCCAGCACTGGCAGAGGACGTCATGCAATGGCAGCAGTAGGGCGGTCTTGCAGTGCTTGATCAGGTCGGGGGGTATGCCGTCGTTGCCGGGTGCCTTGCTAGCGGCCAAGCTATCAATGGCCTTGCTGAGTTCGTCGATGGTTGGCTCGGCGTCAAGTTCGTCCATGGATGGCAGGCAGTCGATGGCATCAAGGGCTGACGGTGTCACGGTGTTCTGTCTGGAGTAGAGGTCGGAGTAGTGTTCCACCCATCTCTCCATCTGCTTGTTCTTTTCTGTGATCATCTCCCCAGTGGAGGATTTGAGGGGGGCCGTCTTGCTCTGAGCCGGACCAAGTGCTTTCTTGATGCCATCGTACATACCACGGATGTTCCCTGTTATGGCAGTGGTTTGAATGTCTTGGCTGAGCTGAGTCCAGTTCTCATTGGCACAGCGCCGAGCAGTCTGCTGAACTTTGCTTCTTGCAGCCCTGAGAATCTGGAGATTCTTCTCGTTTGGGTACTTCTTGTACTCAGCAAGTGCTGAGCACTTGGCTTCAATGACGGGGGTCATCTCGGTCAACCTGGCATCTAACCAGTCCTGTGACTTCAAGGTCTTCCTCCCAAAGGTAGCCAAGGCTGTGCGGTGGATGGTGTTTCGCAGCTCTTCCCACTTCTGCTTTGCAGATTCTCCTTCTTGTGGTACACCAAGTTCCTTCTCAAAGGTGGAGGCAAACTGCTCAACAAGTTCTGGTTGGGCCATCTTGCTGGTGTCAATCCTTGCCTTTCCAGGCTGTCTAGCACGATGGAATTTCTTCAGCTGCAGCTTGACCTTGCAACACACCAATGAATGGTTTGTGTCGCAATCTGCACTCTGGAACGAACGGGTGATTAGCACGTTCTTCAGTGAGGTGCACCTGGTCAGGATCAAGTCCAGCTGGTGCCAGTGCTTTGAGCGCAGATGTCGCCAGGAAACCTTGTGTTGGGGCTTGGTCTTGAAGAATGAGTTTGTGATGCACAGATCATGATATGTGCAGAACTCGAGCAGCCGCTGTCCGTTGTCGTTCATTCTGCCTACCCCAAATGGTCCAAGACAGGAGGGCCAGGAGTCGTGGTCAGCACCCACTCTGGCATTGAAGTCTCCAAGGAGGATGAATTGTTCAGAGTTGGGGATGATCCTGACAGTTGTTGCGAGATTCTCGTAGAACTCGTCTTTTGCCTCTGGTGTGGCTGTCAGTGTTGGGGCATACACACTGATGAGGGTGACTGGGCCTTGAGTGGTGTTGAGGCGGAGGGTGAGGAGTCGTGCAGAGCCATTGCTGCCCGGTTCCACCATCTTCAGCAAGGTGTTCTTCACTGCGAAGCCCACTCCGTGTTCCCTGTGTTCATCACTGCCCTTTCCCTGCCAGTAGAACGTGTAGTCCTTCTCTCTCAGCGTGCCTGCGTCAGCCAACCGTGTTTCCTGGAGAGTGGCGATATCCACTCCCAGTCTCTTCAGCTCATTATTGATGATGGCAGTCTTCCTGGTGTCGTTGATGTCCTTGGGGTTAGCAGCGAGTCCTGTCATCATAGTGCGGACGTTCCAAGTTCCCAGTTTTAGAGTTGGTCTCTTTTGTTTTTTTGTCTTGCCTGGTGCGAAGGTTCTCAGCCTGCTGTTCGGACTTCTCCTCATCCCCATGCACCCAATGAGGAAAGCAAGCTGTGGCGGGACAACACCTTATTGGCTGGGGGCTGCCCAGCTTGAGGCGGGCGGTAGCTGTCCAGTGAGATCCGATGATCCCTCCCGCCGTCGGGAACAACCCCTGGCACCGCGCTCTACGCCAATTGTGTGGTGGCTTATAACCGGTAACTGTCATTCCCCGTGTTTTGTCTACGCCAAAGGCGAAGCTTAAGTGTCCTCTCCAGTGATCCGATGTTCTACCTTCCAGCGTTGGGCATTGGTAGGATTCAAGCCTGGCCAGGAAGATATGGAGGACAAGATGTTGCCCATGCAGCATGTCCCCCCTCTCCATGTCACTGATGAATCCAAAGGAACAGTAGGGCTGCTACAGTTTGGCACCAGCACCGTCGCAGGAGCTGCCAGAACGATGTTGAGCACAACAGAGAACTGCCTTAGGGGCTCCGACTCTGGATTTTTCCTCAGGGTTGACTCCCAAAGCCTTTCCTGTGACCAGGTGTGCCGCAAGGCAGCGGAGGTTTGAAATCAGGGTTTACCTTCCCCTAGATGGGCTACCTTCCCAGGTTGACGAGCCACCATCTACCCGAAGCATCTGGTTTTAAGGCGCCAGAGATCCGCCCTTGCCCCTTCTCCTATTAGTAAAAGCAGTTCCGCCGGGCTTAGAGACTAAACCACACGGGCAGGCTAGGAGTTGGACTTAGTTGTCAGAGGCTTTTCGAGACGCACGCCATAAGGAGCATTTTATGAGCACTGGGAGCTTAACCCCAGAGCCGCTCCTGGCTATGACAACCTTGGAACCAACATAATAATAACAGGCATACAAAACTCAGAAATTACTTGAGTCTGAGCTCAGAGAGAAAATTGGAGCTCAGACTCATGACAATAAATGCATTACACAGAAAATGTCTGTACAAAGACACAGTTACACAAACTTGCCGTGATGATGTGAATATGTCATAAAGTATGCAAATTATTTTTTTATGGTACCGTACCAAACAAAATCACTTCTGTTTTAAATGACCCCTTACTTATTCCATTGGTTGAACTTATAATGCACTGCTGCCAGACAATTTGCTAAACCACAAAGACTGATGCTTGAACTGTTCTTTATTTTACACATCAACAACTTGACACTTTCTTGTATTTGATCTTAAACTTTGTGCTGGATGCTGACACATCAGAGTAATCCATTAATCAGTTCCACCAGGATTTCACGATGTTGCAAGCACACCAATACAGGCAAATTCAACCAGCCCCCGTGAATTCTGCATGACCTTGCAACTTTGTCCAATCATTGCAACTTTTGTCAATCATATGACAAATTTCACCAATGAAATTTGTCTCTGAGTGACTGCCATTGATTTTAACTTTACTAATAAACTTTTAATACTTTACTAATAACTTGTTGAACTTGTGTATAAAGAATGGAGCTGTAGACAAAGATGCCTTTTTAGTAGATTCATTTACATCTTGGCCAAGAAGGGAAATTGTCACACAGTACAGCACACAGGCAGTACAGCAGAACATTCCAAAGTTTCAGAACAAGGAAGAGAGTTTTAATACAATAGACCAAACAGATAAGCATTGTTTTGAGAATGCTGTCAGCAGTGTTCAGAGCTATATCTCAGAGATACAGATATTCTGTTTACAATGTTCAAGGCTGGTTGTGTTGGACTCTCACTGTCTCATGGGAAAGGTATTGTGTGCAATGCCATTTATGATTACAGGAAGCAAAATGAATGAACAATAAAAAAAAAAAAATCCATAACAGACTCCCAAATGTTCACTTCATCAGTCTAACATATTCAAGATTCAAAGGCTTTATTGTCATGTGCACAGTTAAGAAATGCAACATTTCCTGAACAATGAAATTCTCACTCTGCTCTCCGAACAAATGCCAAGGTAATAGGTACACAGCAATACTAATAAGGTAATAACCACCTAAAACTAATGGATACTAATAACACACACTATAACACACAGTTAGGCAATTAGGATACCTTAAGCACACCTTGGTACTAAGTACTAATACTAATGAATACTAATAACACACATTAGGCAATTCGGACAGTTAAGCAGCTAAAGCAGTCAAACTAGAGGAAACAAGAAGGATGAAATTTGAAATTCCCTGGATGACTATAGTGGACTATAGGGGTATATTGATATCAGAGATGATATGAGCCTGAGATGGCAAAAGCGTATATACAGTGTGCAAATGAGCAGTGTGCAAATGAGCAGGATACAAATTGCAAATTAGCACCCAGTGTGCGAATTTCTCTGTAACGATAATACCAGTACATTGTACATGATAATTAGCAGCAGAGATGATATGGACATCAGACTGGGAGAGACTATATACACTGTACAAATGAGCAATGTGCAAATTTAGTAACCAGTGTGTGAGTTCCTACTTGCAAAACTGTGTTGTGGAGTTTGGGTGTTTGTTATTTGTTCAGCAGTCTGATGGCAGTGGGAAAGAAGGAGTTTTTCAGTCTCGTTGTCTTGAATTTCCCACTTTTCTCCTCTCGGCGCCACACCAGTCGGCTGCCTTTTGCAACAGCGGCTCGATTCCGAGTTTTTTTTCCCTTCCTCTCTCTTTTGATCACTTTTTTTTTTTCACCCCACTTATATCACGGACACACAGATCGTCCCAAATGTCTCCTGAGCCGGTGGACGGAGCCACTGTTTATAGCAGGATACGATATAACAGGGAAGAGCTGCTAGCATTTAACCGCCACCCGGTCCCACTGGAAAAACTCGACATACCGAGAGAACTGAGGCGAAAACGCCGCGGCTGCCGGGCTGGAGTAAGGCGGAGGACAAAAAATATAAGGTACAGACCCTCCCTTCCATCTGTTGTCATGGGAAATGTACGGTCGATACTGGGAAAGTTAGATGAGCTAGCGGCTATCTCCCGTTATGATAGCACTTACCGGGAGTGCTCTCTCCTTTTGTTTACTGAGACGTGGCTAACTGAACTAGCAGCAGATGCTAACATTGAGCTGGAGGGTTTTCACACGATACGAGCTGACCGAACACCAGAGAGTGGCAAAACTAGGGGCGGTGGAGTGATAATGTATGTTAACAACAACTGGTGCAGACCGGGACATATCACTGTTAAACAACGACACTGCAGCAAAGACATTGAGTTGCTAGCTGTTAGCATGAGGCCTACATATCTCCCGAGAGAACACTCACACGTGATCTGCATTGTTGTTTATGCAAATCCGACGGCGAACGCTGGGACAGCGCGTGACGTCATCCATTCAGTAACCAGCAGGCTGCAGACAGAACACCCAGATGCTCTTCTCCTCATCTCAGGCGATTTCAACCACGTTTCACTGTCTCCCATTCTGCCCACTTTCACCCAGTATGTCACATGCCACACTAGAGACAATAAAACACTGGATTTGTTCTACGCAAACACTAAGGAGGCGTACACCTCATCACAACTCCCCCCACTTGGGAGATTGGATCACAACTTGGTTCATCTCCGACCGGTGTACAAACCCCTAGTGCACAGACAACCTCCGGCCATGCACACTGTGGAGTTATGGTCTGAGGAGACAATGGACACTCTAAAGGACTGTTTTGAAGCCACTGCCTGGAAGCAGCTCTGCGATCCACATGGTGAGGACATCGATGGCCTCATTCACACCTTCACGGGCTACCTCAGCTTCTGTGTGGACAAATCCGTTCCCACCAAGACCATACGGCGTCACTCAAACAACAAACCCTGGATCAACCCTGAGATAAAAACACTTCTGAGAGAGAAGAAGAGGATCTTCAGGTCGGGGAACAGGGAGATGCTGAAGTCCGTACAGAGGGAGCTGAGGAGAAAGATCAGAGAAGGCAAGGACAGCTTCAGGAAGAAGATGGAGGACAAGCTGCAACAGAGCGACATCAGCGGGGTCTGGAGAAACCTCAAAACCATCTCGGGGCTCCAGAATACCTCCCCCCAGGCCACGGGGGGCAGGGAGTGGGCGAACAACCTGAATCTGTTTTTCAATAGATTTGACCAACCGCCCTCCCCCCTGTCTGCACAACAACCACTGCTGCCTCTAAGAAATCAAGTCCTGCTACCCACTCCCCACTCCACCGACACCCCCCCACTCCCAACACACAGCCCCCCATCCTGACCCTGACCAAGACCCAGGTGAGGACGGAGCTGAGGAAGATCAAGGCGAGGAAGGCGTCGGGACCGGACGGCATCAGCGCAAAGCTCCTCAAGTTCTGTGCAGACCAGCTGTGTGGGATTGTGACATATATCTTCAACATGAGCCTGAAACTGGGGAGGGTACCACAGCTGTGGAAAACATCTTGTGTGGTACCTGTACCAAAAACTTCCCACCCCAAAGACCTGAACAGCTTCAGACCGGTGGCCTTGACGTCCCACTTGATGAAGACCCTGGAGAGACTGCTCCTTGCTCATCTCCGCCCCCTGGTGGAACCAGCGATGGATCCACTCCAGTTCGCCTACCAGCATGGCATTGGGGTGGAGGATGCGGTGATCTTCCTCCTTCACCGTTCTCTGTCCCACCTGGAGAAGCCCGGGAATATGGTGAGGATCATGTTCTTTGACTTCTCCAGTGCTTTCAACACCATCCAACCGATGATCCTGAAGGACAAGCTGCTGCGCGCAGGGGTGGACCAGCACCTGTCATCATGGATCCTGGACTACCTCACGAACCGGCCTCAGTTTGTGAGAACCCGGGACTGTGTTTCCGACACGATCATCAGTAGCACGGGGGCCCCCCAGGGAACGGTGCTGGCTCCCTTCCTGTTCACTCTTTATACTGCGGACTTCTCACACAACACAACACATTGCCATCTACAGAAGTTCTCTGATGACTCTGCGATCGTTGGTCTCATCTCCAGCGGAGATGAAGCTGAGTACAGAGGGCTTATCCAGGACTTTGTGGACTGGTGCCATCGGAACTGCCTCCAGATCAACGCGAGGAAAACTAAGGAGCTGGTGGTGGACTGCCGCAGGCATGGGCAGCCCCTCACAGCACCAGTAAATATACAGGGAACAGACATCGAGATGGTGACATCCTACAAGTACCTGGGTATTCATCTGAACAATAAACTAGACTGGTCACACAATACTGACGCACTCTACAAGAAGGGACAGCGCAGGCTGTTCCTGCTGAGGAGACTCAGGTCTTTTGGTGTACAAGGGGCGCTGCTGAAGTCATTCTATGACACGGTGGTGGCATCAGCCATCACTTTTGGAGTGGTCTGCTGGGGCAGTGGCATTACTGCAGCCGATAGGAAGAGACTGAACAAACTGATTAAGAAAGCTAGCTCTGTCCTGGGGCAACGCCTTGATCCGATGGAGGAGATAGGAGAGAGAAGGACGGTGGCTAAACTGTCATCTCTGCTGGAGTCCGAGTTCCACCCTATGCAGGACATACTGGATGCACTGAGGAGCTCATTTAGCAGCAGACTACATCATCCCAGGTGCACAACCGAGAGGTTTCGTAGGTCCTTCCTACCAACGGCTGTCAGACTGTACAACCTAAGCAGGGCTGCTCGCAGAGATAGCAAAAAGACGTAACAAACTAATAGTTTTTTTTTGTTTTTTTTTGAATGCAAAAGATGCAATAGACTTACACAATGGTCCTCTCCGGCATACAACTAGGAACATACTGGTCGCTATGGAGGGTGAGAATATGTATGGGCACATAATCATACCATGTAGGATAACTAAATAGACGGTTATGCTGTTTCATCCCACCTAGCAACAATGCTCTGCACTGTGTGTGTTTATATATTTACACATTTATTCCATCTAGCTACAATGCTCTGCACTGGGTGTGTTTATATTTATATATCTATATATTTATTCCATCTAGCTACAATGCTCAGCACTGGGTGTGTTTATATTTATATATCTATATATTTATTCCATCTAGCTACAATGCTCCGCACTGTGTTTTTATATATCTACATATTATTCCATCTAGCTACATTGCTCCACACTGTGTGTGTTTATATACTTGCATATTTATTCCACCTAGCTGCAATGCTCCATACTGTGGGTGTTTATATATTTACATATTTATTCCATCTAGCTACAATGCTCTGCACTGTGTGTTCATATATTCATATATTTATTCCATCCAGCTACAATGCTCTGCACTGTGTGTCTGTGTGTGTGTGTGTGTATATATATATTTTATAGTAATATGTACATATGTATATTAGCTGCTCTTGCTTGCTTGTTTTTTTTGTTTTTTTTTTTCTTGCCTTCTGATTGTTGCTCTGAGTGTTGCTATCCCTGTGCTGTTGCAATCCTGGAATTTCCCCGTTGTGGGACTAATAAAGGCTTATCTTATCTTATCTTATCTTCTGTACCTCCGGCCTGAGGGTACAAGTGTGAACATTCTGTGCTGGGGGGTGGGTGGGGTCCTGGAGGATGGCATCTTCTCTCCTTTAGACTCTGCGGTGGTAGATGCTCTGCAGAGAGGGGAGTGGAGTCCTGATGGTCTCCACCACTCTCTGCAGGTGTTTGCAGTCCAGAGCAGTAATGCTGCCGTACCACGCAGCGATGCAGTTGGTCAGGATGCTCTCGGTGATACAGCTGTAGAAGTTGTTAAGGATCCTGGGGGACATGCCAAACTTCTTCAGCCTCCTCAGAAAGTACAGCCACTGTTGAGCTCTCTTAACCAGCTCTGTGGTGTTTTTTGTCCATGTAAGGTCCTCGCTGATGTGGATGTTCAGGTATTTAAAGCTGCTCACCCTCTCCACCTCAACCTCCCGGATGAACAGCAGCCAATGGGGTCTCCTCATCCCCTTCCTCATGTCCACTATCATCTCCTCTCTCTTGTTCGTGTTGAGGGTGAGGTTGTTGTCCTCACACCATGACACCAGGCTGGCCACCTCCTTCCTGTAGGATGCTTCGTCATCACCAGTGATGTGTCCTATCACTGCTGTGTCATCCGTGAACTTTAAGATGATAATGTCTCTCGAAGCACTTCGTGATGATTGGAGTGAGTGTTACCGGTCTGTAATCATTCAGACAAGTCGGCGGGCTCTTTTTGGGGAGAGGGATGATGGTTGTTGTTTTGAACAGGAGGGGACTATGTTCTGGTTGAGGGAGAGGTTGAAGATGGATGTGAGAACATCAGTCAGCTCAGCAGCACATGCTCTGAGGGCCTGTCCAGGGATGTTGTCTGGTCCTGCTGCCTTGCGGGGGTTGATATTCCTCAGTGCTTTATTTACCTGGTCTGGTGAGACTTTTACTGAGGGGAGGGGGGGGAGTGTGTGTCTCCACTCTGTACTGTAGCTGGTGGTCCCAAAGTAAGTGTAAAAGATGTTGCGATCATCCAGCAGGCTGTCTGTGGAGCTAGTGGTGCTGCTGTTGGTCTTCTTGTAGTTTGTGATGTGTTACAGGCCTTGCCACATGTGCCCTGGGTCAGGAGTAGAGTAGAGGCTGTCCAGCTTTTCCCAGTACTGCCTCTTGGCTGTTGTTATAGCCTTCCTCAGTCCATACTTTGCAGCTTTGTACCTGCCCTCATTGCCTGATTTAAATGCAAGAGAGCGAGCACACAGCATCTGACGTACTTGACTGTTGATCCAGGGATTCTGGTTGATGAACTTCCTGACTTATATGGTGGGTACAATGGTATCAGCGCACGTGCTGATGTACCCAGTCACATACTCAGCATATTCTTGTATGTTTACAGAAGAGTCCTCTCGGGTGGTTGCAGCTTTAAACGCATCCCAGTCTGTACAGGCAAAACAGTCTTGCAGGGTTTCTCAACCTCTGGGGTCCAGCGTTTAATTTGCCTAACAACAGGGTTTGTTTGTTTCAGCTTTTGTTTGTAGGCTGGGTACATAAACAGGGAGATGTGATCTGACTGTCCAAAGTGGCAGCGAGGTGCGGCTCTATAAGCATTGCGTATGTTGGCGTAAACGTGATCTAGTATGGTTTTGTCGCGGGTGGGAATGTCCACATACTGGTAATATTTGGGGAGTACAGTCTGTAAATTGCACTGGTTAAAGTCACCAGCAACAATAAAAACAGCATCGGGGTGGGTCGTGTCTACTGCGCTGATGATGTCATGGAGTTTGTGTAGCGCTACTGTGTAGCTTCTTTGCGGGCAAATGTAAACAGTGGCCAGTAACACAGTGGTAATTTCCCTCGGTAGATAATAGGGACGACATTTCAGCAGTAAAAACTCCACATCAGGTGAACAGTGTTCATAAACAGTCTGTACATCTCCACACCATCAGTTGTTTATAGGGCTGCACGGTGGCGCAGTGGTTAGCACTGCGGCAGCACAGTTTACCCTTGGCCGGGGGATTGTGGGGATCGTGGGATCGTGGGTTCGATCCCAGCCCCCGACCAACAGTGATCTGTGTGGAGTTTGCATGTTCTCCCCGTGTTGCGTGGGTTTACTCCGGGATTTCTCCGGTTTCCTCCCACATGCCAAAAACATGCATGTTAGGTTAATTGGCTGTTCTAAATTGTCCCTAGATATTTGTTTCCTATAGGCCCTTAGAATAGAGGGTTAAGTATTAATGAAAGCGCTTTGAGTGGTCTTTGTGACTAGAAAAGCGCTATATAAGTGCAGGTTAGTTAGTTAGTTAGTTAGTTTATAAACACACACACACACCCTCCCCTCGTCTTACCAGAAGCTCCAGTTCTGTCTGCCCGGTGTGTTGAGTGGGTCTGTACTTGAATGGCGCACTCTGGGACTCTGTCCAAGAGCCAGGTCTCACAGAAAATTAGGGAGCAGCACGCTCTTATCTCCCGCTGGTCTTCAATCCTTACTCTTAGTTCGTCTAGCTTGTTTTCCAAAGACCATACATTAGCCAGCAAGAGGCTGGGCAGTGGTGGTCGACTGGCACGAGCCTTTAGCCTAGCATGTAGCCCTCATCTTTTACCTCGTCTCCGGCACCATCTCCGGTGCCGCCTCCAATGCGCTCTCTTGGGGTCAGTGTGCTCACGCGGTCTCGGTGCTTTGAAGCCTTCCTGGGAGTGGTGCTGATTGCTGTGTGGGAGCACGATGCATTGCAGATTGGGTGGTATGAAGCCAGTAAATTCTGTATGACTGCTTGTCTTGGCGATGTCCAGTAGAGTCTGTCGGTCGTATGTTAGCAGCGCATGACCTTTATGCACTGTAGAAAGAGCAGCAAGCATTCAAAAAAGGAGAAAAAGTCAGCATTCGTGAATGGAATGAACAAAGATGTCTGCCTCGACGGGCGCCATCTTGCGCCCATCAAGGACCGTGCTCACGGTTTCAGTTATCAAATGCATCCCTGCACAATGCTTTTTCTACTTCCTTGTTTACATGGAGATGCAGACCATGCTTAACAGTTTTCAGTGGAATACATCTGCATCAGTGTGATTTAAAAAAAAAAAACTTCACTGGAGAGCTATCCCAGACCTTCCATTCCAACTTCCCCAGTGTCTCTGTGCTGACTGTGTGTGCCCAAGTGCCCCGGGAGCTAGTCGGTCCAGTAGGGAGGCCAGGGTGCCTCACTTGTGAAATTATGAGCCACCTGCTTCCCCCGAGGAATCCCTCCTCCCAGTACAACTCAAACTCTTGAAAGCAAAGGTTGCTTGTGGGTTTAATTTTCAAACATCTGATGAGACAGGTTGTGTGTCACACACAAAAGAAACATGGCAGAAAGTTAGGCATGGGAAGAGAGAAAATTGGTAATTTTTCAAAATTAAACAGACTTCAATAGTCAATACAGAGGAGCAGAATAAATTATTTTTCTTCTGTGGCTCTCCATGGACCAGCCCGGTGGTTGGGGTCGTCGGCCTCCGTCGGTCTATGATGACCATGGAAGAGAATCCTAAATGTCTACTCTGCTGGAACAGCACCGCCTGTGGCTGAACAGGCCGATGCGCGAATGGCAGTCCCTGTCACACAGGTCGCACTTGTGGGTGGTCTCCGTGCTGCTGGGTCTGTGGTGGTTCTTCCTGCGGGTCCTTTTATCATCTGCTGCAGCAGTCAGTCTCTCTTCACCCGCCTTGAGCTGTCTGGTCAGGGTGCCTCTCCATTTGGAGCAGTCCGTTGCAAGGTCCTCCCAGCGCTCTGTGTTGATCTCCAGGGCCTTCATGTCTCTCTTGCAGACGTCTCTAAAGCGCAGCTGTGGGCGGCCAACGTCTCTCCTGCCAGTCACCAGTTCTCCGTAGAGGACGTCTTTGGGGATTCTGCCATCCTCCATACGGTGAACGTGGCCTAGCCAGCGGAGCCTGCACTGCCTGAGTAGAGTGAACATGGAGGGAAGGCCGGCGCGGGACAGAACTTCTGTGTTGGGCACTTTGTCCTGCCAGGATATGTCCAGGATGTGGCGAATGCAGCGCAAGTGGAAGGAGTTCAGTCTCTTTTCCTGCCGGGCATATGTTGTCCACGTCTCACTCCCATAGAGCAGTGTGCTGATGACGCAGGCGTTGTACACTGCCATCTTCGTCTTGACAGAGAGTTTGGGATTCTCCCACACTCGTGTGGTGAGGCGAGCGAGTGTGGAGGCTGATTTTCCAATCCTCTTGTCGATCTCTGTATCAAGGGAGAGGTTGTTGCTGATCGTGGACCCCAGGTACGTGAACTGATTCACGACCTCCAGCTCGTAGTCGTCGATGGTGATGGTTGATGGTGCTTCCGTGCCTTGCGCCAAGACGTTAGTCTTCTTCAGGCTGATGGTAAGCCCGAAGTCCTTGCATGCCTGGGAGAAGCGGTCCATCAGGGTCTGAAGCTCCTGCTGTGTGTGGGTTGCGACTGCAGCGTCGTCTGCGAACAGCATGTCTCTGATTAGAGCCTCGCGTACTTTGGTTCTGGCTTTCAGGCGGGCGAGGTTGAAAAGCCTGCCGTCAGATCTTGTGTGCAGGTAGATTCCCTCTGTTGCTGTGCTGAAGGCATGCCTCAGGAGCATAGCAAAGAAAATCCCAAAGAGGGTTGGCGCAAGTACACAGCCCTGTTTCACTCCATTGCATATGTTGAATGGCTCTGAGACGTTGCCGTCGTGCTGCACTATCCCCTGCATGTTGGTGTGAAACGATTCGATGAGGCTTTGCAACTTTGGTGGGCATCCTATCTTTGGCAGGATCTTGAAAAGGACCTCTCTGCTGACCAGATCGAACGCTTTGGTGAGGTCGATGAAGGCGACGTACAGGGGCATGTTCTGTTCTCTGCATTTCTCCTGGAGTTGGCGGATGGAGAATATCATGTCTACCGTCGATCGCTCAGTGTGGAAGCCACACTGAGACTCGGGGTAGACACGTTCGGCAAGCTTCTGTAGACGAACGAGGACAACTCGTGCGTAGACTTTGCCAACAACGCTGAGGAGGGAGATGCCCCTGTAGTTGTTGCAGTCGCTTCTCTCCCCTTTGTTTTTGTAGAGGGTGATGATCTTGGCGTCCCTCATGTCCTGTGGTACGGCACCTTCCTTCCAGCACTGGCAGAGGACATCATGCAATGGCAGCAGTAGGGCGGTCTTGCAGTGCTTGATCAGGTCGGGGGGTATGCTGTCGTTGCCGGGTGCCTTGCCAGCAGCCAAGCTATCAATGGCCTTGCTGAGTTCGTCGATGGTTGGCTCGGCGTCAAGTTCGTCCATGGATGGCAGGCAGTCAATGGCATCAAGGGCTGATGGTGTCACGGTGTTCTGTCTGGAGTAGAGGTCGGAGTAGTGTTCCACCCATCTCTCCATCTGCTTGTTCTATTCTGTGATCATCTCCCCAGTGGAGGATTTGAGGGGGGCCGTCTTGCTCTGAGCCGGACCAAGTGCTTTCTTGATGCCATCATACATACCGCGGATGTTCCCTGTTATGGCAGCGGTTTGAATGTCTTGGCTGAGCTGAGTCCAGTAATCATTGGCACAGCGCCAAGCAGTCTGCTGAACTTTGTTTCTCGCAGCCCTGAGAATCTGGAGATTCTTCTCGTTTGGGTACTTCTTGTACTCAGCAAGTGCTGAGCGCTTGGCTTCAATGACGGGGGTCATCTCGGTCAACTTGGCATCAAACCAGTCCTGTGACTTCAAGGTCTTCCTCCCAAAGGTAGCCAAGGCTGTGCGGTGGATGGTGTTTCGCAGCTCTTCCCACTTCTGCTTTGCAGATTCTCCTTCTTGTGGTACACCAAGTTCCTTCTCAAAGGTGGAGGCAAACTGCTCAACAAGTTCTGGTTGGGCCATCTTGCTGGTGTCAATCCTTGCCTTTCCAGGCTGTCTAGCACGATGGAATTTCTTCAGCTGCAGCTTGACCTTGCAACACACCAATGAATGGTTTGTGTCGCAATCTGCACTCTGGAACGAACGGGTGATTAGCACGTTCTTCAGTGAGGTGCGCCTGGTCAGGATCAAGTCCAGCTGGTGCCAGTGCTTTGAGCGCGGATGTCGCCAGGAAACCTTGTGTTGGGGCTTGGTCTTGAAGAATGAGTTTGTGATGCACAGATCGTGATATGTGCAGAACTCGAGCAGCCGCTGTCCGTTGTCGTTCATTCTGCCCACGCCAAATGGTCCAAGACATTTTTCCTCTGTGGCTCTCCATGGACCAGCCCGGTGGTTGAGGACTGCTGCTCTAACATGCATCCATTGAAATGTACAGTCATGTGAAAAAATTAGGAAACCCTGTATAAGCCTTTGTCACGATGTGGAGCACGGTGGAGGACCGTGCTCATGCTTTCAGTTATTTCTAGTTGTTTTCTGTATTTTCTCCATCTCAGTTTTTTTTTTTTAATTGAATTTGAATTTTGGTTTTGTCTGTATGTGGTTATTTGAGTTTGCCTTTTGCTCTCTATTTTAGGAGTTCCTGTTTCTTAGGTTATTATTGACGTCTTGTTTATTCAGTTTATATATTTATGGATCATTTTGTATTTTAAATTATTATCTCCCTGTGTTGTGACATGAGTACACTCCTGCCTTTTGCTTTCAGTTCTCTGTGGTGTTTATTAGAACTGCATTTTTCTTGTCCTCACCTTAAGTCTCTCTTTGTATTGATATATTATTTGCGATTTATTTTCATTCCTGGTCTGTGCTTTCGTTGTGACAGCATGTTTTGTTCACCTTCACCCTCAGTTCAAGTTCGTGGGCTGTCACAGCTGTCAGGAGGTCAGCTCATTATTCCTCGCTCATTACCCACACCTGTTATCATTTGTTTTCATTTCTCCTTGCCCTATTTAGGCCCTGCTGTGCCACTGCTCGACACAGCAGGGCAACATTTCTTAATAAAGAACTGAATATTTAAAGGGGTGTCCTAACTTTTTCACATGACTGTAGCTGTACTAATGGCTAATTATTTTATTCATCTTTTTGCTTTATTCAAGTTCTGAGCAAGAGGACAATGTTGGTCATTTTATGACAAATTTACTGAGCACTAAATTCTCACGTCATCGCGCAAAATTATGTATTTACTATTGCACAAAAGAGTTTTTCATGTATATTAGACATTTCTTATTAATTTTCGTGTGGTGTTATATAGAATAGCATTTCAGTAAACTAGAAAAAAGCAACTGACATGATTTTGCAATATAGGAACCCAGAAGCAGAGACCACGAGTACAACAGGTAAGAGGCAAGATTAGCATTTGATTGAACAGGTTTAGATTACGACTGCGTGAGGTAGGCAACCCTGCAGGGGAGAGAGAAAGGGAGATGGCAAGTATGATGACTGGCAAATATAGATAATATTGCTTGGTAAGAAGGTTGCTTATACCCCCTTTACACAGGGGTGGAGATCATTGTGAGATTGTTGAGAGATCTGGCCAATTTTTGATCTATCACTGATCTTCAATGATCTCCACAGTTACCTCAGTCTCCTCAAAGATTTGACTCGGTCCAAAGCACAGAAGGATCTCCCAAACAATCCCAAAGATCAAATATAACCGCACGGTGGCGCAGTGGTTTAGCACTGTGGCAGCACAGTTTTACCCTCGGCCGGGGGATCGCGGGGATCATGAGATCGTGGGTTCGATCCCAGCCCCCGACCAACAGTGAGCTGTGTGGAGTTTGCATGTTCTCCCCGTGTTGCGCAGGTTTACTCCGGGATTTCTCCGGTTTCCTCCTGCACACCAAAAACATGTAGGTTTAGGGCGCTCGGGCACGCAGCGACCAGCAGCTGGTGGCTTGTCACCAGACTGCAAACCAAGTCTACCTACGGGTACAAATAAGTAACAAAAAAAAAAAAAAAAAACAGCGATCATCGGGTTCCAAGCAGGCGTGGACTTCAAGGTCTTATATTGCTTAAGGCCCTGTCACACCTTGATGATTTAGGCAGCATATGCCGGCATTTAAAAAAGGTGGCGAATATGTTGGCGTACATCTAATAAGTGTAAGTTTTGTATAAGTTAAGAGCACGCTGACGCACGCTGGTACACGTCATAGTACAGCAAGGTCGTCTAAAAATTTTGAGCATGCTGAAAATTTTTTGACATATCCGTCATATGGATCATGCATCCCACATACACGGGCCATAAGTCATATATGTTATGCGATCGTTCACACACGTTACTTGTAAGTTACTCATAAGTCGAAATATGTTGAGATAATGTCTAGCGTACCCAAAACTTATTTCTAACTCATGAGTAACACTCTTTGAACCTATGTATAACTTACTGAACAGGTTTCTAGCTTACAGCTACCGTATAATAGCGTACTGGCAGCATTAGTTCACAAGAGGAACCCGTCAAGACTCTATGGTGAGCAGATGTCTATGTCAAACTGGTCTTGTTCTTCTATTCAGACAAAGTTAAGAGATGTTTCATACCTTGACATGTTTCGACTGTGTGATGGTCTCTGTATAGACTGGGTGACGCCTTTACTAATTAAGAGCTGACTTGGCGCCTTCCTTGTACCCCAACTTGCGGGTGTGCTTTGACCATTTTGTAATAAGTTAAGTTGATCCCATGCCACAACTTGTAGCATATGGGTGGCGTCTATCTCTGTTTCACTGACCCTAGGCTACACAGCTACTGTAAGTAGTGAAAGCTACAGTGGGGGGGTCGGTCCTTCTGGTATCTCTGTGCGTTACATTTCCTTTCACCATTCTATTATGCTGCGCACCAAGCTAGAAGGTGGAAAGTACCATTTTTATATGGTCTTTAGTATGACCTGGCTGGGATTTAAACCCACAACCTTCCGGTTGTGAGATGGATGCTCAACCACTAGGCCACACTTTGTAATAGGTTTGTAGAAATAACTGACTAATAATATTGTTGAAAAGTCTGTGATGCTCTGTGGACATTTTCACAGATCCACCTGCTCTCTGTTCTGATTTGTTCAGCTGCTGCCTGCAGCGCATACACACACATGCAGAGCTAAACACACATACTTGTTTGTGTAACGGGACCTGTCGAGGATTGTCAGAGCCAACTTAAGTGCAACACTTTCAAGCTACAGGATATTATGAAGATCCAAATCACTGTGTAGCCCTCCTTACCATGTTTTTACCTTTGACTGCAGTCTGTACCATCAGCTGTGCACACAGGCAAGACAGAAAATGATTGAGTCATAACACTAGGTATGCCAAAATGTCAGAACACAAGAGGAGGTGGATCCAATCAGCTCATGAGATCACCCAAAGCACAGAGCTCAGTTGTTTTCCATCAGCTGCTGTTGGATGATAAATCCCACTTCCTGTGAGGCGATGGCCAGCTCTGTTGCTCTTCCTTGGCTGCAGCTCTCTGCTCTTTTTGGGTCCAAACCTGCAAAAGTACACTCCATGCATGATCTTGGGTTTTTTTTCCACTTTATTGAAAATAACCTTTTTTATCGCCATCAGTTTCCGTGCCTTTGCCATAAACCTGCTCTTCTCTGGGCCTGCTCATTCATTCATTCATTCTTCTAAAAATTAATACAATAATGCCTGTCTATAGACTGCAACAGTAAGTCCACAAATAAAATGAGAATGTGGATGAAAAAAAAAATTGTGTATCGTCGTCGTCGGCCTCCATCGGTCTATGATGACCATGGAAGAGAATCCTAAACGTCTACTCCGCTGGAACAGCACCGCCTGTGGCTGAACAGGCCGATGCGCACCGGTGTTCTACCTTCCAGCATTGGGCGTTGGTAGGATTCAAGCCTGGGCAGGAAGATATGGAGGACAAGATGTTACCCATGCAGCATGTCCCCTCTCTCCACATCAATGATGAATCCAAAGGAACAGCAGGGCTGCTATAGTTTGGCACCAACGCCGTCGCAGGAGCTGCCAGAACAATGTTGAGCACAACAGAGAACTGCCTTAGGGGCTCCGACTCCGGATTTTTCCTCAGGGATGACTCCCGAAGCCTTTCCTGTGACCGGGTGTGCCGCAAGGCAGCGGAGGTTTGAAATCAGGGTTTACCTTCCCCTAGATGGGCTACCTTCCCAGGTTGACGAGCCACCATCTACCCGAAGCATCTGATTTTAAGGCGCCAGAGATCCGCCCTCGCCCCTTCTCCTATTAGTAAAAGCAGTTCCGCCGGGCTTAGAGACTAAACCACACGGGCAGGCTAGGAGTTGGACTTAGTTGTCAGAGGCTTTTGGAGACGCATGCCGTAAGAAGCATTTTATGAGCACTGGGAGCTTAACCCCAGTACCGGTCCTGGCTATGACAACCTTGGAACCTTGTGTATCATCATATAAATAAAATGATGGGTGATTATATTTTGACTGTTACAACTCTCTCCATTAAAATAGCAAAAATCCTGTTAAATGTCCTTTACCACATCAGCGTTTTTTGATTCCCAACAATGGAAGCCAAACCAATAAATCCTGGAGAATGATGCATGGAGCAGAAAATTAAGAAGAGTATATTTTGCAATGAGGAGATTTTTTTTTTTTTTAATCTTTTGGGATGTCACGTTTTGGGGGGATTATAAACAGCGGATATAAAATGTCTACACACCCCTGTCCAAAGGCCAGGTTTTTGTGATGTAAAAAAATTGTCATGAATGCCCCTTGCAGGGCATTAGTGAGACGCCAGATGCCAAACAGTAAGTTTGCTTGTTTATTTACAAAAAGACAAAATGACAAAATAAACAGCCACGTGGGGCAAAACACGAACATATACGAACATATACTAAAGCACAAAATAATACACTCTGAAAACAAACAAGGAGGGGCAGTGAGGACGGAGCCTGCGCTGTACAAAAACACAAAGACGAGCACGATGACTCCAAGGCCCAGAAGGAAGACTGGAGTCGGAATAGGAACTCCAGTCCAACAACACGGAGGTGTTTGAGCGTGTAGGTCGCAGCGAGGAGTAAGCCTCAGCTGCTTCCTTAAATACAGACAAAGGCCAACCAGAAATGGGTAAACTAATTAGTGAAAATGACAAACAGCTGTCACGACGCCGGCTTGGCTTTGACAGCTGGAAGTGCGGCCGTGACGCTGTCACAATAGGAGCCCTTGCGGTCCTAATAACTAACCCCAGAATACTATGGTGGAAAAGGGGAAATATTGAGTAACCCAAGCGCAGACGGGATCAGCACTCAGATCACCACAGTACCCCCCCATTCGAAGGGCGCATTCCAGGCGTCAAAGCGTAACATCCAAGGGCACCCCCCCAACCAGAAGGCTACTAGGACCGACCCAGGGAGGACGGAGGGGGGACAGGCCAGGAGGGAGAGAACCAAAAAAAACAAAAAGACCACAGTCACACCCAGAGGAAGAAAGAAGAAAAAAAAAACACCAGGAACGGACGACAATATAGATAACAAAATGGCGTGGCTTACACACAGAAATGACCAAAATTCACTCAAGTGCAACAGGATGACTTAAACAAAATACAGATACCCTTCCGACATACATAAGTACCAAGCAACATTCAAATTAAAAAAAATAACGTGCGGCAGAATGAACAAAAACATGTAAGGTACGGCCCGATATGACAAACAAGAGGAAACCAAAATACAGGTAGATTTCAAAACACCCCAGTACCCAAAAACACTTCAACTAGACAAAACACACACACACAAAAAAAAAACTTCACGCACTACAAGAATAAGCAAGGGGAAAAAAACATATCTACATGGTGCACACGGTAATTCAAAATATGACTTTAACTGACAAAGAATATGCTGATGAGGTAAAGGTGAGTGTCTAATTTGGTAACTGGTGTATAAAGTTCCCTGAAAATAATATAACCTCCTTATGTGGCACCTTTCTACGACAGTGAAATTAACATCTTTCTAGTGACTAAGCATTTTGAGTAATATGGAGATATTCTTGCTTTGGTTTAGTTTTAGTTCTAAATGGTGATCAAAAAAGATTTAAGGGAGAAACTGTTTACTCAAAGCAGGTCACCGGGTCAAGGATCTATCGTTACTCTGTGACACGACAGTTAGACAGTGTTACGTCGCAGGTCGTCTAAACACCAGTAGTATGAAATATGAAGGTTATTTCCTCTTACAGAGGAGCAAACTATGTATTTAAGGCAATATAGTTCAAGATATTAGATTATGTCTTTAGATTAAAAAAATGCAAGTGTAAATCTGCAGTCAGTAGCTAGTTAGCTCAGCACAAAGGTTAAAGAGAGCCTAACTTCAATGATGTAGCAGAGTCGGCAAAAAACAGAGAATCTTTAAGAATACATGAAACACACAAAAAAACACAACTAATTAGGGTAAAGAATAGAGAATCCTACAATATACAAGGAACAAAAAAAACACACCACTAATTCGGGAAAAGAACCGAGAGTCCTTCAATATACAGTACATGGAACCAAACAAAAGAACACAATTTCAGGGGCACCAGCAGGTAGAAAGCAGAGAACGGGAAAAAACAGTTCAGAGAGTCTACCTGCATCTCAATTCCACCAAACACAAGGGAAAAAGAACAGTTCAGGTGGTTTACTAAAGTCCCAGACCCGGGGAAACAGTACCTCAGGTGGCCAGACCAGGTCACTGAACCAACAAGGTAGTCCTTCAGGCGGCCGACTCAGAACGCAGAACCGGCGAAACAGTCTCTCGAGCGGCTGAACCAGGTCACTGACCCAACAAGACGGTTCTTCAGGCGGCCGACCCGCGTCCACCAGGACCGGAGGGGGGAGCTCGGAAGCGGCCTCCCTACCGAGATGGACAGCGGGGGAGAGCCGACCTGAATAAAGGGGACCCCAGCGGCAACCGGTGGAGAAAAATAGGAGGGAAGATGAGGAACCAGTCCGGCAGAAGGGAATCTGCAGCTCCCTCACCGACCTCGAACCGAACCAGCGCTGCACCCTCGATGGGCCCCGATTGGGCCAGGGCAGCACCCACGATGGACCCCGATTGGGCCAGTGCAGCACCCACGATGGACCCCAATTGGGCCAGCGCCACACCTGAGATGACCTCCGAACACGAACCTGGAGCCTCGATGACGATAACCGGAGCTGACTCATCTCCGGTGACCCTGGGAAAAGGATCAGAAAGACAAAGAGAACTGGGATCAGGATCACTGGCAGCGGCAGAGCCCAGCGAGACGAGCTCGGATGCAGCGGTCGGCTGCACCCGGCTCATCTCCCCAAGAGACAGGCAAGAATGCTCCAGAACCTGCTTGATCTCGGGCTCCACCGCCGTCCAGGACTCCGAAGATCCAGGCTCAATGATCTGGAGGTCCATTCCTGGCTCTGGCTTGACTGCGGCGGGCTCTGCAGCCGGCATGATGGTCCTCACAGTCTGGGAAGCCCCAGGTGCTGAAGCCCACGCCGAAGGCCCACACGATGTGGTGGCAGGGGATCTGTGACCTGCTGGGCCCGACCTCTCCTCCACGGAGACCCGGGGACGCTTACTCATTGGCTCAGGCTCCAAACAGCCGTCAGGTCTCCTCCTCTGCCCACGACGCAGCTGCGGGGCTGGAAGCAGGCTCTCCAGGGCCGCAGGCTCCTCCCTCGCCCGACGGTCTACTCCAAGCACCAGGGGACGCTCAGAGAGAGGGGAAGGAGACACAGAGGTAGCAGGTTCATTGTTAATGGCTGCAGCAGGTGGTGGGAGCTCAGAGGACTGTGAACCCCAAGCTCCACCCCCAGGAGTCAGACAAGGTAATTCATTATACTGAGAGTTAGAATGAAACAGCACTTGCATGTTCTCCTTAAGGACAATGGTGGCTGCTGCAGTGGGCTTGGTTCTCCCCTTTCCCCTGAGGATGGTGACTGAGGGCCCCCTGGGAAGACGAGGAGGAGCCGCTCTCACGGGACCAGTGACGGGCGGAGCCGGAGCAGGACTCGCTGAACTCACCGCAGCTGGAGAGTGCACCGAGGAGGAGGGAGGAGCAGCCGAGGCAGTCCGAGAACGAGAAGCTGATGGAACAGCAGGGAGAGGTGCCCCGGAGGCTGGAGCTGCTGTCTCAACCCTCTGACGTGGCACGGAGGAAACAGCTGGCTGGGAGGGAGAGTTCTGGTGGTGGCCCGGGACAGGATCCGGACGGGGATCTTGCAGAGGCTGATCGCAGGCAGGGCAGCGACATCTTCCGGCAGAGGGTAAGGCTAGATTTAAGTCTGGAAAGCGCTGCTACTGCACAGAAACGGAGGCCAGCAGCTTGGCGTGCTCAGGATACTTATTAAGTTTGGGATTAGCCTCCACCAGTCTAACTGCCACCACCACGTTGCTCAGGATTCTGCTGGGATGAGAGGAAGAGCGTGCTTCAGCCACGCGACCCCTGATAAGCTCAGCTGCCCACTGTGTCTCTTCATAGGGGACCCCGGCTGACCTCTTCTTCTGCAGCGTATGGAGACGGTCCTTCGGTGACGCAGAACCTTGGGCTGGATGGGTGGCAGGAACCTGGTCCCGAGGCAAGGAGCGGAGATGCCTCACCGTCAGCTCTGACTTCAGCTTCCTGCTAGGACTTTTCACTGGCCCGCGGATCCTCCGCCGAAGTGCCGTAATTTCGGCCGTCCTCTCTCTGCCCTCAACGTGATCCACAAGGCGAGGATTGCGCATAATGGACACTTCTGCGAGGTCCAGGTACCAGCGTGCGTTTTTGGGAGTGGCGAGCCTACGAGCATTGGAGAGGAGGCCATCAACCTCCATGACAGCCATGATCAGCTCGTAGCCCAAGTCCAAGGAATAACCCGTCCTAGATGACGCCATCTCCCGAAGTACACTGGCACTCAAAAAGGGGAAAAAACTTAAGCTCAAAACAAACTTACTGAGGTTGGCGTCTCGTTTGGCTGCAACCTACTGTCATGAATGTCCCTTGCAGGGCATTAGTGAGACGCCAGATGCCAAACAGTGAGTTTGCTTGTTTATTTACAAAAAGACAAAATGACAAAATAAACAGCCACGTGGGGCAAAACATGAACATACATATACTAAAGTACAAAATAATAGACTCTGAAGACAAAAGAGAGGGGGCAGCGAGAACGGAGCCTGCGATGTACCAAAACACTTACAAAGACGAGCACAATGAATCCAAGGCACAGAAGGAAGACTGGAGTCAGAATAGGAACTCCAGTCCAACAACACGGAGGTGTTTGAGCGTGTAGGTCACAGCGAGGAGTAAGTCTCAGCTGCTCCCTTAAACACATACAAAGGCCAACCAGAAACGGGTAAAGTAATCAGTGAAAATGACAAACAGCTGTCATGATGCTGGCTCAGCTTTGACAGCCGGAAGTGCGGCCGTGACGCTGTCACAATAAGAGCCCTTGCAGTCCTAATAAACCCCAGAATACTATGGTGGAAAAGGGGAAATACTGAGTAACCCGAGCACGGACGGGATCAGCGCTCAGATCACCACGAAAATGAGACCAAGATAAAACATTTCAAAACTTTTTCCACCATTAATGTGACCGAAAACCTGTACAACCCAATTGAAAAACAAACTGAAATCTTTTAAGAGGAAAAATAAAAAATTTACAATAAGCTGCTTGCATATACGTATATGCACACTCTTAAACTAATACTTTGTTGCAGCACCTTTGGCTTTTAGTACAGCTCTCAGTCTTTTTGGGTAGGAGTCCATCAGCATGGCACATCTTGATGTGGCAATATTTGCCCAATCTTCTTTGCAACAACACTCCAAATCTGTCAGATTGTGAGGGCATCTCCTGTGCACAGCCCTCTTCCAATCACCCCACAGATGTTTGATCGGATTCATGTCTGGACTCTGGCTGGGCCATTCCAAAACCTTAATCTTCTTCTGGTGAAGCCATTCTTTAATTGATTTGGATGTGTGCTTTGGGTCATTGTTCTGCTGAAAGATGAAGTTCCTCTTCATCTTCAGCTTTCTAGCAGAAACCTAAGATAAGATAAGATAAGATAAGATAAGATAAGCCTTTATTAGTCCCACAACGGGGAAATTCCAGGATTGCAACAGCACAGGGATAGCAACACTCAGAGCAACAATCAGAAGGCAAGAGAAAAAACAAACAAAAAAAAAAGCAAGCAAGCAAGAGCAGCTAATATACATATGTACATATTACTATAAATATATATATATATACACACAGACACACAGTGTAGAGCATTGTAGCTGGATGGGATAAATATATGAGTATATAAACACACAGTACGGAGCATTGCAGCTAGATGGAATAAATATGTAAATATATAAACACAGTGCGGCGCAATGTAGCTAGATGGAATAATATGTAAATATATAAACACACAGTGCGGAGCAATGTAGCTAGATGGAATAATATGTAGATATATAAACACACAGTGCGGAGCATTGTAGCTAGATGGAATAAATATGTAAATGTATAAACACACACAGTGCAGAGCATTGTTGCTAGATGGGATGAAACAGCACAACCGTCTACTTAGTTATCCTACATGGTATGATTATGTGCCCATACATATTCTCACCCTCCGTAGCTACCGGTATTTTCCTAGTTGTATGCCGGAGGGGACCATTGTGTAAGTCTATTGCATCTTTTGCATTCAAAAAACTATTAGGTTGTTACGTCTTTTTGCTATCTCTGTGAGCAGCCCTGCTTAGGCTGTACAGTCTGACAGCCGTTGGTAGGAAGGACCTGCGAAACCTCTCAGTTGTGCACCTGGGATGATGTAGTCTGCTGCTAAATGAGCTCCTCAGTGCATTCAGTATGTCCTGCATAGGGTGGAACTCGGACTCCAGCAGAGATGACAGTTTAGCCACCGTCCTACTCTCTCCTATCTCCTCCACCGGATCAAGGCGCTGCCCCAGGACGGAGCTAGCTTTCTTGATCAGTTTGTTCAGTCTCTTCCTATCGGCTGCAGTAATGCCACTGCCCCAGCAGACCACTCCAAAAGTGATGGCTGATGCCACCACCGTGTCATAGAATGTCTTCAGCAGCGCCCCTTGTACATCAAAAGACCTGAGTCTCCTCAGTAGCAACAGCCTGCGCTGTCCCTTCTTGTAGAGTGCATCAGTATTGTGTGACCAGTCTAGTTTATTGTTCAGATGAACACCCAGGTACTTGTAGGATGTCACCATCTCAATGTCTGTTCCCTGTATATTTACTGGTGCTGTGAGGGGTTGTCCTTGCCTGCGGCAGTCCACCACCAGCTCCTTAGTTTTCCTCGCGTTGATCTGGAGGCAGTTCCGATGGCACCAGTCCACGAAGTCCTGGATAAGCCCTCTGTACTCAGCTTCATCTCCATTGGAGATGAGGCCAACGATCGCAGAGTCATCAGAGAACTTCTGTAGATGGCAGTGTGTTGTGTTGTGTGAGAAGTCCGCAGTATAAAGAATGAACAGGAAGGGAGCCAACACCGTTCCCTGGGGGGCCCCCGTGCTACTGATGATCGTGTCGGACACACGGTCCCGGGTTCTCACAAACTGAGGCCGGTTCGTGAGGTAGTCCAGGATCCATGATGACAGGTGCTGGTCCACCCCTGCGCGCAGCAGCTTGTCCTTCAGGATCATCGGTTGGATGATCCTGAAGTGTTGGCACAGGTTTTGTGCCAACACTGACTGGTATTTGGAACTGTTCATGATTCCCTCCACCTTGACTAAGGCCCCAGTTCCAGCTGAAGAAAAACAACCCCAAAGCATGTTGGTACCACCACCATGCTTCACTGAAGGTATAGTGTTCTTTTGGTGATAAGCAGTGTTGTGTTTGCATCAAATATGCCTTTTGGAATTATGGCCAAAACGTTCAACCTTGGCTTCATCGGACCATAACACATTTTTAGCCAAAGTCAAATTCCTTCTATGGGTTGTGCATACTTGGCCAATAAAGCTGATTCTAATTCTGATTCTGATTCTGATTTTCCCACGTTTGGGAGATTTCAAATGTGTCTTTGAAAAATGTAGACAGGCTTGGATGTTTTTCTTCATAACATAAGTCTTCCGTCTTTCCACCTTAGACGGGAGATTGTTGTCACATGTACTGAACAGCCAATACTTGTCAGAAATTCCTGCAGCTGCCACTGTTGCTGTCGGCCTCTTGGCAGCCTCCCTGACCAGCTTTCTTCACATCTTTTCATCTATTTTGGACGGATGTCCAGTTCTTGGTAATGTCACTGTTGTGCCATATTCTCTCCACTTGTTGATGACTGTCTTCACTGTGTTCCATGGTATATTTAATGCCTAGGAAATTCTTTTGTACCCTTCTCCTGACTGATACCTTTGAACAATGAGATCCCTCTGATGCTTTGGAAGCTCTCTGCAGACCAGGGCTTGTGCTGTAAGATGTGACTACAAAAATGTCAGGAAAAGTCTACTAGAACAGCTGAACTTTATTTGGGGTTAATCAGAGGCAGTTTAAATGGTGCCAGGTGTGTGGTGACTTACATTAACATGAGTCTGAATGTGATTGGTTAATTCTGAACACAGCTATATCTCCAGTTATGAGGGTGTGCATTTTTATGCAAACAGGTTATTGTAAGTTTTTTATTTTTTATTTTTCCCCTTAAAAGATTTTAATTTGTTTTTCAGTTGGGTTGTACAGGTTATAAGTCACATTAATGGTGGAAAATTGTCATGAACCTGGGTTTGGCTGTTCCAAACCCAGTTCTGACTTATTATTTATTTGCCCTATTTTCCATCAGGCGCGTCAGGGAGCTTTTGGCCTTCGCTTCCTGAGAGCTCTCCTGTCTAGTGCCATCAGCTGTGCTCTGTTATTGGGTGTTTCACACACACTCCATTCATTCTCATTCACACGCGCAGACACTCACTCATGCACACCTGTGGTTCATTTTGTCCAGCCCGTGCATTTTCACACCGGCGAGCTCTTCCCTTGTTAAGTTTATTATTATTTAAGCGAGGGGTTAAAACCCCTTGACGCCTGTTGTCGTGAATTCGCATCAATCAAAAAAAAAACCAAAACAATGATTTTCAATTATGAAAAAAAAAATGTTCACAATTGGAAATAAATTCAGGCGTCAAGGGGTTAATAGGAAGAGATCATCGCAGCATTCACCCTCATTCGTGGCAACGAGTTCTCCATGGATGTTGTATTATTACCTTCATGTATTCAGCCTGACAGTTACAGACGATCAATCCCTGGATGTTAGCGGCTGACCCTGCTTTTCTCTCTCTTCTGCCAGACTACATGGGAAGCCCCGGATCGCTCCAGTTCCGTAAGTTGCTTGCCTTTCTCCCTGTGTCAACAGCTGCTCTGCGGCACTAGGCTTTCCCGTCACCAGGCTGTAGAGCATCCGGGAGACGCCCTGTATGTCTGGTGGCCTTTTTCTCATCATAGCAACTCTCTGTATTTGTGGTCATAACTGGACTTGTTATTTTCATGGGTTATGTTAATAAAAGTGCACATTCTGCTCTCGCTATTGGGTTTTCATTCCCTCCCTCGTGTGCCGCATAATGGCACACGAGACATTATGACAGAAAATGTTTTGAAATGATTTATCTTGGTCTTATTTTTTTACATCACAAACCATGGCACTTGAACAGGGGTGTGTAGACTTTTTATATACAGTGCATCTGGAAAGTATTCACAGCGCATCACTTTTTCCACACTTTATGTTGCAGCCTTATTCCAAAATGGATTAAATTCATTTTTTTCCTCAAAATTCTACACAACAGGAAAAGTTGTTTTTTTTTTGTCTTGGTTTTTTTTTAGATTTTTTTGCAAATTTATTAAAAATAAAAAACTAAGAAATCACACGTACATAAATATTCACAGCCTTTGCTCAATACTTTGTTGATGCACCTTTGGCAGCAATTACAGCCTCAAGTCTTTTTGAATATGATGCCACAAGCTTGGCACACCTATCTTTGGGCAGTTTGGCCCATTCCTCTTTGCAGCACCTCTCAAGCTCTGTCAGGTTTGATGGGAACTGTCGGTGCACAGCCATTTTCAGATCTCTCCAGAAATATTCAATTGGATTCAAGTCTGGGCTCTGGCTGGGCCACTCAAGGACATTCATAGAGTTGTCCTGAAGACACTCCTTTGATATCTTGGCTGTGTGCTTAGGGTCATTGTCCTGCTGAAAGATGGACCATCACCATAGTCTGAGGTCAAGAGTGCTCTGGAGCAGGTTTTCAACCAGGATGTCTCTGTACATTGCTGCATTCATCTTTCCCTCTATCCTGACTAGTCTTCCAGTTCTTGCCACTGAAAGACATCCCCACAGCATGATGCTGCCACCACCATGCTTCACTGTAGGATGGTATTGGCCTGGTGATGAGCAGTGCCTGGTTTCCTCCAAACATAACACCTGACATTCATACCAAAGAGTTCAATTTTTGTCTTATCAGATCAGATAATTTTGTTTCTCATGATCTGAGTCCTTCAGATGCCTTTTGGTAATCTCCAGGTGGGCTGTCATGTGCCTTTTACTAAGGAGTGGCTTCCTCTGGCCACTCTAGCATACAGGCCTGATTGGTGGATTGCTGCAGAGATGGTTGTCCTTCTGGAAGGTTCTCTGACTCCTCTCTCCACAGAGGAATGCTGGAACACTGACAGAGTGACCATCAGGTTCTTCGTTACCTCCCTGACTAAGGCCCTTCTCCCCCGATCGCTCAGTTTAGATGACCAGCCAGCTCGAGGAAGAGTCCTGATGTCTGAACTTCTTCCATTTACGGATGATAGAGGCCACTGTGCTCATTGGGACCTTCAAAGCAGCAGAAATTTTTCTGTACCCTTCCCCAGATTTGTGCCTTGAAACAATCCTGTCTCAGAGGTCTACAGGCAATTCCTTTGACTTCATGCTTGGTTTGTGCTCTGACATGCACTGTAAACTGTAGGACCTTGTATAGACAGGTGTGTGTTTTTCAAAATCATGTCCAATCAACTGAATTGACCACAGGTGGACTCCAATTAAGCTGTAGAAACATCTCAAGGATGATCAGTGGAAACAGGATGCACCTGAGCTCAATTTTGAGCTTCATGGTGAAGGCTGTGAATACTTATGTATACGCGATTTCTTAGTTTATTTATTTTTAATAAATTTGCAAAAATCTCAAAAAAATCTTTTTTCATGTTGTTTTATGGGGTACTGTGTGTGTAGAATTTTGACGAAAAAATGAATTTATTTAATTTTGGAATAAGGCTGTAACATAACAAATGTGGAAAAAGTAAAGCGCTGTGAAGACTTTCCGGATGCACGGTACCTCCACCAAGGACCTTGTTTGTAGTTGTGCAGCGGGATTACACAGAAACTATTGAATGGAATTGGATGAAATTTTCACCAGAGGTGGTTCTTGGGCTACAGAGGAATCCATTACACTTTGGCAATGATCTGAGAATGCATACCTCAGCCAAGGGTCTTGTCTTCTCACAGTGTTTTAGCAACAAAACTAATGGACAGACATTGGTGCAATTTTCACCAAAAGTGGCTCTAGGCCTACACACAAACTCATTACATTTTGAAGGTGATCCATGAGAGACGAAAGGAGCCTTGGTGGAGGTATGCACTCTTTGAGTGCTTTTCTAGTTCACCTAAGGAACCTGGATTTTGATTGTTGGAGGCAGTCCACACATGTACAGGGAGAACAATGAAACTCTACAAAGAAAACTCCCATACCAGCCAGGGGACTCAAACCAAGAACCTTCTAGCTGTGAGGCAGCAGAGCAAATCATTCTAATCTAAACATTAAATCCTGACCCCAGCACAAAACATGACCTGTGAGGTCAGAAAACCTGATCTTATATTTCCAGGATCAAAATGCTCTGTTTAAAGCTTGCACTGTCTCAATGAAAACATTCATGAGTGAGTGTTTTGTGTCAGGCCATATTATCATTATTCTCCATGAGAATGCTCTGTAACACAGGAAATGAGTTTTAATGGAAAACAAGGGGCCACTGGGTGACACTGTCTCCAGGACAGGAAGCAACGTGCCCTTGTGATTGGACAGAGAAAATATTTTGCTTGACTTGATGGCTACAGATTTGCCCAAGCTTGTCATGCCATGGGGCTCGCTTCTGTGGCTCATGCAGTCCCTGATGTTATTGTAATAATCAGGATTATTATGTTTCACAATGCTTTTGCCATAGTGCAGGCCAACAAAGGGTGAAATGACCGGAGGTTTTTCTTCAGAGTGAATGTTGCCAAAGACTACTGCACATGTTGGCGACGCACAAATTATCTGATGCTAACAAATCAATGTTAGGAGCTTTTAGCAATTTTATATTAACATTTATACAGTATATACAGTAATTCTGCATTTGCTCGCATTACAAGAAAAATTAAGCTAACAACGTTCGTGAATTCAGAATTGTGCATGTTGTTGCGTATCAGGACTGGCACTTAGGAAAGAGAACCCAAATGCAGACAGAATCCAGTTCACAAGAGTTTATTAATTACTGAAAATAAAACAGCACGCCGGCTAGCAAAATACACTAAACACCAGAGGGAAATAAACTATGAGGCATGGAAACTTAAGATAACCAAGCAGGCAGCCAGGAACATGGGAGAGCAATCCAAGATACAGGGGAGATGATGCCCTAACATTGGCTATGTTGTAGTGAGGTGGGGCTGGACAAAACTGAACTTATAGGGAAACTGATAATTAACAATGGAAAACAGGTGAGGATCACAGGTGTGAGGAATCAGAGGAGTTACATAATCACAAAATGGTAACCTGGGGATCATGAACAGAAACTAACAAGAAGTAATGTTTCAGGACCAAAGAGAAAGTAAAGTAACATGAAACTAACTAAGACAGGGAGGGCTTTCGAAATAAACCCAAGACCCAGGGAGACTAAAGAATAATACAAGAGATGCTTACAGAATAAACTAGGATCAGGTGAGCCTAACGAATGCAAGAATAACAACAGAGGTATTTTCAGAATAAACTATGAATGATGGAGACCAGTGATGTGCATAGACATTCTGGGGGGATGGGGGGGGTGCTCAACCAAAAGAAAATCCCTCCAAAATAATGAAACAAGTAAAGATACATGCACAAGTTTTATTTTATTTCAATACCTACTGTATATACACTCATGGAGATATTTCATAGGCTACCCTATAGATTTCTAGAAAGTTATCTGTTTGGTATTGAGGAGACGGACGAGGAGGTTGCACTTGAACACAGCTTTATTATGAAACTGTGTACACACAGCAGGTGCCACACTGTGGGGCTGTCTGGGCAAGAAGCACCCCAAATGGCGGATGCCCTGTATATAAGGCGGTGTGATGACACCGCCTTCCTGTTGCACTTCAACATAAAATCCCCCATCACACACACCCCCACTTTATAAAACAGAAAAAAACAGGCCAGTTAGAGCCCACCCAAACTTGGAAACATAAACACACTAAAACAGGCTTAAAAAAAAAATCATAAAGAACATCAAACACAAAACCATGAGGAACACTAAAACAAAACTAAGTTAGGGCTGGTGGGTAGACTACCACACGGCCCGCACAGCAAAGTGGTTTGTTCTGCCACATTCTTTTTTTTTTAACCTGTTGAACTCTGGTCAATTTCCCTAAAAACGCCTAAAAATAACATACCCAAAGTAAATCAAAAGCTGTTCTTCAACCCTTTGCAGTATCTTCATGGGGTTGGTCTCATTTAAAAGAAAACACTTTGAATTTTTTGGCAAAACAGTCATAATCTCTCTAAGTCCTCCTGCCACTGAGTAACAGTCATCTAAACATACTGAATTTGAAGAAAATAAAGTTCGCCTGGGTGTTTTTTTAGACACAAATGCTTGCAAATAACACACAGCTGTCAGATACTGGCTGGAAAATGCAACAGAAATGTAGAACCAAGTGTTATCAAGCTGAGGTCAAACTTTTGTAACAATACCACAAAAAATGAATATTTTACACAGCTTTTTTCTCAGGTTGTTCCCAGGTGTTTTTGAACTGTGCCAAATGGCACAGTTTTGAAAAACTTCTATAACTTTTGAATGCTTCAACATAGAAGCTTCATCTTGGGCTCTAATGAAAGGTGACAGGGCTGTGTGTGTGTGTGTGTGGGGGGTTGTTTGTTCATTCATGAATGAATGAATGAACAAACAAGCCCCCCACACACAAAGAAACATGCCACGTAAAAAATGTGTGGCCTTTTTTTTTTTTACAAGAAAAAAATAAGCTACAGTGCAATAAAAATTATACTAAAATATCTGCAATGTAGAGGATAACAACTCCCCCCCCCCCCCGCCACTACAGAGGAGCTCAGCGCACAAAAAAACTTGCGGCCATGACGGACCGTTGTAATTACCGATCATTCAAAAGTCATTTTTATTACTATTTTCATTGATAAAGAATAATTTAGCTTATAACACTTACCTGTCCACAACAGCAGCGTCGTTGGCGAACATCTGTTCCTTATTGTCAGACGAACATGAAGCTGGTCCGGTTGTTACGGACTCGTGGTCCTGGTCACCCTACCCGGTCAAACCATCTACACTTCCATGCTTGCGGTTTTTGCGAACCATTTTTCAAAACAAATAAGAACAGTAGTAATAAAAAAAGACTGGCTAATGGCTAAGAGTGGCTAACGCTACCGTTACACACAGGTCTCAATGTGAGTCACCCAGCAGCTTCGGCAAAAAAGATTTTACGCACGGGGACACACGCGTTTCAATCGTCGAACTTCTCTGCTTCATTTGGCTCGTTGTATTCGCGGTCGTTGGTAGGCAGGTCCTTCTTGCTAGGTTTTCAGTCATTGGTTCTTCAAGGTTTCAGAAACCCAATTCAAGGCTCTTATTAGTCGAATGAGAGGTCAGTGAAATCTAAACCAATCAAACACTCCTTTGGCTTTCTGTTCGCGGCTGTGTCTGTACTGGAAGAACGGAAATGCAGCTTTTTTTTCTTCAGTGCGCACTGAGACGCACTACGATGCAGAGACATGACCGCCCGCGGAATCCCGGAGTTCAACAGGTTAAAGTCCGGCCGTGCTCCTACCTAAAAAGTCCTCTTTAAATTAGAACTGAACCCACCTTTTGGAGCAAAAAGTAGAATAGCAGATTAATTCCTTATTACCTATTGTATTTTTCAACACATAAAAGAAATTTTTAGGCCGTGCGATGGCCAAGCTATAAGCCGATAAACTTTTGCCTCTGGCTGGCAGTGCCAAACAAACCGGAAGTAGTGCAGACGACGCTGCGTGACGTCACGAGTGTGATCCCTAACCAAAACAACAATGGCAGATGATAGCGGTTCCAGCAGTCAAGAACACCAGAGTTTTCAGAGTGAAGAGGCATTCAGGATCGGTGACGAGACAGAGGAGGATGCAGGAGTGTGGCAGGTGGCAGGCGCGCACAAGGGCGAGCCCGGGAGACAGAGACCTAATGCACCTGTGACAGCAGCTGGCAGACGGCAATGCAGAGGCAAGGTCCGCCGCCGGGGAATACACCTGTGCACAGGGGAGAGACTGGAAAGGCAAAGGTAGGTATGCTTACGCTGTAGATCTTGCTGGGAGATGAGGGGGTTCCTCTGCAGCAAGAGGGCTGAAGGAATCAGACGGCTTCATGCCGAAGCCCAGGGCAGAGTGGCTTATATCCCACGCTGCTGACGAGGCGCAAGTGTGCGCACAGCTGGCGCCGCTAATGAGCGGCGAGTTGTAACATATCCAGCCTGTGTTGTGTTGTAGCTTAGTTTTCTTTTTTCTCGGTCACATTTTGTCTTAGTTTTGTTTTGAATTGTAATCGCTCTTGCCTGTTTTCTCTTTTGAATTCTTGGATGGAATATGGGTGGGCAATATAAGCTGCGGCTTCAGCCATCACCCATTTCGGATAACTTACGTTGAATTGTATAATCAGATGAGTCATTGTTCAATTTGACCTTGTTGTTATATCATTCAGTTTCTTTCAACCTGTACTGTACTATCCAAAATAAATAAATTCATTCATTCATTCAAAAAATTGGGCTATGTATTACAATACTTCTACAGACTATAGTGGCAATACACATGGACAGAACTGGCCTCTGCATTTGACTGTGCTATTTATAAATACAGTGATCCCTCACTTATCGCGTTTAATGGGGACCAGAACCGACTGCGAAAAGTGAAAAACCGCGAAGTAGCGTCACCCCCCCACCCCCAAGGGCGTCACAAGCACTATTTTGCACAAAAAGGCACAAGAGAACAGCGAAAAGTGCCACTAAGCAACACGAGCGATAAAGAACAATGAATGCGGTCTTCCTTCGCTGGGTATGTGCACTTTGCAGGGAGAGAAGCTGGGTAAAACGTCTCGGCCAATCAGCTTGCGAGGTAAAACGTCTCGGCCAATCAGCTTGCGAGATTCCCGAGCGGTGAAGAGGTGGGCGGAGAGGAGTGGAGCGGTGGTCAGAGAGGTGCATTTTGAGTTGTGCGGGCTCTCCGTGTTGATACCTGATGTTCTAATGTACTCTCCCTGCCTTCCGCTAGCGCCCGGGCAACTTTCGTGCCATTTTTTCTCAATTTTGAATTTTTGATGAATATTTTTGAAAAATCCGCGATGCACTGAGGGCGCGAAAGGTGTAATATCTATATCTAGAAACGCATCGCTTCCCGGTCGCTTTTCCTCCCCCTTTCTTTTCTTTTGTCGCCATGACAGCTTTCCTTGGCCAATGAACAGATCTTCCCAGGTGTTGGAAGTGTTTTGTAGTCGACTATCACGACAAAATGCACCAAAAACAACCAGTGTCGATGTGCTCGCAATGGTAAACATGGAGGACTGTGTCACACTCGTGACGTCACGCGGAACTCCGGCTGCACTTCCGGTTAATCGGCGGATTTGTCTGATTTTTCAGGGCGGGAAATTCAAAATCGCGATTTTCTCCAAGATTCCGGGATTTGTGGAGGGGGTGCCAATGATAAATTATCTTTATAATTGTATGTACTATCACCCAGTGCCGTTCAATGCCGTTCAGTTCAGTTCTACTTTAATTTCTCTTTTTAACAGTCTTCCATGGTAAAGGTGGATCTACAGGGGGGAAAACAGTTCTGCATGAGAGCTTTGAGGTGACCCCGCGGGGGCCTCCCCCTTGGAGCTTTGAAGCAGGGTTGTGGCACAACCCTGAGGGGGCTTTCGGATCCCCGTGGTCCACCGTCATGACGCCGAGACCTGGGTCTCATATTGCAGTAGCTTACTCCCGTGGAGCCTTGCCATCTGGAGAAGCCACCTGGACATGCTGTAGTCTGTTTGGGTGCCAAACGGAATTGTTTGTCTGCCGAAAGTACGTTGTCCTCAGCTTCGCCACAATCCTCAGCAGTGCCTTGTTTTCATGTGCTGTCACTGTGCTCCCTGCGGCTCTGCGTGCTCGCGCCTCTCGGGACCTCCATCGTGCTGCGGTGGCTCCGTTGTCACTGTGCTCACTGCGGACCCTTCACCCATCGTCGTCTGAAACTCAACCTGAGCACTGAAAATGTCCGGTGCCTCCCTGGTGTCACTCATTCAAACTCAAATGGACCCTCCACCCGCTAACTCGGTCGCTCCTACTACAGCCGGCCAAGCATGGGCACCGAAGCTGTCCGGCTCCTCCACTGAGCCGCACTGAGCCGCTCTCCTCCCGAGAGCATGAAGTGTGCATTTCAGTGTCGGTAGTTGAAGCGGACTCTTCACCCATCCACTCGGTCATAACCTCCATAACTTGTTGAGCAAGGGAAAGGGAGCAGTCCGGTTCCTCCTCGCTGTTGTCTGAAGCACTCTGCCGTGCCGCGCTGTGCGCTGCCTCTGTGCCCGGCTGCCTCTGCTGCGCTTCGGGGCTCTCAGCATGCTCATGCTCCCTCTACCGCTGCCCCGACTCTGGCTGTGGGGAAAACGGGACCGACTCTGGTTGCTGCTCTCCCTCCATGCCATCTTCGCTCTCCACGTCCTGTTCACCCACAGTGCTGAAGTCACTCTCAGCTCGGAATTCTCCCTCTTCGCTGCGCTCACTCTCTGTGCTATGCTCTTCGGCTGGCTTGTAGCTCTCGATGGGCACATGCTCCATCTCCTGTGGCTCAGATTCCACCATGTTAGCTAGCTTGTAGTCTGTAGCGTCTAGCTTCTGTGTCTGGTGCCCATTTAGCTCTGTGGCTAACCTCTCCATTGCTACTAGCTGGGACGTTAGCTCCCCTGAGCTAGCTAGCTTCGTGCCTTTTGGCGCCATTAGCGTCTCAACTCACAGCTTCGTGCAACGTGAGTGTTCGGCAAAGTAGCTAGCAAGCAGCCCAGCAGCATTTGCATATGACTCCGTCTCCATTAACATGTGGAAAATTCTCTGACCTTCTACACCAAGTCTGTGAACCAGAAGTGCTCACTTCCTTACTCCATCAAGTTCACCCAGGCCCAACGCTGCAATGTATGTCTCAAACACGGCCAACCAATGAGGCCACAGGATTGCTGGTTCCCTAATACTGAAGATTTAATGCTTAAAAAAATTAAACTATAAAGTCGCCATGACTGCGTAGGTCTAAAGGATAATTCGCCATATGTGGACAATGAGGTGCGCAAGCAGACTGGGCGGAGCATCAGCGGGGACCAGGTCTGACAAATCAACACAGAACATGCCAGGAGAAGCAGCGGCCAGAATTGGTTCAAAGGCACACTAACTGATGGCGATTAAAAAAAAGTTATTTTCAATAAAGTGAAAAAAAAGATGATGCATGAAGTGTGCTTTTGCCCTGAGGCTGATTTATCATGGAAAACAGTTGAGCTCTGTAGTTTGAGCGATCAGCTGATTGGATCCATCGGTGTTCTGACTGCATATCTATCAGAACAGCTGATATACATGCAGGACATACAGGAGAATTGAAATGGCGTTTCTCGCTCTCTTCAGTGGTGTGCGTAATGTAAAAAAATAAAAGGAATAAGGCTGGAAAAACACCAACAGCAGTCCATGTACAGTAATGCTACCCTTAGTACAAATACAATTACAAATTACAATAGTTCCAGCGCCACACGAGTTGGCTGTCTTTTGCAACAGCGGCTCAATTCTGAGTCTTTTTATCTTCCTTCTTCTTTCTGATGCGGTGATAACTTTCTGATCCGGCACACCTTTCACTCTATATATATCACGGACACACAGATTGCCCCAAAGGTCTCCCGAGTCGGTGGACGGAGCCTCTGTTTACAGCAGGAGACGATACAGCAGGGAAGAGCTAGCTAGCACTCAACTGCCACCCGGTGCTAACGGAGAAACTCGACATACCGGGAGAACTGAAGCGAAAACGACGCGGGTGCCGGGCTGGAGTTTAGGCGGCGTGCAAGAAATATAAGACAGAATAATAAAGAGCGATGGCAAGAACCAAGCAGACCGCCTGTAAATCTACTGGAGGAAAAGCCCCCAGGAAGCAGCTGGCCACCAAGTCTGCTCGGAAAAGCGCTCCGGCCACCGGCGGAGTGAAGAAGCCTCACCGTTACAGGCCCGGTACCGTGGCTCTGAGAGAGATCCGTCGCTACCAGAAATCCACGGAGCTGCTCATCTGTAAGCTGCCCTTCCAGCGCCTGGTGAGGGAGATCGCTCAGGACTTCAAGACCGACCTGCGCTTCCAGAGCTCCGCCGTCATGGCTCTGCAGGAGACCAGCGAGGCCTACCTGGTGGGTCTCTTTGAGGACACCAACCTGTGCGCCATCCACGCCAAGAGGGTCACCATCATGCCCAAAGACATCCAGCTGGCCCGCCGCATCCGCGGAGAGAGAGCTTAGACTTTCTGCTGTACATCCACCAACCACAATGCTCCGCACTGTGTGTCTTTATATATATACAGTGGGGAAAAAAAGTATTTAGTCAGCCACCAATTGTGCAAGTTCTCCCACTTAAAAGATGAGAGAGGTCTCCAATTTTCATCATAGGTATACCTCAACTATGAGAGACAAAATGAGAAAAAAAATCCAGAAAATCACATTGAAGGATTTTTGATGAATTAATTGGTAAATTCCTCAGTAAAGTAAGTATTTGGTCACCTACAAACAAGAAAGATTTCTGGCTCTCACAGACCTGTAACTTCTTCTTTAAGAGGCTCATCTGTCCTCCACTTGTTACCTGTATTAATGGCACATATTTGAACTCTTTATCAGTACAAAAGACACCTGTCCACAACCTCAAACAGTCAGACTCCAAACTCCACTATGGCCAAGACCTAAGAGCTGTCAAAGGACACCAGAAACAAAATTGTAGACCTGCACCAGGCTGGGAAGACTGACTGCAATAGGTAAGCAGCTTGGTGTGAAGAAATCAACTGTGGGAGCAATTATTAGAAAATGGAAGACATACAAGACCACTGATAATCTCCCTCGATCTGGGGCTCCACGCAAGATCTCACCCCGTGGGGTCAAAATGATCACGAGAACGGTGAGCAAAAATCCCAGAACCACACGGGGGACCTAGTGAATGACCTGCAGAGAGCTGGGACCAAAATAACAAAGGCTACCATCAGTAACACACTACGCCGCCAGCGACTCAAATCCTGCAGTGCCAGACGTGTCTCCCTGCTTAAGCCAGTACATGTCCAGGCCCGTCTGAAGTTTGCTAGAGAGCATTTGGATGATCCAGAAGAGGATTGGGAGAATGTCATATGGTCAGATGAAACCAAAATAGAACTTTATTGTAAAAATTCAACTTGTCGTGTTTGGAGGAGAAAGAACACCATACCTACTGTGAAGCATGGGTGTGGAAACATCATGCTTTGGGGCTGTTTTTATGCAAAGGGACCAGGACGACTGATCCGTGTAAAGGAAAGAATGAATGGGGCCATATATCGTGAGATCTTGAGTGAAAACCTCCTTCCATCAGCAAGGGCATTGAAGATGAAACGTGGCTGGGTCTTTCAGCATGGCAATGATCCCAAACACACCGCCCGGGAAACGAAGGAGTGGCTTCGTAAGAAGCATTTCAAGGTCCTGGAGTGGCCTAGCCGGTCTCCAGATCTCAACCCCATAGAAAATCTTTGGAGGGAGTTGAAAGTCCATGTTGCCCAGCGACAGCCCCAAAACATCACTGCTCCAGAGGAGATCTGCATGGAGGAATGGGCCAAAATACCAGCAACAGTGTGTGAAAACCTTGTGAAGACTTACAGAAAGCGTTTGACCTCTGTCATTGCCAACAAAGGGTATATAATAAAGTATTGAGATGAACTTTTGTTATTGACCAAATACTTATTTTACCGAGGAATTTACCAAATAATTCATTAAAAATCCTTCAATGTGATTTTCTGAATTTTTTTTTTTCTCATTTTGTCTCGCATAGTTGAGGTGTACCTATGATGAAAATTGGAGACCTCTCTCATCTTTTAAGTGGGAGAACTCGCACAATTGGTGGCTGACTAAATACTTTTTTGCCCCACCGTATATATATATATATATATATATATATATATATATATATATTTATATATTTATAGTAATATGTACATATGTATACTAGCTGCTCTTGTTTTTTCTTGCCTTCTGATTGTTGCTCTGAGTGTTGCTATCCCTGTGCTGTTGCAATCCTGGAATTTCCCCATTGTGGGACTAATAAAGGCTTATCTTATCTTATCTTAAATAGCGACAGAAGATAGACTTAAGGTTTAATGCTTAAAGAATTATACCATAAAGTTGCTATGATTGCATAGGTCTAATGGATAATTCGGCATGAAGAACACCAGGTGTGCCGGGGGGAGTAGCCGCCGAACTGGTGGATCGCAGTCCTTCGGAGGCACACAGGTAAAGTAGCAGCCAATGAGTCTCAAATAGTTGTAAACGTGTCCTGTTATAGTACTGTATGAGTTTATTGACGATACACAGAAGAAATTCAATATTACACTGAACTCCATCACTGAACAGTGATATAAACTGTCATGGCTGTGAGCACTCGCCCCCTCCTTCCCGTTGTTTCCCTCCTCAGGTCATCAACACACCTGGGTGAGGAGATGCACCTGCTGCCTTTCATCAGTCAGCGTTTATAAGGAGCATCTCTTCAGTGTGCTGACACTGGCTCATCTGGGTATACTGCCTTAGCAGAGTACAATTGTAGCAAGTGTTATTTTCGTAAGGTGCAATGTCTGTACTCACCTGTTCCTCTTCTCCCTTCCAGGTTGCTGCCACCGTGCGGGTGCGTCTCCGGGGACTGTGTGCGCTCACTGCCCCATCATCATCACTCAGCTGCAACCATTCTCCACCCGGTCAGACACCACCGACTCCACCTACTTCACCCTACTGGTTCGTCTCTTCCCGAGTTCAGGGTTCTGCTGGTTCTCCCTTTATCCCACGTAAGTGGCAATTTGGCTCGCCCATTTTCCCCAGTCTCATTCCTCCACCCACAGCTCTCGTTCTCCACAGGCTGTTTCCTCTGGTGAGTGACTTTTTCCACTGGCTGTGCTTCTCTTTGATATTTAATAAACTTCTCAAACATGTGTTTGTGTTTTTGATTGTCCCTCTGTTGCTGCATCGTGCACGTGAGCTGTCTATAATTGGTAATCATGACAATAAACTAAAATAATTATAATGATGACTCAACAACTCCCATTCCCCAAAGTGCAAGATATATTATTATGTTGAATAAGTGATCAAAGATCACACAAATAAGTGATCTGACAAACAAATAAACAAGGGATCTGAAACAGTCGCCAATATTGGATGCCCCATTCATTTTCAGTAATTAGGTATTCTATAATTAATATTCACACGATCAAATAAAGCTTAGTGCCATTTACTCCTTTTTATATTTGTCAAAGTCTAACATGTGATTGCCTACATATAGACTACACCTCTTTGTATTCCACTTTCAAACACAGCCTACATTTGGGCCTGTAAAGCCTGATTGGGATCCCTGTTTCACACAGCAACACTTGCGTTCTGCAGGCAATGCACTAGTTTATGTACATGACAAAAGGTCAAGGAGCTCATACGCCAGTCACACAAAATTAATTGTAGGTCAAAATATAGTTATTGGACATAAAAGTATGTAATTGGCAAATGGTGTCCCTGTGGGGGAAAATTAAAATCCATGATACCTTAAAAAAAACCTTTTAAACTCTTCATTGGGGGGCAAAGGGGCAAGTGCTCGGGCATCACCTGGGGTCTCTCTGTGCCCATACCTGATGGAGACTACCTTAGATAACAACAACATGAGGAATACTTTCTGATTAACCAAGAACTGCAGAACCTAAACTGGAAAAAGGATAACACAGGAAATACACAAGGAACTATGGAGACAACAGGTGCATCCCAATGGAAAGCTTTGCCCTACCCTCCGCTCTAACTGTAACCAGTGTTGGGCAAGTTACTAAAAAATAGTAACTATTTACAGTTACTAATTACTTCTTTTCAAAAGTTACTGAGTTACTTTACTAATTACGTCAGGATTAAAATAACTAGTTACTTGGAAAAGTAGCTTTCACATTACTTTTAAATGCATACTTAACCCCTTAGCACTCCTGCCAATTTCCAGCCAATGTGAAATGTTCTGTAGGTGGAAAACTAGCATTTTAAGAGGCTAAGAAAGATGATCTTTCATTATTCACCATTACACATTGTTGTCTGTCACACAGATAATGTGGTGATTCAGTATTTTCCCTTTTCTCCCATTTTATTTCAGGTTTGTCAAAGCCGAGCCGGTGCCATGACAGCTGTTCGTGATTTCATTAATTATGTTTCCCCTTCCTGTGTGGTTCCTTTACTTTTGGGTATAGTATTTAAGGGAGCAGCTGAGGCTTACTCCTCGCTGCAATCTACACATTCGTGTTCCTGGACTGCAGTCCCTAACCCTGGCTCCAGTCTTCCCTCTGTTTGGATTCATCTTTGCTTCAGCTCTAGTAAGTGCATGTTCTATAGCATTAGGTTCCGTCCTCGCTACACCTTCACTTTTGATGTCAGTGTTTATTATTTCGTGTTCTAGTGTTATGTATGTGTTTTGCCCCTCATAGCTCTTTACTATATTCTTTTGTTAAATAAACAGACAAACTTACTGCTGGCTTCTGGCGCCTCATTAATGCCCTGTAAGGGGCGTTCATGTCAGTAGATCGCAGCCAAGAGAGGTGCCAGCCTTAGTAATGTTGTTTTGGGCTTGAGTTTTTTCCCTTCTCTGGGTGCCAGTATTTTGGGAAAGATGTCGGCATTCGAGCGTGGGTTTTGCCCCGAGTGGTTGTGGGAGGTTGATGATTTCGTGTGTCATGCCCGTCTGCTCATTCCCTCCAACTCCGCATATTGGTACCTGGACCTCGCACAAAGGATGCTACTACGCTATCACCTGACCTCATTTCCAGAGGGCAAGGAGAGAGTGTCAGTGATAGTGGCGCTGTGGGAACTGATAGAGCATGCAGCCAAGAAGCCTCCACTTCCTGCCCGGGACACGGTCGTCCCGACAAGGGGTAAGCCTCCTGAGCAGGTCGATCCTCAGCGAGGTTCCCGTCTGGGCCCTGTCCTAAGTCGTCAGAAGAGCTCCACCTCCCAGCCAGCTGCTTCTCCCGCGCCATGACGAAAGGTGAGGACAGCAGCTCCAGCCTCCAGGTCATCTCATTTCGTTGTTCCGTCAGCTCCACATCCCCGGACTGTCCCAACTGCTCCTCCCTCCTCTTCGGCATGCATTTCAGCTGTGGTGAGCCCCACGAGTCCTCATCTGGCTCCATCCATTGCCATTCCTCCACGGGGCCCCCGTCCGGATTTGGTTCCGGGCCACCGTTAGAACTCCGTCTCCCAGCCAGCTGTTTTCCCCGCGTCTCAAAGGAAGACAAAGACAGCAGCCTCAGTGTCCAGTTCATCCTTCCCCGCTATTCCGTCAGCTCCTCATCCCCGGACTGCCTCGGCTGCTCCACCCTCCTCCTCAGCGCTTCCTTCAGTGGCTGTGAGCCCAGCAAGTCCTGCTCCGGCTGCGCCCGTCATCGATCCTGTGGGAGCGGCTCCTCCTTGTCTGTCCGGGGGGCCCTCCATCACCATCCTTAGGGGAAAAGGGAGAACCAAGCCCGCTGCAGCTAGCACCATCGTTTCCCAGGAAAACAGGCAAGTGTTTTTTCATTCTCAATCTCAGTGTAACGAAATGCCTTGTCTGATTCCTGGGGGTGGGGCTCATGGTTCACAGTCCTCTGAGCTCCCACCCCCTGCTGCAGCCATAAACATTGAACCTGCAACCTCTGTGTCTCCTTCCCTTCTCTCCAAATGTCCCCCGGTGCCAGGAGTAGACCGTCAGATGGAGAAGGAGCCTGCGGCCCTGGAGAGCCTGGTTCCAGTCCCTCAGCCATGTCACGGGCAGAGGAGGAGACCTGACTGTCGTTTGGAGCCTGAGCCGACGAGAAAGCGTCCCCGGGTCTCCATGGAGGAGCAGTCGGGCCCAGCAGGTCACGGATCCCCTGCCACCACGCCGTGCGGGCCTTTGGCGTGGGCTTCAGCGCCAGGGGGCTCCCAGACTGTGAGGATCATCATGCCGGCTGCAGAGCCCACCACAGTCGAGTCAGAACCAGGAATTGACCTCCAGATCATCGAGCCTGGATCGTCGAAGTCCTGGACAGTGGGGGAGCCCGAGATCAGGCAAATGCTCTATTTTGCTTTCTTACTTTCTGTTCTAGAACATTCTTGCCTGTCTCTTGGGGAGAAGAGCCGGGTGAAACAGACTGCTGCATCCGAGCTCATCTCGTCGGGCTCTGCCACTGCCAGTGATCCTGACCCCTGTTCTCCCTGTCTATCTGAGCCTTCTCCCAGGGTCACTGGAGACAAGTCAGCTCTAGTCGTAGTCATCGAGGCTCCAGGTTCGTGTTTGGAGGTCATCCCAGGTGCTGCGCTGGCCCAATCAGGGTCCATCGTGGGTGCTGCGCTGGTCCAATCGGGGTCCATTGTGGGTGCTGCGCTGGCCCACTCAGGGTCCTTCGTGGGTGCTGGGCGTGCCCAGTCTGGGTCCACCGAGGGTGCTGTGCCGGTTCGGTTCGAGGTCAGTGAGAGAGCTGCAGATCCCCTTCTGCCTGACACCGGACTGGTTCCTCGTCCTTCCCACCATTCTCCTCCACCGGACGCTGCTGGGGTCCCCCTTACTCAGGTCGGCTTCCCCTCGCTGTGCCTCTCGATAGGGAAGCCGCCTCCGAGCTCCCCCTCCGGTCCTGGTGGTCTAAGGACACGGGTCGGCTGTCTGAGAGACTGTTTCGCCGGTTCTGCATCCTGGGTCGGCCGCCCGAAGGACTGCTTCATTGGTTCAGCGACCTGGGCCGACCGCCTGAGGTACTGTTTCCCCGGGTCTGGGACTTGGGTAGGCCGCCCAAACTGCTTTTTTTTCCTTTTTTGTTATGTAGAATCTGGATGCGGGTAGACCGCCTGAACTGCCTTTTTTTTTTCTCCACTCTCTACCTGCCAGCGTCCCTTAAGTTGTGTTTTTTTTTTCATGTGTTTTTGAAGGGATGTTCTTTTCTTTGCTTGGATTACAGTGTGAACTATGCCTATATTTTTTGTGTGCCTACTCTGTGGTGTTAAGTAGCTTCTAAGGTCAAGTGTACCTGTATTTTTGTTTCCCTTTGTTCTTGGTACCGAGTTATACTGTACATATATTTTTTTTTGTTTTGTTTACGTATTCTGTTGCTCCCGAGTATGTCTCTAGTTGAAGCGTACCGGCTCTTTTGTTTTTCATTTGTTTTTCTAGTGTTGGACATTCCTGTGTTTAGGCTGCACCATTGTATATTTGACCCTTGTTGTTATCCATTCCTTGTGGGTTTTTTCTTTCCTCCTCTGGGTGTCGCTGTAGACATTTTTTGTTTTTTTGGTTCTCTCCCTCCTGGCCTGTTGCCCCCTCCACCCTCCCTGGGTCGGTCCCGGTAGCCTTCTGGTTGGGGGGGGGGGGGGGGGTGATCCGAGCGCTGATCCCATCCGCACTCAGGTTACTGAGTATTTTCCATTTTTTCCCATTTTATTTCGGGTTTGTTATTAGTGCCTTTCCAGGGCTTTTATTGTGGTAGCATCACGGCTGAACTTCCAGCTGTCAAAGCCGAGCCAGCGCCGTGACAGCTGTTCATGATTTCATTAATTATGTTTCCCCTTCCTGTGTGGTTCCTTTACTTTTGGGTTTAGTATTTAAGGGAGCAGCTGAGGCTCATTCCTCGATGCGATCTACACATTTGTGTTCCTGGACTGGAGTCCCTAACCTCGGCTCCAGTCTTCCTTCTGTTTGGATTCATCTTTGCTTCAGCTCTAGTAAGTGTATGTTCTATAGCGTTAGGTTCCGTCCTCGCTACACCTTTCATTTTCAATGTCACTGTTTATTATTTTGTGTTCTAGTGTTATGTATGTGTTTTACCCCACGTAGCTCTTTACTTTATTCTTTTGTTAAATAAACAGACAAACTTACTGTTGGCTTCTGGCGCCTCATTAATGCCCTGTAAGGGGCATTCATGTCAGATAAGAGAAAAACATTGCATGGCCAGATTAGAAAAATTGATCTAAATATTTTTTATCCCTTAAACTCCTTTTGGAGATCAAAGTCCATTTTTGAATGAATAATCTTTATCCAGGTAGCAAGTAAATGTATTTTAATTTCAGTGGATCACAGTCCAGCTGTCTGATGGAAAGTGTTATCATGTCTTCAGTCTGGAATGACGTATCTGGCAAACAGTCGGCTTAATTCTTGCTATGTCCAGATGCGTACTTGTCCTTGAAATCTAGCCGTGGGTGTTGAGACAAGTATTTCCACTTTGCACCCAGCCGTGGCTGTTCAGAATACAGTAGATCCACTTCACGGTGTTGTTAGCATAGTATTTTTTTTTTTTTTTGTTTTTTTTTGTTTTTTTGTTACTTATTTGTACCCGTAGGTAGCTTTGGTTTGCAGTCTGGTGACAAGTCACCGGCTGCTGGTCGCTGCGTGCGCGAGCGCCCTAAACCTACATGTTTTTGGTATGCGGGAGGAAACCGGAGAAATCCCGGAGTAAACCCACGCAACACGGGGAGAACATGCAAACTCCACACAGCTCACTGTTGGTCGGGGGCTGGAATCGAACCCACGATCTCATGATCCCCGCGATCCCCCGGCCAAGGGTAAAACTGTGCTGCCACAGTGCTAAACCACTGCGCCACCGTGCAGCCCGTATAGTATAGCACTAGCTTTGTCGGAGCTGAAGATTGCCGTAAGTCTCAACCGGCTCTTTAGTTTGCAACCCACCAATATGCTTTTGTCTTTAACCGCGACAAAGGAAAAATAATCTATTTCCACAAAAACAAAGTAGCTTCAACTTTTCCTCCGCTCAGTAATTAAGACTCACAGGCTCTCTGCAACAGGTCATGTCGATTGACAGCTGCGTCAGCTACGTAGGGTCAGTTTGTTTATTCATTTATTTGCGTTAAAAAATATCTATCCATATTAATAAAATAAGTAATGAGTAACGCATCTGATCAAATTTCAGTAACTAACGCATTACTGAAATTTTAAATGAAAAGCAGTGGCATTACAGTAACGTGTTACTTTGTAACCCCTGGGAGTTGGGAGTAACGCGTTACTCCCAACACTGCCTGTAACATACTCACCGTTTCCACTCGTCACTCCACCTGTAAGAAAAGAAAAATTATTTATTATCGCCTTCTTCCAGTTACTGTTACTTACCATTTCTCCTCTGTTTCCACACAGGTTGCCAGTTCTCACTTCTACCACAATTCATTCATTGTTTCAATAAAAATTGTCAAACCTCTTATACCTGCCTTTGCTCAGTGTTTGCATTTGGGTTTGTCCTGTCTTTTCAGTATGTCACTAAGCTAGATAACAGAAGAAATACTCTTGAACATTAACCGGAAACTAGACCACAATAGGTCCAACATTAAAGAATAACTCAAAGGGTGAGGCATGATCCTAATCATATCCCCCATGACAGATAAACAATGTAATCATCCTTGCTTCAAAAGCATTCCTGTTTATCTTTTTAATGATAAATGAGTGTGGTCCTTTGGTGATGCCTGTTTGTGGGAATCTGTCGTCACTGTTTTCTCTTTCGGCTTCATACAGTAAAACTCTTCTGTTATGACAACGATGAACAGGCAGAGCACAGCATGGGCTTCCACTGGCTCTGGACCAAGCTGACCTGGGACCTGACATTACCAGTATAGCTGTTGCCTCCCTATTGCTCGCCCATTGTTGCATGGTGCTGCTAACGATGGCCTGTCTATCTGCTGTGGTGACTTCCATGCAGGGCAGGGAATGCTAATTTGACAGACGGATGATTAACTACAGCAGTCACAGTTGCAAAGTGCCTCATTTTCATGTCTTCTTGTCTACAATGTTATACCTCCCAGCAAGGTTTGACTACTCTATTGAAAACCTATTTGAGGGGATATTTAACTAGCAAAATAAAAATGTGACATGAAAATGTCATATAAAGACATTTACTGTCTTTAAGCAAATTTGAAACATCAGTTAACCAAAGTATATTCTGTCAGTGCCCCAATAATTTCTGTTGCAAGCTAAATCCAAATTATTCCTAAATTGTACTGTGCATATGATTTCTGGATGTGGCTCAAATGATGACTTTAAAGGTGGTGGGGTTAAGATGGTTGAGAATGAATGAGGCCCCATAATCTGCATCCAAAAATGTACATTTTGCAGTAATTTTTCACGTTTTTTTTTAAAGGAGTCAAAACCATAAATTTTGTTTGAACTTTAGATTTTAATGGGTTTTAATTGCAGTAAAATATCTTTGAGTGTTGATGTCAGTTTCGTTTAAGATAATGAGCAGAAAATTTCTCAGTTGAGAAAATTACTGCAATAACATCAAGGCAATTATCATAACCCGCTGCTTCTGTATGAAATATAAGTCACTAAGAAGAGAGTAGATCATGTTAATAATCCTTAATCAACCTATAGGAGGGGGTTATGCAGCATCTTAGACAGAGACAACGAATAAACATGGAAGAACAATGCCCAGAGAGTTCCTGGAGATATAGCAGGAAGGAGTCAGAGGCATAGGGGGTTAAATGCTGTGTGATGTAAAGGTCATGCTGTGTGAGAGGAAAACTCCATGAAACGTGTGAAGAGGATTTGAGGGGAGAGAGGAGAGCTTGTTGAATTCATTCATTCTGTTCTGTGATTGTGAGATGTGAAGTGTGTAATAAACCGTCTGTCCATGAATCTGCCTCTTATTTGACACACTCCACACTGGTGACCCAAGACGTATTATGGAACACGAGGCAAAAACCCCGGAGCTGGCCCGGTCGGGAAGCCCCAGCGATGCAGCAGCCATCCCACAGACAGCCCGGACTGGAGCCCCCAGCCACGCGTGTGCGGTTTCAGTCAAGCTACCGGATTTCTGGCAGCACAACCCACGTCTTGGTTCCACCACACCGAGGCCCAGTTCGCCCTCTGGGGAGTAACAGCAGACGACACCAGATTCTACCATGTGGTCGCAGCGCTGGACACCCGCACAGCTCAGCAGGTAGTGAGCCTGCTCGATCAGCCGCCAGCCCACAACAAATATGAGGCGCTCAAGGCTGCGCTCACCCGGCACTACACGCTCTCGGAATGTGAGAGAGCGGAGAGGGCCCTGAGACGGACCAAGTTAGGAGACGGTTCAGCCATCGACCTGATGGAGAAGATGCTGGCGTTAATGGGCACGGACGACGGGCACTTTCTGTTTGCCCACCTTTTCCTCCGGAACCTTCCAACAGTGGCGAGAGCGGTTCTGGCCAATTCGCCGTTGCTGGCCGCGCGTGACTACTGTGCGCTAGCCCAGGAGGCAGACAGGATCATCTTCACCACCAGGGCGATCACAGTCAACGCGGCAGCGGCGGAGCCCAGCAAGACGACCAGAGGAGGCGAGGAGCCACCGACGGTAGCAGCAGCGGGGGCCAAGGAGTGCCAGAGAGACAGGCTCTGTTTCTACCACCGCCGCTTCGGAGAGAACGCACGCAGATGTGCGCCACCGTGCCAATTCAAGCGCTCGGGAAAACGCCAAGGCCGGCGGTCGTTAGCAGCTGCGACCCTCGGTGAAGAGAACAAGCTGCTCTATATGACGGACGCGCACTCGGGGAGGTGTTTCCTCGTGGACACCGGAGCCCAGAAGAGCTTTATCCGGCCGACCTACACCGACAGGCTGGCAGGACCTAGCGGCCCCGAGATGTTGGCAGCAAAATGGCTCGGAAATTAAGACCTTTGGTGAGAAGACACTGATCTTAGCTCTACACAGCCGTACATATGAGTGGACTTTTGTCGTAGCAGCACTGAATTACCATATCCTGGGGACTGATTTTCTGTGTGCACATGGTTTACTGGTTGATGTTGCTAACAGGCACGTGGTTAATGCACTGTCCTTTGACTCTCTTCCCTGTATAGCTCGAGCGACCCAGCCAACAGCACAAGCCAACGTCACAGCTACAGGCGGTAAGTTCCACGCACTGGTCACTCAGTTCCCAGTACTCACAGTCCCGACGTTTTCGGTGGCCATCGCTAAACACGGGGTGGAGCACTTTATCACCACCACCGGGCCGCCCGTTTTTGCAAGACCTCAGCGCTTGGACGCAGCTAAACTGGCTATAGCGTGCGAGGAGTTTGCCAACCTGGAAAGGTTGGGCATTATCAGGCGTTCGAACAGCCCATGGGCATCCCTGCTACACATGGTCCCTAAAGCTGAGGGATCGTGGCGACCGTGCAGTGATTTCCGCAGGTTGAACAACGCCACAGCGCATGACCGCTACCCGATTCCCCCCATACAAGATTTTTCCGTTCACCTCGCCGGAGCACGCATTTTTTCCAAAATAGACCTGGTTCGCGGTTACCACCAAGTCCCAGTGCGCGCGGAGGACATACCCAAAACAGCGGTAATAACTGCATGTGGTCTATTCGAGTTCCTGCGCATGCCATTTGGGTTAAAAGGTACGGCACAGACATTCCAGCGCATGATGGATGCAGTGCTGCGCGATCTCCCTTTCGTGTTTGTCTACCTGGACGATATCCTGGTAGCCAGTGCGTCCGAAGACGAACATGAAACCCACCTCACGACGGTTTTCCGGAGGTTGGAGGAGCACGGGTTGATAATCAACCCGGCGAAATGCCAGTTCGGCGTGACGGAGATTGATTTTTTGGGGCACCGTGTCTCTCCGGAAGGAGCGATCCCGCTGCCCGACAAAGTGCGCGGCGTGGCGGATTTTCCCCGGCCTCAGACGATCAGGATGCTGCAGGAATTTTTGGGGATGGTGAACTTTTATAACCGTTTCCTTCCCCGCGCCGCGCAGCTCATGCAACCATTGTACGCCGCGCTCAAGAGACAGAAACCCACGGATGGGGTCGAATGGACCCCGGAGCAAGAGCTGGCGTTCTTGGAGGTTAAAGCAGCCCTTGCAAACGCCGCACTGCTGGTGCATCTGGACCCGGCGGCCCGGATAGCGCTCACCACCGACGCTTCAGACGTGGCCATAGGGGCTGTCGTAGAGCAGCGCGTCGCCAGGGCTTGGCAGCTCGCTTTTTTCAGCAGAACTTTGCGCGACAGCGAACGTAAATACAGCGCGTTCGACAGGGAGTTACTGGCTCTCCACCTGGCCATACGCCACTTCCAGTTCTGGCTGGAAGGGCGCAGCTTCACCGCGTTTGTGGATCACAAGCCACTAACGTTCGTGATGGCCAAGGTTTCAGAACCGTGGTCGGACCAGCAGCAGAGACAGCTGGCCGCGATCTCAGAGTTTACTACCGATATTCAGCATGTGTCTGGTAAACTGAATGTGGTGGCGGACTGCCTCTCGCGCGCCGTGGTGGCCCCGGTCTACGTGGGGATAGATTATGCAGCCATGGCCGCGGAGCAGATTAGCGATGCAGACGTGCGCGCGCTCCAGTCTGGACCAACAGGGTTAAGGCTGGAGAGCAGGGTGCTGCAAGACGGCATGCCCCCCCCTATTCTGCGATGTCTCCACGGGACGCCTGCGTCCGGTGGTCCCGGTCGCGTGGCGCCGTCTCGTGTTTGAGTCGGTTCACACTCTGGCGCACCCAGGAGTGCACGCGTCGGTCAAAATGGTGGGAGAGAAGTTTGTGTGGCCGAGCCTACGCAAACAAGTAAAAGAGTGGGCTGCAACCTGCGTGGCGTGCCAACGAGCCAAGGTACACAGACACACGAAGGCTCCCTTGGAGCCGTTTCGGGTACGGGCTAAGAGGTTCAACCACGTTCACGTGGACCTCGTGGGCCCCCTCCCGCCATCACAGGGGTGCACGCACCTCCTGACAGTGGTGGACCGCACCACGCACTGGCCAGAAGCAGACCCACTGGCGGCAACCACGTCCGCAGACATAGCACGCACTTTTTTAACAGCATGGGTGGCGCGTTTTGGAGTCCCGTCGGACATTACGTCCGACAGGGGCCCTCAGTTTGTTTCCGAACTCTGGTCCGCGATGGCCTGCAGCCTGGGGGTCGCAATTCATTGCACAACCACGTACAACCCACAGGCCAATGGGTTATGCGAGCGTTTTCATAGATCACTGAAAGCAGCACTCAGGGCTTCACTGACGGATGCAAATTGGGTGGACAGGTTGCCGTGGGTTTTATTGGGGTTGCGCTCCGCGCCAAAAGAGGATCTGGAAGCTTCCCCGGCAGAGCTGGTTTTTGCGCAGCCCCTACGGCTGCCCGGGGAATTTCTGCCAAATAATCCGACGCCGGACAGCTGCCCATCTCAGCTTTTGCAGCGTAGCGCAAACACAGGCGTGCTGCCGGGCCCTGCCCACCACTGTTTTCCGCGTGTTTTCGTGCCTAAAACTTTGAAGAACGCGGAGTTCGTGTTCGTCAGACACGACGCCCACCGCCCTCCATTGCGCCCACCCTATGATGGACGGTTCAGAGTGTTGGAAACAGGGAATAAGCATTTTGTGCTAGACTTGGGGGTAGACAGGAGAAAATTGGCATAGACAGACTTAAACCCACCTTTGTAGCAGCGGACGAGCAGGTGCTGTTGGCTAGGGCCCCTCGGCGTGGAAGACCCCCACGGAGAGCTCCCCAGGGAAGCGATGCAACAGAGCAGCCACACGGACAGGGCGAAGTCCCCCCCGCCCTCGCCACGGCCCACCCACAGTCAGACACACTCCCAACAGCCCCCCACTGGCACAGCAGCGCCACGGAGGCGGTAAACCCCAGTTACAGCAGATATGGGAGGAGACTGAAGCCAAAACCAGATCCAAACCTCTGCTTTTCCATCACTGTCTGGTTTGGATCTGCCACTAAACAGGACAAGACCAGACTGCAGCGGATCATTAAGTCTGCGGAGAGGATCATTGGTACCGACCTACCCTCCATTGAGAACTTATATCGGTCCATAACCAGGAAACGGGCGGGAAACATCTGTGCTGACCCATCACACCCCGGCCACAAACTGTTTGAACTTCTATCTTCTGGTCGTCGTTACAGATCACTGAAGGTCAAAACCACCCGTCACAGGAACAGTTTCTTTCCTCAAGCCATCACTCTGATGAACTCCTAACATTCACCTAGTCCTACCTGTTGCTGTACTCATGACTTTTCATCCATTATTACATTGCACATAACTCTCACACTGCTTTTTACTTCATTCACATTATATCACTGAATCTGAGTCCACATTGAAATACTGTGTGATTGTATATTTTTTCATATATTTCTGCAAAGTGTGGTTAGTCCGAGTAAATAACTGCATATATTCCTGTATATATTTGCATCCTTTTATAGAAACGTGGACAGACTGTAATTTACTGTACATACTCTGGTTGTCATTGAATCCTTATTTAAATCCTTCACCTGAACAACGAGAGCAAGTTTTTAGCCAAAGTCAAATTCCTTGTATGTGTTGTGCATACTTGGCCAATAAAGCTGATTCTGATTCTGATTCTGATTCAAGAGAGCGTGTGGACTAATGTTCTATCTTAGATGCTGGGGGGGGCAGTATAGGAGGGGGTTATGCAGCGTCTTAGACAGAGACGAGGAATAAACATGGGAGAACAATGCCCAGAGAGTTCCTGGAGATATGAAGGAGTCAGAGGCATAGGGGGTTGAATGCTGTGTGATGTACATGTCATGCTGTGTGAAGGAAAAACTCCATGAAACGTATGAAGAGGATTTGAGGGGAGAGAGGAGAGCTTGTTGAATTCATTCATTCTGTTCTGTGCTTGTGAGATGTGAAGTGTGTAATAAACCGTCTGTCCGTGAATCTGCCTCTTATTTGACACACTCCACACACCAAACATAATTAGCAAAATGTTAGCTACCTGTGTCAGCTTCCCTTTACAAGACAGTAATATTTTATTAATGTATTATTTTAATTTAGACATCCAGTATAAATATATATTATTATTAATATAGAGTTATGTTTTTTATGTGGGGTTTGGGGGGGGGTTTTTTGGGGGGGGGGTGCTGTTGTACAGTTTAATATGTTAAGTGAAGAACCAAGGTGGAAGTGAAAACATGGAAATTTTTTAACATGGAAATTTACAACAACAGCACCACATACGGTAGGTTATATGCCTGTCCATAGCCATTATCAATAGTGCATAATTAGCACACCTTCAACAGAAAAATCTATTACAAGTTCAAGATTCAATGTAGAGCAGACCTGTAATATATGGCAAGTCATTCAGGGAAAAAAAATATATGCAGTGTGTATATACTGTATATAGTATGTGTGTGTGTACACACACACACACACACACACACACACACATACACTACCATTCAAAAGTTTGGGGTCACTTAGAAATTTCCTTATTTTTGAAAGAAAAGCACTGTTTTTTTCAATGAAGATAACTTTAAACTAATCAGAAATACACTCTAATATCTAATATACATTGCTAATGTGGTAAATGACTATTCTAGCTGCAAATGTCTGGTTTTTGGTGCAATATCTACATAGGTGTATAGAGGCCCATTTCCAGCAACTATCACTCTAGTGTTCTAATGGTTCAATGTGTTTGCTCATTGCATCAGAAGGCTAATGGAGGATTAGAAAACCTTTGTGCAATCATGTTAGCTCAGCTGAAAACAGTTTAGCTGGTTAGAGAAGCTATAAAACTGACCTTCCTTTGAACAGGTTGAGTATCTGGAAAAAATTATTATTTCAAATACAAATCATTATTTCTAACCTTGTCAATGTCTTGACTATATTTTCTATTCATTTTACAACTCATGGTGGTAAATAAGTGTGACTTTTCATGGAAAACACAAAATAATTGTCTGGGTGACCCCAAACTTTTGAACGGTAGTATATACAGTGGGGCAAAAAAGTATTTAGTCAGCCACCAATTGTGCAAGTTCTCCCACTTAAAAGATGAGAGAGGTCTCCAATTTTCATCATAGGTATACCTCAACTATGAGAGACAAAATGAGAAAAAAAAAATCCAGAAAATCACATTGAAGGATTTTTAATGAATTAATTGGTAAATTCCTCAGTAAAATAAGTATTTGGTCACCTACAAACAAGCAAGATTTCTGGCTCTCACAGACCTGTAACTTCTTCTTTAAGAGGCTATTCTGTCTTAGACTCGTTACCTGTATTAATGGCACCTGTTTGAACTCGTTATCAGTATAAAAGACACCTGTCCAAAACCTCAAACAGTCAGACTCCAAACTCCACTATGGCCAAGACCAAAGAGTTGTCAAAGGACACCAGAAACAAAATTGTAGATCTGCACCAGGCTGGGAAGACTGAATCTGCAATAGGTAAGCAGCTCGGTGTGAAGAAATCAACTGTGGGAGCAATTATTAGAAAATGGAAGACATACAAGACCACTGATAATCTCCCTCGATCTGGGGCTCCACGCAAGATCTCACCCCGTGGGGTCACAATGATCACGAGAACAGTGAGCAAAAATCCCAGAACCACATGGGGGGACCTAGTGAATGACCTGCAGAGAGCTGGGACCAAAGTAACAAAGGCTACATCAGAAACACACTACTCCGCCAGGGACTCAAATCCTGCAGTGCCAGACGTGTCCCCCTGCTTAAGCCCGTACATGTCCAGCCCCGTCTGAAGTTTGCTAGAGAGCATTTGGATGATCCAGAAGAGGATTGGGAGAATGTCATATGGTCAGATGAAACCAAAATAGAACTTTTTGGTAAAAACTCAACTTGTCGTGTTTGGAGGAGAAAGAACACCATACCTACTGTGAAGCATGGGAGTGGAAACATCATACTATGGGGCTGTTTTTCTGCAAAGGGACCAGGACGACTGATCCGTGTAAAGGAAAGAATGAATGGGGCCATGTATCGTGAGATTTTGAGTGAAAACCTCCTTCCATCAGCAAGGGCATTGAAGATGAAACGTGGCTGGGTATTTCAGCATGACAATGATCCCAAACACACCACCCGGGCAACGAAGGAGTGGCTTCGTAAGAAGCATTTCAAGGTCCTGGAGTGGCCTAGCCAGTCTCCAGATCTCAACCCCATAGAAAATCTTTGGAGGGAGTTGAAAGTCTGTGTTGCCCAGCGACAGCCCCAAAACATCACTGCTCTGGAGGAGATCTGCATGGAGGAATGGGCCAAAATACCAGCAACAGTGTGTGAAAACTTACAGAAAATGGTTGACCTCTGTCATTGCCAACAAAGGGTATATAACAAAGTACTGAGATGAACTTTTGTTATTGACCAAATACTTATTTTACCGTGGAATTTACCAATTAATTCATTAAAAATCCTTCAATGTGATTTTCTGGATTTTTTTTTTTTCTTATTTTGTCTCTCATAGTTGAGGTATACCTATGATGAAAATTGGAGACATCTCTCATCTTTTAAGTGGGAGAACTTGCACAATTGGTGGCTGACTAAATACTTTTTTACCCCACGGTATATATATATATATATATATATATATATATATATATATACATACTATATATATATATATATTAGTAAAGTACTAATATATATTAGTGGTGTTGGCGTTATCGCGTTAATCGCCTGTTAACGCTTTGCCCCCGTTAACAGCAACAAATTTTGTGATTTGTGTGTGACGGCAGAAAGCGCAAACAGTCCTTTTTGACCTAGCAGCTCTCCGTACCAAACCCGTTCTGGCCACAGACACTGTGCATGCCATACAGACACTGCGAAGTCAAACAAGCTGGATTACAGCCATGGAAATCCCCAAAGTGCTGTCATGTTTAAGTTTACAACATTATCTGTCAGAGCTCTCACTTGGATAATTGTTACAGCCTCCTCCAAAACTTATCCTGAATGTTAGGTTGTTCTTCTTCTGTGAAAGATGGCTAGCTGGCTAGAAGGTGCATGCTAGGTTGTAGCTGACCTCCAGCAGCTGACACAGACACAAATTTGCCTGTTTTCATCCTCATAGCTTTGGGTCCAACTGTTGGTGAGTAAAAGTCTAAAAAAATTCTCAAGCTGTGTTCGCAATGTCCATTCACTCACCCGCTATTTTTGTAGCATGGTGGGGTGTCATCACAGGCAAGATAGTTGCTTGTTTATGTTTGCAATTTTTCTGCTAAAAGGGAAGTTGTGTCTGTTGTGACACACGAGGTCCATGGTTTTGTGTTGATCTGATTAAAAGTTGTGGATGTTTGCTATGGGAGAAAGGGCAAGCTCCATTTGTGGCTGCTGGCTGGTTGGATGCTGAGTTGTGTCGCTGTGACGTTAATGAGCCCTGGCATTTCTGTGTTTGCACATGCAGTTTACTTTTGAGAATTTTCTGGAGAATATTCTGGATAGGTTTTTTTTGTCATTTTGGATATGTTGAGAGCTTTAATAAACCTGCAGGTGAAGACAGCAAGCATTTTTGTCCACTTCCATGTTCATAATAGTATGACAAACTTGAAAAATTACCGACTTAAGGGACACTGTATCTGTATGGGAAAAACACGCGATTAGCACATTATTAATTAACTCAACATTCCAAAAGATTAATCACAATAAAAAAAATTTAATCATCCAACACCACTAGTATATATATATATATGTTACAAAGAAAAGCTTGGAATATATTGAATAAAACTTTGAATATATTGAATGAACTTCCATATGTATTGAATGAACTTCTGAATATATTGAATGAACTTCAAAATATATTCAATTAACTTCTGAATATATTGAATGAATTTCCAAATATATTGAATGAACTTCTGAATATACTGAATAAACTTCTGAATATATTGAATGAACCTCTGAATATATTGAATGAACTTCCGAATATATTGAATGAACTTCTGAATATATTGAATGAACTTCCAAATTTATTGAATGAACTTCCAAATATATTGAATGAACGTTTGAATATATTGAATGAACTTCCAAATATATGAAATGAACTTCTGAATATATTGAATGAACTTCCGAATATATTGACTGAACTTCCGAATGTATTGAATAAATTTCCGAATATATTGAATGAACTTTTGAATATATTGAATAAACTTCTGAATATATTAAATGAACCTCTGAATGTCACGAGGCTGAGCACGGCATGTCACTGTGCTCAGGCTCTTAACTTATGTTTGAGCATTTCCTGTATTTTTCCTGTGTTGTGTGTTTATTTTCCTGTGTGTTAATTAAAGATGTGTTCATAGTGGCCAGTTGTTCTGTAATTTAGTCATGTCCTTATTATTATTATTATTATTATTATTATTATGTCAGTTTCTGTAGCTTAGTGTTTATATTTTGTTTCTTTGTGACACGAGTTCTCTACCTCCTCTTCCAGACACTCCCACTTGGTCAGCATCTCGCATTGGTAGTTTATTCTGTTTCAGTTCACTAGTCATCACAGCTGTGAGCTGTCTTGCAATCAGGTCAACCTGCCCGCTCATGGGACCCACACCTGCTATCATTTGTGATCATTTGTTTCTGGCTATTTAAGGACTGTTATTCCTCTCCCTCATTGCTGGAGTCTAAATGATTCTGTCACGTCAGATCCCTATCCTCGTTCTGATGTACATCCTGCCTACTCTCTTGCCACATCTGTCTGTAAATTTGCTTTGTGCACCATTTGGATTTTTGAGTTTGTGCACTGTTTGGACTTTTGTGTTCTTTCAATAAATATCACAAACTATAGTTCAGCATTTGGGTCTCTCCTCTTTGCCCCGAGGGGCAATTTATGACACTGAATGTATTAAATGAACTTCCGAATATATTGAACGAACTTCTGAATATATTGAATAAACTTCTGAATATATTGAATGAACCTCTGAATATACTGAATGAACTTCTGAATATATTGAATGAACTTCCAAATATATTGAATGAACTTCTGAATATAGTGAATGAACTTCTGAATATACTAAATGAACTTCCGAATCGTCGGCCTCCGTCGGTCTATGATGACCATGGAAGAGAATCCTAAACGTCTACTCTGCTGGAACAGCACCGCCTGTGGCTGAACAGGTGAATGGCAGTCCCTGTCACACAGGTCGCACTTGTGGGTGGTCTCCATGCTGCTGGGTCTGTGGCGGTTCTTTCTGCGAGTCCTTTTTTCATCTGCTGCAGCAGTCAGTCTCTCTTCACTCGCCTTGAGCTATCTGTTCAGGGTGCCTCTCCATTTGGAGCAGTCCGTTGCAAGGTCCTCCCAGCGCTCTGTGTTGATCTCCAGGGCCTTCATGTCTCTCTTGCAGACGTCTCTAAAGCGCAGCTGTGGGCGGCCAACGTCTCTCCTGCCAGTCGCCAGTTCTCCGTAGAGGACGTCTTTGGGGATTCTGCCATCCTCCATACGGTGAACGTGGCCTAGCCAGCGGAGCCTGCGCTGCCTGAGTAGAGTGAACATGGAGGGAAGGCCGGCGCGGGACAGAACTTCTGTGTTGGGCACTTTGTCCTGCCAGGATATGTCCAGGATGTGGCGAATGCAGCGCAAGTGGAAGGAGTTCAGTCTCTTTTCCTGCCGGGCGTATGTTGTCCACGTCTCACTCCCATAGAGCAGTGTACTGATGATGCAGGCATTGTACACTGCCATCTTCGTCTTGACAGAGAGTTTGGGATTCTCCCACACTCGTGTGGTGAGGCGAGCGAGTGTGAAGGCTAATTTTCCAATCCTCTTGTCAATCTCTGTATCAAGGGAGAGGTTGTTGCTGATCGTGGACCCCAGGTACGTGAACTGATTCACGACCTCCAGCTCGTAGTTGTCAATGGTGATGGTTGGTGGTGCTTCTGTGCCTTGCGCCAAGACGTTAGTCTTCTTCAGGCTGATGATAAGCCAAAGTGCTTGCATGCCTGGGAGAAGTGGTCCATCAGGGTCTGAAGCTCCTGCTGTGTGTGGGTTGTGACTGCAGCGTCATCTGCGAACAGCATGTCTCTGATTAGAGCCTCGAGTACTTTGGTTGTGGCTTTCAGGCGAGCGAGGTTGAAAAGCCTGCCGTCAGATCTTGTGTGCAGGTAGATTCCCTCTGTTGCTGTGCTGGAGGCATGCCTCAGGAGCATAGCAAAGAAAATCCCAAAGAGGGTTGGCGCAAGTACACAGCCCTGTTTCACTCCACTGCATATGTTGAATGGCTTTGAGACGTTGCCGTCGTGCTGCACTATCCCCTGCATGTTGGTGTGAAACGATTCGATGAGGCTTTGCAACTTTGGTGGGCATCCTATCTTTGGCAGGATCTTGAAAAGGCCCTCTCTGCTGATCAGATCGAACGCTTTGGTGAGGTCGATGAAGGCGACGTACAGGGGCATGTTCTTTTCTCTGCATTTCTCCTGGAGTTGGCGGATGGAGAATATCATGTCTACCGTTGATCGCTCAGCTCGGAAGCCACGCTGAGACTCGGGGTAGACACGTTCGGCAAGCTTCTGTAGACGAACGAGAACAACTCGTGCATAGACTTTGCCAACAATGCTGAGGAGGGAGATGCCCCTGTAGTTGTTGCAGTCGCTTCTCTCCCCTTTGTTTTTGTAGAGGGTGATGATCTTGGCGTCCCTCACGTCCTGTGGTACGGCACCTTCCTTCCAGCACTGGCAGAGGACGTCATGCAATGGCAGCAGTAGGGCGGTCTTGCAGTGCTTGATCAGGTCGGGGGGTATGCCGTCGTTGCCGGGTGCCTTGCCACCTTTAACTTCCGAATATACTGAACTTCCGGAAGTTCCGAATATACTGAATGAATTTCTGAATATATGGAATGATGACAGCTTTCAACTTGTATACATCAAAACACAAAAACCGCATACAATATTCAGTCACAGCATTACACAGCATGCCTTCCTGTGTTGCGGAGAAGGTCCTCCTATCATTCCATCTTGTCTTAATTTAGCAAATAAATAAATAAAAAAGGCTCAGAACCAGTCTTTAAATGATATGTGCTCTTTTTTCTTTACCCACACATCACTACAGTCATGTAAATGGTGTGGTACTAATACGCAAAGTAATAAATATAAATGCATACAAACAAAAGCTGCCATTTACTTATGCCACTCAGTGTTGTATAACTGCCATGAGTTCTGTTTCTGTGTATATCATCTGTTAGTGCTGGGCAGTATGTCCAAAAATTTATATCATGGTATTTTTTGATATTGACATTTTTTTGACATTGTCATTTGACAGATTCACAGTACATTACATATTTTTATTACATATTTATTACATTATATATTTTTCTTCTTTTTCTTTCGGCTGCTCCCTTTAGGGATCGCCACAGTGTATCATCTGTCTCCATCTCACCCTATCCTTTGCATCTTCCTCTGTAACACCAACCCTCTCCACGTCCTCCTTCACTACACTCATGAATCTTCTCTGTGGTCTTCCTCTTTTCCTCCTGCCTGGCAGCTCCATCTTCAACAGCCTTTGTCCATTATATCCACTATCCCTCCTCTGCACATGTCTAAACCATCTCAGCCTTGTCTCTCTTACATTGTCTCCAAACCGCTCGACGGGAGTGTCACTGGAGGTGGTAGATTGGACCCAATTGCAGTATTTAAAGTTGGCAGTGATGATTTATTAAGAGCTGGCCAGATGGAAGCAGCTCAAAAACCACAAGAACAGGCAGACAGCTCAGAAGCTGTAACAAAAACCTTATACAGAATCAGGCAGGATCAGACAGGAAGAACAGGAGTGTGTTGTTCACGCTGTATGACTAACAACACACATGAGGAAACACAAATTGGGGCTTGACATAAATGGACACAGGAGTAATTAAACATAATACCAAACAGGTGAGCACAATCACTGGCAAACGGAGATGGCAGGAATTAATCACAGACACAGGACGGGCAGGGCTACACAGACAATCAGACACAGAGGATACACAACAGTCAGAGGGGAGACAAGACTGCAGCACATAATAATAATAATAATAATCATCATAGCAGTCTGTCGTGGGCGACAATGACAGTTTCATTTAGGTCTGATCAGATTCCTCCACGCAGCTCTGTCAGCCTTCTGCTGCCAGGAACTCCTGTCTATATCCAGCTTCTTCAAGTTTCTTTTTACAGTGTCTTTAAATCTGAGCCTTGGTCTACCCTGATTGCATTTGCCCTTGCATAACTGTGAGTAGAGTAACTGCCGAGGGAGTCGCTGGTGGTCCATCCTCTCAACATGTCCAAGCCATCTCAGGTTTGTCTCTATTAGCATGTCCTCCATTGATGGTAGACCAGCTTGTTTCAACACTTCTATGTTGGTTATCTTGTCTTTCCATGAGATGTTCATTATGGCTCGAAGGTGTCTCAACATGTACACGTGGAGTTTCTTTACCTGCACTCTGTAGACAGTCCAAGTTTCAGCACTGTACAATAAAGTAGCCAGTACTGTTGCTCTGTACGCTTTGCATTTCACACGGATAGACACATGTCGGTTGTTCCACAGTCTCTCCCTCAAGTTTCCAAACACAGCGCTTGCTCTTCCCATTCTGAGAGATTGTTCATCCTCCAGCCTAGTGTAACCCTTGCCTTATGTTAATTAGGTAAGGGACATAATTAAGTGTAGACCAGTTGCTAGGTTCGTAAGGGTTGTCGTCGGCCTCCGTCGGTCTATGATGACCATGGAAGAGAATCCCAAACGTCCACTCCGCTGGAACAGCACCGCCTGTGGCTGAACAGGCCGATGCGCACCGGTGTTCTACCTTCCAGCGTTGGGCGTTGGTAGGATTCAAGCCTGGGCAGGAAGATATGGAGGACAAGATGCTACCCATGCAGCATGTCCCCCCTCTCCACGTCACTGATGAATCCAAAGGAACAGCAGGGCTGCTATAGTTTGGCACCAGCGCCGTCGCAGGAGCTGCCAGAACAATGTTGAGCACAACAGAGAACTGCCTTAGGGGCTCCGACTCCGGATATTTCCTCAGGGTTGACTCCCGAAGCCTTTCCCGTGACCGGGTGTGCCGCAAGGCAGCGGAGGTTTGAAATCAGGGTTTACCTTCCCCTAGATGGGCTACCTTCCCAGGTTGACGAGCCACCATCTACCCGAAGCATCTGGTTTTAAGGCGCCAGAGATCCGCCCTCGCCCCTTCTCCTATTAGTAAAAGCAGTTCCGCCGGGCTTAGAGACTAAACCACACGGGCAGGCTAGGAGTTGGACTTAGTTGTCAGAGGCTTTTCGAGACGCACGCCGTAAGGAGCGTTTTATGAGCACTGGGAGCTTAACCCCAGTGCCGCTCCTGGCTATGACAACCTTGGAACCTTGGAACTCGTAAGGGTTACAAAAGGGAATTAGAGTGAGTGTGGAATGAAATAGCTGGAGGCAAGAAATGAGCAATTCATGTCTGTATTAATAAATATAGAAGGAGCAAAATATACAAACAATGTACAAGTATACAAATATAACAACGGCCGGCATGGAATAAAACCCCAAAAGTGTCCTACTGAGCTCAGTGTTTGTTTGTCCTTTCGGGTTAGTCATTTGACCAGTCAAGATATCTTGTATCTACAGACTCAGGTTTCCTTTCCTCTTTTAAAGCGGCTCCTTGGGTTGTTACCACTTCAACGTTGGGCACTGGAGAGAGGAAGGATGCTCTTCAATCGAGAACTTGGTTAGATCTCAGATCAATCTCGGTTCAGTCTCGGATCAGGCTCGCCATCTCCATTTGGAGAGAATCCAGGATCCAGAAGGTTTTTGGTCGGCAACCAAAAAAAGCTAGCCTGCACAACAATAATGGTATTATTGTTTACAGCTAGAGTAATTCGTCTTCCAATCCTTTCTTATATAAAACCATAGCTTAGTGTTTAAATTCTTCTCTCATATTACTATTATCACAATCCAGCAATATAGTAATATCTTACATCTCACATCTTGCATCTTACATGCATGTGTTCTTTTTCTTTTCTCACAATCTCTCTGGTAGCACATGAAATACCCTTTTTCCATGTAACCAGTTAAATGAAATCCTCTTCCTATCTCTACATCATTTAACCATGAAATTATGATTAATCCTCTCTAACCTTGTCTCTGTAGATCATGAAATGAAATACAATTAATTTATCACATAACCAGGGAATATACTGTCCCATCACATCCAATATTCCCTTTTAAAACCAGTAAACCCTGTCTGAGCTACTGGGTTTAGCATAACCTATGCTTTTACCTAGAGGGCTACCACCATGTGCTTTTAGCATCAAACTACACATACATTCGACAGAAATGGTGCATTAGAGCTAAAAGTACTTCAGCATACTGTTGGGAACTGAAATCACATTTAGGGAAACCATACAGACACAAAGACAGCCTTTTCCATTGCTTTTAAACAGAAAAAAATCCACTCACGACTAGCATTAGCATAGCGCTAACATTAGCATAACATTAGCATGTATCTGACTCACCAAGATGAGGTATCAGTGTGAATACAGCAAAGGACACAGCCACAAAGCCCCTCACGCTCGTGCTCCCGTCAACTTAGGATAATAAAGGTTGCAAATTAGCATTTGGAGAGTGTTTAGATCCATTAATAGCATCTTTCTGAATGAAACTCACCAAGAAGAGGTATCTGTGTGAATCGCTTCACAACCTCCCTCGTCCGCGCTCGTGTCGTTAAAGGCTGAATTCCGAGTGCGCGCTGGCTGCCTCTACTCGGAAGGCGGGGCTAATATCGCTCTTAACGAATGGAGAGACCCAGACCACCCAACGTGACCATGAACCGGAAATTCAAAAGTTGGATGATGAGGATCGCACTTCCTCTTCTCCAAGATAGTCGGTTTTCAAAATAAAATCACACACTTTCATTAATACAAATGAAATCTGAGAAAAAGGGTCATTTTCTCAGCTGGGTTATACTAGCATTCTCTGAAACAGTACTCCCTAGATACTTGAAAGTCTTGCACTTGACTAGTGGCTCTGTACCAGTGCTGATCTCTTCTGGTAGTGATGTTGATAACTGGAACTTTGGTGATTGATAAAGGCACTCTGTCTTCTTGATGTTGATTTTGAGGCTGAATTGGCTAGCTGCTCTTGCAAATTTCTCCACTAAAGATTGCATATCTTCCACACTGTGTGCAACTAGAGCACTGTCGTCGGCAAAAAGCATTTCTCTTACTACCTTTATTGATGTCTTACTCTTGGCTTTAAACTGTGCCACACTGAACAAGTCTGCTTCTTTCCTTGTTTGAATGTATACTCCTTCTGAAGTGTCTTTGAAGGTCACCTCAAGCATGGCTGCCAAATATAGCGAGAAGAGTGTAGGCACCAGCACACACCCTTGTTTCACCCCGTTGCTTACTGAAAAGTCTTTAGATACTGAACCACTCATTGCCATGTTTGCTTGCATACCTGTATGGAGTGCCTCGATCAGGCTGACAAACTTCTCTGTACAGCCATATTTCTTGAGTACCTGCCAAAGTCCTTGTCGCAAAACAGTATTGAAGGCTTTACTGAAGTCTAGGAAGACTACATAAAGTGGCATGTTCTGTTCGATACACTTTTCTTGAACCTGTTTCAAGCAGAAAATCATGTCCATTGTGCTTCTTCCACTTCTAAAGCCGCACTTGGTTTCCGGTAGTGCATTCTGCGAGATGTGTTCATTGAGTCTGTTCAGTAGTACACATGAGAGAATCTTACCAACAGTGGCTAGCAGTGATATACCTCGGTAATTTCCACAATCTTTCCTGTCACCTTTCTTGAACAAAGGCACAATACTTGCATCCTTTCAGTCTTGAGGTACTTTCTGGGCATCCCATATCTCTTGGATGAGCTTGTGCAGGCAGTCAGTCAGCTGAACACCACCAAATTTCCACACTTCTGCTGGAATTTCATCCCTTCCTGGAGCTTTACCATCCTGTGTTGTCCTGATAGCTGCCATTAGTTCATCAAGATTTGGTGGTTCATCCAGACTTGATACAGCTGGTTGCTGCACTAGAGCTTCTTTAGCCTCTTCAGTGAGATCTCCAGGGTTGTTTAGTAGTTGGTCAAAGTGGCCTGCAGATCTGTTCAGGATCTTGTCTTTCTCCTGCAAAACAATTTCACCATCCATAGCCTTTAGTTGGATCAGTCCTCTTGGTTTAGGGCCGTAGATTCTCTTAAACCTGTGAAAAATATTTTCATGTCCTTCCTGTCTGCTGCAGTTTGAAGTTCCTCCACTTTTTCATCCCACCAGTTGGACTTCATCTCTCTGGTGTACTTCTGTACCTCACTCTGAGCCTTTGAGTATTTCTTCTTCTTCAACCTTGTGTTACACTGTAGATTTTCCTGCCTAGCTGTATTCCTTGCTTCTAGTAGTTTCATCAGATGTTCATCATGCTCATCAAACCAATCTTGATGTTTCCTCTCAGGGTGGCCTAATACATCACTCGCAGTCTGATACACCGCATCCTTCAGTGTTGCCCATTTCTCTTCTATGTCATTTTCTGAGTTGTTGCTGTCCCAGTCTTTCAAGTTTTCATCCATTTCCTGTGTAAGTTCTTCCTGCTTCTTTTGGCCTTTCAGTGCACTAGTGTTTAGCTTCCGTGGTGGCTTCACACCTGTCCTGCAGTGCTGCTTTCGTCTGTAAATCCTCAATCTAGATCTCAGCATAACATGAGCAGTACTACAGTCTGCACCTCTCATTGTTCTGGTGTCCAATACATCCCTTATGTCTCTCTGTCTTATTATGATGTAGTCTAACAAGTGCCAGTGCTTGGATCTTGGGTGCATCCATGTCTTCTTGTGTGTGTCCTTGTGCTTAACAATAATAATAATGTACACCGGAGTGGTGGCTCGGTTGGTAGAGCATCCGCCCCACACCCGGGAGGCCGGGGTTCAAACCCCGGCCGGGTCATGCCAAAGACCATATAAAAGCGGAACTTCCTGCTGTCCAACTTGGTGCTCAGCAATAATGGAACGGAGAAGGGAAATTTGTGGCAGTGCCTGGCATGGCAGCAAACCCTCTGATTCTATATATATGTGTGATGAACATTGTAGATAAGAGAAACATAATTTCATTCTACTGTACATGATTGGCTGTATGGATTTGAATGACAATAAAGATGACTTATCCTTATCCTTATAATCATCATAAACTAAGAAGCCGACCCAAGGAGAAATAAATATACCAAACAGAATAATGATAATGGCAAACAAGGATAAGGATAATAACCAGAGTGAAACACAGAAAATACCAAAATGAAAACTTAAAGCGAGAGCGAGGGCTGAGGTCCATGCCCTGAAGACAAGATAACACCATAAATAAGGATGAGGGATGAGACCCGGCCCCCACCCTGACAGTGAGCTGTCCCTCTGATATACTCACTTCTAATCTTGTCCCTCCTAGACACTCCCAATGAAAATCTTAGTTTCTTCAACTTTGCCACCTCCAGCTCCACCTCCTGTCTTTTTGTCAGTGCCACCATCTCCAAATCATACATCATAGCAAGTCTCACTACCATCTTGTAAATCTTCCCTTTCACTCTTGCTGCTACCCTTCTGTCACAAATCACCCCTGACACTCATCTCCACTCACTCCAACCTGCCTGCACTCACTTCTTCACCTCTCTTGTGCATTTTCCATTGCATTGGATGGTTGACCCCAGGTATTTAAGCTCATCTGCTTCACTACCACTACTCCTTCCATCTTCACCATTGCACCTGCCTCCCTCTCATTCAAAAGCTGTGTGTGTGTGTGTTTAAAGCTGCAGTCACCCACGAGAACTCTTCTGTAAACATACAGGATATGCTGAGTATGTGACTGGGTACATCAGCACATGTGTTGATACCATCGTACCCACCAAACAAGTCAGGAAGTTCCCCAACCAGAAGCCCTGATTCAACAGTCAGGTACGTCAGATGCTGCATACTCTCTTGCATTTAAATCAGGCAATGAGGTCGAGTACAAAGCTGCAAAGTATGGACTGAGGAAGGCTATAACAACAGCGAAGAGGCAGTACAGAGAAAAGCTGGACAGCCTCTACTCCACTCCTGACCCGGGGCGTATGTGGCAAGGCCTGCAGCACATCATGGACTACAAGAGGACCAACAGCAACACCACTAGCTCCACAGATAGCCTGCTGGATGGTCTCAACATCTTTTACACCCGCTTTGAGACCTCCAGCTACAGTGCAGAGCGGAGACACACACACGCACCCTCCCCCTCCACTAAAAGTCTCATCAGCCCAGGTAAACAAAGCACTGAGGAATATCAACCCCTGCAAGGCAGCAGGACCAGATAACATCCCTGGGTGGGCTCTCAGCTCATGTGCTGCCAAGCTGACTGATGTTCTCACATCCATCTTCAACTTCTCCCTCAAACAGAACATGGTCCCCTCCTGCTTCAAAACCACAATCATTGTTCCCCTCCACAAAAAGAGCCCGCCAACCTATCTGAATGATTACAGGCCGGTAGCACTCACTCCAATCATCAAGAAGTGTTTCGAGAGAGTTGTGCTGCCCCTCATTCAGGACAGCAGACCGGATACCCTGGACCTCCCGCAGTAAGCCTACTGGCCCAACAGGTCTACCTCAGATGCCATTGCTGCAGCACTCCATTATTCTCTCTCCCACCTGGAAGATAAAGACTGCTACATCAGGATGCTCTTTGTTGACTACAGCTCCACTTTCAACACGGTCATCCCCCACAAACTCACCGACAAACTGTCTTCACTTGGCCTGCACCCCACCCTCTATGACTGGCTACTGGACTTTCTGACTGGCAGGCTTCAGTCTGTCAGGATGGGTAACAGGACCTCAGCCAGATTCATCATGAACACAGGTGTCCCGCAGGGCTGCGTTCTCAGCACCATCCTCTACACCCTCTTCACCCATGACTGTGTTTCCTCCCATAAGGACAATATCATCTTAAAGTTTGCGGATGACACAGCAGTGATAGGACGCATCACTGGTGGTGATGAAGCATCCTACAGGAGGGAGGTGGCTAGCCTGGTGTCATGGTGTGAGTCCCTCAACATGGACAAGACAATGGAGATGATAGTGGACATGAGGAAGGGGAGGAGGAGACCACATTGGCCGCTGTTCATCTGGGAGCGTGAGGTGGAGAAGGTGAGCAGCTTTAAATCAGTATCTAAACTCAGTGTAAATCGTGTAGAGATTGAAAGGGTATTCATCTTCTTCTGCTTAATCCTTTTCGGGTCATGGGGCGGGGGGGGTGGCTGGAGCCTATCCCAGCGTCTTTGGGCGAGAGGCAGGGTACACCCTGGACAGATCACCAGTCCATCGCAGGGCCAACACAGACAGACAGACAACCATTCACTCTCACAGTCATACCTAAGGACAATTTAGAATCCCCAGTTTGATGCCAATTAACCTAACTTGCATGTTTTTGGCATGTGGAAGGAAACCGGAGAAATCCCGGAGTAAACCCACGCAGACACGGGGAGAGCATGCAAACTCCACACAGATCACTGCTGGTCAGGGGCTGGGATCGAACCCAGGATCCCCCGGCCAAGGGTGAGTTGAATGAAAGGGTATCCGAAATTAAATTCCTTGGAGTAATAATTGATAATAAACTGTGTTGGAAGTCACATATTAATTATATTAAAGGTAAAATATCCAAATCAATTGCAATACTACACAGAGTGAAATATTTGCTGAATCAACCCACACTATATACTTTGTATCATTCATTAATACTCCCATACATGACATATTGTACTGAAGTATGGGGAAATACATATAAAACAAACATATATCCAGTCTTTATGCTTCAGAAGAGAGCTATTAGAATAATAAACAAAGCTGCTTACAGGGAATCAACAAACCCACGTTTTCTTAAATTAAAAGCTTTCAAGTTGAAAGATCTGGCTGATTTTAAAACTGCAGTAATAATGTTTTAAGCGACGTCGTTGCCTGGATTGATGGAGTCCTGGACTGCGGTAGGCTTGAGCTCAGGCAAGTGCTCTTCTTTGTTTTCACTGTCTCTGTTTTGGAGAGATCTTGCCTGGCTCTTGGTGGGGAGAGCCAAGTGCAGCCATCAGCTGCACCTGAGCTCACCTCGTCGTGCTCCACTGCCGCCAGTGACCCTGACCCTGTGTCTCTATCCCCTTTGTCTGAGCCTTTCCCCAGAGCCACTGAGATTCATCCAACTTTACCTGAGGTCTCCGTGGGTTTGGTCTCACCACCTGAGGTCTTCATGGGTCCAGCTCCTCCTGCTGAGGTCGTCACGGGTGCACCATTCCAGCCCGGGGCCTCCATGGGTGTTGCTCCCCCTCTGGTTGAGGTCTTCACAGGTGCTCTGTCCCAGCCCAGGACCTCTGTGGGTGCTGCTCCCCCTCCGGTAGAAGTCTTCACGGGTGCTCCGTACCAGCCTGGGGCCTCCGAGGGTGCTGCTTCCCTGTCAGCTGAGGTCGTCGCGGGTGCTCCGTCCCAGCCTGGGACCTCCGTGGGTGTTGCTCCTCCTCTGGTAGAAGTCTTCACGGGTGCTCCGTTCCAGCCGGGAGCCTCCGAGAGTGCTGCTTCCTCGTCAGCTGAGGTTGTCCCGGGTGCTCCGTCGTAGCCCTGGACCTCCGTGGGTGCAGCTCCTCTTCAGTCCGGATCTCTGTGAGTGTGAAGTCCTAGTTGGGGACCGTCATGGGTGCTGTGCCCCAGCCTGAAACCAACGTGGGTGCTGCGTTCCAGTGTGGGTCCGCCGTGGGCATTACACTCCAGCCCAGGGGCCACCATGGGTGCAGCTCTGGCCCAGTCTGGATCCTCCATGGGTGCAGCTATGGCCCAGTCCAGGCCCACTGTGGGTGTAGCTGCGCTCTCGTCTGGAGCCACCATAAGTGCTGATATGCTCCAGCCCAGAGCCCCCATGGATGCAGCTTTTCTCCAGCCCAGAGCCACCACGGGTGCAGCTTTGCTCCAGGCTGGAGCCACCATGGGTGCTACCTTTCTCCCTCCTGGATCCCCTGCGGGTGCTGCCATGTCCCAGTCCGGGACCACCAAGAGTGCTGCAGGGCAGTCAGGGGGTGTCATGGTCACCTCTCCTCTGCCAGATGCTATCGTGGTCCTCTCTCCTCTGCCAGACACCATCATGCTTCACTCTCCTCTGCCCGAGGCCGTCGTGGTCCCCTTTCCTCTGCCCAAGGCCATCGTGGTTCCCTCTCCTCTGCCCGAGGCCGTTGTGGGCTCCCCTATTCCTCCATCCTCCTCGTTGCTGGTTATCCCTGTTGGGCAGCCACCTTCTGGACCACCTTTTCTGTTTAGGTGGTTGAAGAACTCTGGCAGACCACCTGATAGTTGCACTTCCGGATTTTTGCTCTGATGTGGGCGGTGCTCCTGTCAGCTGTCAGACCCGTCTTCTCCCTTCTCATTGCTCCCAGCTCACCCCAATCTGTAATCATTGTTTCCTCCAGCCCGCTCATGTGTTCCACACCCGCTATCAATTGTGTTCATTTGATTCTGGTTCTATTTAAGGACTGTGGAGTGTGTGAAATCAGAGGCGGAATCATTTCAGACAATTTATTACACACTCCATCTTTCAAGCACAGAACAGACTCCACTCTCAAGCAGAAACTCCTCTCAAGTTTCATGGCATTTACATCACACACAACATGACATTTGCATCACACTGCATTCATCCTTGACTCCTTCCTGCTATCTCACCAGGAATCCCCTGCACTTTGTTCTCCCAAGCTTATCCACTGTCTCCTGTCTGAGATGCTAGAGAATCTGGCTCTCCCAAGGTGCTAAACATCGCTACACATCAACCGCCCCCCCCAGCATCTTAGATAGGACAATAGAATAACAGTCCACATGCTGTGATAGAACAATTGAACATCAGTCCACATGCTGTTTGGGCTTCCATCTCCTCCCGTATCTGCTGTAACTGGGTGCTGCTGGGAGTGTGTCTGACTGCGGATGAGCTGTTGCTGGGGGGGGGGGCACTTCGGTCTGTCCGTGTGGCTGCTCTGGTGAATCGTTTCCCTGGGGAGCTCTCCGTGGGGGTCTTCCACGCCGAGGGGCCTTAGCCAACAGCACTTGCTCGTCCGCCACAACGAAAGCGGGTTTGAGTCTGTCTATGCCAATTTTTTCCCTCCTACCCACCAAGTCTAGCAAAAAATGCTTATCCCTTGTTTCCAGCACTCTGAACGGTCCATCATAGGGTGGGCGCAATGGAGGGCGGTGGGCGTCGCGTCTGACGAACACGAACTCCACGCTCTTCAAAGTTTTAGGCACGAAAACACGCGGAAAACTGTGGTGGGCAGGGCCCGGCAGCATGCCTGTGTTTGCGCTACGCTGCAAAAGCTGAGACGGGCAGCTGCCCGGCGCAGGATTATCTGGTAGAAATTCCCCGGCTGCGCAAAAATGAGCTCTGCCGGGGAAGCTTCCAGATCCTCTTTCGGCGTGGAGCGCAACCCCAATAAAGCCCATGGCAGCCTGTCCACCCAATTTGCATCCGTCAATGAAGCCCTGAGTGCTGCTTTCAGTGATCTATGAAAACGCTCGCATAACCCATTGGCCTGTGGGTTGTACGCGGTTGTGCGGTGAATTGTAACCCCCAGGCTGCGGGCCATCGCAGACCAGAGTTCGGAAACAAATTGCGGGCCCCTGTCGGATGTAATGTCTGACGGGACTCCAAAACGCGCCACCCGTGCTGTTAAAAAAGCACGCGCTACATCCGCGGATACGGTTGCCGACTCAAACACGCGGCGGCGCCACACGGCCGGGACAACCGGAAGCGGGCGACCTGTGGAGACATCACAGATTAGGGGGGGGCCGCCATCCTGCAGCACCCTGCTCTCCAGCCTTAACCCTGTTGGTCCAGACTGGAGCGCGCGCACGTCTGCATTGCTAATCTGCTCCGCGGCCATGGCTGCGTAATCTATCCCCACGCAGACCGGTACCACTACGGCACGTGAGAGGCAGTCCGCCACTACATTCAGTTTGCCAGACACATGCTGAATATCGGTAGTAAACTCTGAGATCGCAGCCAGCTGTCTCTGCTGCCGGCCCGGCCACGGTTCTGAAACCTTGGCCATCGTGAATGTTAGCGGCTTGTGGTCTACGAACGCGGTGAAGCTGCGCCCTTCCAGCCAGAATTGCAAGTGGCGTATGGCCAGGTGGAGGGCCAGCAACTCTCTGTCGAACGCGCTGTATTTACGTTCGCTGTCGCGCAAAGTTCTGCTGAAAAAAGCAAGCGGCTGCCAAGAACCGGCAACGCGCTGCTCCACGACAGCCCCTATGGCCACGTCTGAAGCGTTGGTGGTGAGCGCTATGCGGGCCGTTGGGTCTGGATGCGCCAGCAGTGCGGCATTTGCCAGGGCTGCTTTAACTTCCGAGAACGCCCGCTCTCGCTCCAGGGTCCATTCGACCCTATCCGTGGGTTTCTGTTTCTTGAGCGCGGTGTACAATGGTTGCATGAGCTGCGCTGCGCGGGGAAGGAAACGGTTATAAAGGTTCACCATTCCCAAAAATTCCTGCAGCGCCCTGACCGTCTGAGGGCGGGGAAAATCCGCCACGGCGCGCACTTTGTCAGGCAGCGGGATCGCTCTTTCGGGAGAGACGCGGTGCCCCAAAAAATCAATCTCCCTCACGCCGAACTGGCATTTCGCCGGGTTGATTATTAACCCGTGCTCCTCCAACCTCCGGAAAACCGTCGTGGGGTGGGTTTCGTGTTCGTCTTCGGACGCACTGGCTACCAGGATATCGTCCAGGTAGGCGAACACAAACGGGAGATCGCGCAGCACTGCATCCATCATGCACTGGAACGTCTGTGCCGCTCCTTTTAACCCGAATGGCATGCACAGGAACTCGAATAGACCGAACGGAGTTATTACCGCTGTTTTGGGTACGTCCTCAGCGCGCACTGGGACTTGGTGGTAACCGCGGACCAGGTCTATTTTGGAAAAAATGCGTGCTCCGGCGAGGTGAACGGAAAAATCCTGTATGTGGGGAATTGGGTAGCGGTCGTGCGCTGTGGCGTTGTTCAACCTGCGGAAATCCCCGCACGGTCGCCACGATCCCTCAGCCTTAGGGACCATGTGTAGCGGGGAAGCCCATGGGCTGTTTGAGCGCCTGATGATGCCCAACCTTTCTAGGTTGGCGAACTCCTCACGCGCTATGGCCAGTTTAGCTGCGTCCAAGCGCCGAGGTCTTGCAAAAACGGGTGGCCCGGTGGTGGTGATAAAGTGCTCCACCCCGTGTTTAGCGATGGCCGTGGAAAACGTCAGGACCGTGAGTGCTGGGAACTGAGTGAGCAGTGTGTGGAACTTACCACCTGTAGCTGTGACGTTGGCTTGTGCTGTTGGCTGGGTCACTCAAGCTATACAGGGGAGAGAGTCAAAGGACAGTGCATTAACTAGGCGCCTGTTAGCAACATCAACCAGTAAACCATGTGCACACAGAAAATCAGCCCCAGTATGTGGTAATTCAGTGCTGCTACGACAAAAGTCCACTCATATGTACGGCCGTGTAGAGATAAGAGCAGAGTCTTCTCACCAAAGGTCTTAATATCCGAGCCGTTTGCTGCCAACATCCCAGGGCCGCTAGATCCTGCCAGCCGGTCAGCGTAGGTCGGCCGGATGAAGCTCTTCTGGGCTCCGGTGTCCACGAGGAAACGCTTCCCCGAGCGTGCATCTGTTAAGTAGAGCAGCTTGTTCTCTTCACCGAGGGTCGAAGCTGCTACCGACCCCCGGCCTTGGCGTTTTCCCGAGCGCTTGAATTGGCACGGTGGCGCACATCTGCGTGCCTTCTCTCCGAAGTGGCGGTGGTAGAAACAGAGCGTGTCTCTCTGGCGCTCCTTGGGCCCCGTTGCCGCTACCGTCGGTGGCTCCTCGCCTCCTCTGGTCGTCTCGCTGGGCTCCGCCGCTGCCACGTTGACTGTGATCGCCCTGGTGGTGATGATGATCCGGTCTGCCTCCTGCGCTATCGCACGGTAGTCGCACGCGGCCAGCCACGGCGAATTGGCCAGAACCGCTCTCGCCGCTGTTGGAAGGTTCCGGAGGAAGAGGTGGGCAAACAGAAAGTGCCCGTCGTCCTTGCCGATTAACGCCAGCATCTTCTCCATCAGGTCGACGGCTGAACCATCTCCTAACTCGGTCCGCGTCAGGAGCCTCTCCGCTCTCTCACATTCCGAGAGTGTGTAGCGCTGGATGAGCGCAGCCTTGAGCGCTTCATATTTGCTGCTGGCTGGTGGCTGATCAAGCAGGCTCGCTACCTGCTGAGCTGTGCGGGCGTCGAGCGCTGCGACCACATGGTAGAATCTGGTATCATCTACCGTTACTCCCCGGAGGGCGAACTGGCCTCGGTGAGGTGGAACCAAGGGCGCGGGTTGTGCTGACAGAAATCCGGTAGCTTAACTGAAACCGCACATGCGTGGCTGGGGGTTGCAGTCCTGGCTGTCTGTGGGATGGCTGCCGCCTCGCTGTAGCTTCCTGACCGGGCCGGCTCCGGGGATCTTGCCTCGTGTTCCATAATACGTCTTGGGTCACCAGTGTGGAGTGTGTGAAATCTGAGGCGGAATCATTTCAGACGATTTATTACACACTCCATCTTTCAAGCACAGAACAGACTGCACTCTCAAGCAGAAACCCCTCTCTTAAGTTTTATGGCATTTACATCACACACAACATGACATTTGCATCACACTGCATTCATCCTTGACTCCTTCCTGCTATTTCACCAGGAATCCCCTGCTCTTTGTTCTCCCAAGCTTATCCATTGTCTCCTGTCTGAGATGCTAGACAATCTGTCTCTCCCAAGGTGCTACACATCGCTACAGGATGGTCAATTCTCTCCCTTATTGCTGGAGTCATAAAGAGTCATACTGCGTCAGAGCCCTGTCCCCATTTTGACGTCCTTCGTGCATCCTGTCTTCTCCTTGTCGTTGTGTTCATAAGTTTACTTTGTGCACAGTGTGGATTTTTTCTGTTTGTGCACTGTTTGAACTTTTGTATTTTGTTAATAAATATCACAAACTATAGTTCAGTGTCTGGGTCACTCCTCTCTGCCCCAAGGGCCAATTCATGACAATTAAGGTCTATTATTACCTTATTAGTAGGTGTGTATCTATTACCTTGGCATTCGTTCAGAGAGCAGAGTAAGAATTTCATTGGTGAGGAAATGCTGCATTTCTTACCTATGCACTTGATAATAAAGCCTTTGAATCTTGAATTCACACACATGTATTGAGTCTTGCTTCTACTGACTTTCATTCCTCTTCTCTCCAGAACATACCTCCATCTTTCCAGGTTCTCTTCCACCTGTTCCCTACTCTCACTACAGATCACAATGTCGTCTGCAAACCTCATGGTCCACGGAGACTCCTGCCTGACCTCCTCTGTCAACAAGTCCATCACCATGGCAAAGAAGAAGGGGCTCAGAGCCGATGCCTGATGTAATCCCACCCCCACCTTGAATCCATCCGTCACTCCTACAGCGCACTTCACCACCGTCTCGCTGTCCTCATACATGTCCTGCACCACCCTCACATACTTCTCTGACTTTCTCATACAGCACCACACTTCCTCTCTTGGTACCCTATCATACGCTTTCACTAGATCCACAAAGACACAGTGTAACTCATTCTGACCTTCTCTATACTTCTCCACCATCATTCTTAGAGCAAACTTTGCATCTGTAGTACTCTTTCTTGGCATGAAACTGTACTGATGCTCACTGATTGTCACCTCTTCTCTTAACCTGGCTTAAACAACTCTTTCCCATATCTTCATAGTGTGGCTGATCAACTTCATGCCTCTGTAGTTACTACAGCTCTGAGCATCACCTTTGTCCTTGAAAACTGGTACCAAAACACTTTTTCTCTACTCCTTGGGCATCCTCTCACTCTCCAAGATTGTGTTAAACAATCAGAATCAGAATCAGATTTATTGCCATTGTTCATGTAGTACACAAACTAGGAATTTGTCTCGGTGCCATGCTGCAACATTAAAAACATGATGAGATAAAGAGATAAACTAAAAAACTAAAAGACTAAAAACATGCATAAGTGTAGAATAATAAGTAATAATAATAATAATAATAATAATAATAATAATGAGTAATACTAGTCAAGGCAGATTTAAATAAATTAGCAAGTAGCAGATAATATGGGGTACCACAGTGCAGTCGATAATGCAACAGAAAAACAGTGATGAACGACATGAGCTGCTGTATATAGTGCACGAGAGTCAATAAGTCACTTAATGTTCAGCAGTCTGATGGCAGAGGGGAAAAAGCTGTTCATGTGCCGGGAGGTTTTAGTCTGAATGGACCGAAGTCTTCTACCTGAGGGGAGGGGGGCAAACAGTACGTGACCAGGGTGTGAAGGATCGGCTATGATCCGGCCTGCACGCCTCCGGATCCTGGAGATGTACAGGTCCTGGAGAGATGGGAGCTTGCAGCCGATCACCTTCTCAGCAGTGCGCACGACGCGCTGCAGCCTTAGTCTGTCCCTGGCAGTGGCTCCTGCGTACCACACGGTTATGGAGGAGGTGAGGATGGACTCGATGATGGCCGTGTAGAACTGCACTAACATCTTGGTGGGTAGCTTGAGCTTCCTCAGCTGCCGCAGAAAGAACATCCTCTGCTGGGCCTTTGTGATGAGGGAGCTGATGGTTGGCTCCCATTTGAGGTCCCGGGTGATGGTGGTGCCCAAGAAGCGGAAGGAATCTGCAATGGTGATGGGAGAGCCTGTGATGGTGAGGGGGGGCAGGGGGGGTTGTGACTTTCCTGAAGTCCACAATCATCTCCGCTGTCTTCAGAGCGTTCAGCTGCAGGTTGTTGTGGCTGCACCAGGACACCAGCTGGGCCACCTCTTTCCTGTAGACGGACTCGTCGCCGTTGGAGATGAGCCCGATGAGGGTGGTGTCGTCCGCAAACTTGATCAGCTTGACAGACTGGTGGGAGGAGGTGCAGGAGTTGGTATAAAGGGAGAAGAGTAGGGGGGAAAGTACACAGCCCTGGGGTGATCCGATGCTGATGCTAACAGACTCCGAGACAGACTTCCCCAGCTGCACATGCTGCCTCCGGTCCGTCAGGAAGTCGGTGATCCACCTGCAGAGGGAGTCAGGCATGCCGAGCAGGGACAGCTTGTCCTGGAGCAGAGCGGGGTGGATGGTGTTGAATGCAGAGCTGAAATCCACAAACAGGATCCTGGCGTAGGTTCCCGGGGAGTCCAGGTGCTGCAGGATGGAGTGGAGGGCCAGGTTGACTGCGTCGTCCACAGACCTGTTGGCACGGTAGGCAAACTGCAGCGGGTCCAGGAGGGGAGTGGTGTTGGACTTGAGGTGAGACAGGACCAGGCGCTCAAAGGACTTCATGACTACAGAGGTGAGCGCTACAGGTCTGTAGTCGTTAAGTCCAGTAATCCGTGGCTTCTTGGGGACAGGGATGATGGTGGAGGATTTGAGGCAGGTCGGCACGTGGCATAACTTAAGGGAGGTGTTAAAAATGTCTGTGAAGACAGGAGCCAGCTCTTTCGCACAGTGTCTCAGGGTGGAGGGAGACACACCGTCCGGCTCGGGGGCCTTGCGCGGGTTCAGTCTGGAGAATTGTCTGTGCACATCCTGCTCACTGATGACAAGGGCAGGGGGGAGGAGGAGGAGGGGGGACCGCTTTTGATGAATTAGGGGCCGAGGAGGCAGTGGAGCTGGGTGGAGTGGGGGAGTTGGACACAGCTGACGAGGTGTCAAAACGGGCGTAATGTTGGGACAGTTTTTAACAAAGGGCTTTGTCATCCTGACCTTTAGAAGCCTGAGGCTGATAGTTGGTGATTTGCCTCAGTCCTCTCCACACAGAAGCCGAGTCATTAGCAGTGAACTGCTGCTGGAGTCTCTCAGAATACACAGATTTAGCTCTCCTCAGCTCTCTGTTAAACCGATATTTAACCTCCCTGTAGCAGTCTCTGTCTCCACTTTTCAACGCAGCTTCCTTCTCCTTTCTGATCTGTCTGAGCTTAGCAGTGAACCAGGGCTTATCATTAGAGTACCTCACCCTGGTGCGCGATGGGAGAATGCTCTCCTCACAAAAGTTGATATAGGAGTTCACAGTGTCTGTGTACTCATTAAGATCATGAGTGGCTCCTTTAAACATGTCCCAGTCAGTTATTTCCATGCATATGTTCAGTTTCTCTCCAGCTTCACTGGTCAATTTCTTCGTGGTGGTCACAACAGGTTTAGTGAGTTTCAGTCTCTGTCTGTATGTGGGAATGAGGTGGACCATCACGTGATCAGATAGTCTGAGCGCAGCGCGGGGAACAGCGCGATATGCGTCCTTCACTGTAGTGTAACAGTGATCCAGCGTGTTATTTCCTCTGGTTGGACATTTAATAAACTGTCTGTATCGGGGGAGCTCGTGACTCAGATTGCTCTGGTTAAAGTCGCCCACCACAATAACCAGGGAGTCTGGAAAATTCCGCTCCGCATGTAGGACGTGATCTGCGAGCGCGCGCTGGGCCTCGCGCGCGTCCGCGTCGGGAGGGGCGTACACAGCGATCAAAACAAATGATGCGAACTCCCGCGGGGAATAAAATGGCTTGCAGTTAACAGAGAGAAATTCTAGATCGGTAGAACAGTGTTGTGAAACCACCGTTACATCAGAGCACCAGCTGCTGTTAATGTAGAAGCAGACTCCTCCTCCAATAGACTTACCGGAGAGCTCTGTGACGCGATCAGCACGAAACAGCTGAAATCCCTCGAGGCTGATCGCGCTGTCCGGTATGTTCCTTTTAAGCCAGGTCTCAGAGAAACAGATGACAGACGAGGAAGCGAGGTCCTTAAATCGCATCAGCAGTCTTAATTCTTCTACCTTGTTCAAGAGAGAATTGGCATTGGATAGAAATATGCCAGGCAAGGCTGTTCGCGTGCCTCTCCTTCGCAGCCGAACGAGAATCCCCCCTCGCTTTCCTCTTTTTCGCCGTCTTACTCTTTGAGCCAAACAATGAATCAGATCGGCGGCAGGAGCTGAAAAAACTGGGAGAAGGTCCGTAGGAGTGAAAGTCCTGATATTTAATAGCTCTTCACGAGTATAGGAGCTGGCAGACACACAATCTACGAACAAAAACAAACAAATTAAACAAATTAAAGGGCAGCGTAGCACCATGTCGACCACTGTGGGCGCCATCTTGGAAACATCTTGGAAACAATCAGGTTAAAAAGTCCACTGCCATCTCTCCTAAACATCTCCATACCTCCACTGGTATGTCATCTGGACCAACCACCTTTCCATTCTTCATGCTCTTCAAAGCTGTCTTCACTTCTTCCTTGCTAATCCTCGGGACTTCTTTGTTCACCATCTTTCCTTTACCCATCCTCCTCTCTCATTTCTTTGCAGGTCAGCTCCCTGTATCTTTGGCTGATGTTGCTGCTTTTTCTTCTTGATTATGACTTTTTTTTTTCCACTCTGCATATGCCTCCTCCAAAAGTGCTTGTAACTCTTCCTCAGAAAAATAATTCTCTCTTTTCCTCCGCTACTCATGGTTCCCGTGTTCAACACATGCTGTCTTAGCAGGTTTGCCGTGAACTCGCATGTCTCAAGGTCAATCAACTCTGAGTTGATCAGTCATAACCGGAGTTCAGAAACTCATAGTAAGTTCAGGCAGGTTCACTTAACCCTGAGCTCAGGGTTTATTTCAGGCTATGTTAACCCTGTTTTCAGGAATACTCTCAGGTCTCTCTTGTTTTGCGATAGCGCTAATGTATTGCAGGTTTGTGTTTGCTGTCTCAAATGACTGGTTGTAAATAGCCTTCACATTCCCGATTAAGGGATGAAAAGAGCTGAATTAAGTCAAACATGCATCATCATGTTCAGTGAAATTTAATTTGGTATTCATTTATTTGGAAGAAAGTATTTGATGCCATCAAAAGAACTGATTTGGAGCTATACCAAATTATTTTTCATGGTCTGTTTAATTAGGACAAGAACAGAGGGAGGCAAAAGAGTGAAAAGGAGGCAGAATGGCATAGTGTCTGGCTGTCTGGTGTCCACACAGAGCATCGGCTTACCCACTGGTGGCTGTGGAGGATTCATTAGGCCCCAGATCCCTCCCCCTGCACGTGAGTGACAGGTCCTGGCAGCCCGCTCTCTAAAGCACCATGGATCATCCCACTCCTCTCGCGCCCATCTGGCTGCCTGAATCTAACAAGGGGTGCCCTCCAGTAAAGAGGAGGAGAGGGAGAAAAAAGTTAAAGACTGGAAGATCCCATCAGATTCTCCGTGGTCCATGGGCTCCAATTATTCAGAGCTTATCTTTTCAGCTTGGCTGATCTCCAAATGAATAAAGTGCAGGCCGTATTACTGCCGGCTGGGTGCATCCCAAAGGAGGCTGAAGGAGGATCAGGGATGTGGGTTATGGTGTCAATCTGGCCCTGACCCCCAGGGTTAGGGAGGTGACGTTATGTAGTCACAGAGCTAAGGCATCACCTTGTAGCGCCTCTATTTAGAACCTGTCTGATAAAATGGAAAAGGGCAATCACATTAGAAGAAGTTTCTTTCCATTTTAAACTGAAAAGAGAAAATCACTTATCACAAAGTGAGTGACGCTTGACTTTTAAATCAGCTCAAAGGTGATGGCTGGAAATCGTAGGAGTTAGAAGGGTTAAGCTGGGAGAGTCAGTGCTGCCATTTCTGTCAAGAACTACATTAAAGTCCGAATGAAGCAAAACTTGATGCAAACTTATTTAGTAAATAATAATAATAACATGTACCCAAAATGCTTTAAGACAAGCTATAGGAAGACATTAATATTTTTAATAAACAGGCAAAGAGATGGATGGATGGATGGATGGATGGATGGATGGATGGGCCTCTATATAATTGATGCATTTGTCTCAGTATTGAGAGAGACAGTTCATATTTATTTATTGCTATAAAGGAAAAAAAAAGCCTAGCCTCAAACTTTCCAGTAGCTGAGAAATGTGTCACCAGTATTTTTCAATTTCCCTTAGACTGTATACACAAAATGAAAGGGTTTCAGAGTTTGTTGAATGGTTCTGGGTTAAGTGACACCCCTGGGAGAGTCCCAGTCCAGACCTGGCACTGGGCAAGGGCCCAACAGGAGGTTGGTGGTCCCTCGCCGTTTTACAGCGACCCTTCCATCCCCGAGAATCTCCAGCTCTTAGATCTACCGACAAGTGTTGCTGATCCCTCTCTTTTCTTCTGCCTTCATGGAGGTGGTGGGAGATTCTCATGCCACCACACAATGCCTAAACAAGCGGGTATGTCTAATTCAATTAAGTCCACAAGACTGTGCCAAGTGGGCCCTGGTCCCGTGTGACAGGGATAATGAGCGGGCAAAGAAGAGGAGGAGGAGGCAGCTCAGTTTTGCAGTCCATGTGTTGAAGACGGGGCTTGCACTCATTCAGATGTTCAGACTTTATTCTTTTTTTCTTTTTTAATCGGCTCTTGGTTTTAATGTTTCCACACTGACCTGGCTAATTTAGTGTTGAATGGAATATTTTGCATTCCAGCACTGCTGTGCAATCATACTTAATGAGGGATGTGGAGAGAAAGAGAATTATAAGTAGGCTGACCTCTGAATTCCTAATTCAGCACTTAGAAACATCTCCAAATCTGGATCCTCGCTGTTTCACACAAAAGGTGTGTGGGAGAAGGAAACTTCAAAATCTGACTCAACAAGCACCTGGGTGGAGAAGCTGACTCTTTCTTTGTGATCCATGAAGCCCTTTTATCCATTCACAGCTACTGATACTGCAATATACTGATACAGTGTATTGAGCCATATGTTGCTCCATTGGTGTAAATGTTACATAATCGTGTGCTATAAGCTTAATCACATAGAACATTTCCAAATCCAGCAATTAAAAGAGTGTTCTCCCCGAATGTAACAGCATCAGGCTTTTCATAAAACCTACAAATACCAGAAAAATAAAACATTTTTGTGCTAAAAGCAGCAATGGCTCATGTATATTAGTACAAACTGACATCATGTATATTTTCTTTTATACAGAAAAGATATGGAGAATCAGGCAAACTTCAGTTCCACTCATGCAATAATGTTTTATTATAAAGTTCAGACTTTCTGGTTAAAATTTCTCCAAACATTTTAACAAGGAAGCCATCTGTTATTGCTGCAGAAGCTTTAATTTGACATGGCCTGTGCATTGCTTGCAATGCATAAAATTTAAATAGTGCATTTTAAAAACAATAATCATACGTATATTTGTCATTTGATAAACAGGCTTGTTGGTGTTTGCTCCGCATAACTGCTTTATTCTGGTCACTAAAACAGACAAAGAGCTTCAACAATGTTATTATAACCACAGTCATTTTCTCACAATAAACTTGTGCTTCTGACTTTGACCAACACAGCAAATCTCCCTTAACTACAATAAATCAACCATTTAAACTCAAATCAAGATCATCCCACGGCCATGTCACATCAGATTTGAAATGTTTGTAAAGTTATGGAAATCTGATAATGTTATGAGCTCTGAAGCAGGCAGAGAAGGGCCCAAGATGCAAGCAACTCCAGTTTGTGATAATTTATCAATAACTGAAAGCAAAGCACGACAAGGTGGCTGGAAATCAAACTAAACTAATAAACTAAACTGAACACAAGATTTCATCTAAGGAGCACAAACTAAGCATGGGAAATTATAAAAATATTTTCTTTTCTATCAGTGAAAAAGGTTGTTTTACCTTAACATGTTTCGCCCACTTCTTCCAGCCTTCATCAGAAGGGTCACGTGATGTTGTTGTGACAATCAGCTGTTTCATCACTGTTTTATGCAGGTTTACCAGACAGCAGAGGACAACGACACCCACTGCTGTCTGGTATCCTGTGGAGGACAGCATCTAGGATCCCTCGTCCCTGTTGACGGTTCATCCACACAGTTAATCTGGGGAAGGGGGGAAGGCCGCACAGCTACTGTAAGTAGTGAAAGCTCCAGTGGGGGGTCAGTCCTCTGGTAGCTCTGTGTATTAACTTTCCTTTCCCCATTCTGTTATGCTGAGCACCAAGCTAGAAGGCAGAAAGTACCATTTATATATGGTCTTTGGTATGACCCGGCCAGGATTTGAACCCATGACCTCCCGGTTGTGGGGCAGATGCTCTATCAGCTAGGCCACCACTCTGATTCATCCACACAGGAAGCAACAAATACCACTGTTGGATCAGGGAAGCCACTGAGATCAAAAAACGGACCCCAGGAACCATCAGCAGAGATGAGGGATCCTATACCCTGTCCCACACCTGGGATGCTGTCCTCCACAGGATTCCAGACAGCAGTGGGTGTCGTTGTCCTCTGCTGTCTGGTAAACCTGCATAAAACAGTGATGAAACGGCTGATTGTCACAACAACATCACATGACCCTTCTGATGAAGGCTGGAAGAAGTGGCCCAAACATGTTAAGGTAAAACAGCCTTTTTCACTGTCTGATAGAAAAGAAAATATTTTTATAATTATTTTAGAAGACTGTATGAACCCTTTTGGATTATAACCATGGGAAAGGAGGAACAGGAGGCACAGGGAATCAGTACCGCTCCACAACGTCCATACAAATGCAGGTAATGTTGCCACGAGGAGGGGAAAAACAGACTGGTGCTGTGTTCGAAATGCTCACTCCTTCCCCATATAGTGTACTACATAGTGAATCAGCCATCTTGTAGTGCTGTTCGAAATCTTAACTGAAAATTTCATTCACTATATAGTACACTCGAAATATCCCACAATGCATTTTGAAAAGTAGTGCACAACGGATGGTCTCTACATTAGCCAAAATATCCCATAATGCAATGCGCAGCCAACGGAGCAGTGAGAGGAGAGCTTCACATCACACCATAAACTATCTTAAGGTATTTATATTTATTAGTTCAGCAAAAATGTTTTGATTTAATACATATTTACTACAAATTACATGCAGGTATTCATTTTTTTTTTTTAACCACCATTAGTCTGTTAGGTTTAACTGTCTTACGTGATGACATCATTAACCGCGCCGTGAAAACAAGCCAGTAGTGTCCGAAAGCGGTTAATTTTATTATTATATTGAGTTTACTATATAGTCCACTATATCTAAATTCACTATATAGTGAGTAGAGGGAGTGAGTGAGTGAGTATTCCGAACACAGTCCAGGTTTATAGAGAAGAAAACGGCTCACAGGTGAGGACCCAGGTGTATGGAATGATGCTGATGAGGGAACTGGCCAAAAGGTAAATGGAAAATCATAAAAACAGAACTACAGGAAATAACTCTTAAGAATAAAACAAGAAATCAAGTTACGCAAGACTAAACAAAACCAAAACAGGGTGTGCTTTCAAAAATAACCCAAGATCAAGGAAACTAAACTAGACAAGAATAATACAAGAAATGCTCTCAGAATAAAACAAGAAAAATGGAGACTAATGTAAAAAAGGACAATAAAAAGAAATCTTCTCAGAATAAAACTAAAACAACAGACTAAAATAGAAAACAGCAACATAAGAAATACTCTCAATTTAAACCTGAAACTTGACAAGAATAATTCATAATAACAACAAGTCCGAAGTAACACAGTAACTCAATGACAGATGATCTGGTGTCACGTCATCAGACTTTTGAGTTAAAAACAATTATTCCTGGAGAACAAGACAATCTGTGGTGTGGCGGAATACTATAAAACTGAAAAGCATTTGTCAGTGCTGCTTTGAAGCACCCCTTTAAGGCCAGATGACATCCACTTATCCAGTGTCAGAGAGGCAAGCTGCTAAATAGCGTAGCAGTCATGGTTGACAAGGAGTCAGACATCCTTAAGAAATCTGGATTTTCTGCATTTTCAGCACTTTTGACTTCAGCTGGGAACTATCTCAGACCTGAGAGGCTTTTGGTTTCACTGAAGCCTCCGAGGACTCCTGCTGCTCTGCCGAGACCCTTGTCCCCCGACAGGCACAAAACAGCCCCTTAAACGTTTGACTTTCTCACAGAAACAGGTTGCTAAATGGTATTTCTGTAATGGACTCCTGCTAGGGTTCATATGCGTTGTATAGCCACGTTGCACAGAGTTGAGTCAACATGATTACCATGAGAATGCTCCCAAAGAAAGGCCCAAAAAGGGAGGTTTTTTTGAATAAAAATCTGAAACTATAGAATTCTTTGTTTTCCTTGGGAAAAAAGATGAAAATCAAAGACATCGATGGTCATTTTTTTCTATTGGAAAAGTGCTGCCGAATGAATGTCTTATTTACATGCCAAAGGAAAGGGCTGTGGTTTTTAAAGGATGGGAAAGCAGGGGCCTCTATTATGGCGGCGCTGGTCGCAGAGGCCGTGGCTACTCCGGCAGCCTCCCTGCCAGGGAGCGGTTAACAAGGCCTCGGCTGAATTAAAGAATGGCAATGAGTTTTTAATTGGTGACACATTATATTTATCAAGCTGACAGCGGAGTGACTGCGCCGTAGCCTTTCTTGCTTTGTCCTTGTGCACGCATTACTTCCCCCAAGGTGCCCCTGTATGATACCCCCTATCTGCTGGGGTCCCTCACGTGTGAAGAAAGAAGAAAAACATAATAATTGAGCATCAAGCTGAATGATAACACTGAATTATTCATTAGGGTCTCTTAAAGTGCTGGATAAATCAACAGCCCTCTCTTCTTTCTTTAACAAAAGCTTCTCTTTGTCCCTCTATCCAGTCATGCCACTTTAAGGCTTAGCATAAAGGCAAATCCCTTTCAGCCCCTTTCTGGTGGATCGTGACAGAAGTTCTGCTGCAGGGCTGGAAAAGTTATTAACAAGTGTTTAATATTTGGATGGGAGTGTTTGGTCACCTCTTCTATACATGGCATTTATGAGTGACCCTTATATACCAAACAGCTTGTGACTTAGCACTTCATAATAGGACTCTCTGATAGTCCATGAATATATTTGAGTATCAATAAGGCTCTATTATTTAGGTTTTATGATTAGGTCCATTCCTTTTAAGAGCACCCTTTAAAGTATAATGAATTACCAATGATGTTAACAGTTAAAATAGTTCATAACAATAGGATTTTGAGGATAGGTGCATCTAGGCATGTCTTCATATGCTAAAACAGTTTTATTAAGCAAATTGTACGTGTCGATGTCTCACACACATGAGATTAAGGAGATTTTTGGAGCATTTATTTGTTTAAAGTTTAAAATGATTTTAGAGTTTTAAGCGTTTTTGTCATGAGCCGAGTACTGGAGGTTTCCACCAGGCTCGGGCTCATGGCTTTTCCCTTATATGTACATATTTGTTGTATTTTGTGCTTTTTGGGTTTCTGTAATTCTTGTACTGTTTGCTATTTTCCTGTTTATGTTTTAGTTTTGTTACACTCTTATTTTGTATTAATTTACATTTATATTTCAGTCTGGATTTGTTGATATTTTATTCTCTAGTTCTTTACTGTTGGGTTGACAGCTGTCAAGGGCATTTACGGGTTTTGTGCTTCGTGTGGGCGTCGCTCCTGTCAGCTGTCAGTTTCAGCCGCTCTCCCCTCATTGCCACCAGCTGGCAATTATTATACTATTATGTATCATTGGTTTCTTCTGCCCGTTCATGTGACCCACACCTGTCGCTACTGACAGTTATTTTCATTTCTGATTGCCGCTGTCTTGAGGAAGTTTCTCTTTGTTCCCACCAGAGCCCTGTCCCTGCACTGGTGTGCTGTATTAGTAAGTTTACCCATTTATTTGTATTTTCCGTTAGAGCACTGTTTCCTTTCTGCCCCGAAGGGCAATTCATGACAGTTTTATAATTAATCAAAATTGAAATTAAGTTTTAATCAAAGAAACTGGATATCACCGACAATGCATCAGGATGAAAATATGTCCAGAATGCATTTGAGAAGAATTAATCAATTAAAACAACACATAAACACTATGTGAAAAATAAAACACACACACAATGTAGCAATAAGAACTTTCCAACCTGTGTTCTATTCTGGCACAAAGAAGGGTTGTAGCACCTAAATCATTTCTAAAAACATGTAATTTCTCACTGTATGACACACAAAAGTTGTTTGTGTCTCTATCCGTATGTAACTTTAAACAATGCATGGTTTTTGGGTTTTTTTTACCAGCAGGTCGACAACAGTTTTAGAAGCAATCTTTTGTTACTATGGGGTGTTACCACAGCAAAGGGGGGTAAAGTCTAGAGGTCCAGGCGATGCTCTTCAAAATGCTCATGAAAAGGGAGGAGAGGCGAGGGAGGCCTAATGAAATATTTAAGATTTAGGCTAAAAAGGAACTCTGAAAAACTTTGCAACAAAGGGGTCGGCCCAGGGCCTCCATTGTCCCAGGACCTGGCGGAAGCAGGGGCCAGGCTGCTACAGATGTGAGGGGAGCCCATATTGAGGCGGGATGTGTAGGCTCTGCGCACAGCTGTGTTGCTGCACTCCCACCCCTGCCACCAGCCCCCTGCCTTTGTGAGCCTTTGTAAAGGGCCACAGAGTGGCGATTTTACACCGAGCTGATTGCACAGCAACGGCTTTGTGTCTCCGACAAGAAGACCCTGCCCATTCCTGAACATCGATGCTCACTCCTTCTGCACCACAGACTCACACATTCACCCCAGTCCCATCAGCCCACACAGACTCGTTGCTTTTTATTATTTAAAGATGACAAAGTGATGAATCCTCTTTCGGTGGGCTGATATGAACTGTTGTGGTTGATTTTAGCGGGGGGGGGGGGGGGCTTCTCCCGTCCTGGGTCCTCGGGATCTGCCTATTTAGCACTTAACTGCTTTTGATTAATGAAGAGCCTGTTCTGTGTAACATATGCCGTCTTCAGGGGCGATTAAGGGGACTACATAGGCTGAGTTGTTGAGTAATGATGTCATGAGGTCAAAGGGAGCAGTTCAGATACAGAATGACTCAAATAAAATAGAGTTAAAGCATCAGGTTTGTTTTGTAAAAGACTGCTTGTGTTCTTTCATAAACTTGTGTCTTCTTATTCAAATCAGATAAGAGATAAAATAAGATAAGATCAGCCTGTATCAGTCCCACAATGGGGAAATTACAGGTCACACCAGTTCTGATTTCCTACTAAGATACTAAACCTATTTTTTGCTATAAATCATTAATTCCTGCCTTCGAGTCATTTCCTTTAACTCTTGTTTAGACTGATTTGTATTCCATTATATCAGTCTGCCAAAATCTAAATCCTTTGCCTTTCCGATGACTTTATCCCTCAAATTAGGCTGAATTGTTCTTAAATGCTCGGTCATTCCCTGACAATCCCCTGGTGTCACTCGGGGCTAAAAGGCAAGCCAAGGCCTGAGTACTAAAAAGGCGCCACAGCTTAACACCAACCTTAACACATGACTCACCCCATCCAGGCTCATAAAGTCTCCTTAATGTGGCTAAAGTGAGGGACAATATGGCCGTGCCCTGCAGAAAGACTGGGTGAGGGAATTCGAATAAAGCAACTCACTTCCAACAAATCACGAAACATCTTCTAGGCTTGTATCTAGGCGACTAGACTGTGGCTGCCCGCACACTTTACACGTGAAGGCAGTCATGCAGCTTCTTTGACAAATAAAGGAAACACAAATGTTGCAGTGACATTAATAAAAATAAGTGTACAAATCCAAGGCCATTTTTTGCAAGTAGAGTCACGGCTTTAATTATTTTTCTTTGAGTATTCTAAAATCAAAGAATAACCCCAGTGGTTCCAAGGATTATTGGGTGTGATGCATTACTGCAAACTACATTCTGGAAAATTCTGAACTACTTGTGTTCAACAGTTTAATAGTAATAGGCACAAAAGATGAAATTAAAACAAAAAAGATCAAAATGTGCCAACCCCCTCCCCCCCATTTAATATCCAACAATCAGTTGACCGTATTTTAGGCCATAGAAGAAGAAACAAAGAAAATCGGAAGAGGTCTGTTAAAAATGTGATTTTTTTATAATGAAAAGAAAAAAAAGTGACTGGCCTGAAATATTAAACCACTGCTGCATTATACCAAATTTCTCGCAAGCATTCATAAAAACGCAGCAACACAAAGTTGGACATTCAGACCCAGGATGAACCTTGGGCTCTATGTGTTCTAGCCCCAAACCAGGTTAACAGTTTGATTATCACCAGGTAATAAACACAGATTTTTTTTCTACAAGAACTATTTATTTTAAAAAATGCACCATTTATACATATAATTGTATAATTCATATTAATTAAAAATACAAAATAAAACATTTTTCTTGTTTAAAAGTAAATACAGATTTTGTGTGTCACTGATGACATAAGGAAAGGTTTTATTTTTGTTGATGTGATTTGATTAAAGTGGTTGAAATAAGCCTGTTGTTTTTGTTCACCATTTCAGGAAGAACTTAAATTCTTTTTGTATTATTTAAGTTCATCTAGCAAAATTGAAATTTCTGGCAGAGAGCAGAATTCATGGTTTCATCAATTACGGCACGCCATCCAGGTCCCGAAGCAGCAAAGCAGCCCCAGACCGTCACACTACCACCACCATGTTTGACTGTTGGTATGATGTTCTTTTATGAAATGCTGTGTTAGTTTTGTACCACATGTAACGGGGCATATGCCTTCCAAAAAAATTCAACTTTTGTCTCGTCAGTCCAGAATATTTTCCCAAACTTCTTGGGGATAATCAAGATATTTTGGGGCAAATGTGAGGTGAGCCTTTGTGTTCTATTTGTTCAGAAGTGGTTTTTGCCTTGGAACTCTCCCTTGGACGCCATTTTTGCCCAGTGTCTTTCTTATTGTTGAATCATGGAGCAATGTCCAAACTGAGGCAGGTGAGGCCTGCAGTTCCTTAGATGTTGTTCTGGATTTTTGTTTCTCATCTGTCTTTGAATTCCTTTCAATCATGCCACAATCTAAAGTTTAGATTGTGGCATGATGTGTTGCTTTTCGAGATTTTTTTAGCCTACTTCACTGTCAGACAGGTTCTATTTAAGGGATTTCTTGATGCAACAGGTCTGGCAGTAATCAGGCCTGGGTGTGGCTAGTGAAATTGAACTCAGCTTTCCAAAAAATGTGCTTTATCACAGCTGATTCATGATGTTACAAGGGTGGGCAATTACTTTTTCATATAGGGCCAGGTAGGTTTGGATAGCTTTTTTTTTTCCCCTTAAAAGAAATCATCATTTAAAAACTACATTTTGTATTTACTTGGGTTATCTTTGTCTTCTTCTTCTTCTCCTCTTCTTCTTTCAGCTGCTCCCTTTAGGGGTCGCCACAGTGGATCATCTGCCTCCATCTCACCCTATCCCTTGCATCTTCCTCTGTAACACCAACCCTCTCCATGTCCTCCTTCGCTACATCCATCAATTTTCTCTGCGGTTCTCCCCTTTTCCTTCTGCCTGGCAGCTCCATCTTCAACATCCTTTGTCCAGTATATCCACATCCCTCCTCTGCACATGTCCAGACCATCTCACCCTTGCCTCTCTTACTTTGTCTCCAAACTGCTCAACGTGAGCTGTCCGTCTGATATATTCTTTTCTAATCTTGTCCCTCCTAGTCACTCCCAATGAAAATCTTAGCATCTTCAACTCTGCCACCTCCAGCTCCACCTCCTGACTTTTTGTCAGCGCCACCGTCTCTAAACCATACATCATAGCAGGTCTCACTACCGTCTTGTAAATCTTCCCTTTCACTCTTGCAGCTACCTTTCTGTCTCAAATCACCCCGACACCCATCTCCACCCACTCCACCCTGCCTGCACTCTCTTCTTCACCTCTCTTGTGCATTTTCCAATGCTTTGAATGGTTGACCCCAGGTATTTAAACTGATCTATTTTCACTACCACTACTCCTTCCATCTTCACCGTTACACCTGCCTCCCTCTCATTCTCATTCATATATTCTGTCTTGCTTCTACTGACTTTCATTCCTCTTCTCTCCAGAGCATATCTCCCCCTCTCCAGGTTCTCTTCCACCTGCTCCTTACTCTCACTACAGATCTCAATGTCGTCTGCAAACATCATGGTCCACAGAGACTCCTGCCTGACCTCATCTGTCAGCCTGTCCATCACCAAGGCAAACACGAAGGGGCTCAGATCCGATCCCTGATGTAACTTGGGTTATCTTTGTCTAATATTAATATTTGTTTGATGATCTGAAACGTTTAAGTGTGACAAATATGCAAAAATATAAGAAATCAAGAAGGGGTAAATACTTTTTTCACAGCACAATGTGTCAATTAATTCCGAATATTTTTATAAGAATAAGGACATGGATTAAAAGAATGACTAAATATATGAGGGGGTAAAAAAAAAAAAAAAAAGGAGCTCCAAGACAATGCCAGTAAACAGGAAAATCAGCAGCAGGGAAATGAACACGGGATGAATTCTTTTTTGTAAAGGGTATTCGGAAATACCCCAGTGGTGAAGTGATTGAAATGTGTCACCTCACAGCTAGAAGTCTTGAGTTCAAGCCAAGGAGTGCCTTTATGTGTCTAGTTTACCTGTCTGGGTTTCCTCACCGTCCATTTCCACCAGCTCTCATTCTTCGGCCATCTACTGCACTTCCTGCAAGTGATGATTAGCCAGCAAAGATATATTAAAGTAAAGATTTGTACATATCACAGCATAGCAAAAGAAAGCCTGAAAGACAAGCCACTTTTGTATCCCACCTACGCAGAGGTTTTGCTCAGAGAAGGTTATAAGTTGGTCTTGGATAAGGAAATTTAAGTCTGCACAGAACTGGAGACAATGAAACATCTAGTGGTTGTCTGGATCACAGGATGATGATGTTGATGATCATGATGATGAGGATGATGATGATGATGACGAGTGGATTTAGTCCTGATAATCTCGTTTCTTCCCACAGGTGGGAACATAGGAGTGCTGTGATAACATTAATGAGTGAAGTTGGAAGATGCTCCTATATTGTGTTACTCAACCCATACATGAGTTATGGAAAGATTCACTCCATTGAGATCTGCAGCTGGTGGAGCCAGTCAGACTTGATGCAAATCAGATGTAAGGATAACTAACCTGCTGGTTTCTTGGGTATTTAAGCAGGGGTTTGCTATAGCTACACTTTCCTCTAAGTTTGTCTTGTCTTTAACAACGACCTGTCACGTTTAATGGCCTCTTGGCTGAGTGGGCTGCTGTAGCCCTCTGTAGAAGAAAAGCCCCACGAAGAAAGACTCATGGTCAGCTAATGCAGCTTAATATTCTTTAAAGGGGTTTGGGGAACAATTAAGAGAGTGTTTCCCATGGTTCTCCCCCCAGTGGTTTGCGACGGCCTGTGCAGCCGCTTGTCTGTTTGATGGACTCTGAATGCATCTTATTGATGGGGGTCAGACATTAGAGGCAATCGTTTGAGGGGAAGAGAGTGAAAGGAGAGTCCCACACAGTGGTCATAATGTGGCTCAAACACACACAAATAACTATTAACAGCTCTTCCACATGCCTGAGATGAATGAGCGATTGAGTTCAGCCTGTCCTCCAGCAGACATTCTGAAATTCTTCACATTCTTTCACTACTACATCTCGCATTCAGAAAACTCTAATATATACAAAATGCTCATAACTACCACCATCACTCAGAAAACTCCAAACATGAGCAACTTGTTGTGAGGACATCATGCTGCTCTACCTGCGTTTGCTGGCACGTAACTCAGTCAGCCTTCTCGCAGGCAGTGAACTGCTCTGGCATGCACCCACTGTGCAGATGCCACAAGTGTGAAATTGGTGGGTCACAACCTCTATGACAGATGCATGAAGCGAAGTAGCATTCAAACTTGTACTGTGCAGAGAAACCACACACTGCTGATTACATGCACAGAGATAAACCCCTCGAAAAAAAAGTTTGGAAACATTATTTCAGTCAGTTATTTCTCCTCTTTAATATCAGTTGGTGTTGTATTTTATATCGTTGGAAGGAAAACCTGAATAGTCACCTTTACAATGACGTGCAACTTGTGAGGATTATGCATTTGTGGAATGAGCAACACAGCTAAACATGTGGGTAGTGCCCCCCTCCCCCCCTTAAAAAATGTGCCAAAATCCCCTGCCATATTCTCTTGTTGGTATTCTCTCACTTTGAGTTTCGTGGTGGATTGAATGACTGCACTCTCCCACGGTAGTAAGGGATAAACAACGCATCAATTTATTGGCCATTTTTACATTTTATTTATTTTACACTGTCAGGGGCCTCAGTAGTGTGTGGAAGATCCATAGGCAGCCACAACAGCTTGGCACCTCCTCCTCATGCCGGTCACATTTTGCTGTGGGATGGCATCCCATTCCACAACCAGTAGTTGTTGAAGGTCAGCCGGCGTGGTTGTGCTGGTCACTCTAGCACACACAGCACACACAAGCTGATCCCACAAGTGTCCACTTGCACCTGTGACTGGCACACACCTGGCAGCATTTGAAACTCACAACAAGAGCGAATACTAACAGGAGAAGATTGCAGGGGATTTTTGGCTTTTTTTTGGGGGGGAGAGGGGGGCTACCCACACGGCCATGTCATCTGCTGGTGTTGGTCCACTGTGTTTTATCAAGTCCAAACTCAGTGCAGCCGTCTACCAGGAAATTTTAGAGCACTTCATGCTTCCCTCTGCTGACAAGCTTTATGGAGATGCTGATTTCATCTAGAAGCAGGACTTGGCACCCGCCCACACTGCCAATACCTGGTTTAATGACCATAGTATCACTGTGCTTCATTGGCCAGCAAATTCTCCTGACCGAAACCCCATAGAGAATCTATGGAGTATTGTCAAGAGGAAGATGAGAGACACCAAACCCAACAATGCAGACGGGTCGAAGCTCGCTATCAAAGCAACCTGGACCTTCATAGCACCTCAGCAGTGCCACAGACTGATCACCTCCATGCCACACTGCATTGATGCAGTAATTCAAGCAACAGAAGCCCCAACCAAGTACTGAGTGTGTACATGGACATACTTTTCAGTCAGCCAACATTTCTCTTAAAATCAGTTTTTCAAAATTAATTTTATGTAATATTCTAGTTTTTGGAGAAACTGAATTTGGGGTTTTCATGAGCTCTACGTCGTAATCATCAAAATTAAAAGCAATTAACACTTGAAAAATATCACTTTGTGTGTAACAAATCTATATTGTATAGGAGTTTCATTTTTTTTAAATTGAATTACTGAAATAAATCCACTTTTCAATGACATTCTAATTTATTGAGATGTACCTGTATTACGACCCATCTCAAAAATAAATATTCAAAACACAGTGCAATTGTAAAGCAAGTTATAAATCTGAATATGAAACAGGTTGTATAAATCTTCACCTGCATGTATCTGATTCTATCTTCATCTCATTCCAGGTGGAAGTGTCCTGACACCAAAAATATCACTGCTTGTGTAGAAATATAGTAGTTATCAATAGCAAAATAAATACATTTGCAGCAGCACGCAACTTTAAGTGATATTGCTATAATGATTTAGTGCAGAAATAATTATATTCTTTGGATTTGTTTCCCCACAGTGCACCATTGTATATTTATCTTATAGTGCTGTGCTGAAGTGTTCGGGTGTTCCACTATAGGATGGTTCACCTACAGCTACAGCCGACAATGAGGCAGCAATTAGAGGAGTGTTTTGGGTCAAGGAGGGAGCATGGGTTTTGTTTGCTTCCATCTCATGATTGAAAGGACATGTATAGAACCATGAAAGCATCAAACCCAATTAAGTGAGGGGTGGTTTGATTTATTTGTCCCCATGTTGTAATTAGGCCCTGGCTCTGAAAAACGTCCTCAAGTACCATTTGGGTTGTTTTGTTGGACTATATCATTAAGACCAGAATGATCCACCCAGGTGCTTGCTAAGTGAATGGAGTGAGGGATTATGTAAAGAAAAACTGCCATGCTCAAGCTTTTGGAGCTTGTAGCACTCTCCAGCTCACACTCGGCACCATGAGTAGAGTCCTTAAATTCTGCCGAAAACAGAGATGAACATGCTTTAAGTTTGGCTGATCAGAGAAAATAAATGTACATTCATTAGAATTCTAAAATGATGTCGTTAAACAACAAATAGAATGTGTATTTTTGTTCCTTGGACATTTCAAAGGCGCTTCAGTTACCTTTGATGGTGGAGAGCCAGGAAGTGAGTCACATGCAGGGGTTTTAAGTGCACAGCTTCATTCAAAACCACATCCAGTCATCAAAGTTTTTTCTTTTCCGATGAAAAATTTTGCTGCTGAACTTTTCCATCATGTTGTTTTAGTCTGCTGAGCATAGACTCGTCTGATCCTGTATTTTTTTACTTTATGGACTGAATGTCTGAAATAAATTGTTGGATAACTCGCTGATTTATTTCATCCTGTATTTTTTAGGTAGGTCTTCCCAGATCTGTCAAGCTACCGGCCAAATCTGTCTAAACCATAGCAGACAAAACAGGAACCATTGGTATGCATATGTGACCAATTAATCAGATACCATGACCCCATAAAACTCCCCACCCTCACACACATACACACACAGTGTAACACACTCCCTGTTTCCTGACTCTGGGAATTGGGAGAGTCCAGCAGCTGTTGTCAGAGTGGGTGGTTATGGGAGGGGAAGTCGGGGGGCATGGGAAGGATTCGAGTGTGCCATGTTAATAACTCACAAGTGGTCTGTGGGCCCTGTGGTCACTCTGTCATTAATGTGCCACCAAACTCTGGCATCTGACCCAAAGGTGCATTCCTTCGGCATTGGCTGGCAACTGTGAGTGAGCTTTTTGGGAGGACAGCTGAGGACAGACAGGTGGCGGGGAACCACGCGGATCTATAGCATTCATTGCTAATGGTTATTAGGGCCTTCCCACTCTGAAGTGTTGGTTTATATACAAAAAGACAAGAAAGAAAAGATTACTTTGGCATGAATTAGAAGGAAAGTATAGCTCTGGCTTTCCATATATAGCTTCCATACATTATTGGGTAAAAACAAATACAGTGGTGTGAAAAAGTGTTTGCCCCCTTCCTGATTTCTGGGGGGGGGGGGGGGGGGTTCTGTGTTTGTCACACTTAAATGTTTCAGATCATCAAACAAATTTAAATATTGGACAAATATAAAACAAGAAAACACAAAATGCAGTTTTTAAATCAAGGTGTTTATTATTAAGGGTAAAAAAATCCAAACCTACACGGCCCTGTGTGATAAAGTAATCCCCCCCCCCCATTAAAACATAAAGTAACTGTGGTTTATCACATCTTTGGAAAGCTGACTTCAATTTTTCTAGCCACACCCAGGCCTGATTACTGCCACACCTGTTCTCAATCAAGAAATCACTTAAATAGGACCTGCCTGACAAAGTGAAGTAGACCAAAAGACCCTCAAAAGCTAGACATCATGCTACAAACCAAAGAAATTCAGGAACAAATGAGAAACAAAATAACTGAGATCTATCAGTCTGGAAAAGGTTTTAAAGACATTTCTAAAGCTTTGGGACTCCAGTGAACCACAGTGAGAGCCATTATCCACAAATTGCAAAAACATGAACCTTCCCAAGAGTAGCCAGCCGTCCAAAATTACCCCAAGAGCGTAGTGACGACTCATCCAAGAGGTCACAAAAGACCCCACAACAACATCCAAAGAACTGCAGGCCTCACTTGCCTCAGTTAAGATCAGTGTTCATGACTCCACCATAAGAAAGAGACTGGGCAAAAATGGCCTGCATGGCACAGTTCCAAGACGAAAACCACTGCTGAGCAGAAAGAACATAAAGGCTCATCTCAGTTTTGCCAGAAAACATCTTGATGATCCCCAAGACTTTTGGGAAAATACTCTGTGGACTGACGAGACAAAAGTTGAACTTTCTGAAAGGTGTGTGTCCCATTAGATTTGGTGTAAAAATAACACAGCATTTCAAGGAACATCATATCAGCAGTAAAATATGGTGGTGGTAGTGTGATGGTCTGGGGCTGTTTTGCTGCTTCAGGACCTAGAAGACATGCTGTGGTAAATGGGACCATGAATTCTGCTGTCTTCCAAAAAATCCTGAAGGAGAATGTCTGGCCATCTGTTTGTGACCTCAAGCTGAAGCGCACTTGGGTTCTGCAGCAGGACAATGATCCAAAACACACCAGCAAGTCCACCTCTGAATGACTTAAGAAAAACAAAACAAAGACTTTGGAGTGGCCTCGTCAAAGTCCTCACCTGAATCCGATTGAGATGCTGTGGCATGACCTTAAAAAGGTGGTTCATGCTCAAACACCCTCCAATGTGGCTGAATTACAACAATTCTGCAAAGATGAGTGGGCCAAAATTCCTCCACGGTGCTGTAAAAGACTCATTGCCAGTTATTGCAAATGCTTGATTGCAGTTATTGCTGCTAAGGGTGGCCCAACCAGTAATTAAGTTTAGGGGGCAATCACTTTTTCACACAGGGCCATGTAGGTTTGGATCCTTTTTCCCCTTAAGAATAAACATGACATGATTGCTTGACCCAGAAGACAGACACTGACACGAGTAGACCATTTAGACAATTATTTATTAAATCAAGAGTGTGATGTGTGTGAAGGTGTGAGTGAGTGCGATGCTGAGGAACCGCTGGAGCTGAGCGAATCCCACCGCGACCTGGCAACCCTGGAAACACACAAGCACAGGTGGATTAGTGCTGTTCGCAGTACGGAGGTGTAATAACAAGTACTGCTTACTTGCAGGTGGTGCTGGGAGACTCTTGCTGGCTCTGCGGCTCACTGTGGCTCGGTGAGCGTGACGCTTGGTGCTGTGGTGAGGTGGAGGAGTTCTGAGGAAGAGGAGGAGAGGCTCCGTTCCTTGGGGAGACAAGTCCGCCGCCAGGGAGGTCCACCTGTGCACAGGGGATAATACTTTGACAAGGTAAGATATCTTGGTTCTTACGTGACGAGGCTTGACGAGGATGCATCGTGGATGCTCTGGCTCGAGGATGAATCCGTGACGTGTCGTGTGGCGAAGAAGGCAGACGACTCCGTGCTGAGCCATCAGCGACGCCGGCTTTTAAGGCCTGCTGGTGATTGGCGGCAGGTGTGTACGCAGCCGGGGCTGATGATGGCCCAGCAGCCGCCATGACAGTACTCCCCCCTCTAGAGGTGCCTCCAGTCACCTGCCCAATCTTACCTGGATGCGCCCGGTGGAAATCGCGGATGAGTTATTTATCCAAAATCAACGCTGGGCGAATCCAGGAATGGTGCTCAGGACCAAACCCCTCCCAGTCCACCAACTACTGAAGACCCCGGCCCCGCCAACGGACATCCAAGATGGCAGTAATCCCCCAAGCCAGGTGGTCGTCGATCATCCTCGAGGGGGGGGCACCGCGGGGGGCGGGCACAGGGGATCGGAGATGTAGGGCTTGACCTGGGAGACATGGAAAGAGGGGCAGATGCGCATGGAAGGGGGGAGAGATAGGCGCACAGTCACTGGGTTAATGATCCGAGAAATCACATATGGACCAATGAAACGCTTAGTCAACTTGCGTTTCTCGGCCGGCACACTGATATTTTTCGTGAATAGCCAAACCCGCTGACCCACCTGATAATCCGGAGCAGGTCTCCTATGACAGTTGGCCACCTGGATATTGCGTTCTGCGGTCTTGAGGAGAGCTTTGCGGGTGATGGTCCAGATCCGGCGGCAACGCTTGGCATGGGCCTGCACAGAGGGGACAGCCACCTCCTTCTCCTCCTCCGGGAACAGCGGGGGGTCATACCCCAAAGATGCCTTGAATGGAGACACTCCCGTTGCTGAGGACACCGTGGCGTTGTGTGCGTACTCGATCCAGGGCAGGAACGCACTCCAGGACGAGGAACAAGACGAGATGACGCAGCGGAGCACTGACTCCTGGTTGGCTCGCTCGCACTGACCATTACTCTGTGGGTGATACCCCGAGGAAAGACTCGCCGTGGCCCCCAACGTCGTGCAGAACGCCTTCCAGACCTGGGAAACGAATTGCGGGCCTCGATCCGAGACGATGTCTGCAGGGATGCTGTGAAGGCGGACCACATGCTGAACCACAAGGTCTGCCGTCTCCCGGGCCGAAGGCAGACCCTGGAGTGGTACAAAATGGGCGGCCTTGGAAAAGCGATCCACTATTGTCAGCACCATGTTGAAATGGTCAGAAGGGGGCAGGCCTGTCACAAAATCCAGAGCCACATGGGACCAGGGGCGAGAAGGGACTGGTAGAGGATGGAGAAGACCTGCCGGGGGGGAAGATGATGATTTCCCGGTGGCGCACTGAGCGCAGGCCCGGACATAGTTGGTGACATCCATCCTCAGCCCTGGCCACCAGAAGGCTCTCTGGAGCAGGTTGACGGTGCGGGAGATTCCCGGGTGGCACGCCAACTTGGAGGCGTGACCCCACTGGATAACTTCACCCCTGACCGATGAGGGAACGAACAAACAGCCAGGGGGACCCCCACCCGGGTCGGGCTCATTTTCTTGTGCCTTCCTGACTCTGTCCCAGATCTTCCACACGAGGGCGCCCACCACACAGGACGCTGGCAGGATGGTCTCGTCATGGTCCCCAGACAACTCTACCTCGAACTACCTGGAGAGAGCGTCCGGCTTGGTGTTCTTGCTCCCTGGCCAGTAGATGATGGTAAAGTTAAACCGCCCAAAGAAGAGAGACCAGAGAGCCTGGCGGGAGTTTAGCCACTTGGCCGTCCGGAGATACTCCAGGTTCTTATGATCTGTCCAGACGATGAACGGCTGGGCAGCCCCCTCCAGCCAGTGCCTCCACTCCTCCAGGGCGAGCTTGACAGCCAGGAACTCCCTGTCCCCGATGCCGTAGTTCCTCTCGGCGGGCGTCAGCCGGTGGGAGAAGAAAGCACCCGGGCGAATCACCCCATCCACGGGGGAGCGCTGGGAAAGGACCGCCCCAACTCCAGAGTCCGAGGCATCCACCTCCACCAAGCACTGCAGATCCGGGTCCACCTGGGTCAAAACGCGGGCAGAGGCAAACTCCTCCTTCAGCTTCCCGAACGCCGCGGCAGCCTCCTCGCTCCAGCGGAAGGGGGTCTTGGGGGACATAAGGCTGGTCAGGGGGCGAGCGATGATCCTGAACTTCGGCACAAACCAACGGTAAAAGTTGGCAAAGCCCAAAAACCCCTGTAATTGCTTCCTGGACGTAGGAGTGGGCCAATCCACCACCGCCTTGACCTTGGCCGGATCCGGGAGCACTTGGTTATGGGCGATGATAAATCCCAAAAAGGATGTTGAATTCGTGTGGAATTCGCACTTCTCGGCCTTGACGAATAGCTGGTTCTCCGGGAGGTGCTGCAGGACCCGTCGAACATGCACCTGGTGCTCCTCCAACGTGCGTGAAAAGATCAGGATGTCATCCAAATACACGAACACGAAGGAATTCAGAAAGTCCCGGAGGACATCATTGATCAAATGCTGGAAAACGGCCGGAGCTTTGGTTAACCCAAACGGCATCACAAGGTATTCAAAGTGGCCGCTTGGGGTCTGGAAAGCCGTCTTCCATTCGTCACCCTACCTGATGCGCACCAGATGATAGGCGTTGCGAAGGTTCAGCTTCGGGAACCATGACGCTCCCTGGAGGGAGTCAAAGGCCGAGTTCATCAAGGGCAGTGTATACTTGTTCTTAATGGTGATCTCATTAAGGCCCCGGAAGTCGATGCAGGGGCGCAGGGAACCGTCCTTCTTTCCCACAAAGAAGAATCCTGCCCCCACCGCCGAAGAGGATGGGCGGATGATTCCGGAGCTGAGGGACTCCTTAATGTACGTGTCCATGGCCTCCCGCTCCGGAGCCGACAGGCTGTATAATCAACTCGCCGGTAGTGGGGCCCCCGCCCAGAGGTTGATCGCACAGTCGTAGGGCCGGTGGGGGGGAAGAGACAGCGCCCGTGACTTACTAAATACCATTCCCAGATCATGATAGACCTCTGGTACTCTGCATAGATCCGGGGGCGGGAGCGTGGGAGGGGTCACCGAGACAGAGGGGGAACACGCTGCAGACTGGAGCCAGGCGCTGAGGCAAAAGGAGCTCCACGCTGTGATGTTCCCCGCCTGCCAATCAAACGTGGGGTTGTGAAGGCGTAGCCATGGGTAACCCAGGATAACAGGCGATGTGGAGACGGGCAGCACCCAGAACCAGATATCCTCCCAATGGTTCCCAGAGGTAATCACCGAAACAGGGGCAGTCTGGCGGGAGACAGTGGTGAGCGGGGTCTTAGACAGCGTGATAAGGTTGACAGGCGGGTGGAGGGGTTGACAGCTGAGGCCCAGACGGGTTGCCAGGTCTTCAGAAATGAAGCTTTGCTCAGCCCCAGAGTCAATAAGAGCATGTGTTATATGTTCCCTGTGTTTGTAGATTAGTCTAATGGCTATGAGACAACGGGTGAGGGGCTTTTTCTGGTCTGCGTCCGTGAGTCCCCCTACTGTGACCCACAGACCTCCCCTTTTAACTGACTGTTACACTCAGCCACCCCGTGGGACCCATTACCACAGTAAAAACACCAACCCAAATCCCTTCGGCGCTGTTTCTCAGCCTCCGAAACACCCGACTGTCCTACAATCATCTCCTCCTGCCCTGGAAGTCCCTCCAGCAGAGGCAGAGCCAGGGATGGCCGAGAGGAGCGGGGGCGTGGTTTAACCGAGCGGCTGGCAGCCCTACCTTCTGCTGCCCTACCTTCTCACAGATTCAGGACTATTTAAAACAGCTAAACAGAAAATTCACAGCTATAGCAGTCTCTGAAACCTGGCTTAATGAAGACCAGGCTCCCCTGATGGCAATAGAGGGATATCAGATGTTTAACATTAACAGATCTCAAAAAAAGGGTGGTGGTGTTGCACTGTATATTGATGACCTATATAGATGTAAGCTTGTAAATGAAATGTCCTCAGCACTACCAGAGATTCTGGAATGTGTTACTGTTGAGATTGACCTAGACAAAACAAAAAATCTAATAATAAGCTGCATATACAGAACGCCGGGAACTTGCATTGAGACATTCAGAGATAAATTAGTCGAGCTGTACAATAATATTACTAGTAAGAAAATGGTAGCAATTTGTGGAGATTTCAATATTGATCTACTTAATCCACATCAACAAAATGTAGTTACAGAGTTCATGAACTCTATGTACAGCATGAGTCTATATCCCACAATAACACATCCCAGTAGAATCACAGCTCACTCTGCTACACTTATTGACAACCTGTTTGTCAATGTTCTCGACAAGAAAATAGAAAGTGGATTATTGATAAATGATATAAGCGACCACTTGCCAATCTTTGCACTTATCCATGGCCACACGGGGCCCAACCCAGAAAAAATCTCAAAATCGTTCAGACACAAATCACCAAACGCAATCAGTTCTTTTAAAGAGGACTTGCTGAAGCAAGACTGAACAGAAGTCTATGTATCAGATGTAAATGAAGCCTATGACACATTTATAAACATTGTAACCACTCTTTATGAAAAAAACTGCCCATTAGTTAAAAAAAAGCTTAAACACAAATTTACTGACAAACCATGGCTAACCAAAGGACTACAAAAGGCGTGTAAAAAGAAAAAATTATTATATAAAGCTTTCATAAAGAAAAGGACAAAAGAAGCAGAGCAGCGGTATAAAACATACAAAAATAAGTTAACATATATAATAAGATGTAGTAAAAGAGACTATTACAGTAAAGAACTGGAAAAAAACAAAGACAATATTAAAAATACATGGACAATAATCAACAGTATCATTGGAAATAAAAGCAGAAATACCAGCTACCCAACTAACATTCCAAAAAATTATAAATCGACTCCGAATGTGAATATAGCTTCACCTGCAGATGAATTTAATAATTTTTTTGTTAACATTGGACCTAAACTGGCCCGAGAAATACCCACTACGGTGCCAACAGGTGATTCAATATGCAATAACACTGCTGTAAAAGACACCATCTTCATAAAGAACACAGACGAAAGAGAGGTCATTGAAATTGTTAAATCGTTCAAAAGTAAAACATCTACTGACTGCGATGGTATTGATATGCTACTAGTCAAAACTGTTATCGAATGCATAGTGAAACCACTGACGTATATCTGTAACCTGTCTCTCCAATCAGGTATATTTCCCAATGCAATGAAAATAGCTAAAGTAATTCCGATTTACAAGACAGGCGACAGAGGGGAACTCTCCAACTACAGACCAATTTCACTATTACCGCAATTTTCCAAGATACTTGAAAAAATATTCTATGAGAGAATTGACAACTTCATACTGAAGAATGATTTATTGTGTGAGCAGCAATATGGGTTCAGACACAAAAGGATAACAGCATATGCCTTAATGGAATTTACAGAAAAAATATCAACAGCCATTGAAAATAAAGAGTATTCAGTTGGAGTATTCCTGGATCTTAAAAAAGCATTTGATACAGTAGATCACAATCTATTATTAAAGAAACTACAAAATTGTGGTATTAGAGGGGTAGCACTGTCCTGGTTAAGAAGTTACTTAAAGAATAGATATCAGTTTGTATGTGTTAACAACAAAAACTCAGAGCTACTGAAGGTCACCTGTGGAGTCCCACAGGGTTCAGTTTTGGGACCATTATTATTCAATATGTATATAAATGATATATGTAAAGTTTCAGAAAAAATGGACTTAATATTGTTTGCTGATGACACTAACCTGCTATGCAGTGGAAACAATTTGGAACAACTTCTGGATACACTCGGAAAGGAATTAGGAAAGCTGAAACTGTGGTTTGATTCAAACAAATTAACGCTCAATTTAAGCAAGACAAAATTTATAGTCTTTAACAACCATCACAACTACCCAGTACCCAAACTCAGTGTAAATGGTGTAGAGATTGAAAGGGTATCCGAAACTAAATTCCTTGGAGTAATAATTGACAACAAACTGTGTTGGAAGCCACATATTAATTATATAAAACGTAAAGTATCCAAATCAATTGCAATATTACACAGAGTGAAAAATTTGCTGAATCAACCCACACTATGCACCTTGTATCATTCATTAATACTCCCATACATGACATATTGTAATGAAGTATGGGGAAATACATATAAAACAAACATATATCCACTCTTTATGCTTCAAAAGAGAGCTATTAGAATAATCAACAAAGCAGCTTACAGGGAACCAACAAACCCACTTTGTCTTAAACAAAAAACTCTCAAGTTGAAAGATCTGATCGACTTTAAAACCGCAATAATAATGTTCAAAGTGAAGAATCTATCACTGCCCGCAAATATCCAAAAGTTGTTCCAAACAAGGGAGAAACGATATCACTTCAGAGGAACATGTATATTTCAAAAGCCTACAGTGAGAACAACTACCAAGCAACACTGTATTTCAGTGCAAGGTGTCAGATTATGGAACGATTTTGGACCTGAATTAAAATCATGTACAAAGCTTGGACAATTTAAACAAAAACTAAAGGAAGAAATACTCCAAACATATTTACAAGACGACATGTAAACTCACATAAGGATTGACATTTCCAGCCTGTGTTGTGTTATAGCTTAGTTTTTCTTTTTTCTCTGTGACACTATCTCTTAGATTTGTTTTTGAATAGTAACCGCTTAACTTAGACTAGCTCAGTTTTCTTTTTCTCTCAGTCATATTTTGTCTTAGCCTTGTTTTAAATTGTAATCGCTCTTGTCTTGTTTTCTCTTTTTTCTCCTTTGAATTCTTGGATGGAATATGGGTGGGCAATATAAGCTGCGGCTTCAGCCATCACCCATTTCGGATAACTCACGTGGAATTGTATAGTAGAAGGAGTCTTTGTCTAATTTGACCTTGTTGTTATATTATACAGTTTCTTTTAACCTGTAATGTACTATCCGAAATAAATAAATTCATTCATTCATTCATCATTTGGCCTACCTGTCTGTCTGCCGTTTCCCCAAACAAGACACTTCTGCAAGTAAATGACCGCTGCATCAGACCTCCCGTCCTTCTTTCTCTTCTTCTTCTTCTTCTTCTTCTTTTTTTTTTTTGGCAGGGGCAACCAGCGTAAAGGTGCATTACTGCCATCCCGTCTCTCTTTCTCTCAGTTTACCCGTGTTAGAAATCTCCGTTGCACAGAAAACTCCTGGGGCTGTTAACAGATTTTTTTTTTCTTTTGGTTGGTTGAATAAATCAATCTGGAGCAGCCACAAGGAACGAAAATAAACCTCTGGACACTTTGAAGTCCGGACGTCAACAACAGTGCTTCAGGATGAAGTAAAACTTTTCACTGAAGCCGTGCTATTGACGTGCGAAAAAAAATGCAGGCAGATTATCCGCATCACTGCACCATTTTTTTTTTTTTTAAAGAGGGTAGGAGTCTGAAACAGCCTTAAAACTAAATTACTTTCTCACAACTAGACATTCAATGCACAGAGCGCCGCTTCTTGCGCTATGTTTGTTTTGTTGTTTCTATGGTAACGCGTAACTTCCGTTGGCAGCATAACGGACCCCAAGTATCGCCATATTCATTTTTACACCGGCATCAAAAATTATACCGGTATTATCGTGAATGATACGATATGGCACATCCCTAGTTGTGACTGTAGTTTAAAAAGACTACCTGTGACTTCCGGGAAGATGGCGGAGAGACATAATGCTTAAACAGAGAGCTCTCCCTAGCCGGATTAAAAATCATCGGTAAATGGCCAACTCGACATAAACGGATCAATAAACCAAGGGATGAAAACACGAAGGAGCCGGGCACACGGACAAAAGCAGGGTAAAATTAAAGAATTCCTCTTCAACAACGCAGGAGAAATCGCTGAACACGAGGCCCAAAAAAACGAGGTGACTGCAGTAGGGAAAATGGAGGACGCCAAACTCGATGCCATGAACACTGGCATCGCCAATCTAGGTAAAGAGTTAAAAGACTTCAAGCGGCAACTCCAACAGGATTTAGCGGCTCTTAAGGAGGAGCTGAAAAAAGAGATGAAGGAGGAAATTACGGGCTTCCGAAGAGAAATGGAGCGCAAGCTAGCAGAAAACATGGAGGAGCTGCGTTCTCAACGGGCGTGTATGACAGAAGCACAGGCCTGAATATCGGAGCTGGAAGACTGGAAGAGCGAGGCAAACAAGCAGTTGCAGACCCTGACGGCACAAACGCAGAGGATGCAGGAGAAAATAACCGACTTGGAGAGCAGGTCCAGACGGAGCAATATACGCATCTTCGGGATCCCGGAGGGCATTGAAGGCAACCCGATGACGAAATTCATGGATCAGTTCTTAAAAAAAGAGCTGGAGCTGCCCGGTGAAGCGGATCTGCAGATTCAACGAGCGCACAGAGCCTCGGCACAGAACCCGAAACCAAACTCTCCACCCAGGTCAGTTGTGGTGAATTTTCTGAAATATGATGTAAAGGAAAGAATCCTGACACAAGCGTGGAAAAAAAAGATACGAATCGGCGACAAGCAGATATTCTTTGATCATGACTACCCGACAGAAATTGTGCAGCAGAGAAAGAAATATGCCAACATTAAAAAAACGCTGAAGGAGAAAAAAATTAGATTCCAAACGCCGCTAACGAAGATGAGGATTCATTGGGAGGACGGCGTGAAGACATACAACACAGCCAGAGAGGCAGCGCGGGACATGATGGAGCGGGGCTTTGTGGTGAGGGTGCCCGAGGAAGCAGCTGGAGCACCGGCGGCCCTGAACGCATCACGACAGCCGGAGTGGAGGCGAGTGAACGGCAGAAGACGGGAGGAGACGTGGAGCAGCGGGCCCTGGAAAAACTGCAAGGCTTTCAACTGAAAGCCTAGATCATAACAAAGATTAAGAAAGGCACAGAAGAAATGAAGGCCAAGAAGACAAGGTAAAAGAGAAACAAAAGGCTAGGAGAGGTTTAAGTGATTTTTGTTGGACATTTCTAGACTAATGACTATTACTTGGATAGTAAATACAGGTCTGGGGAGGGCCCCTCACTCGGTGAGGACATTCCCTCCACCCACCAACAGGGACCATTGGGCAGAAGAAAGGCCCAAAGTACGGAGGTCGAGATTTGTTAATGTGTTTTTTATATAAATATGTGTTATTTTTGTTGTTAAAGGGGCTAGGAGCACAAGTTAAAAAAATGGAAAAACATGAATATGGGTAAAAATCTTAAGATAATGACACTAAACGTGAATGGTCTGAACTCCCCTGTTAAAAGGGAAAGAATAATAAGAAAATTCAAGAAGGAAAAAGCCGAAATTATATTTATGCAAGAGACACATTTGAGCAAGACAGAACATGTGAAACTAAAGAGATTTGGGCTATAAGAACTCCTACTACAGTTCATTTAAGGGAGGAACTAAAAGGGGGGGTTATGATACTAATTTCAAATAAAATACAATTTGAATGTGAACAAGAAATCCAGGATAAAGAAGGCAGGTATGTAATAATAAAGGGAAGAATAGATGGTATGCAGATCACATTAGTGAACATCTATGCTCCACCAGAAAGTGACAAGGGTTTTTTTCAACAACTGTTTGATCTCATAGCAACACACAGTGAAGGAGTCCTAATTTGTGGAGGAGACTTAAATGCTGTCATGGATCATGAAGTTGACACAACAAGTGTTAAGAAGACAAAAAAACATGTAACAAAGTTCATAAGAACCTCACTGGCAGAAATGGGTATGGTAGACATATGGAGGGACCTGCACCCACTCGAAAAAGACTATACACATTATTCAGCAGTCCATAAAGTACATTCTAGAATAGATTACTTCCTTATGAATGAAGGTGACAGACACAGGGTGAGAAATTGTCGGATTGGAGGGGCAGAAATATCAGATCATAATCCTATATACATGGAAATATACGTATTTAAACAATAGAAAACGACAAACAACATGGAAACTTAAAGGCCAAATGTCACGTAATTTTTTTTTCTAAATGACAACGAATTTAGATAAAATACACATAGCTTAAACCAAATATTCATACCGGAGACCATATCACCCACCTGTATTTACATAATTGCACAAAATACACCAGGTGAAGGCCCCACCTTGCTTGCTGGCTTGTGACAGCCAGTCCAGACCACGCCCATGTTTTTGACATCACCAGTTGTACCCTGGCTGCCCTGCCTATCCACATTCACACTTATCAACATTGGACAATCATGACGGAAAGTGACAGCGATTTTGAACAAATTAGTTTAGTTTTGTCTTTTTTTTTTTTGTCTTTTTTTTGTCAGTGGTTCAGACAGTGACAGAGGCATAGAACCTTACAGGTTCGAGCCGTCCGAGACGGAATCAGATGCTTTGTCTGGTGACAACAGTTCCACCGATGACCAGAGAGCAGAACCAGTGGAAAATGTCATTGAACTGGACATTAATTGCCTCCAGAATTGCGAAGCCGAAGGGGGTCTGTCCAGGGCGCCCCATAAATATTGATTTTTCGGAAGCCATTATTATTACAGTGGAGGAGAGCCGCTGCTGTCAAGAAATTGACCAGATCAATATGAAAATGGAGGCGCATACCTGTCAAGGGAGACGTTTTCGCCGTATTTTAATACCGTAAAACGCGGCTATAAGGGACAGCGGAGTAATAATGGACATTTCTCTGCGAAATGTTTTCATACCTGTCAAGTCAGACGTTTTCGCCGTATTTTGGTGCCAAGCGCGGCTGTGGGGGACGGCGCAGTGGTGGACACTTTTCTGGGAAATGTTTTAAATGTAGTTCGTGTTGTTATTGTCAAATATTTTAAGGAAAATACGGGGAAAATGCAATTTTAGCAAAAACAGGCGTATTGCCATTTCTGTACGCCCAAAAGAAAAAATATACTGGAAAAAAAAACTGTGTGTTGAGGAGCACTCCTGTGTGTGATCACTCACAGCTGGTGCTGTCAGATCGCTCAGCGGGAGCTATTCGCACTACCATGAGATGAGATGAGAGAAGTGTGGAGTCACTCATTAGTTTAATTGTCTGGGCGGGCTGATCGCTCAGCGTGAGCTGTTCTCACTACCATGAGAAGTCATTAGGACAATGGTTTAACACGTTGAGCTGTGCAGCGGTTGCGGAACAGACAGAGATCCCAGAGAGGTGTGCCTTGTTGCTCCGCCGTTCCTTATAGCCGCTTTTTACGGTGTTGAAGTACGGCGAAAACGTCTCACTTGACAGGTATGAAAACATTTCCCAGAGAAGTGTCCCTTATTACCCAGCTGTCCCTGATAGTCCCGTTTTAAGGTATGGGTGAAATATCCAATTTTTTCTTTCTTGTTGCTCACTTCAACCTTCCAGTCTCCATATAAACAATCAATTGAATACCCCAAGCATCAAACTAGGGTACAATCGATTTCGTCACTTCCGCCTTCTTCCCCAGGCGATTCCAGGGGCTGTGTCAGGCCAAGCGCGGCAGTTTTAAATTAACGAATATTCCGTTGTTACTGAAGCATATGCACCAAGACCCGAACGGATCGGTTCCCTTTTATATCTAGTTTCAAGATATTTAAAGTACCCTGTTACGTGACATTTGGCCTTTAACGTAGGACTATTAAATGATGAGAAAATGAAAGAAAGAATAAAAGTAAACATAAACGAGTATATCCAAGAGAATGACAATGAAGAAGTGGACCCAACAATACTATGGGATGCACTAAAGCCGTGTTAAGAGGTAAATTAATTGTTGAAACAGGAAAAGCAAATAAGTCTAAACGGGAAACATATGAACAAAGATGTGAGAGACTGAGGGAACTAGAACGTAAACATCAAAGCACAAATGACCCAAAAAATATATCAAGAAATTAAAGAAGAAAAAATAAAGATAAAAGAAACACAAATAGATTAAATTGAAAGGAAAAATAGATATCTAAAGCAAAAATATTATGAAACGGGACCAAAAGCCACAAAATTGCTGGCAAAACGGTTAAGAAAACAACAAACAGTGAATAATGTATATAAGATTAAAGACCCCATCACAAATAAAACCACAGTTAACCCAGAAAACATCGAAGAAATATTCCATAATTTCTATCAATAACTATACTCGCAACCTGAAGAAACAATTACTAAGGATATTAAAAAAATTCTATGCACATTGGACTTGCCATCAATAGGAAATCAACAAAATGAAAAGCTAACAGCAGAAATAACAACACAAGAGATTAGAGATGTGATTAAGTCACTTAAAAACGATAAATCACCAGGTAGTGATGGGTACCCATCTGAGTTTTATAAACTGTTTATAGAAGAACTCACGCCACAGCTCCTAAAGTCATTTAATTGGACATTGAACAACAACAAAATACCTCCATCATGGAACGAAGCCATTATTTCAGTTATTTTAAAGCCAGGGAAAGATAGAGAACAATGCGGAAACTATAGACCAATCTCTTTACTAAATGTGGATTATAAAATATATACAACAATTATATGTAAACGAATAAAGACATTCTTGACGGAATTGATAGAAGATGATCAAACTGGTTTCAAAGAGGGGCGCCAAACACATGACAATATCAGGAGAACAATACATATAATTAATCAAATACATAAAGAAAAGAAAAGCGCAGTAATAATGAGTTTAGACGCAGAAAAAGCATTTGACAGGGTTAACTGGAAATTCCTATTTAGTGTGCTGGAACACTTTGGATTTAATGAAAAATCAGTACAATGCATAAGGACGCTGTATCAAGAACCTGTGGCAAGAATCAAGATAAACGGTAGCTTAACAGACAAAGTAAATATACAAAGATCAACCAGGCAGGGATGCTGCTTATCGCCCACCTTGTTTGCTCTGTTCATAGATCCACTGGCTCAAGCGATACGACAAAATAAGAAATTAAAAGGTGTAACAATAAAGGGAGCGGAACACAAGATTGGGCTATTTGCAGACGATATTATAGTTTACCTTGAACAACCAGATGAATCAATAATGGAAATGTTGAACTTGATAGAAAATTTTGGAAAATTATCAGGATACAAGATAAACATAACAAAAACACAAATACTGACATTCCACTATAACCCTCTAAACCAGATAACTGATAAGATCAAACTAAACTGGAAACAAAAAGGAAATAAAATACCTTGGAGTGAACATACCTAAAGATCTAAGCAAAATCTATAAGCAAACTATGATAGGCTGGAACAAGAAATAAAAAAGATATTGATAGATGGTCAATCTTAAATATGGATCTGAATTCAAAAACTGAGACAGTCAAAATCAGCATACAACCTAGATTACTTTACCTCTTCCAGGCTCTACCAACAGAGATTCCTGATGCCCAGTTCTCAAAGTGGGACAGGATGATATCAAGATTTGTTTGGGGAGGTAAAAAGCCAAGAGTGAAATATAAAACTCTCCAGTTACCAAAAGAGAAAGGAGGCATGGGCCTACCGAGTCTAAAGGAATATTACTACTCAGCACAAATAAGATATATCATATGTTGGTGCGACGAAGGATATGAGGCAAAATGGAAAGAAATGGAAAAGGAAATTGAGGGACTCCCAGTACAAAGCATAATAGGAGATAAAGATGCATATAAGCAAATCAAACAAATAGACCCAATCACTAAATTTACTTTGGAACTGTGGTATAAAATAGTACAAAAGTATAATATAAAGGAGGACATAAAACTATTGAAATGGGTAGCATTTGACAGTCAGTTTGAACCGGCAAAGCAAGATAGGGGATACAAAAATCTGGTGAACAAGGGAATCACAGCATGGGGCAATATCGGAAAAAAGATTTCGGGAGCTTTGTAAACATCAGAAGAAAATTTAAACTAGAAAGATCGGAATTCTTCAGATATCTGCAGATGAGAGACTATTATATGAAGAAGATTAGGCATAACCTCCAAACAGATGTGAGCGAGATTATACAATTCATTTTAAGTTCATATGCAGGAAATAAAATAAGAATTATTTCAAAGCTATATCAGAAACTTACGGCAAACAAACATTCAAGTAAATATATAAAGGAGAAATGGGAGAAAGAGCTCAATTTAAACATAACAGAAGAAAGCTGGCAGGAAATATGGAAAACACAACACACATCAACAAATTCAAGGATATGGAGGGAATTTGGATGGAAAAACCTGATTCGCTTTTTCATCACACCACAGATTCAGGAAAATATACAAATACCCAATCTTTATGCTGGAGGGGATGTGGGGCTCAAAATGCAGACCACTCACATATTTTTGGAAATGCAGCAAAATCTCATCATTCTGGAAATCTATACATGTGACAATACAGAGGATATTAGGGATATAATATTACCAATGAACTGTAACTTGATGTATTTATGTGATCTTAAAAGAGACAATGTAATACAGGCTGAGGACAGATATCTAGTTAAAATCTTGTGATTGCATGTAAAAAAGCAATCACAAAAAAAATTGGCGATCAGAAGTTTCTTCCTGACCAAGAGCAATGGACTGACATTGTTGAGGTCATACGTATGATGGGAAAAACTAACATATCAACAAAGAATGCAAGAAGGACTATATGAAAAAAAATGGCGGAAATGGACACACTACAAAGTGCAAACAACGAGACAGAAATTGAAAGAATAACCAAGACACTGGAAAAACCAGAAGAATTAAGAGATGGAAACTAAAAACTTGATGCTCCAACATTTGTCCCCCCCCCCTTTTTTTCTTTCTTACTCTAGGCCCCTTTGTTTTTTAAATGTAGACTGTGATCTGAATGCTAATAATATAGATAATGAAAAATGAATAAGAAATCTAAGTTACAAAAAAAAAAAAAGACTATCTGTAATTTGGACCTTAATTTTGCAAGGGATGAGGCGTTGTTGTTGATCTCACCTCCGACTGGCAGTGATTTTGAAAAAGAACACAGGTGAACACACAACAGAGTAGGTGTCACTCTCACTATACGTCACATCCTATAGAGACAGAAACTACAAAGAAACCTGAAACTTGGCCACTTTTTTAGATTTTCAGGGTGATTTACTGTAACCTGTAACTGTTCCCATAGATCAGTGTTTTTTTTCAACCTTTTTTGAGCCACGGTCCCTTTTACATGAAAAAAAAAATCCCGCAGCACCCGACCAATCTGAAATATTAAAAAAATCCAACACATTGCAGCCTATTACGGCATACTAATGACAATTTAGTCTTGTAATTGTCTTTTTTCCATGGCAGACATGCTTTTTCTCAGCACAGCACCAGCAGACCTCTCTGATTGTTGTATCCACTGTTTATTTGGTGCTGGGGGACAGCTGATGTTGGATAACGTTTCTGGGGGAGTGGTGGCATTTTACCGTCTGGATAGTGTTGTGGGGCTGAGACATGGCGGTGTGGCGGATAAATAATAAAGCAGCGAGGCTGAGAGTTTAAAAGGGGTGTTTATTATCATTCATTCCCGCCATCATAAGACTCACTCCAGCCCTGGTGCAGGCGGGCTGGAGCGGGTCCTCAGGCTCTCGTGAGGAGACACAGAACGCGTTTGTCAGCAGCAGTAGTCAGAGGGAGAATGAACATGAATTTCAGTCAGCTTATATACCCAGTTACAGGACAATACATGAAAGGCACACTAGCATCACAGAACAGGAAGCATGAACACCTGCATTTGAGTCACACATATTAAAGCAGATTACTGGCGGAAGAGGCTAGGACAAAAGAGAGGCTGCCGATTGATATCAGTCATTGCTCTGTTTAATTGCTCCAGCTTGTGCGCTCTGCTAGGCCGTGGCTGTGGGGTTACCCCACACACTCGTCCCCCCCAGAGGGCTCAGCAGGGAAGCTGAGCCTCGATAGTCCGCTTTGGTAGAGAGCAGGAAAGCTCTGTGCAGGCGGTGGTGGAGGGAGGGGGGTTGGGGGTAGCAAGTGCCGGCCCAGGACGGCGAAGTTGTTTGGGCCACGCAAAAATTGCCTGTGGATCCGCGATGTTGAGGGCTGTCCCGTTGAAATGTGCGGAGGTCCACAGCAAGCTGTTTGAAGAAAATTTGTCTCTGACCTCCTTACTCGCGGCCATGAAGAAAAACAGGAGGCTGCGAGGGCTGTGTAGCGGCTGTGAGAAAAAAACAAAAGCAGAGGACTTGCGTGTTGACTTTAGGTGCGGGTGCAGCCCTAAAGCCCTAGGAACAGCTGACGGCTGAATTCCCTTTGTGCGCCGTGGCTGAGACCCATACAAAATCCTGTGAGCGGAGCTGCGTGTGATGCTTCAGGTGTGTGAGCAGCCCTGAAGGTTCCGTGTGCAGCGGCGAAGGACGCTGGCGGTCTGTGTAGAGCCGGCAGTCCCGTGCATGGTGCGCTGTCCTCATAACCCCCCGGTGCGTGTGCAGGGGGGTTCGGTGCGTGGGTGGGTCCGCTGTAGAGGCGAGTCAGGGTCAGGGAGCTTGCTGGAGATCAGCGTAGTCGGCGCCG